>CP136056.1:468811300-469411300 GCA_032464435.1 Aegilops umbellulata | reverse complement strand
CATCCTGAACTCTCTCAAGTCTCTCTCTTTATTAGGAGAGCCCAGGCCGGACTATGGTCTGCGAGGTTGGGATTCGGACGACGAAGAAATTCAAAGCCCACCCACCACCCACTTAATAGCCACTGTCGATGATTTAACCGACATACTTGACTTCGGATCCAAAGACTTCGACGGTATGGACAACAAAGACGGAGAAGAACTAGGACCAGCACCTATAGGGCACTGGACCTCCACCCCACCTAACGATGTATTCATGGTGGATACCCCTACAGGAAACGACAACGAGGAAAAAGGGGGCCAAAAAAGGGGTAAACCCTCCGAAAAACAGTCAAAGCGGCAACGTAGACGCTGAGCCAAGCCCCGCCTCGATCAAGACCCAGCCGTAGAGCAGGATGAGCCGGTAGACGACGAGCATGCCTTAGAGCAGCCGTCCGAACAGGGCGACACGGATAGAGAGGACAGACAGCCCTCCCCCGGCCATAACAGAACTCCGGACGATCTCATGCCGGATAAAACCACGGAGCAGAAGAATCTCCACGAAAGGCTCGTTGCCACAGCACGCAGCCTGAAAAAGCAGAAGCGGAAGCTAAAGACGGCAGAAGATGCACTCAGAACAAGATGGAGCAAGGTAATCAAGACCGCAGAAAAATACGGCGGCAGCCGCCGCACCAAAAGCTATCCGAAGAGAAAACTACTGCCCGAATTCGACCAGGAGGCCCTAGAGCCCCCACATTTAAAAAATAAAAAAGCCACACGGTCGGATAGACGACCCCACGGCCACCATAAAACGGCAAGCGGCACCACACTCAATGCGGCATGCGACCCAATTAAAGACTCGCATCATGGCCCAGCCAGGTCCATTTACGGGCCAAGAAAGCAAGCTCTCACAAGCAATGCAAAAAATCCATCATCAGAATCCGGCACACCCAAATACAGGGGCGCCGCACACCCCCTATGTTTCACCGATGAGGTCTTGGAATATGAATTTCCAGAGGGATTCAAACCCGTCAACATAGAGGCATACGATGGAACAACAGACCCTGGAGTCTGGATCGAGGATTATATCCTCCACATACATATGGCTAGAGGAGATGATCTCCACGCCATAAAATATTTACCCCTTAAGCTTAAAGGGCCAGCCCGGCACTGGCTTAAAAGCCTTCCCGAAAACACAATTGGATGTTGGGAAGAGCTCGAGGATGCTTTCCGAGAAAATTTTCAAGGGACCTATGTCCGCCCCCCGGACGCAGACGGTCTCAGTCACATAACTCAGCAGCCCGGAGAATCAGCTCGACAGTTCTGGAACAGATTCCTCACTAAAAAGAATCAGATAATGGATTGTCCGGACGCCGAAGCCCTAGCAGCTTTCAGGCATAATGTCCGAGACGAATGGCTCGCCAGACACCTCGGCCAGGAAAAGCCAAGAACAATGGCCGCACTCACAAGCCTCATGACCCGCTTTTGCGCAGGAGAGGACAGCTGGTTGGCACGATGCAGCCCCAGCGACCCAAGTACATCAGAAATCAGGGATGGAAACGGAAAACCGCGGCGAAATAAGGACCGTCGCCGAATCAAAGGAAAAGGTCTGAAGAGCACGGCGGTCAATGCCAGATTCAAAAGCTCAAGGCAAAATCAGACAAAACCACCCCTTCAGGATAATAGGGATGATCCGTCCAGCTTAAATAGAATCCTGGACAGAATATGTCAGATGCACAATACTCCCGGGAAGCCTGCCAATCACACCCACAGAAACTGTTGGGTTTTTAAACAATCCGGAAAGCTTAACGCCGAACAAAAGGGGCTCGATACACCAAGTGAAGAAGAGGACGAACCCCAAAGGCAGAACACCAGGAAACAAAAGGACTTCCCGCAAGAAGTCAAAACAGTGAACTCACTTCATGTAACAAAACGTGTGGCACCCATAAAGGTACGCACAATCAAACCTACCCCTCAGGAGTCCCGCCACTGGTCACTAAAGCCAATCATTTTTGATCAGCTAGATTATTCCAGAAATATCAAAAACACAGGCCGGACTGCCCTGATACTGGATCCAATAATCGACGGATTCCAGTTTACCAATGTCCTTATGGACGGCGGCAGTGGACTAAACCTGATATATCAGGATACAATCCACCGCATGGGCATAAACCCAGCAAGAATCCGCCACAGCAAAACCTCCTTTCAAGGGGTAGCACCAGGCCCGGACACCCATTGTATGGGTTTTCTCCGGCTTGTAGTCATATTTGGCTCTGCCAATAACTTTTGTCGCGAAAAGCTGACCTTCCATGTAGTCCCGTTTTCAAGTCGCTATCAAGCACTAATGGGACGCGGAGCTTTCGCTCGCTTTAACGCAATACCGCATTATGCATCTCTCATGCTTAAGATGCCCGGTCCTCGAGGCATCATCTCTTTAAAGGGAGAGCACTAAAATACGCCTCCTCCAAATGGAGGATTGCGCGGCCGCTTAAACAGCCGCACAATAAAGTGGCCTCGCCAGCCAAAGGACTTTTTCGATATAAGTCATTAAAGGCCATGGACCCGGACTCAACGAGTTCGGCACAAGTCCATCATCAACGCAGGTTTAGTATGCCATATACCCCCATACCAGGGGCTGTACGCAGAGACAATAAAGCTCAACCTTATATATTTTTTACTTTATATTTTGTTTATTATCCTTTTTGTTCCGCACGACCCATTTTCAATTTAGTTCCTCTCTTTTACAGATGAACGTCGTGCAGCGCCCGTCCAGGACACGGCACAGCGGAGACACAGGCGCAGACGTGCAGTAGGGACCCGTCCTAAAGGATTCTTTTTAGATTAAGACCCTGCGTAAACCTTTTTACTGTCTCTTGCTGCTATACATCCCCTTGTTTTTTCTGCTATAACCAAGGAGGAGGCTGGCGTTTCGGCATGTGGCCACGCCAGAATTCTTGCTCGTACCTGGACACTAGGGGCTCTTTTCTTTTGTTTAAGGGTGTTGTTTCACATGCACTCACAAAGACCGAACACCTTAGGGAGTGTTCGGCGTCGCGAGTTTTGGCACTATATGCATCAGCTCCGAATCATGTCTTTGGTCAAATGTTGGGTTGCCCGGCTCCTGAGTTCGGCTACCTTACGTTCCGCTTTATCGGCTAAGGTAGCACCAGGAGAACTACTGCGATTGTGCCCCGGTTCGGCCGGGCGAGCACCTCAGTAGAGAAAGCCGAAAACTGACTGTCATGATGTAGCGTGAGACTGGTCGCCACTCGATGACTTATAGGAATTTATCGAATTCCTCCGTTTTGACGAGGGGCCGCTTCCCGATCAGGCACGTATGCACCCCGAATTCGGGTAAACGCAGTCGCCACTAAGGGGCTACCTAAAGAGTCTCACTGTCAAGCTCCTATGGCTAAGTGAAAGTGTTAAAGCATTATAGTCCGGTTGCCTAGCCTGCTGCGCTATCACCTGCTTTGTAGGACCAAGACGTTGAGTTAAGTGTGAAAATGCGTCTTCTACGCGCACCCCCGCACTATGTGCGTGGGGGCTGAAGCCAACGACTGCAATTTTTCAGAATTTATATATTTAAACGGCCGTACAGGAGGTGTTCCTAATACTTGAAGGCACAAGTCTAAAAATATGCCCCTACAATTTATCAAAATACTGTTTCATGATTACATATGCTATCATAATATAGCATCCTTCGAGCACTGCGTCTCTATTATGCGAGCGCCTTCGAGGACTTCCTCAAAATAGTGCTCGGAAGGTATTCGGCTTTTATCCGAATCCCGGGACGCAACAGCGGCGGGCTCCATATCTGCCCAGTATGTCTTGACACGGGCAAGAGCCAGCCGAGCGCCCTCTGTGCACGCTGACCTCTTCATAGCATCGATACGTGGCACCACGAAATTGCTGCACCAAGCTGAAATAACTCTTCGGCTTCAATCTCCCCGGACACAGATGATCTGTGACGTACTTCATGGTGAGTCCGGACAACCTATTCAGTTCGGCCCATTGGGCCAGGCGATCGTCCACTACAAGTGGACGCTCTGGATTGATGAATTGCGACCAGAAGAGCTTCTCCACTTCATGACCCTTCTTATCTTGAAAGTGTTTGGTCGCATCAGCAGCACTAGCCGCCAAATCCAGATAGGTGTCCTCTACACTCCACGCTCGGTCCAACGGGGCAAACCTCGGGTCACAAAATTTTCTCCGCAGCAAGAAGGGCTTTCCATCCGCAATTAGTCCGGCTTGACATAGCTCTGCCCTTGCCGCTCTCATTACAGAGCGGGCGTCCTTGGCGTCAGTAACAGCCTTCTCTAAGCTCGTTTGCCTCGCCCGACCTTCTTCTTCAAGAAGCTTGCAACGGTCAGTAGCACTTTTTAACATTACGGCCATATCAGCCACCTCCTCCTTGCTTCGGCAATGGGCAGCCTGTTCGGCTTTCAGCTCTTCAAGGGCTTTCATAACAGCCGCATCGCTTTTTCTGGCTTGTTCCTTTGCTCGGGCGAGTTCAGCCCTAAGACCTTTCACGGCGGCCGCACCATCTGCGTCAAGCATACACACGGTAAGATATTGACATAAAGCTCCTCTTACTCAAAATCGCCCAATGATTTCAATACCTTGAGCACCATCAAGCCGCTCGTTAACAAGCACGATGTCGGCTTCTGCCTCATCTAGTTGTCGCTTCAGTTCGGCAAATTCACGAGTCCGGCTTGACTCCGGACAATCAGCCACCTACATATAAAGGTGCCACTTAAAGGACCTGGGATTAAGATCCTCTGCGCGCCGTACATCTTTACGACGCACAGAGTCTCAGGGGATACTATCTACACAGGGCGCACTTTATTTATGCGCAATTAACACAAATATACGTTATTTAAAACGTACCTCAAGGCCTGCCAGTAAACTCTTGACGGCCTCGTGCAGTCCGCTTTCTGTGGATGAAATCTTTTCAATCACCGTGCTCATTAACGCGCGATGCTCCTCTGAGACAGAGGCTCGCCCTAGCAGAATCTTTAGCTCCTCCGGCCGAACACCAGATGGTGCCGGACTCGTCCCATGGCCTTCCTCAAAGGCCGGACACGGAGAACCTCGGGGGGCTGCATGACCGCCATCCGCCCCTAGCGGATTCGGAGAAATCCCCCGCGACGACACTTCAGCGTCGCCCGCCTTGCTAGGCGATACAGAAGGAGGAGGCGTTCCGCTCTCCATCATCTCTGGAAGAAGATCCCCCGAGGACGAGTTCTGCTGAGAAGGGCTGAGGTCCGAACTACAAAGTAAAGTTTCGGTTAAAACTTCTCAGATATAAATCAAGGATTTCTCTTAAAAGAATAACTCTTCTTCTACTTACGGCTCGCTGGAGAGCTGTTCCCTTTGAGGGTTTAGTTCGGCCAAGGGGCTCCCCGGCGTCGGGCCCTCTGACAAGGATTCTTTCCCCCGCTTCGAAGCTATGGTTTCCGGGTCGTCAGAGGCGGCCCCTTTCTTTCCCTTAGGAGGGGAATTATCGATTCCCCCATTCGGAATGGTCTCTTTTAAAGAGGCCATGGTCTCCTTGTCTGCCCCTTATTTACCTCCAAAGGCACTACCTCTAGCATCCTGACTAGCACAGGATCTAGCCTGGTTTCGGGAAGGGGTGCCGGACACCGGATCAGCTTCGCCTTCGCTATCCACTCCTGTTTAAAAGGAGAAGTGTTGTTAAAGAGCAAGTTAATTATGCAGATAGAAGGTCTGAGCGCAAGGTCACCTACTTGAGTATCCGGGCGATTGCGGCTTAAACCAGCATCCTCGGTCAAATCCGGACTCACTTCTTGTGATCCAAAGAACAGTTTATACATCTCCATAGGCGTCACGCCCATAAAATTCCAGAGAACTCGCGGTCCCTCTGGATTGAATTCCCACAAGCGAAGGGGGTGACGTTGGCCGGGCAGTGTCCGGCGAATCAGCATGACTTGTGTCACCTTGACCAGGTTGAGGTCTCCCTTCAAGAGATCCTTAATGCAGCCCTGCAGCAGAGGAACGTCTTTGGGCAAGCCCCGATCTAACCCTGTGTTGATCCACGATGCTAACCGTGGTGGGGGACCCGAGCGAAAGGCCGGACGCGCCACCCATGCGGTGCCCCGAGGAGCGGTGATGTAGAACCATTCCTGTTGCCATAAGCAAAGCTCCTCTTGAAAAGCGCCCTCGGGCCATGGAGCGTCGGCATTTCTTTTTATAGCAGCGCCTCCGCACTCTGCGTGGCGCCCCTCGATTATCTTCGGTTCTACTTTGAAGGTCTTGAGCCATAATCCGAAGTGAGGGGTAACACGGAGGAACGCTTCGCACACAACTATGAACGAGGAGATATGGAGGATGGACTCCGGAGCTAGGTCGTGGAATTCCAGCCCATAATAAAACATCAGCCCCGTTACAAAGGGATCCATTGGGAAGCCTAATCCCCGAAGGAAGTGGGATATGAATACCACGCTCTCACCGGGCTGAGGGCTAGGGATCACCTGTCCTTCAACAGGCAGCCTGTGCGGAATCTCACTGGTCAGGAATCTAGCTTCCCTCAACCTTGAAACGTCCTCCTCCGTAACAGAGGAGGGCATCCATTGGCCTTGGAGGTCAGAGCCGGACATTGTCGAAGGTCCGATGCGCCCGAAATCTGGAAGCCTAGGGTGTTGGAACTCGAGGCGACGGGCGAGCTCGTTTTGAGAATAGGAGCGGGGAACGGGGCCTTGGTCTCTTTATAAGAGGCAGAATACCAAGAGCCCTCCCCGTAACCGTCTTGGACTAGCCTTTAATTAAGGCAAGACGTGCTAACGGGCACGATTGGGTTATCCACGTCCGTATTAATGAGAATCCCGTTAAAAGGGGCACACGATCTCTGCTTTGACAAGACATGCCAAGGAAACCGCCTCGCTAAACGCGTTGAGATGGAACGATGAAAATAATTTATATAGAAGGCTTGGTCGCAGTGTTATGACGCACTGCGGAATACGTCAGCAGATTTGATTTGTGTTAATATTATTCTCTATATGGCAATATGTGGTAACTTATTTTGCAGAGCCGGACACTATTTTTGGTGTTTATAATCTTCTTGAAGAACTTGGAGGAGGAACCTGCCTTGCAATGCCGAAGACAATCTGCGCGCCAGACTCGTCGTCATTGAAGCCTGGTTCAGGGGCTACTGAGGGAGTCCTGGATTAGGGGGTGTTCGGATAGCCGGACTATACCTTCAGCCGGACTCCAGGACTATGAAGATACAAGATTGAAGACTTCGTCCCGTGTCCGGAAGGATCTTTTCTTGGCGTGGAAGGCAAGCTAGGCGTGCGGATATTCGAGATCTCCTACCATTGTAACCGACTCTGTGTAACCCTAACCCTATCTGGTGTCTATATAAACCGGAGGGTTGTAGTCCGTAGGACAACCATCATCATACACAATCATACCATAGGCTAGCTTCTAGGGTTTAGCCTCCTTGATCTCGTGGTAGATCCACTCTTGTACTACCCATATCATCAATATTAATCTAGCAGGAGTAGGGTTTTACCTCCACCGAGAGGGCCCGAACCTGGGTAAAATAAAGTGTCCCTTATCTCCTATTACCATCCGACCTT
Organism: Aegilops umbellulata; assembly: GCA_032464435.1. Lineage (NCBI taxonomy): Eukaryota > Viridiplantae > Streptophyta > Magnoliopsida > Poales > Poaceae > Aegilops > Aegilops umbellulata. The sequence continues at coordinate 469,403,723 of CP136056.1, read as the reverse complement.
GACGCACAGTTCGGGACCCCCTACCCGAGATCCGCCGGTTTTGACACCGACATTCCCCCTTTCTGAAACCGCGTGCTGCCGAATGCCACCAACCTACAGAATGAGTCTGGCGGGAGTACAAACATGACTCTCTAAATGAGTATTCAAATAAATGCATGTGGTCCCACCGACTCGCGCCGTTAGAGACCTCACACCTGTGCATCCACAATGATGCCTTCCTACCTCAGTACTAGCAAGCAAGCCTCTCCGACCACACCACCATGCATCTAGTGGGTCAAGAGCCAGTAATGCCTCTCAAAGGCCCACAACACTCCATGCCCGTGATGCCAGACATGCATGACTTTCTAGAGGCTTCACAACCATGACTCCTTAACTTCTTATTCGGAAGCATGCCTCTGGTATCACACTTTTGAATTTTTGCAACAACAAAAACCCACTTCCGTGCCTCTTGGTTCTTCACCTCCGTGCCTTCCGTGACTGCATCTACGTGCCTAACGTGTCACGCCACGAGAATCTTACATGGACACGGTACCACGCCCATGTCTCTTCACAAACGTCAGAACAGTGCATCTCTAACCAAGCATTCCAACACATACCTCTCAGACCACACTATTGTGCACCCACAACATTGATACCCGTGCATCGAGAAGTCGCAATCCCGTGCCTTGCGTACCTGGATACATGTGCCTCTCTCACATGACACTTGCCATGACTCTTACATGCCCCATGACGTCGCACAACCTTGACTCACATCCAAACCGTGACCCTGTAACTATGTATTTGGAGATCAACTCTGCTACCCCGTCCACGTGCCTCCGGTCCCTGTAGTAACACACGCCGGTGACTCTAGAGACTGCAAACCTGTGCCTCTCTAACTGCGTATTCCGACCCATACCACTCCTACCACTCCTCAACAAGCCGCGCTTGTGTAAAAAACTAAAGTGTACTCAGCGCAAAAAGACTGCTTTGCATTTTGTTGTTTTTAGAGTAAAAAGCAACATTACTACTTCAAAATCACATGATTGCTGAATAAACATAGTACTTAGCAAGCTAAATAACTTGCTCAATCACATAAACAAACTACAACTTGACATAAGGAAACTTGTTTAACCTGATACAGATGACATTACAAACTCCTTCGTTCTAACAGAAGTAAACTACGAACCTGATACAATAGAAAGGACAAGCATAAACACAAGCAACTCCATGACCAGTTTTCTATATTTTCGTCGTCACTAGTACCCGTAGTAAGGATCGTCATAATTCTTCTCTGCCTCTTTTGCACTCTCCAGACCTTCTCTGATGTTTTCAATTCTCTTCCACGACTCGTAGGTTGCGTACGCATCTATCGCTGCATACTCAGTGAGGTAATTTGGCAGTGGGCTGATCCCCCACAGTTTATGGTCTTCAACTCTATCAATCTTATCCTTCATCTGTTTGTAGAATGGGTGGATCACGCTACCTGCAACATCAGCCAAAGAGTGCCACCTCTTTCTTTCCTTGAAAGGAACTCTCCATTTGCGCTAGATGTCGATGTACTTGTCGGGGTTGATCTCCAAACCAGAACTCCGCAGCATCTCTTTGTCACCTTCAGTACTGAAGCCGACAAAGGTGTAGAACCTGTCCTCCTTCAGGAACGGGCGCAGGCTCTTGGGCCTGCAGGGGGATGGCACATTTAAGGTGGATTCATCAAGTATCGATCAAGTACATGCTTATTTTTATTTTTGGAATTTACACTTGAACCAATTACCTATCTACTTCTTAGACACGTTAACAGATCAATTCAAGAAACTGAATACACTAGAAGAGAAAGTACGCTAGAACATCAAGTTCAAAAAATAATCTCATACATCAAACCCATAAATTAATCTAGTGCATCAAATACATAAACTGATCTGGTGAGTCAAGTTCAAATCTATTGTGCTACATCTACTTCATAAACTTCACTGATACATCAAGTCAATAAACCAATCTAATCAAATTTCCGAATGAAAAGATAATTAAACAGAAGCTTGGAGAGGTTGAAACTGCAGGATGGTTCACCATTTTGTTGCCGTTGTGATGTGATATACCAAACAGAGTTCCTCCATGCATAACTGTAGAACCGCTGCCCTCTGTGGAGGTTGGTCCTCCCTGGTATACTCAACATCAACGCCGATGTACTGAGGGTACAAGCCGCAGACTCTCTTCAGGATCCTGCTGATCATCTTGTCAGCTTCCTCAGGATTACTGGTGCATACGACATCCAGCTTTTCCTTGCCGTGGATGTCAACCTCCTTGAGGTGCACTTTGTAGTCGTGCTTCTGACCGGGGACCTGAACGTCGTCGACCTCTGTGCTCTGGTCGGATGTCTCACCACGGGGACGCTTGGCAGATGGTTCCTCCGCCATTACGCTCCTCCAGCGATGGCCGCCGTCACACAGAGATTGTGAGGAGATGCTAGTTGAGATGGAACGGCAAAAATGTTTTCGGAATTGAGCGGCTATGGAAGCGCAGTTACCCTTTTCTACCAAGGTCTGGGTCCTGGAGGAGGCGGTTGGACGCGGCCTCGTCGTGGTAGAGAGGACCGAAGACATGCGCTCGTTGTTGCTGTGCATCAAGGCAACCGCCGAGTGGAAACCCTCGCGGTTGGGGGGAAAAGCAACCATCAAATCGTCCGATTAAGCACGTAACAAATGTTATTGCTCGCACCTTTCCCGGCGCACATCGCTACTACCACACGACCAATGCTGCACAGACTTCACACATGCGGACCCACAACAGATACTCTCTGAGTACTATTCGCATCGATGCCTCTACTATCAAACTGCCCGTGGCGACACACGCTCGTAACTCTAAAGACTTCACAACCGTGACTTTCTGGGTAAGTCTTCAGATGCATGCCCCTGCCACCACATATTTGTGCATCCACAGAGTTGATACCAGTGCCTCTAAAATAACAACGTCGGTGCCTGTAGAACCTGGTGTTCCATGCCTCACACGTCTACTAAGATGTTATAGCGGAAAAAAACCCAGGCGACACGAATCTTGATACTAAAATCAGACCGTCGAAGATTACATACGGTTCCATCATTTCCATTTATCCCACCTCCACTACTCTCTTCCTTCCTCTCTTCCACAGCAAAATCTCGAAACATTCCACACTGACACAAGATCTCCTCATAGGTTCATTACACCAAATTCCAAGTAGAGTTCCCCTCGCAAAACAACCGCCACCACCCTTCGCCAATCACACTCCCACTTCAAGATACACACCGTCAAACGATGCGCCAAACAACACAAAGTACCCACTAGACGACGACGAAGCAAGGACTTCAACACCACCGGCGGAGATCACAAAAAAAACGAACAGATAGAATCGACCGATGGAAGCGAGAAGCTGAACACAAGCAATCGAATGTAAATAACAATCTATCCCATTACATTCCATTCTACAGGGACAACAACCCTATCCACCACAAAAAAACAGAGTTTTGCACTATCCAAAATCAACTTGTCTCAAAAATTAAAGTACCGTACACACGACAATTAATAGAAACGCTACTGCTCCCGGCTACGGAATTTTCACCACACGAAATGTGCTTAAAAGTACTACATCTGCCACTTCACTAACTATAATACCTCAAACGATCCAAATACTTTGAGCATACTGAGAGCTCAAACTTGGTAATAACACCAGATTTTCTCTGCCCGTTGTCCCTTGATTGTAACTATTTCCAAGTTAAGTGCCTCGTGTCCGTCACAGCAGTGTTTTTACTTCAGTGCCCCCTGTACCAGAATATGTGCCTCCTGTACACTCTAAGCCCTGCCTCATGTGCGTACAACCACGTGCCTCGCATGACACTTGTCGTGACTCCTATGGGGCCTGTCGTGCCACATCCACCTCACATTCACAACCTTGGTTCTGTAACCAAGTAGTCGGACACATGCCTCTGCCGCCACACCTTTGTGCATCCAGAGAGTGAACACCCGTGACTTAAGAAAACACACGTATGTGCCTGTTATGGATTCACCTTTTCTGCCTTCCAATCCTGTTCCAACGTGCCTTTGTCGCTCCCAAGACTTCACAACCATGCCTCTTTAACCAAGCATTCTAACACTCGGACCCATGCCTCTGCAGCCACACGTTTGTGCATCCATAGAGTGCACACCCGTGACTTGAGAAAACACACGTACGTGCCTTTGTCGCTCCTGAGACTTCACAATCATGCCTCTTTAACCGAGCATTCTAACGCTCGGACCCATGCCTCTGCAGCCACACGTTTGTGCATCCATAGAGTGCACACCCGTGACTTGAGAAAACACACGTACGTGCCTTTGTCGCTCCCGAGACATCACAACCATGCCTCTTTAACCGAGCATTCTAACACATGCCTCTCAAACCACACTCTTGTACTACATCCACAGGATTGATACCCGTGCCTCGAGAAGCAGCATGTCCGTGGCTGCGTTGGCTTCATTTCCGTGCATCCACTTCTTAAATCCACGCGCCTCACACAACACTGGCCTCCTGTGCCTGCGTCAACGTGCCTGTAGAACCTGCACTTCAGTGCCTCGTGTGCCTGCATCCACATGCCTGTAGAAAGGCTCCACTTCAGCACTACCACGTGACTTCACAAACATGGTGCCTTCACTTCTTTGCCTACACGTACATGCACCCACGTGCCTCACGTGGCACTCGCCCAGACTATTACATGCCCCGTAACGCCACACCCACGTGACTTCACGAACGTTGTTCTGTAACCGAGTAGTTGGACCCATGCCTCTCCCGCCACACATTTGTGCATCCAGAGAGTACACACCCATGACTTGAGAAAACACACGTACGTGCCAGTTGTCGATTCACCTTTTCTACATTCCGTGCCTGAACCAACGTGCCTCACATGCCTAACAAAACATGCGCCGTGACTCTTACATGGTCCCACTGCCACGCCCGCGTCGCTCCCGAGACTTCACAACCATGCATCTTTAACCGAACATTCTAACACATGCCTCTACCACCGCACTCTTGTACTACATCCACAGGGTTGGTACCCGTGCCTCGAGAAGCAGCATGTCCGTGCCTGTATTAGCTGCATTTTCGTGCCTCCGCTGCTTACATCCACGTGCCTCATACGACACTGGCCTGACCCGTGGTTCTCTAACTGCCTGTAGAACCCACACTTCTGTGTCTCCTGTGCTTCCCTCTGGAAGTGCCTGTAGAACCCACACTTCCGTGCCTCCTGTGCGTGCATCCATGTGCCTGTAGAACCTGCATCCATGTGCCTATAGAACCTGCACTTATGTGCCTCATGTGCCTGCATCCAAATGCCTGTAGAGAGGCTCCACTTCAGAACTAACAGTCTCAACACTAAAAAAAATATTGTAGCACAAAAAAAACAAGCCAAGCATAACGAATCTTGATGCCCAAACTGACGGCTGAAGATTAGAGAAGGTTCGATGGTTTCCATCTCTCCCTCCCTCTTCTATTACCTTGCTTCCCCTTCCACAAAGTAAATCTTGGAACCTTCATCACTCCCGCACGCTCTCCTCCTTCCTTCCACACACAAACACAAACTCGAAATCGAGTTCGCGTCACCGGACAACCGCCACCGCGTTCGCCAACCACACTCAAATCCGACAAACAAACAACCACACTTTGCCCGCGACAACACCAATAACCCCACCGACTGCGTCGACCGATGGCAAGGACTTCAATAGCGGCAGCGGAAATCGCAACAAAAAAGGAGCAACGACACAATAAGCGGATGAAAGCGAAGAACACAGCACAAGCAACTGAAGGTAATTATCATTCTATCCTACTCCATTCCACCGGGTATATCGTAGTGATTTTTCAACTTCCAGGAACAGCAACCCTAGCCACCGCTACCAAGGAGTTTTCTAATAACCTAAATGAATTTGCCTATCAAATTGAACTAGCGCAGAGACGAGATTTAATAGAAATGCTACTACTCTCCGCCCTGGGATTTTCGCCATACGATTTGTGCTCAAAAGTAAAAAACCTGAAACATTAGTAACTAGAATACGTCCATAGATCCAAACCCCGCAAGCATCCTGAGAGGCCTACTGATAACAGTACGAGATTTTCTACATCCCTTGTCCGGTCAATGTAACCGTTTTTCAAATTAAGTGCCTCTACTGTGAAATACCGTGAACAAAGAATAGATGTACCCTGTGCTTCTATGGTAAAACAACCCGTGCCTCTCTATCCATGCAAATTTGTTTTCTCACCATGCAGGTTTTTTTCCTGTGACACTCGACTCTGCTTCTAACACCTGCCCATTTTTTATGCAGCAATGACAAATCCACACGCAGAATCTGAAACGAGGCAAAATACTGACGAAGACCCTGCTGAAGAGCATGCAAATCAGCAAGCTCCTGTCAAAGGTTTGAGCAAAAAGTCTCCACTGTCCATCTACAAAAAACTATATTGAGAGTTATTAATAACTTAACTGCTATCCTTGACAACAATAACTTAACTATGTCTACAAATAAAACTACCTGCCACTTTTTATATATAACTTTATAGAAAACATAAAAAATGTTCGCACACTATCTTATTTTTAATTCAAAAATAGTTTAACTTACGCAATAAATCTTTAACTATCATTATGATATTCCTCCAATTATGAAATATCACCTGCAGAGTGCATTTTTGTCTCAGAAAATGCTTCACCCTAACTTCACTACCCCAGCTGCACTCATAACCTTAATTAATATTTTCTTCCATCCCCTGATTAGCTCAATCGGTAACAATAGTAATAACCTATCTTAACCCAAGAAAATAAAACTAAAAATCCCCTTTGGGAGTTTCACATTTCTTATGCATAATCATGAAAGACATATATTTTAAATGTGTATCAACTATTTTCGGATAAAAAGAACATCATTTTTTGTTACCTGGTCATTATACAGGACACGAAGACGTTGATATTCATAGCGCAGAAACAAGCAGCATGACTCCTCATTCATCAGAAAAGGACACAGAACAAAACATGAGGAACAAACCACCTGCAGAAGAAATGATAACTTACACCAGGCTCAACAAGAATAAACATCCAGCAACGTGAAAGAAAAAGAGGAAACCAGATACAAGCACTGTTTTTACTCCTGGAGCAAAAAGGCAAAAGCAAAAGGACAATGCTGAAACCAACATCGACACTAGTACCTTGTAGAATCAGCCATTACCTCTAATGGTACTCCCGCCAACAGCACCAACCGCCACGAAGAAACAAGCTGAACGCAAGAAGAAAAACAAACGACGAAGGGTAGAAAAAGAACAAGACGATACCAACATCAAAGGTTCAGATACCAATGATGACGATGATGACAGGGAACATGATGCAGATTTCATTCCAATAGACGGCGATGATGCCGACGAGCATGACACCGACACAGAACATGACGACGATGTAAAAACACACTTATGTACTAATTTTGAATACCACTATTAAGGACTCAGGATCTAAGGTTCCTTTCTAACGAAAACCTTTCATTTTCTCTTCTGAAACAGAACAAATCAGGACAAAAGGATAGAAAAAGAACAAAGACAAGCGGAAAAGAATTGGCAGCACCAACAGTTGACGAAGAACAGCAAGAAACAGACGAAGAGAAATGCCAAATCAAGGCAGGGGCAGCATTCGCTCATGTCAAGAAAGCATGGAATTTACTTAAAGACCGTCACAAGGAAGATATTAGGACGGCAGGATTTAAAATAATGGGCTCCATCTGCAAACCACTTGCAGCACACATCTACGACAACCTGGACATAGAAAGCATGACAATAACCTTCGGTGATGGTACCGAAGACAAGAAACTCAAGATTACCAAGGAAGCTATACACAAGGTGTTTGGTTACCCAAACGGCACAGAAAAGTCAGCACCAAGGCCAGCGAAGAACCCAACTTCAATGAAAAAACTGATGTCAGACCTTGGCTTCAAACATACAGATTTCAGGCCAAAAGAATTGTTCACGGAGCTAAATAAATTGGTGGAACTAGACGACGAACAGTCAAACAGGAAATCAGTTAAAATATTTTTCCTTATTTTTTTCCACAACGTTGTCTGCGGGTCAAGCGCCGCTATCTTCGCCCGACAAGCTATAATGGTAGAGGACATGGACTATCCAGAGATGGCAAAGATGGATTTCTGCGAGGTAATCGTCGAATGTATTAAGGAAGGAGCCAAGACATGGCAGAAACACGGAGATTTATCTCAGGAAGAAAAGAACAAAAAGCATGTCAATGGTTTATCACAGGGGCCAGTAATCATGTACCTCGACTCCCTGCTGCTGCTAACCGACACAAAAGAATGCGGAAGATTGCAAAGACAATGGACAAGACCTCATTACCACGAGCAAACCATCTCAAAGAGAGTGACCTAGCGAAAATAGCTAGAGCAGACATGAAAAGGGATGGAAAAGCACGACCAGATGACTATGAATTTGGCAAAATACAGGTATAGCTATATTCTACATAAATCAATCCTTCCCTGTTTCAAAACGGTTTCCATTCTAATTAACTACATTCCACCAAAACGATGCAGACATGGAAAGGAACACCAGAGAGGATCTTCTATGCCAACACAGTATCAACTTCGTCTTCAATTTGGCAGATGGCAGGAGAACATCGCAAACAACAGCAACACCAGAACACGACCAAACTGCTACCACCTCCACCCAAACGCCGGCGCGAACCACGTTTCGCCACCAGTGGAAGCAGGGAACCAAACAAAAGCATCAGCACAGGAGCAGAAGAAAAATTCCAAAGGATAAACAAATTGTTGCAAAAAGTACTCCATGAAGCAGAACAGATACCCTCAGTAACCACCAGGGCTGAAAACCAATGCAACGAAAAGGAAAAAATATTGGATGAAAAAATCAAGAACCTAGTCGTGCAACAAACAATTGCCATGATGGATTCATTGGAACAACTCAGACAGTTTCAGGACATAGTTTGCACAAGGTACCTCACAGACAACGCGACCCTGCAGACACTAGAGCAAGCAGATCCAGCAACCTCAAGTAGACTAGCCGATGCCAACCGCACAAATGAAATCGTGGCCACAACAGAACCAAGAGAAAGGAGAAAAAAGAAAGAAGAAGATGACGAAGAGAGGAAGAGAAGAGCAAAATCAAGGGACATAGGCATTGACAAGAACAAGATAAAGCGGCAAAAACAGGTAAGTAAATACTAATGCATGGTGCCATGCGCACACTAAAGCAAACCCCTGTTTTCATACCTAAACTGAAAAGAACTGCCTCAATGCTTTCAGGAACGTACCAATAGCACGTCAGGCCAAGATGAACTCCAACGGCAGGATGGTGTCAACAACCCCAAAAACACGAATGAACACAACAAACAAAGCAACCTCACAGCAGACAATGCTACAACAACAACTACCCCAACACAAGAACAAGATACGGTTGACGTCAGAACCTGTGAAGAGGTCAGTATGAACATCCATTTTTCCTTTCAAACCCGGATAGAGTTATAAGTGAACTGACAAACCTCCAACAAAATTTAGGCTCAGCTGAAGAACAATCAAGTCAGAAACCCAGCCAAATAAATGCAAGAGTCTAACCCACAATCAACCGTTAGCATAACAAACGACAAAGAAGAAGAAAACAACGAAGAGGAGGTAAACTTCCATACCCCACTATTACCAACACCGAAAACTCATAAATGGCAGGAAAGAAAGTGAACCGCAAGCTCATATTGTTTGATCTCCAGGTATCACAAACAATGCAAGACCAAGAGACAACCCGTGATGAAATTGAACCCCATAGTGAACCTCAAACAGACGAAGGGGGCACACAACAGGAACCTTGTGTACAGGAGATTTCCAGCGCCACAACATTGCAGATCACCATCACGAGTACAAAGGAGAAACCGCAAGACATCCCAGCAGATGAGAAACAAGAGACTGCTATACCTGACAAAGAAACAGTAGATGCATGCACAAATAACCCAGTCATCAACACGGAGGTAAAAATTAAACAACAACAACCACTTTTCAAAATATTTTTATCATGTCTCAACTACCTAATACACCCCGCCACGTCAACACAAATATTATAAGGGATGTCTCACCATTTTGTTTGAACAAATGCAGGAAACAAACGAGTACGCTGATCTCGAAGATCAACAACTTCAAACAACAACATCTAAAGAGGTTGAAGAGGTGAGGTTACAAAGCTCAGACACAAATGAAGTTCAATCTATAATTTCAATTTTTATTAAACATGAAGAGGAAGCAAGCAAAAGCACTGGCATAGACATTCAACAGGAAAAACTAGAGGACAACACGAGACAAGGAGAAGCCGTAATACAAGGAGTAGACAGTCCTGCAACTCCAGAGATAGAGGTCTTATAAAAAAATTGTAACTGAAACAGTCAGAAATGCACCCATTTCTTAAAAAAAATTGTGATGGTGCAGACACAAGAAGCTCAAGAAACCATCAACAATCAAGACCATCAAACACAACCAGGGGATCCCAATGAAGAACCCAAACATGTTCTTCAAACGATAGACAATAATGCCACTGAAGACCAAGCCACAAAAAATTCACTGACCAAACAACAGGTACAAGAGACAGCGGCAGCGTCAACAACTGAAAAGGTAAACTTACGAAACCTACAACTATGAAATTATAAAATTGCTGCGTGCAGAATAAAATAAACTTCAACCTAACACATCTGTACTCACTCCAATGGACTCTCACTTTGCTGCCTCTATGTTTGAACAACTGCAAGAAAAAAACAAGGTCAGTGACGATGAACAGCAAAATAAAGAGCAAGAAAAGGACCCAAAACCACCACTGAACGAAGAATCAGCCGTAACAACAACAAATACAGAGGTGAAAACACATAACACCTCTTCATGAACTTATAGTTGAAAAACACGCATTTGGCATTTCACTACTTTCCTGCATAGCAGAGAGAGGAGACCAATGAGCAAAAGGAGGACACTGAAGAAGGGCAAAATGTTCTTCAAAAGGCATCCATCAATGTAACAGAAGACCAAGCCCAAAAATATTCACTCACCAAAAAACACACAGCAGAGACGGTAGCAGCAACAACGACTGAAAAGGCAAAGCTACAAACGTTGGTCCTATCAAAGTATAAAATAGCTATGTGAAACCTCAAATGCACTGCCACTTAGCCACCTCTGTGTTTCAAAAGCTACAAGACAAAAACGAAGGCACCGGCGATGAACTACAAAAGAAAGAAGAAGAAGATGCCCAAAAACCTCCACTCAACGAAGAACAAGCACAACATTCAGCAGCAACGATTGAGGAGGTAAAGTTACATAAGCTGATTCTACGAAAATATAAAGTAGTTCCATGAGAACTAAAATGCACCCAAACTTAGCAACCTTTATGATTGAACAGCTGCAAGACAAAAAACATGACAGTGACGATGAACACCAAAACAAAGAACAGGAGGATACCCAAGAAACTAGACTCGACAAAGGACGGGTGGAACAATCAGCATCACCAACGACAGCATAATAGGTGAAGTTGCACAAAAATATTTCCACAAAACTATACGAATTCATCACAATCAAAAAAGCTCAAACAAGGCACCAAACAATTCACTGTTTTCCCATAACATCTGCTATAATTGAAATAAAGTAGCAAGTTAAATTCTTTCAATGCTTTTTCAATGATAAGCAGAAACACGAAGAAGGCGACCACGGACATACAAGCAATGAAGCAGACACACACATTGTTCTAGAGAAAGAAGAAGAAACCACCAAAGATAACCCTACACCGTCAAACGATGCCAATTCCCCTGGCAGAGAGGTCAGTGCCAACCAGGTCGAGACTAAAAAAACAAGACAAAAGACCAACAGCAAGACACGACGGTTGACAAGGAAAAACATGATACTAAGAAAGACACAGACGACTCATATGAAGATGCAGAAAAAACTGAACAAAAGGGTACAATGGAAAAAGAAGAACAAAATATGCCGCAACAAGCAGAAGGAGAACAAGAAAAGAACAACACTGGACAGCACATATCTTCTAGCATCAAAGCAGGCAAGACAATATAACCTTAATTGCTATCTTGTCATCTTGTGACTTGGAGTTATTTATATTAAATTCAAAATCATCGCAGGCACAGTGGAGAAAGGGGACAAAGATAGTGATTCCGTCAATAAAGCCATCGAAGACCTGTACAACGCTGTATGCAAACCGTGGACACAGAGAGAAATGTAAGTTCATGAAACTAACACAAAACACATTATTACACACGATCATTTTGACTGTATCATCTGTAAACTAAAACATTTTTATAAAAATACTTTGCAGGGATGAGCTTTTCATTACAACGAACAAGTTTGATGTCAATCTAGGCCATGTCGTCGAAAGTTTCAAGGTCGGTAATTCAGTACGCACCGAAGCAATCGATCCCATGCTAACAATCTTGAGAAAACAACTAAATGGCATAGGGAGAAAGATTCTATCGTTAAGCAACACTGTAAGTAAAGATCACGGCAAAAGAATCACGTTTAAAACAATATATATGACTTTATAACTGAACTTACAAATTCCCTTTGTCTACACGTGACAAAACAAGCAGCACTCGATAAAGGAAGCCGACGACGAAGATCCAATGTGCTACAGAAATAATGATCAAGAACACATTAGAAAAAATTTACTGCCTACCAGGCTTACATCATTTTTCAACATGCAACAAGAAGAAAATCTACAAGATTATAACATGGTAAGCAGATCAGCTTGCATATATGTTATGAAAGGTTATCTTTTTATTTTATGTTTCTAAATATAAGAAGATCTCCAAATATTTTATTTTTATTTTTTGTTTTGCAGTTCCTTCTACCATGTTCGTTGCGCGGATTTAAGCAAGACGAAAATACAAGTCATTACTTCACCATTACAGTTAACATGCAAAAACAGCGCTTTGAACTCCTTGACTCTTCAACTGCATATCCAGGCACAATAGAATTCTTCAACAATGTAACAAGCAAATTAATGAAAATATGGAAGCACGTAAGCACAGAGTTACAACTTTCACAAAAAAGCATCGACCATTTCAAGAGGGTCAAACTGCAGGTGCCACTTCAAGGAGAAGACACGTAGGCACTTCCAACATTTCACTTCTTTCTTTTTTTCAACGAAAGATTCAATACTACAATTACTGAAATAAAGCTGTTCTTTCGTGTTTTCGATGCAACAATTACCACTACCATTGCTCCAACACTTCTCTTCTTTCCGTTTCTTGAATACAACAATCTTACTAGTACCATTCCTCTACATGCAGAATGGACTGCGCATTCTATATGTACATGAACCTGAAGCACTACTCCAATGATGGAACAGCAGCAAACTTAGAGCCAAAACAAGTACCAGAGTTGAGGAAAAAAATTCTATATCAACTAATCAGTCAACACAGAGGGAATACCAAACTGTCATTAATCAGATGTACAACAGGTTAGTCTTTTCAGAAACTAATCCTTACAATTTGGTCACACTAGAAGAAGTAATATTCTTTTTTTATTCTAACAGATATGCTGAAGTATGAAGTTCATATGGGAGACAAAGAAATGCAACAGACAGAATGTTGCGTACCAGAAGAGTTTCCGCCAAATCCCAAGCCAAAAGAACATGAAGTTATTGATATATCCAGTAAACACAAAGAGGTTATGGATGTCAGCAGACACGCCGTCACCCAAGAATCTTGCACAGACCACGAAGAAAAGGAGCCACCAATAGAACCAGATCAACCACCACCAGAGGACAAGATACCACACCACTCTGAAGAGCAAACAGACGAGCAAAATATCAACAGCAATACCCCGAGCACAGATCAACTTGAACAAACAGGCACTGATTTAAAAGAGGATGACACAAACAACGACGCACCAAATACACAAGAACAGGTTTCCGAGCACAAGAAACTACCAGATCTTCTTCAAGAAGAAACAGGCTCAACAAGCAATCAGCAAGGCATCTACAGCACCATCTCTCTAGATTTCCTAAAACCCAAAACAATGGAAAAACAAGACGAAGTTGCTGAATTTCTTTCAAACCTTAACCCGCTCCAACTAGAGGTATACAACGAGCATGTAAAGACGGGCATTGAATTCGATGTAATCAAAACATGGATGAATGACCATGAAAGCTATGAATTTGACAAAAATCCCACGCCGTATCTGACAATCTTGCAGCAAGAATCAGGAGAGCATTCAATGCCTCAATCATCTGAGAACAGCTCAGACAAGAAAATCTCGGTCAAGAAGAGACCGGTAAAGCCTTCAACAAGGCTGCATGGGAAAATTCCTACTTCTGTCCCAGGAGATTTCAAATTTATGGACAAAGCCAGAGCACTTCATGAATACCTATTCAGCAAAGAAGGACAGAACGAATGCGAAGAGTAAGTACTTTCTCTTGTCACAACGAAAAAACAAAGAAATGTTGCCCCTTTTTAAACCAACCTAACCAATGTATAAACTTTTTCTGCTTGCAGTCTAAACCTATATATTAGCTCGAAGCGACCCGATTGGATTACAGGAAAACAAATGATGGAACAACTACGGAAAGGAGATCAAGGACAGATGGAGGGATCCATCGCAAATGCATTATTCGAAGAATGGACAGTGCAACAACAATACAACACAACCGATAAAGCAATACTTCCCGTAGAATTTGCAAACGTATAAAGTCCAATTTGACAAAAACAATTGCATCATTTCAGTGATTAAAAAATATTGTGCTAAAAACTAGAAAAAAAATTGGTCGCAGATCGTGCTCGGTCTTAAAATTGGAGAAGAAGGAGGACTAGCAGAATTCAATGAGGACGAAGCATTGAAATAGTTTGCACCCCTTGTAACAGGGAAGGAACTTTTAAAGAAAAAGCTGGTAAGTTAATAGAAATATACAAACAAAATTCATTTTTCCTACAGATTGCACATTTACATGTCATTTAATTCTCCTGACAAGAATGAACTTTAACTCACTCTGACTCCAAACACCGCAGATTATGATACCTCACAACACAAATAAACACTACACACTGTACGTGCTCAACAAGTACACGAGCTCCATCGACATACTTGACTCACTGAATTACAGAGTCGGAGGCGGAAAAAAACATGGAAAACACACCATAAGGATCACCCAGAACTGGTACGTCAATTCAACCTTGTTTTCTAATTGGTTTTACAGTTCCTAGATTCCCTTGATTAATGCCAAAACCCAACAATAACACCAAACTGTAATCACAGATTAAAAGGACGCACACACTCATGAAGAAGCATTACGGCGAAGCGGAGCTACGAGCCAACGGCGAACCGAACTGGTCGAGGATAGCAGAAACACCTAGCAGAGTTTACGTGCCAAAACAGCAGGGTACCCAATGCGGACACTCCATGGTTCAATTTGCAAAATACTGGAATGGCATTGATCTCATAAAAGAAGAAGAGGATTTCGATGTAAGTGAATAGTTCGAGAGCATCAATTTTAATTTTTACAAGCAGCACTACTTGAATACTTCAATTATCTCATGAAAGAAAAAATAAAAGAATATCCAATGACGTCCATGCAGCAAAGCAATGTTGATGCCGAGTGGAAACCAGAGTTCCTTTTTACAGCCATATTTGGTGAAACAAACCAAGTAAAGTGCGAGGAACTACCTGGAAGAATCAAAAAATTCAAACCAGAAACTTCAAAGTTCTTTTCCACCAACAAAGGTAAGAAAATAATTTCTACTTATCTTTTTTTTCGTAATAACCAACCCATCCCACGGTTGACCAATGTCTTTCGTATCAGTAGAGCTTACATATCACATAGCTGCTTCCGCTGACAGAAACAGATGAAACAAAAAGGGACAAAAGACAAAGCACCAGACTATACCCAAAACATTCTCATTGCTTGCAACACACAACGGAGGCGTCCAACCTCTTCCATCTAGTCATGAGCGACAGCTGGCAGGAGGAATACAAAAAGTGAGTTGTTTTCTATTGGAACTCAAAATAGTTGCACAGAGGCCAAAAATAATGTAAAAATCTGTTTCTCACTGACCGTGACCTCCAAAATTATTTAATCTCCCTGTCGCAGCAAAACTATATTTAGACGCATCCGCAGGGACAGTGAAAGCACACAACTAACTGGAGCCCAACTAAAGGCAGTATTTGGTCCAAGACCAGCACAAACGAACATACCACATCATATGGAAAAGAGGGTCCTCGATGACATAGCAGAAATCTGGGAAAGCGGACAAGATTCACAACAGAATGACAGAGTAATATTAGGCCCAAACTTTGCAGAGGTAAAACTTTAAAAAGCAAAATCTTGTCTATATTGCAACAACTACTCTTTTTATATTGTTACACAACTTTTTTTCTAACAGTTTTTTTCATCGTAACTATTGTTTGCAGCATATATTGGATTTAAAGCATCACAAGACTGGTTTTAAAAAATTTAAGACTGAATTGCTAAAAAGAAAGAATCAGCCGGTTCCCATGTATCTCAAGAAAAATCAACAGAAAAAGCTCTCAACAGCAAACATGGTAACAACCCTTTCCTCCCTGACAAAATCTCAAAATATGCATTCTATTAAATTACTTTATATTAAACTGTCATCTAAGCAACAAGTATTTTATATGCAGATATTCATTCCAATGGAGAATGATGACCGCTATGTACTATATGTGCTGGACAAATACAAAAACAGAGTTCACATTATTGATCCTCGAGAAACGACTCCAGAGGAATTTGAGAAAGAAAAGATAGACGTAGATGAATTGGAGGAAAATGAAGCAAATTGAGTTCTTCAGGAAAATGAAGATGCTGCAGAAGAAAGAGAAAGACAATTTGAGGAATATCATGTTCATAAGTTGGCAATCGTAAGCATTTATACATAACATTTTTTTAGTCTTACGAGTTGCAATATAAAAACAATTAATTATAAAATGCAATATTCCCAGGTACCTAGGTTTAAAGAAGTCTTCAACACCATACTAGGACAAACAATGACTCCCATGCGTACAAGATGGCAGATTCATACCGTACAAGATGTTCCAGTGGTAGAAAAGGGAGAATCAACATTTGCTGTTTTAAAACTTGCATTCATCTACAATGGTGAAAAGTTTGTCCAAGACCTAGAAGATTTGACAGTAAGTTTATATAGATTCACTTATAAACAACTTATATGCACAAACTCTAATAATATACTTCTCTTCTTGGCAAAATTTTACAGGATGAGGTCGAAGATTGGAGGGCAGAGGCAATGTACATTCTCTTAAGTAGCGAGATGAATCAAGTCAAAGCTAGTGAAATGGGTGACGAGATTAGCAAGATCTTGATCAAAAATGAAGACTAAAACTTTTGATTTAGCCCGTGAGGCTAATTCTATCTAGACGTGACAAAAAAATTGTCAATAACTCACATTTCTATGTAATGTAGTTAGAAATTGTGTGTTCATGTTGAAAAGAGAAGTATTTCGACAACAATGCCTCTTACATCACCATAGAATGCCAGTAAACTATAAAAAACAATGCCTCTTCTTATTTATACGACAACACTGACTCCCAAAACGAACCATTACGCATGACTCTAGGGACCACCCTCCCGTGCATCTAGAGGTGACAAGGCCTTTGTGCCACCAAACCCCGGGTCACCATGCACCCGGGAAATATCCACACACACACATACCATTACGCGTGACTCTGGGAACCACCCTCCAGTACCTCCAGAGCTGGAGACCACCCTCCCATGGCTCCAGAGAAGACAAGGCCTTTGTGCCACCAAACCCTGGGTCACCATGCCTCCGGGAAATATCCACAGACACACACACATACCATTACGCGTGACTCTGAAAACCACCCTCCCGTGCCTCCAGAGCTGGAGACCACCCTCCCATGGCTCCAGAGAAGACAAGGCCTTTGTGCCACCAAACCCTGGGTCACCATGCCTCCGGGCAATAACCACACACACACACATACCATTACGCGTGACTCTGAAAACCACCCTCCCGTGCCTCCAGAGCTGGAGACCACCCTCCCGTGGCTCCAGAGATGAAATGGCCTTTGTGCCACCAAACCCTGGGTCACCATGCCTCCGGGCAATATACACACACACTCATAGCCTTACACGTGACTCTGGAGACCACCCTCCCTTGGCTCCAGAGCTTAAATGACCTTTGTGTCACCAAACCAGAGATGAAATGGCCTTTGTGCCACCAAACCCTGGGTCACCATGCCTCCGGGCAATATCCACAGACACACACATACCATTACGCGTGACTCTGAAAACCACCCTCCCGTGCCTCCAGAGCTAGAGACCACCCTCCCGTGGCTCCAGAGATGAAATGGCCTTTGTGCCACCAAACCCTGGGTCACCATGCCTCCGGGCAATATACACACACACTCATAGCCTTACGCGTGACTCTGGAGACCACCCTCCCGTGGCTCCAGAGATGAAATGGTCTTTGTGCCACCAAACCCTGGTCACCATGCCTCCGGGCAATATCCACACACACTCATAGCCTTATGCGTGACTCTGAAGACCACCCTCCCGTGGCTCCAGAGATGAAATGGCATTTGTTCCACCAAACCCTGATCACCATGCCTCCGGGCAATATCCACACACACACATACCAAGAACGCCTCAACCGTAGCTAGCTCCTACACACACGTGACTTCACATGCTTCAAACCCATGCCTCCGCAGGAAACATACCAATGCCTTCGTAGTATACACACATGTGAATGCACGCACAAACCTAGCTCGTAAACAGACGTGGCTGCAATTACTTCAAACCCGTGCCTTCAGCACAACGTTCAGCACAAACTTCAGCACATGCTTCAAACACATGATTCAAACCCGTGCCTTCAGCACAACGTTCAGCACAAACTTCAGCACCTGCTTCAAACACATGCTTCAAACCCGTGCCTTCAGCACAACCTGCTATATAAAAATTAAACAAGCAGGTTCCCTCGCACAGGAGGCGCCGTGCCACACTTCGACCAATGCGCCGCACGACCAACACACACTTCGACCAACACACACTTCGACCAACACACACTTCGACCTATGCCCCCCTTCAAGATGTTTATGAAAATTAAACGAGCCGAAGGCGAGCCGGAGGTTCCCTCGCGCCGGAGGCGCCGTGTCACACGCCGCACGACCAATGCGCCGCACGACCAACACACACTTCGACCGACACACACTTCGACCAACACACACTTCGACCTATGCCCCTCCCTTCAAGATGTTTATGAAAATTAAACGAGCCGAAGGCGAGCCGGAGGTTCCCTCGCGCCGGAGGCGCCGTGTCACACGCCGCACGACCAACACACACTTCGACCTATGCCCCTCTTCAAGATGTTTATGAAAATTAAACGAGCCGAAGGCGAGCCGGAGGTTCCCTCACGCCGGAGGCGCCGTGTCACATGCAGCACGACCAACGCGCTGCACGACCAACACACACTTCCTACCTATACCCCCCTTCAAGATGTTTATGAAATTTAAATGATTTTCAAATGTCACACAACGACGTACAACGTGATTGAATGATTCTGCAGACTGCTTTTTTTCATTAAAAAGTTGCTTTTTTTTTCTTTACTTGAAAGGTGACAATGGATAGTGTTGGTAGTCCCCGCCCGTTATTACCCCATAAATCTCCATTACCCGAAAATATAATGGAAACAAAAAGGGAAACAAGAAAGGGAAAAAGGGAATCAACCGCGCGAACCGGTATTTTTTTTGTGTTTTCACGCGGAAAGGGAAAACGGAAAATTCAGATAGTTCGAGGGTCAAACTGCAAAACGCACCAAACCATAAACCGGAAAGAGAAAACCGGGAACCAACCGCGCAACTGGTTTTCCTTTGCGGGAGCGCTCCGCACGCGACAGTTGTCACGCGCGGAGCGCTCTCGAACCGCTCGTTACGAGCGCTCCGAAGGAGCTCTCGTTAACTAGTTGCTCCCCCTTAAACATGTCTGGCACGACATGGTCCGCGACAACACATTTATAAACAGGTCGTGCCAACAAGCCCGACACGGCACTTGTGGCGGTTGGCCCGCGTGCTATTTGGCATGTTTTGTGCCTATTTTTGCTTTCTGGGTTGTTCAAAAAATAAAAATAAATGGAAAAAGGGATCGTGCAGAGTCGGCACGTGGGCCTCGCCCTCGCCTCATGGTCCAGACACGGCCCAGGCGCGTGTGTCAGGGCATGTACAACAATGTATACTCAGCTGTCTATAAGGGGCGCCAGTTAGAATTTTTTGTTGAGGTGGACAAAGGGAGGGAAGAGAGAGAAGAAGTCCGTCGGTAAAATTGCAGCCGATCTATAGCGCTAGAAAATCGGCTGCTATTGACGACCTATTCCCTGTTGTACCAAGGGTGTCTGTAATTTTGAATGTATCTTCTTCCTCAATGGTTCAGTTCCCCGTTGCAGCCACCTGAATCACTCGCTAGTATTTCAGTTTCCTACAGAAGGTGCAGTTCCGTAGACGATTAAATAGACATCCAGCTGTCGTTAGTGCCGTCTAGAGATGACATGGGGAGAGATTATAGACATGCCTCGTCTAAACCATTGTACATGCCCTCAGACCGGGCATGTGACATGCCAGGCACGCGTGCTTCTCGGCCGGCTGGCAAAGCACGGCACATTGACGATGAAAATTCACCAAGTGGTGATTGGTCTTAACGCTATCATTTTGTGGTTTTTTGATCAGGTGCTAGTGGTGACCCAAATATATATCGCTTGTTGAATTTTTTGGTCGGGACAACGGTTGGATTCATTTTTTCCTAAAAAAATCGTTTTCCTTTCAAAAAAAAAGAACAGAAGTTTTTTTGGTCGGTGTGATTTTTTATCTGCTGTTGGAGATTGCCCTGACCAATGCCAAAATCCAGTCGAAGGGAAAAAAAGAGCGATGGGGACCGGCGGCGCCCAAGAGGTCACGGCGTCGATGGCCCTGAGGAGCGGAATGATCTTCTGCGACCACAACCCCCTCGAAGAGAAGGGAAGAGGGATGGGGAGCGGTGTCGCACAAGCCGTCTCAACGTCGATGACTCTGCGCCGGCGGAGCCGCGACGATCCAAACGAAGAGAAAAGAAGCGGGGTTGAGAGAGGCGGAGCACAAGCGGTTGTATCGTCGACGGCTCCCCGGAGCATAATGGCCTTGGGCGCCGACGGGCGTCCCCTCGACGGCGTCGTGCGTGCTGAACTGCTTTGGAAATTGAAGCATGGCAATGGATCCATCTACAGAAGCAACGGTTATTGGGGTAAAGTTTACCGTCTCTATGATACCAGCGAGAGTACGTAACTCTTTCCATCTCAATTTTTTTTTCCATTTCAATTGTCGAATGACCTGAGATATCAATCTTAGGTTAGCTCATATAGGTGATTTTAGTATTACCAAATCCCTAAAGGGCACCTCTTTTATACTCCCTCCGTTCCGAATTACTTGTCGCATGTATAGATGTATCTAGATGTATTTTAGTTCTAAATACATCCATTTCAGCGACGAGTAATTTGGGACGGAGGGAGTATGTGGTTTCTCGATCTGAACACTTACAAGAGCACAACTTTGGCAAAATGCCAACTTCAGATTTTTGCCATCAAAAGAGCACATCATTTTGCAATCTTCCATATCTGTTATCCTGCCATTAACTACGACATTTTCAACTGGATTCAACACACAAGGAACATTTAAATGCTGTCATTCAGTATAATAGCAACACAGCTCCTTAGTTCTGACATGGTTCAGCAAGATTTGCCCATGTACCAAGTACCAACTGTAATTCTCGATAATAAGCCTTTGGTTTATTCCTCCAGATGAGATGGACAGCATTCTTTCTAGTTCTAGAATCTGAACTTATTATAGAAATAGGTGCCATTCTTCTAGTGTCACACCTGGGCTTGAGTGAGCTATTGCAGATGAAGTCTTGTTGTTCTTTCCGTTGCGAGGGTTCAGCAACATCTGTGGAGACTTTAGCGCCTCTGGATTTTCTTTTATAACTTTATTAAGTTCACACTTGGGTTAGGCAAGGAACATTTCTACTGGATGATGAGACAGAACTTAACAACTTGGGGGGGGGGGGGGTCATTTGTTGGCTGACCCTTGTGCATGCCTTTCGGCTTTCGGTCTGGGCATGATGTGTAGTGTAGGTCAGGGGCAAACATGGAGGGGGGGGGGGGCAGGGACGTCGATGGAGGCAATGTACTGAAACATATGGAAGGCCCAAACAGAATCGTCTATTTTGTGATGCAGTGTTCTTCTCAATGCTGTATATCTGAAGTCAGGTCTTTCAGTAATATTTTGCCAAAATGGTGTTATTTTAATGGTACAGATGCAATTTTCCCCTGTTAATGGTATATCTAAAGTTAAAATAGGTGTGTTTTATGATCTAAAAAATGTCTACTGATCATTTACAATCACTTGTTTCTGTTGATTAAAAATATTTAGATGCACCAGATCGATGGACCCTCGTGTTGTTGTTTGTTTTACTTGGTACATTTTTGCAAGTTAAATTCGGTTCATTCTTTAGATTATATGCGCAAGACGATGTCCCAGTTCCAAGCCCGTTTAACTTAATCATGATCCGCTGTTTTCATACGGTCTGCTGCATATTCTAAAACATGCCATGTACTTGCAAAAGTCACCAATGGTACGTAAAAAAAAAGCATATTTAGCTATATGTGAAACAACTTTTGCAACTAGACATTTAGTGTACATACTCTCTCATTCTCATCCCATGAAGCACACTACACAAGTTCAGTATTTTCCACTCATTTTCTGTAGCCAAAAATTTATTAGATGGCCGTAACAATAGGAATTTTGCCATACTTAAGTAAGCTATATGCTTAACATTATGGTTTTAATCCAAATTTATGACTGCCGTATTATTATGTTAATATTCGTAATTGTCATATTTATGTTTCAGTCCAACATTAGATCTCATATGTATGAGTAAGAAAATCATGATTCATGATATTTGTTTGTATCAATCTATTTTGTCTCCTTTCAGTTGAAGGCTGGAGGTTAATTGTTTTAAGCATGTACTGAATGATTTCTATTGTTGTCGATCAGCTTGTCTGGAGCCAATGATGATGACTGTGCCTTATGACAGTTGCATGCCTAACTGGAGGGTCTGTGGAAGGCATTCATATTGCGCCATGATGCAGATATTCTCGCTGAAGCTAGCTAACACATCATATCTTGGTGAACCTGTTGAGTTGTATGGCTACGTGGCTGTCAGAGATCTGTTGAACCCTATGCGCAACTATGTCTTCAACCGTACAAGAGATTATCCTTTCATTGTGGGGCATGATGGCCTCATACAGATGTCTGGCCCTAAGAGAGGCATCAGAATGAAAGCTACTGTGGTATCGAGTTTGACCTGATGGTGGTGATCTAGAGCTCATTGATGGTGTTGCCCAATTCAGCGACAGAGGCACAGGCCACGCTAGGGTAATCACACGACGATTGGATGGTGATTGTGGCTCAGTGGACATAACGTTTGCACTTCTGGAACAAGCCTCGGAGGCCACCATACAGGTTGGCATATCAGAGATTAAGCAGGACAGTTGCTTAAGCCTGTGTTTGGTAGGGTCTTACACTAGCCCATCTTATGCTGCATGTGGCAAAATCCAGCTGTTTGATGGGGTTATCGCTGCCTAGACATCTGAGCTAACCAGGGCCGCGGTTGCTGTGGCGCAAGATGCAAAGTTGGTTGTAACATTGAAGCTCAGTCAGAAGGGTGGGCCGGACATCTATCGGTGCGATGTTTTCCGGGTTGAAAAACATGGAGCTCAGAGCTTGCCTTTCTGTTTTGGTTTGGCCAAAGTGGAGGTGATGGTAACTTGGTCAACTATGGATATTCCGTACAGTCTTCTTGAGCCTAATTGCATCTGATGGCATTGAGTTTGACGATTGATAATTGCACTTGTAAGAAAACTAGGACTCCTAACCCACTCTGTGATGTCTAATACCATAATGTCTATCTCAGCTGTCTACTACTACTTGATAGCATATTCAAGTGCTCTGAAACCTACCCATGCGTATGTGAAATAACAACAGTTTGTGGTGTCATGAAAAATAGTTGCACTATTTGCTTTGTTTGTCTTGAGATTTATGTGCAAATTTGAGTGCTCCTAGTTTTAGGAATTATTTGGCATTTGCTCATGTGGTTGTTAGACAGCTGATGTCCTAGCGGCAGGTCGACCTGCTGGCATTGGCTGTCCTCTTGGCTGCCCATAGTGTGGCATGCCTCTTCATTCGCATGGCTTGAACTTATACGTGGCTGTTGAATGTACCCTGTTGGTGGTGTTTGCTCTATAACATAAAGCAGGGCTATGCAGTACTTGGGCTATGGCCTTTTGTCTTACAAAAAAGTACTCTTTAACATGTTTTTCATGGTCTGTTGCAGACATTAGGTATACTAGCAAAAGGGCACGTGCGTTGCAACGGGAAAACAAAAAATCATAATCTTCAATGGCCATGACCACATTTTGCTGCATCTCGCGCACATATTTGAAATCGTGAACATTATGTAAATTCGTGAACACTGTTACAAATTTTTAAAATTTTCTAAAATTAAGAACATATTTTTTAATTCATGAACATTTTATACTATTTGCAAACATTTAAAAAATTGTGAACATTTTTTGAAACAACTTTTTGCAATCGGCGAACATTTCTACAATCGATGAACATCTTTTTGGAAATTGATGGAATGATTTCTGGAATTCATGAACATTTTTTTATTTAACAAACATTTTTTAAATGCATGGGCATTTTTTTGAATGAACGAACATTTTATGAATGAGTAAACGCCAACCGAATCCCGTGAGTCCGCCGGAAACAAACCTCCACACGCTCTCTGACAATGCTAGAAACACCACCAAAATGGGGACTAGACGGAAATAACCTTATTACATGTTCAGACAGCCGCCGCCGCCTCGCCTCTTTGAGCAGGACACGATGCCTAACAAAATAAAAAAAACATGAAAACACGAAGCCTTCCCGTAGGCAAGGGCTGGGATCCACCACGCCTCCATGACCCTAAGACCATAGGAGATGAGATAGACCGACGGCGGCACCAGCAAGAGGCACGAGATACCCTAGCAAAAGATGACAAGAAAAACAAACTACGGTTGACAAAGAAACATTTTGGCATGCCAAAAAGTTAGCAACCATTTTAATCAGAGACCAAATGTTTAGCCATGGAAAATTTTCCTATTTTGTTTCGAAAAGGGAGTACTCGGTCTCTGCATCATGTGATGCACACCGTCATTATTTTAATCTGCGCCAATTTCAAGCCACCGAGTATCAATATCTCTACTACTTAAAAAAACGTAAGGTTCCCATTTTACATTTCTTCCCACCACCAGTTCATTAACCTTTGTTTTAAAACTTATATTTATATACAACATGATATTTTTGAAGGTTTTTTGTTTTTTATTTTGTTGATAAAATACCTTTTTTTTTTACTTTCTCACGGGCCAGTTTTATTTAATTAGACAAGCTCCATGGATCGTTGTGTTTTATTGGACTGTGTTTCCCTTGTTTGTTCTACTTGGTAACTTATTGAAAGTTAAATTGGATTCATTCTTTAGTTCTGTAGGATGATACCCCGGTTCCAAGCCTGTTTAAATCAATCATGAACCCACTGTTTTCACACACTCTGCTGCTTATCCTAGAACGGCCCACATACTCACAGAAGTCGCCAGTGGTATGTTTACATAAAAGAATATGGGTCCCGATAACTGCCACACGTGTGACACCTAGGGGGTATGTGCCGCACGCCCCGTGTGGCATCGACACAGGCCCGCCCGCACGAGCACGTCCGGGCGCGCCCTGCCACAGCCCGCACGTTCGGTGTGCAGCGCGAGCGCCCGCACGAGCGCGTCCGGGCGAGCGACCACGCGGCCCGCACGACCCGTCTCGACCGTCGCACCTCCCCGCCTGTGAGCCACACGCCGCGCGTGGCAGTAACCATGCGTCCCGCCGCGATTGGCATGGTCCGGACCCTCTTTCATGTTCGTTTAACTGCAGTTGCCATGTTATTGAACTACAGTTGCCATGTCTGACAACTACAGTTGCCATGGTTGCTCAACTGCAGTTGCCATCTCAGGTCAAAGTGTCGGATGTCATTTTTTGGCATCTGCAGCAATTGCCATGTATGGTGTGGTCTACTATGATTGCCATGATTTGAAAACTTTAGGAGTTGCCACCTACTAACACTAGACAGTTGCCATGTAGCACTACAAAAACATGGCAAAAACATGTTGGGGTAAAAAGAGAGTTGCCATGTACCCTAGGGCAGTTGCCATGTATCCTGCAAAAATACATGGCAACTGATAGCTTTTGGTGTGTGGGAGAGGAGACGGCAGTTGCCATGTTCTGCTTACAAGCACACTAGGGCAGTTGTCATGTACCCTGCAAAAACACATGGCAACTGATAGCTTTGGATGTGTGGGAGAGGAGACGGTAGTTGCCATATTCTGCTTACAAGCACACTAGGGCATGTGGGCGACGGTGGTATCTTTTAGGAGTTGCCACCTACTAACAATAGACAGTTGCCATGTAACGCAACAAACAAACGTGGCAATAAAAACAACACGTTCGGGTAAAAGAGAGTTGTCATCTGCTTACAATCACAAATAGGGCAGTTGCCATGTACCCTTCAAAAACATGGCAAATGACAGCTTGGGTGTGGGGAGTGGGAGAATGGGCAGTCGTGGGAGACGGGGAACAGAAGTGCTGCGCGGCGTGCGGGCACGACAGCAGTTCCATCGCACGCCCCGACTGGCGACCGTTGACCGCGGAGAGAAAACCGGCGTGCGGGCGAACTCCCTCACATGCCACACGAACGAGTTGTCCTACGTGGCACATAAAAACAGTCTTTTCATGCCAAGATTCGTGCAAAAGGTGCTGGACGGCGATGGAGACGTGTGGGCGAGTTGACTAACGCCCACACGTGTGGGCGTTAGTGTTTTCGAAGAATATATATCCAAGGCACCTTTCACAACTAATTTTTTTGTCTACATATGCTTGAACTCTCCCTCTCCCGTCACACAAAACACACATTTATGGAATTCATGAACATTTTTTTATTTAACAAACATTTTTTAAATGCATGGGCATTTTTTTTGAATGAACGAACATTTTATGAATGAGTAAACGCCAACAGAATCCCGTGAGTCTACCGGAAACAAACCTCCACACGCTCTCTGACAATGCTAGAAACACCACCAAAATGGGGACTAGACGGAAATAACCTTATTACATGTTTAGACAGCCGCCGCCGCCTCGCCTCTTTGAGCAGGACACGATGCCTAACAAAATAAAAAAACATGAAAACACGGAGCCTTCCCGTAGGCAAGGGCTGGGATCCACCACGCCTCCATGACCCTAGGACCATAAGAGATGAGATAGACCGACGGCGGCACCAGCAGGAGGCACGAGATACCCTAGCAAAAGATGACAAGAAAAACAAACTACGGTTGACAAAGAAACATTTTGGCATGCCAAAAAGTTAGCAATCATTTTAATCAGAGACCAAATGTTTAGCCGTGGCAATTTTTCCTATTTTGTTTCAAAAAGGGAGTACTCAGTCTCTGCATCATGTGATGCACACAATCATTATTTTAATCTGCGCCAATTTCAAGCCACCGAGTATCAATATCTCTACTACTTAAAAAGAACGTAAGGTTCCCATTTTACATTTCTTCCCACCACCAGTTCATGAACATTTGTGTTAAAACTTATATTTATATACAACATGATATTTTTGAAGGTTTTTTGTTTTTTATTTCGTTGATAAAATACCTTTTTTACTTTCTCACGGGCCAGTTTTATTTAATCAGACAAGCTCCATGGATCGTTGTGTTTTATTGGACTGTGTTTCCCTTGATTGTTCTACTTGGTAACTTATTGAAAGTTAAATTGGATTCATTCTTTAGTTCTGTAGGATGATACCCCGGTTCCAAGCCTGTTTAAATCAATCATGAACCACTGTTTTCACACACTCTGCTGCTTATCCTAGAGCGGCCCACATACTCATAGAAGTCGCAGTGGTATGTTTACATAAAAGAATACATATCCAGGGCACCTTTCACAACTATTTTTTTGTCTACATATGCTTGAACTCTCCCTCTCCCGTCACACAAAACACAATACAGAAGTTCAATAGCCCCCCCCCCCCACCCCCCCTCATTTTCTGTAGCCGTCAATTTATTAGGCGACAGTAAACATAGGAATTTTGCCATACTTATGTAAGTTGTGCTTAGTAATATGGTATTATCCAAATTTTAGAACTGTCGTAATATTATGTTGATATTTGTAATTTTATCTTATTTATGTTTTGGTTCTACATTATAGAACATTAGGTCTCATACGTATGAGTACACAATTCAAGGTTTCAAGTATTTGCTTGTATCAATCTATTTTGTCAATTTTGAGTTGAAAGTTAGAGGTTAATAAGTTTAATTACCTAGTGAGTGATTTCTATTTTTTTTTTGACAAAAAGGCAGGATCACTGCTTTTCATTGCGCTTAGAAGGAATAAAGGTCACAAATTACAAGAGAAGAATAGGGAGGGGTTTAGCTCGAGAAGTTACATCAATCAGGTTCTAAGGGTCGCTCGACAAGTTGTAGAATTCTCCTACGACCAGCATCAATCCAATCCTTGGCTTCAACTTGAATCTTCTCGAACAGGGGTCTTGCACTGCAAGATGAATTAGTGAATACCCTCGCATTTCTTTCTTTCCAGATCTTCCACCACACAAGAGCAATAATGGACCGCCAAGTCTTTGCCTTGTCCTTGGTCATCGTCGAACTGGAGCGTTGCCACCAGCTAGTGAGGGACTCCCCATCGTTGGCCATCAAACTGTGGTGCATATGAAGCATGCTAAAGGTCAAGTGCCAGATTTCCTTAGCAAATGAGCATGTGGTAAGCAAGTGCGTAGCAGATTCCGGCTCTTGAAGGCATAGAGAGCATAGGGGGTTGTGAGGCCATCCCCTTTTTGCTAGGTTATCTGCCGTCAGGCATCGCTCTTGAGCAGCCAACCAAACGAAAAACTGGCACTTAGGGGGCGCATCGGAGCTCCAAGCCAACTTAGCAAACAGAGGTTTGATGTTGGCAGTAAGAGTAGCCGTGTATGCTGAGCAGGAGGAAAATTGGCCGTTTGCAGTCCAACGCCAAGTTAAGGTGTCTTACGTCCATGTGGAATGTGAGTGATTTCTATTGTTTTCTATCAGCTTGTCTGGAGGCAATGATGATGACGTTGCCTTATGACAGTTGCATGCCTAACTGGAGGGTTTGTAAAAGGCATGCGTATCGCACCATGATGCAGATATTCTCACTGAAGCTAGCTTACACTTCTTCATATGTTAGTGGCCCAGTTCAGTTGTATGGATACGTGGTTGTCAGAGATCTCTTGAACAACATGTGAAATTACGTCTTCGACCGTACAAGAAATGATCCTTTGGTGGTCGAGCATCAGAATGTCTGGCCCCAAGAGAGGCATCAGAATGCAAGCTCCCGTGCTGATAGAGTTCAATCTGAAGATTAAGATAGGAGGAGAAGAAGAAGGTGATGATCAACAGGTCATTGATGGTGTTGCCATATTCGGCGACAGAATCTTTGGGATATCAGAAATTGAGAAGGGCAGTTGCTTAAGCTTGTGTTTGGCAGGGTCTTACACTAGCTCATCATATGTTGCACATGGCAAAATCCAGCTGTTTGATGGGGTTGTCACCACAGAGGCATCTGAGCTAAGCAGGACTGTGGTTGCTGTGGCGCAAGATACTAAGCTGGTTGTAAAACTAAAGCTTAGTCAGAAAGGTGGGTTGGACATCCATCGATGCACTATCTTCCCGTTTGAAAAGCATGGAAATCGGTCCTTCATTTTCAATCTT
This sequence comes from Aegilops umbellulata, assembly GCA_032464435.1. Classification (NCBI taxonomy): domain Eukaryota; kingdom Viridiplantae; phylum Streptophyta; class Magnoliopsida; order Poales; family Poaceae; genus Aegilops; species Aegilops umbellulata. Next base: position 469,373,829 of record CP136056.1, on the reverse strand, counting down.
GGTGTGGCCACTGTGGAGGTGATGGTAACTAGGTCAACAATGGACATTCCCAAAAGTCTTCTTGGACCTAATTGCTTCGCGCATGAGTTCATGGCATCTCAGGGCGTTGAGTATGTTGATGAATAATTGTGCTGGTAAGATAAATGGCACTCCTAACCCACTTTTGTGATGTCTGATACCATAATGCCTCTCTCGACTGTGTACTTGATGGCATATTTGGATTCTCTGAAACCTACCTGTAGGTGTGAAATAACACTAGGTTGCAGTGTCATAATAAGTGTTGTACTCCTTGTTTTGTTTGTAATGGGATTTCTGTGCAAGTTTGAGTTCTCCTAGTTTTAGGAATTACGGAGATCTTATTTTTTGTCTGTGAGCATAAAAAGTGTGGTCGATGGACTAGACACATGTCCCCGGATGCTTACTGTGGCAAGAAAATCAAAACCTTGTTGGCATGAACGGCTGACTTAGAAATGATTCTATTGCGGCTTATGTCCAGCTAGATTGCTGGTGAAAATCATTCAGGTTGTCTTTTAGGCATGAAGAACTACCGACATGCTTTCTTCTATCTCCAATCAAGGTTTTTTTTTACAGGTTTTCTTCTATTTTTCTTTCTTTCTTCGTTATACTTTGGTTTCCTTTGTTCTCGTTGCCTTTTCTTTTTGTTCCTTTGTCGATTTTCATTGGTTTTCTTTTCTGTTCAACATATGTTAAACTTTTTAGAACATGCTCCCTCCATCCGGAATTATTTGTCCAAAAAATTAATGTATCTAGACGTATTTTAGTTCTAGATACATTCATTTTTATTCATAGTAATTTCGGATGGAGGGAATATTCAACATTTTTCATATACATTAGAATTATTATTTTTGTATAAATGCTAAATTTTTCTGAAATAAATGATTTTTTTAAAACTATATTCTTAGTTCTACATTTTTCATACACATTGCACATTTTGGTATATATGCAATATATTTTTATAATACATTCTTAAATTTTTTAATACAACATTAACATTTATTTTTGGAGAATCAACATTTTTTGTGTACATGGTCAATATTAACATTTTGTGTGCATGGTCAATATCGCATCCCACGCGCCTGGGTCGGCCCATGTCGCTTCTCTGAAGGAAAATCCCGCTCCCAAACAAAAGAAAATTCCCCTCCCCCTGTTCGTCCACCTCGAGCCACCGTCCCCCTCCCCTCCACGGAAAAACGAAGCTCCCCGTTGGATAGTTGCTCTCCCGGCGGCCGGGCCTGCCCCCAAACCGAAGTCCGGCTGCCCGCTGCTTCATCCGCATGGAGAGGATGGACGGCGACCTGACGGAGGGGCTCCTCCGCAAGAGCTCCGACGAGAGCTCCCGCAAGCACCGGGGTTCTCCCCCTCCGCTATCGCCGTCTTCGCTGGACATTTTCGAGGACCCTACCGACTCCCGCGACTCCAGCACCAGCGGGGACTCGACGAACGGGGCGCCCGTCCGCGACGACTGCAAGAACCACCAAGAAGTGGTGGTGGCGTCCTCTGCGGCCAGCGAAGGCGAGCAAGGGACGGTATCTACCGGCGAGGAGGAGGATAAGGAGGCGGCGGCACCCCTTGATCGCTGGGAAGCGCTGGCTTCATCCGCTGCTCGCCGGGAGGCGGCGGCCGCGGCGGCGGCATCTCGCCGGGAGGCGGGGAGGGGCTTCTTCTTCGGCGGGGGGAGAGCAGGAGGTGGCTCGAGCGGCGGGGCCGTTTCGAGCAGGGCCGACCACCTGATCCTCATCCCTCCGCCGGGAGCGGCGGGTCTGGTCCACCGCGCCGAACACCTGTCCGACTCCTGGACGGACCCTATTCTCGTCGGCCCTTCGACCGACCTGACGGTGGCGCTGCAGGCGTTCGCCGCCGCACCAGATTCGACAACAGCGGCCAGGCTCGAGCAGGCGGCTGCGTCGTTGGACAGTGTTGCATCAGGCAACACGGAGGATGGTGCTATCGCCAAGCAGCTGGCCGCCGAGGCGGTGGCACTGGCGGCCGGCTGGCGGGGAGACGACCGGCAGTGGCAGGGGTCGAGTGCCTTCGAAACGGCGGCCGGTCGGCGGGAACCGGAGCTGCAGGCGCCAGAGTCCTATTCCACTGAAACTTTGTTGTGCGTTGTGATCTCTGGCTCATTGGCCCTGCTTCCATATTTGCCCACCCAAGTCCCCAAAGCATTCCCGGATTGTCTTTGCCATTCTCTTTGGCAGTGTCTTCGTACTCGCTTCAGTCGGGGTGATGCTCCTCGTCGCACCCCTCCACAAGAGGTTTGCCAACACTGTGGCGAGAATTTCTTTTGTAACTTTTACAGTGTTGGTTATGGCCTTTGTTGGGTTCGCCCTGGGAGGAAGGACATACAGATGATATTGATAGGGAGTAGTACTATGTAGTGTATCATAGATAGATACTGGTCTCTCTGAATTGAAGTACTATGCCGACTTTTGAGAAATGCCATATCGTAGATATTGGCGTGCTGTAAATTTCATGTATGACAAGTTTTGAGAAATGTCATATCATAGTTTTGTTTTCCTGCAGTAATATCAAGTTGGAGGAGTCTGTTATTCTGTATTACGTGTTCACAAAATTCTTGCCTTCTTGAACTTAACTTCAGTTAAGCATGGAAGGTGTTTGCTTCTCTCCATGTTTTGTTGGGAGATTCTGGTGTAAAACTACTTTGGTTTCGTTATGAATGGAGCTGGGAGTGTCGGCATGACAACAAAGGATGATGTTAAAAGGATGTTTTATCTTGGGATTTGACAAATTGGTTTTCCTTTCATTTGCTTTGTTGACCTACGGTTACCTCGAGCCTGGAGCAATAAGTTTAACCCATACAAGTTATTTATTTCTTATATTATGGTACCAACGCTGAGGTTCCATTGTTTGTGGTTCATCTTACATTTAGTAACATTCAATCTACAGATAAAGAAAATATAAGTTTTTTGAGTGCTTCAAATGGCTGAAACCGATACTGGAAGGACCGAGGTCTTTCAGCTGCTCTGCTAGTAAAATCTTAAAAAAAAATTGTACCTGGCTTGCAGAAATTTCATTCAGCTGCGGATAATGACTCCTGATCCTGGGATAACAATGACACATTACATTATATTTTTAAGAAGACCTCCTTAGAATATAACAATGACACATTGTATTATAAATGTTGGTATATATTTTAATATAAACTTGATCAAACTTTACCCACTTTGACTTAAGGCAAATCTTACATGGGGAGTAAAAAGAAACGGGGGAGTATGATTTTTTTGAAAAGAAGGATAACCACCGGCTTCTGCATTGAGTGATGTACATATCCATATATTATTAATTATTCAAAATCTAACAGCAGAACAATATCAACCCGGAAAAAAAGACAAAAAATAAAACAAGAGGTCGCATGCTCGCGACAGTAGCTCCATCAAACAACAACTAACCCTATGATAAAAAAACAAACTCGAAATGAAATATATACAACTCCTAGGCTACGCCTTCAAGAAGGAATCATCGCATGTGCGCCGATGATGATGAGTCCAACCCAAGGTTGATCTCGGGATTCTCATCCCCAAAGCTAAGCTTCGATCCATCGCCTTCACAAAGGACACGACGTACGCGCCCGTCGACATAGCCTGATCAGAGATCTTGTGTTTCCACTAAAGTGCATAAACTCGTCGTTGAAGCCGCCTCTACCATCATCCCCTGTCTAGCTACCGACGCCTCGATAACTAGATACCTTTGGAGAAGATTCTAGAAGACAAAGACGTCCCATACCGCCTCACCTTCCGTCACTGTTGCACCACCTTCATCCAGTAGCGACAGGCTAAACATGACACCTTCGCCAAAGCCACCGTGCAGTACCTACCGGCAGCAGGCATGACTTGACGACTCCGCTTGAGCCATCGTGCGTAGCATTCTCCGGCGATGCACCCTCGGCGGCTTTACCTGCCGACGATAGGCACTGCATGCCGCCTCCGAAAGAGACTCGTGTGTCACATTCCAAGCCGCATCGAACCCGATCAATTGATGGAGGGGATGTCCCATACCGCATCCCGTCTTAGAAAGGTCGTCACCACCTCCAGATCCAACCTCTGAGTCGCCTACATGACCACGAAGGTGATAACCCATAAGTATAGGGGATCACAACAGTTTTCGAGGGTAGAGTATTCAATCTAAATTTATTGATTCGACACAAGGGGAGCCAAAGAATATTCGCAAGTATTAGCAGTTGAGTTGTCAATTCAACCACACCTGAAAAACTTAATATCTGCAGCAAGGTAATCAGTAGCAAAGTAGTATGATAGTGACGGTAACAGTGGCAACGGTAACAGTAGCAGTTTTGTAGTGATTGTAACAACAGTCAACGAAAGTAACTTAGCAAAGATCAATATGTGAAAAGCTCGTAGGCATTGGATCAACGATGGACAATTGTGTTGGATAACATTCATCATGTAGCAGTCATAACCTAGGTCGACACAGAACTAGCTCTAATTCATCAATATAATGCGGACATGTATTCCGTATATAGTCATATGTGCTTATGGAAAAGAACTTGCATGCCATCTTTTGTCCAACCCTCCCATGGTTGCAGGGTCCATAAGGAAGCTAAGGGATATTAAGGCCACCTTTTAATAGAGAACCGGAACAGAGCATTAGCACTTAGTGAATACATGAACTCCTCAAACTACGGTAATCACCGAAAAGAATCCCAATTATTCTCACCTTGGGGTATGCAGATCATAACTCGTAATAGGTGCGTATAACTTGCAAGATAGGATCGAGAACACAAATATATTCATGAAAACACAATAGGTTCATATCTGAAATCATGGCACTCGGGCCCTAGTGACAAGCATGAATATAGCAAAGTCATAGCAACATTAATCTCAGAACATAGTGGATACTAGGGATCAAGTGCTAACAAAACTAACTCGTTTCCAAGATAAATCTCATCCAACCCATCATCGTCCAGCAAGCCTACGAAGGAATTACTCACTCCCAGCAGTGAGCATCATGAAATTGGTGATGGAGGAAGGTTGATGATGACGATGGCGACCGTTTCCACCCTCCAGAGACCCGAACGGACTCCATATCAGCCATCTCGATGAAGAACAAGAGGTGGCGTCGGCTACATATCGTAAAACGCGATGAATCCTTCTCTCTGATTTTTTTCTTGGCGAATAGGTATATATGGAGTCGGAGTTAGGGTTGCCGGAGGTCCAGGGGGCCCACAAGCCTGGGAGGCGCGCCCTGGGGGTGGGTGTGCCCCTGAGCTTGTGGCTCCCGGGTGGCCCCCCTCTGGTATCTTTTTCCGCTAGTATTTTTTATATATTCCATAAAAATTCTCCATATATTTTCAGGTCAATCCGAGAACTTTGATTTCTGCACAAAAGCAACACCATGGCAATTCTGATGAAAACATCGTCATTCCGGGTTAGTTCCATTCAAATCATGCAAATTAGAGTCCAAAACAAGGGCACAAGAGTTTGGAGAAGTAGATACGATTGAGACATATCAACTCCCCCAAGCTTAACCCATTGCTTGTCCTCAAGCAATTCAGTTGTCAAACTGGAAGCGACAGAGAATTTTTTTTTGCAAACTCTGTTTGATCTTGTTGTTGCAAATATGTGATGACCCACAAGTATAGGAGATCAATCGTAGTCCTTTCGATAAGTAAGAGTGTTGAACCCAATGAGGAGCAGAAGGAAACGACAAGCGGTTTTCAGCAAAGTATTTTCTATAGGCATTGAAATTATCGGTAACATATAGTTTGGTAATAAGATAATTCGTAACGGGTATCAAGTAACAAGTATAGCAAAGTTGCAACAAGGTGGTCCAATCCTTTTTATAGGAAAGGATAAGCCTGGACTAACTCTGGTATATACCAAAGCTCTCCCGATGACACATGGGAATTATTGTCAAGTTAGTTTTCATCATGCTCATATGATTCACGTTCGTTACTTTGATAATTTGATATGTGGGTGGATTAGTGCTTGGTTGTTGTCCTTACTTGGACAATCCTCCCTCTTATGATTAACCCCTCTCACAAGCATCCGCAACTACGAAAGAATAATTAAGATAAGTTTAACCATAGCATGAAACATGTGTCCAAATCAGCCCCTTAGGAAGCAATGCATAAACTAGGGTTTAAGCTTCTGTCACTCTAGCAACCCATCATCTATTTATTACTTACCAATGCCTTCCCCTGGCCCCAAATCATGGTGAAGTGTCATGTAGTCGACGTTCATATAACACCCCTAGAGGAAAGACAACATACATCTCATCAAAATATTGAACGAATACCAAATTCACATGATTACTTATAACAAGACTTCTCCCATGTCCTCAGAAACAAACGTAAGTACTCACAAAGCATGGTCATGTTCAAGATCAGAGGGGTAATAAATATCATTAAGGATCTGAACATATAATCTTCCACCAAATAAACCAACTAGCATCAACTACAAGGAGTAGTTGATGTCTGCTACACTACATCGGTATTTCCCCAAAGAGGAAGGGATGATGCAGCACATCGACGGTAGGTATTTCCCTCATTGATGAGACCAAGGTTATCGAACTAGTAGGAGAACCAAGCAACACTACGTAAACAGCACCTGCACGCAAATAACAAATACTCCCAACCCGACGTGTTAAAGGGGTTGTCAATCCCTTTCGGGCAACAGCGCCAGAAATTGGCAAACGAACGTGATAAAAATACGATAGATTGGATAAATAGAACTCGAATAAAAGCAAATTAAAATAAAGTGCAGCAAGGTATTTTTAGATTTTTGGAAATATAGATCTGAAAATAAAAGCAAATAAAATAGATCGCAAAGGCAAATATATTAAAGAATAGACCCGGGGGTCGTAGATTTCACTAGTGGCTTCTCTCGGGAAAAATAGCAAACGGTGGGTAAACAAATTACTGTTGGGCAATTGATAGAACTTCAAATAATCATGATGATATCTAGGCAATGATCATTATATAGGCATCACGTCCAAGTTTGTAGACTGACTCCTGCCTGCATCTACTACTATTACTCCACACATATATCGCTATCCAGCATGCATCTACTGTATTAAGTTCATGAAAAAATGAAATAATGCAATAAGAACGATGACATGATGTAGACAAGATCTGTTTATGTAGAAATAGACCCCCATCTTGTTATCCTTAATAGCAACGATACATACGTGTCGGTTCCCCTTCTATCACTTGGATCAAGCACCGTAAGATCGAACCCATCACAAAGCACCTCTTCCCATTGCAAGATAAATAGATCAAGTTTGCCAAACAAAACCCAAATATTGGAGAAGAATTACGAGGCTATAAGTAATCATGCATATAAGAGATTCAGAGAAGACTCAAATAACTTCCATGGATAAAATGATAGATCTGATCATAAACTCAAAGTTCATCCGACCCCAACAAACACACCGCAAAAAGAGTTACATCAAATAGATCTCTAGGAGACCATTGTATTGAGAATCAAAAGAAAGAGAGGAAGCCATCTAGCTACTAACTACAGACCCGAAGGTCTACAAAATACTACTCACGCATCATCGGAGAGGCACCAATGGACAAGATGAACCCCTCCGTCACGGTGTCTAGATTGGATCTGGTGGTTCTCGAACTTGCGGCAACTAGAATTGTTTTTCGTCAACGCCCCTAGGGTTTCTAGAATATTGGGGTATTTATAGAGTAAAGAGGTGGTTCGGGAGGCAAACGAGCTGGGCACAACCCACCAGGGCGTGCGCCTGAGCCTCCAAGCGCACCCTGGTCGGTTGTGCTCCCCTTGGAGCACCCCCAGGTACTTCTTCGGCCCACTAGATGTCTTCTGGTCCATAAAACATCTTCAAAAAGTTTCGCTGCGTCTGGACTCCGTTTGGTATTGATTTCCTGCGATGTAAGAAACATGCAAAAAAACAGCAACTGGCACTTGGCACTATGTCAATAGGTTAGTACAAAAAATGATATAAAATGATTATAAAACATCCAAGAATGATAATATAACAGCATGGAACAATAAAAAATTATAGATACGTTGGAGACGTATCAACATCCCCAAGCTTAATTGCTCCTTGTCCTCGAGTAGGTAAATGATTAAAACATAATTTTTGATGTGGAATGCTGCCTAACATGTCATCTCATATTCTTTTCTTTGTAGCATGGACATTTGGACTTTCATATGGTTGAGAGCAATAGTCTAGTTTTGACATGAGGACTTAAATACTCAAGCATACCAACAAGAAACCATGTCTTTCAAAATATCAACGCTAAAATAAGTTATCCCTAGCCCATCATGCTCACTCATTGATCCATTCATAAAACACACTCGCATATTAGCTACACCCAATGCTTAAGTACGATCATAGTGCCCCCCTAATTGGTGCTTTATAAGAGAACATGGAGACTCAAATATTAAAAATAAAAATTGCATAAAGTAAAAGAAAGGCCCTTTGCGGAGGGAAGTAGGGATTTGTAGAGGTGCCAGAGCTCAAAGCGAAAAAGATAAGAGATAAACATTTTGGGTGGCATGCTTTTCCTGTCAACGAGAACGATCGAGTAGTTCCCAATACTTTCCATGCTACATATATCATAGGAGGTTCCCAAATAGAAATTAAAGTTTATTCCTTTTTTAACCATACTTTCACTTTCCATGGCTAACTATATCCACGAGTGCCCTCCATACCAACACTTTCCAAGGAATTTATTATTTGACAACATAAAGTAAATTCATTTTTCATTTCAGGACTGGGCATCCCAAATAAATTTGCCTTACTCTCGTGCAATTTTCAGGGGGTGGGGGGCTTGCCGGAGTTAAGGAAGAACCAGCCGTAGCGGGGAGGGGGGCTCGCCGGAGAAGTACCCCACTATCTATCTTAGGGTTCAGGGTGGGGCGGTGGTCGCCGACGGTGGTGGGGCGGTGGCGTGGGGATCGCTGGAGAAAAATCTCGGCAAGGGGGGGGGGGCTAGAGGGATGGCCGGGGCGGCGGCGGACCGGCGGTGGGGAGTGTTTTCGGGGCGGGCGGGGCGGCTGTTTGGCCGGTGGTGGCTGGCGGCTCAGGGGGGTGGAGGTTGAAGATGAACTGCTGGCCCTTGATTTCGTATCCAACGGCTGCAAAATCGACTGGCCAGAGATGAAAAAGCCAGTCGACTGACGTGTAGCCTCACCTCTAGTGCATTCAGTTTCGACAGTAAAATTCAGTTTCGATAGCAAAATTCAGTTTCGACAGTTAAGTTTAGTTTTGACAGTTAAATTCAGTTTCAACAGTTAAGTTCAGAGATGAGCGGCTGATGTATACATCTAGCACTTTGTGGTTATGTATTTTACATCATCTATTGGAGATGCTATTAGAATTCCACTCAGGTTAACGTTGTCTCTCTTGTCCTGCTTCAGCCTCGGCGCCGTACAACTCACCGGAGCTGCTCCAACGACGAAACCCTCCATCATAGCGGAGCAGTACCTCGGGCTCCATCTCCAGACGCCTAAGATCTTCTTCCCCTCCTTCGACAGCCAAGTCAGCCGGAGCATCCTCACCGGCCAACCCACTCACGCTGAGATCGACATGGCTTCTCCAAAGAGGTTGTACACTTCTTGTGGTTTGACTTAATCTCACCATACTTCTTTGCATCCTGTGATCTTCCAATTCTTGTGAACCAAACACCCAGATTGGCACAAATCCTGTGTTTTTAAATTCTCTGTTTTGCACGTGCATTCCTATCCTATTCCTGTCTATTTCCTATCCCTGCATTGTTAGAATCCTCAAATTCAAACAAGCCCTTACACAATTACTTCTATTACAGATATGTGTCAAAGAAAACATTGTGTGGTTTGTCCTGCTCCTGCGGTGCTGCGTTCCACCCCAGCTCAACTGCTCCAACGACGGAAGGGTTCACCACAACAGGGATCCGCTCTCCAGACTGTCTTTCGCCGCCTTAGATCTTCTTCCTTGCCGCCGGCAGCCACGACAACTGCATTACCATCATCAACTGAGCAAATGACCTTGAGGACTAAACGGGTCCGCAAGAGAGGTCACACTCTTCCGTGTCTTCTTATGTTATGCATCGCTTAATATGATGACATGCTACTTTTTCGTCGTGTTCACCTATTAGACTCTGACTCAGGTCCAAACTTATGCTGAAACTTGAGTTTTTAAATGGTTGTGGGGTACATATTGGGGCAGCAATCAGTACTATCTGTCTACTATCTGGTTAATCTCGGGTGTCTACTATGAGTTTCATGTTGGGTGCAAACAAACATTAAAGGAGCCATCATCTGTATTTTTTTAACTAAAGCTATTATCTGCCTGCTATCATTGCTTTTGGGTCTATCCACAGTTTGCTACCATCACTCTGGATTTGTGCATGCACTCCTTATATAATCTCACTATGTTTTATTCCTATGCATGTCAGTTATTGTACACAATGTGAAAGTGCAACTATCCCTAGGTGGTTTTGGTAATTCACAACAACATATAGCTCATTGAGCTAATGCCATTCCAAGATGACTATTTCAAGAAAGCTCAATGATTGGCATGGCATGGATAATGAAAGTGGATCCCTCAAAATGCTAAGGACAAAGGATTGGCTCAAGCTCAAAAGCTCAAGACTCTTCATTTTTATATTTTAGTGATCCAAGATCACATTGAGTCTTTAGGAAAAGCCAATACTATCAAGGAGGGATGAGGTGTTGCTTAATGAGCCTCTTGCTTCATGTGCTTAGTGATATGCTCCAAAACCCTCAGCTACTTTCCCATATCCACACTTGACCTAAACCCAAAGCCAAACTCGGTCCTACCAATTCTTTCAACCCGGCGCCACCGAGTTTCACATGTCATAGCCACTGCCAAACCCTAAGCAAATCGGTTCTACCGATAGGGATCTCGGTCTCACCGAGATGGGATTGCAATCTCTCTGTTTCCTTTTCGTAACTTTTCGGTCTCACCGAAAGAGCGGATCGGTCCCACCAAGATTGCAATGTAAACTCTCTGTTTCCTTTTTGTAACTTTTCGGTCTCACCGAAAGAGCAAATCGGTCCCACCGAGTTTACCTGACCAACCCTCTGGTTAGCTTATTACCAAATCGGTCTCACCGAGTTTGTGTAATCGGTCTCACCTCGATTACGTTATGCCCTAACCGTAACCATATCGGTCCTGCCGAGTTGCATGTCGGTCCCACCGAAAATCACTAACGGTCACTAGGTTTACTAAATCGGTCCGACCGAGTTTGTTGATTCGGTCCCACCGAGATTGGTAAATTGTGTGTAACGGTTAGATTTTGTGTGGAGGCTATATATACCCCTCCACCTCCTCTTCATTCGAGGAGAGAGCCATCAGAACACATCTACACTTCCAACTCATATGTTCTGAAAGAGAACTACCTACCCTTGTGTTGAGCTCAAGATATTCCATTCCTACCATATGAATCTTGATCTCTAGCCTTTCCCAAGTTGCTTTCCACTCAAATATTCTTTCCACCAAATCCAAATCCTATGAGAGAGAGTTGAGTGTTGGGGAGACTATCATTTGAAGCACAAGAGCAAGGAGTTCATTATGAACACACCATTTGTTACTTCTTGGAGAGTGGTGTCTCCTAGATTGGCTAGGTGTCACTTGGGAGCCTCCGACAAGATCGTGGAGTTGAACCAAGGAGTTTGTAAGGGCAAGGAGATCGCCTACTTCGTGAAGATCTACCGCTAGTGAGGCAAGTCCTTCGTGGGCGATGGCCATGGTGGGATAGACAAGGTTGCTTCTTCATAGACCCTTCGTGGGTGGAGCCCTCTGTGGACTCGCGCAACCGTTACCCTTCGTGGGTTGAAGTCTCCATCAACATGGATGTAGGATAGCACCACCTATCCAAACCACGCCAAAAACATCCGTGTCTCCAATTGCGTTTGAATTCTCTAAACCCTTCCCTTTACATTATTGCAAGTTGCATGCTTTACTTTCCGCTGCCTATATACTCTTTGCATGCTTGCTTGAATTGTGTGATGATTGCTTGACTTGTCCTAAAGTAGCTAAAATCTGCCAAACTCTAAAATTGGGAAAAGGTTAAGTTTTTATTGCTCAAGTAGTCTAATCACCCCCACTCTAGACATACTTCAAGGTCCTACACAATGGAACTGAACATGTAGAGAAAAAGAGACGAGCCTTGCGTGGCAATAAAATGTCATGCAGACGTTGCTCCATGGTGGGCGCAAAGGCAGCCCCCCTCCACCCATTTCGGATCGTAATCAAGAGGAAGATAACTGTTCTGAGGGGGATTCAGAAGCAGAAGACCACTCCTATTTACCCCATGAGGTCTTCGCTCTAACTTGGCATGCTAATGTTGGTTATATCATGCATATGGTGCCTTGCATTGCTTACGTTATACATCAAATATGTCAACTGCTTAGTTTAGACATGCTTTGTGTGAATGCCATCAGTTTAGTTTATTCATCGTTTATGTGAATTATGCAATGCCATCTTGTTTAGCCAGGCATCATATATGTGAATTTTGCAATGCCATCCTGCTTAGCCAGTCATCTTATATGTGAATTATATCAGGCCATCCTTTTTTTCCGTTACGTATTACATTTGTCAACAATGTTAGTACATTCAACTACTCTTCATGTGCATCAGCCATTTCACACGGTGATGGAAAATTCTGGAGTGAAAACAAGGTCTTCAGAGCAGACTATGCTATCTGACGAAGCGCATATCTTGTTGGTTACGGATAGCTCCTCAGAGGAGGATTCAGAGACAGATGACCAGTCCTATTCCCCTCCCCCCCCCGAGGTGCATGCTCTAACTTGGCAGGGTTATGTTGCTCATATCGTGCGTATGGTATCTTGCATTGCTATGTCATTTGCTTAGTTTAGACATGATTTGTGTGAATGCCACTTTTTTAGTGTCTAATTACCATATATGTGAATTATGCAATGCCATCTTTTTGCAATATGTCGGTGTCAAAACCGGCGGATCTCGGGTAGGGGGTCCCGATCTGTGCGTCAAGGTCAGATGGTAACAGGAGACAAGGGACACTTTATTTTACCCAGGTTCGGGCCCTCTCGATGGAGGTAAAACCCTACTCCTGCTAGATTAATATTGATGATATGGGTAGTACAAGAGTAGATCTACCACGAGATCAAGGAGGCTAAACCCTAGAAGCTAGCCTATGGGTATGATGATGGTTATGATGTGTTCGTCCTACGGACTACAACCCTCCGGTTTATATAGGCACCGGATAGGGTTAGGGTTACACAGAGTCGGTTACATTGGTAGGAGATCTTGAATATCCGCACGCCTAGCTTGCCTCCCACGCCAAGGAAAGAACCTTCCGGACACGGGACGTAGTCTTCAATCTTGTATCTTCATAGTCCTGGAGTCCGGCTGAAGATATAGTTCGGCTATCCGAACACCCCCTAATCCAGGACTCCCTCAGTAGCCCCCGAACCAGGCTTCCATGACGTCGAGTCCAGCGCGCAAATTTGTCTTCGGCATTGCAAGGCGGGTTCCCCCTCCGAATCTTGTGTACCTGTATGAATAATGTCCGTAGCGCTCCTCGGTCTCGGTGCCCAATAATTGCCGTCTTCCACGTGTTGAACGAATGCGAAAAGCCCGGGGGTGTTTTTATATTCACACCCTTGGTCATATAAACGAGCCGCCTATTTAACGGGATGGGGATCTAGATCCAAACCACATCTTCTTCTCCCCGCGAGTTATCATCAGAGCGTCTCCAGCAAAGGTCCAGTCCAACATGGCCAACCGTCGTAGCTCCTCCCCTCGCCCCTCCAGCCCCAAATCCAGAGACTGGGAGAGTTGCACCATCCCACACAGCAAGCTAGTGTCACTGCAGGCCAAGGGCTTCCTTCCCCAAGCATATATGGTCCCGGTCCGAGCCGGACTCGCCACCTACAACGGCGGCAAGCAAGCGGAGAGCACCCCCAATCCTTCTAAAGGAGAGCGGGTGTGCCTTGTCCCTTATTTATTAAGGGGTCTGGGATTTCCAATTCATCCATTCCTCCGAGGGCTTCTGGAGTTCTATGGCCTCCAGCTGCACAATCTCACGCCTGGCTCCGTGCTACATATTGCAGGCTTCGTTGCCCTTTGCGAGCTATTTTTAGGCGTCGAGGCTCATTTTGCGCTGTGGAAGAGGTTGTTCTGCTTGGTGCCCCTTTCTAAGAAGGGGTCTGTATACCAAGTGGGCGGAGCCAAAATATGGCGCATTGCCGGGACCGGATACCTATCCGGAACCCCAAAGAAGGCGTCCGAGGACTGGCCTTCAGAATGGTTCTACATAGATGACGTCCCGCTGCCGGACCCTGTCCGGGTCGGCCTCTCTGAGTTCAGCATGGCTCCCTTAAAGAAACGCTTAAGTTGGCATCCGTGGAGCTCTCAGAGAGAAAGCAACAGAGACGTTCTTACCTGATGGGCCGGATAAGACTATTGGCTCATTCCGGACTAACCATGATTGGAGTCATGGCCGCATGTATTATGTGGGGGTTGCAGCCGCTTCAATATAGGAGCCACCCCATGTGGGATTTCAACGGGGAAGATGACGCCACCCGTTACGGCCGCAAAGGGCCAGACACAGCTGCCGCTCTAGTAAAGATTCTAACATCTTTGTACAAGGGAGAAAAGGAGGACTTCCTCCGCGTCAACCCGCGGGCCGGATTCACTATGTATGAACCTCCAAGTTGGGTAAGTGAACAATTGTACTTGCCTGTTTATTTAATGCTCCCATGACGAGATACGTAATCTGATGATTTCAATGCAGGAGCTGCGACAGGAGGTAAAGGATATCAACAGCTGCCCTCCACAGCCTGAGGACCCAGAACGGTCCCTCGATCCGGACTCCGAAGAGGATCCGGACATATCGGTGGAGCTCATCGACGGGGTGTTCCACCAGTTAAGCAAGGATAATACCTTGGTGGCCATTACGGCTGATTATCCCGGGTTAATCCCGGCCTCCCAGGTGACAGAAACCGGAGTGTTTATTCCCGCAAGAGAGATTCCGTCCTTACATATTCCGGTGTTTCTGACGACAACCGTATTTTACAGGGGAGATTTCCGAGGAGGGAGGCCGAACCTGCGGCGACTAGCCAACGAGGAGCCGCCGGGCCCCGTGGGGTAAAAAGGGATGAAGTCCAGACTGAGAGTTCGGCACAAAGGTATAACGTGCCCTCTGTCTTCCTGGCATTATTCTGTCAGGGCATGTTAACATCCGTACTGTTTCCAGGACGAAGAGGCCTCGCCGGACTATATCCGGAGGGGCCGCCAACCGCGCCTCTACTAGCCAGGCTCCAACGTCTGGTCCGGAGGCGGGGACGAACACCAGGCTTGCGCCGGACGCTCCTCCAACAGAGGATGCGGACCGGCTATCTGCCACAAATTCAGAAGTGGAGAGCGCCATGAACCATAGGCATCGCCGGACAGTTCTACGCGACGCTTGTTTCTCCCGAGAGGCCTTAGACGCCTTCAATTCGGGAGATGCGTACCTTCGTGCTGCTCAAGATGGTTTAGCCAGGGCCACGGAGCAGTATGTGAAAGACATACGGGTAAGAAAATTTAAATATATATATACCAGTAGCCTCCGAGACTTGAAACAGTTAAACTAACTGATTTAAGGATCATATAATATGTAGGTTCTTACTGAGAAGAACACCGTGTTGTCCCAGGAGCTGGAAAAGTGCAAGGCCCAACTAGAGGCCGCACTAGCCGCGACAGGGGAGCCCAAAGGGACCCCCTCAGGTACGATATACGTTGAGAGATTGGTATTGTGCGGCTTATGTGCGAATCTGACAATTAATGTTGCAGATGGTGCCGGACTAGATCCGGAGAGGCAACAACTCTTACGCCAGTTAAAGGCTAGCGAGAGTACGTTGACAAGGGTGAGGCGAGAGAAGAATGATCTTCAGGATGCCAACACCAAGCTGGATGTTGAACTGAAAGACGTTCGTGGCCAGCTATCTGACTCCACGAAGGAGAATCAGCGTCTTCGACGCGGCATATTTAGTAAGTGCTTGAGCGAACTCTTGAAAAAAAAGGAGTTCAGTGAGGAAGACGAATAACAGAATTATGTCTGTAGGTACGCTCACAGGTCGTCCTACAGAGGAGATGCCCGGTTCTACGGGTGACCTTCTCCCCGAACTCCTGCAACTGCACGAACGAATTTGGCGGGCAATGCAAGGGGTTGCCCGGGCCTTATGGCCTGCCCACTCCACGCCCGAGGGCCTTGGAGAGCTTGCGGAGAAGCTCACGGGAGCTCGGCGGCGCATCCAGTTGTGGAAGATGTCAGCTTGCCGACAAGGCGCGAGGGAGGCCTGGGCCATGGTGAAGACCCGCTTTACGAAGTCTGACCCCAATCACATGGCCGAGGTCGGACCAGTGGGGCCTGATGGGAAGGAGATCCCTGTGAGCTTGGTGTATGGCCAGGTAGAGCTAGCCGCAAAGTATTCCCAGCAGGACTGTAAATTAGACAGCCTGTTAGATGGTATAGAGGAGGAATACGATCAGTCAAGATGACTATGTAATTTATAATTGACATGTGTAATGCCTTCTAGCCGGATTGTAGATCGTTTGCCGTTGCCGACCTTTTCGCTTCGACCTCGGGACCTGACGGTCCGGAGTGTGTCCGAATACCATAACGGCTATATAAAAGCCGGGGTATGCATGGAGACCAGGCGTAGGGGTCATTAGTGCTTTATCAGACAAGTGCCCAACTAGTTATGTTATATTACATGGTTAGTAAGAAACATCTTCCAGAGAGAATAGTTCCGTTAAGGGTTCCTTTTGCTGGGGTGGCGTGCCCTAAAGTGCACGTCCGGACTGCAAATGCAGAAGATCATCTGGGGGCATGTATAAAATAAAAAGGTTCATCTTTAGTTCACCGACCGAATATTCCCTTAAGAACGCTAGCTTTCGGCTTCACCCAGTCTGAGGTACACATCCGGCTTATCCGGCAGTAACAATCGCAGAGGTGCTCCCTTTACCGCCTAGCCGAACAATCGGGAACGTAGGGGTAAGCACAGGAGCCAGGCAACCCAGCTTGGCCAAAACTTAAGTCATATCGATGCATATAATGGAGAAGAAAAGGTGCATGCGGAAGTCTGACGCATGCGTTGGGTGTGAAACCCATATAGACAAGCTTCTATTAAAGAAGCCCCCAGGTTTAAGGAGCGTGGATAGCGCGTCACATAATGAGCCTTTTAAGGGCTAGAAAAGAAAAGAGTAGGAGACAAAGTAAAAAAAAAGGTATGAATGTAAATAATGGACAGAGGAAGGAGACAAACACCGAGTCCGGCGCTAGGCATAGAATCTTCGGAGACGTGTGGCGTTCCATGGGTTCGGCTCGAGTCGGTTGTCCGACGCATCTCGCAGGCGGTACGCTCCACCAGTTACGACTTGGTCGATTATGAATGGACCTTCCCATTTCGGCTTGAGTTTGTTCTTTTGCTTGTCCGGCAGGCGCAGAATTAGTTCACCAACGTTGTAATTTTTGGCCCGTACTTCTCTGCTTTGATATCTTCGAGCTTGCTGTTGATAGAATGCGGAACGGGCCTTAGCCACGTCACGCTCTTCCTCTAAGGCGTCCAGGTTGTCCTGCCGATCAAGCTCGGCTTCTCTTTCTTCGTACATGCGCACTCGAGGTGAGTCATGAATTATGTCGCAGGGCAGAATCGCCTCAGCGCCGTACACCATAAAGAATGGCGTGAATCCGGTGGTACGATTTGGCGTGGTTCGCAGCCCCCAGAGTACGGAGTCGACCTCCTCTACCCAGTGCATATCAGATTCCTTGAGGGACCGCATTAGTCTGGGTTTGATGCTGCTCATAATGAGACCATTTGCACGTTCGACCTAACCGTTAGTTTGTGGGTGATAGACAGAAGCATAGTCGAGCTTAATGCCCATGTTTTTGCACCACAGCTTTACTTCATCAGAGGTGAAGTTTGTGCCGTTATCGGTGATAATGCTGTGGGGGACACCATAACGGTGTACGACCCCGGATACGAAGTCTATCACAGGTCCGGATTCAGCTGTCTTGACAGGCTTGGCTTCTATCCATTTGGTGAATTTATCCATCATGACCAATAAGTATTTTTTCTTGTGGGTTCCGCCTTTAAGGGGTCCCACCATATCGAGCCCCCAGACCGCGAAAGGCCAAGTGATGGGGATAGTTCGGAGGGCGTTGGGTGGCATATGGCTTTGGTTGGCAAAGAGCTGGCAACCGACGCACCGTTTGACTAGGTCCTGAGCGCCTGCTCTAGCCGTCGGCCAATAGAAGCCAGTACGGAAAGCCTTGCTTACAAGGGACCGAGCCGCGGCGTGATGGCCACCGAGTCCGGCATGAATTTCAGCCAACAGACTCCGCCCTTCCTCTTCGGAGATACACCTTTGAAGGACTCCTGTAGTGCTTTTCTTATATAGCTCTCCCTCGTGGACTTATAGGCTTTAGATCGCCGCACTATGCAGCGTGCCTCGTTTTGGTCCTCGGGGAGTTCCTGCCTAGTAAGGTAGGCTAGGAATGGTTCCGTCCACGGGGCGATGACCGCCATTATTGCGTGGGCTGAGGGTGTAATTTCGGTGGCGGGGCCGCCGATTATGTCTGATTGTTCGGCATTGGGTTGTGCGGTTATGCCCGGGCTATTATTCGAGGGTTCCCCCTCCCATGTTACGGATGGTTTGAATAATCTTTCTAAGAAGATGTTGGGGGGACTGCGTCTCGTTTTGCTCCAATGCGTGCCAGGGTGTCCGCTGCCTGATTATTTTCTCGGGCTATGTGATGGAACTCCAGTCCCTCGAACCGAGCTGACATTTTTAGTACGGCATTGCGATAAGCTGCCATTTTTGGGTCTTTGGCGTCGAAGTCGCCATTTATTTGGGATATCGCGAGGTTTGAGTCCCCGCGTACTTCCAGGCGTTGAATGCCCATGGATACCGCCATCCGGAGGCCATGTAAAAGGGCCTCGTATTCGGCTGCATTGTTGGAGTCCGTGTACATAATTTGGAGTACATATTGGACTGTATCTCCTGTAGGGGACGTCAAAACGACGCCAGCCCCCAGTCCGGCCAGCATTTTGGAGCCGTCGAAATGCATGATCCAGTTTGAGTACGTGCCGTACTCTTTAGGGAGTTCGGCCTCTGTCCATTCGGCGACGAAGTCGGCTAGGACTTGCGATTTAATTGCTCCTCATGGCTTGTAGGTTATATCGAATGGGAGGAGCTCTATGGCCCATTTTGCTATCCGGCCCGTTGCATCGCGGTTGTTGATAATATCGTTGAGTGGTACTCCCGAGGCTACTGTAATAGAACACTCTTCAAAGTAGTGTCGTAGCTTCCGGGATGCCATGAATACCGCGTATGCGATTTTTTGATAATGCGGGTACCGTGATTTGCATGGTGTGAGGACACTGGACACGTAGTAAACCGGCCTTTGAAGGGGTAATTTATGTCCGTCCGTTATCCGTTCGACGACGAGTACTGCGCTAACAACTTGATGGGTTGCGGCAATGTACAATAGCATGGGTTCGCCGGTATTCGGCGCGGCCAGGACGGGGTTTGTTGCCAAGATGACCTTTATTTCCTCGAGTCCGGCCGTGGCAGCGTCCGTCCACTCGAAGTGTTCGGTGCGCCTAAGGAGGCGGTAAAGGGGTAGTGCCTTTTCTCCCAAGCGGGAGATGAAGCGGCTTAAGGCCGCCACGCATCCGGTGAGTTTCTGAATTTGCTTGAGATCTTTTGGGACATCCAATTGTGACAGAGCTCGGATTTTAGCTGGATTTGCTTCAATTCCCCTGCCGGATACAATGAAGCCCAGGAGCTTTCCGGCTGGGACGCCCAAAACACATTTTTCCGGATTGAGCTTGATGTCGTATTTTCGCAGGTTGTCGAATGTAAGTCTCAAGTCGTCTACTAGAGATTCGACGTGTCTTGATTTAACGACCACATCATCTACGTACGCCTCCACTGTTTTGCCGATTTGGTTTGCTAAACATGTTTGAATCATGCGCTGATATGTTGCGCCGGCGTTTTTGAGCCCAAAGGGCATTGTGTTGAAGCAGAATGGGCCGTATGGCGTGATGAATGCTGTTGCAGCTTGGTCGGATTCTGCCATCTTTATTTGATGGTAACCGGAGTATGCGTCGAGGAAACACAGGGAATCGTGTCCTGCGGTGGCATCGATGATTTGATCAATTCGAGGGAGGGGAAAGGGATCCTTTGGGCAGGCCTTATTAAGGTCTTTGAAGTCGACACACAGGCGCCAGGATTTGTCCTTCTTTGGTACCATTACCAGGTTTGCCAGCCAGTCCGAGTGTTTGATATCTCTAATGAATCCAGCCTCCAATAATTTGGCTAGCTCCTCTCCCATGGCCTGTCTCTTTGGTTCGGAGAAACGCCGAAGGGTTTGTTTGACAGGTTTGAATCCTTTCTGGATATTTAAGCTGTGCTCGGCCAGCCTGCGTGGGATTCCTGGCATATCTGAGGGGTGCCAAGCGAAAATGTCCCAGTTCTCTCGTAGGAACTCGCGCAGTGCGGCGTTTACATCAGGGCTCAATTGGGCCCCGATGGAGGCTGTTTTATTCGGGTCCGTTGGGTGGACCTGGAATTTGACTATTTCATCCGCTGGTTTGAAGGATGTGGATTTGGATCTCTTATCGAGTATCACATCATCCCTGCTAACCATGGATCGCAGCGCCGTCAGCTCTTCGGCCGCTAAGGCTTCAGATAGTGCCTCGAGGGCCAATGCGGTTGTCTTGTTTTCGGCGCGGAGTGCTATGTCCGGATCACTAGCGAGAGTGATAATTCCGTTTGGCCCAGGCATCTTAAGCTTCATGTACCCGTAATGGGGTATGGCTTGGAAAACTGTGAATGCCTCTCGTCCTAATATAGCGTGGTATCCGCTTCTGAACGGGGCCACCTGGAACGTGATTTGTTCGGACCTGTAATTATCCAGCATGCCGAATACCACATCTAGTGTGATCTTTCCGGTGCAGCGCGCTTCCTGACTGGGGATTATTCCTCTAAAGGTTGTGCTGCTTCGCTCAATGCGGTTCCAGTCTATTTCCATCTTTTGGAGGGTTTCCTCGTAGATGAGGTTCAATCCGCTGCCTCTGTCCATAAGTACCTTTGCGAGGCGACAGCCGTCCACTATGGGACTGAGAACCAATGCGGCTGGCGCTCTGGCTGTTCGGAATTTAGGTTCGTCGCTCGCATTGAAGGTGATAGTAGTATTGCTCCATGGATTTATTGTCGCTACTTGGTAGACTTCGGCGAGGCTGCGAAGTGTTCTTTTTCGCATGTTATTTGATGCGAAAGTCTCGGAGATTGTGAGAACGGTACTGAAATTCTCGGGCTGGTTTCCTTTGACCTCTGGATTTAGGAGGTCCTCGCCAATTTTGGCCACCTGCCGGAGTATCCAACATGCCCTGAGGCTGTGAGTTGGGGTGGCATCCTCTGTACTATGAATCTTGCAGGGTCCATCGAGCCACCTTTCTAGCACGGTTCCGTGCCCCCTGGAGGGTTTTGATTTTTTATTTTATCCGGGCGCTTTGCTGTAGTGCGCCCTTTTGATTCGGAAGGGATTTCTATTCAAGGCCGGATTATCCCAAAATTTAATTTCGGTTTTCCGAGCACTTTCCATCGCACAGTATTTTTGTACTATGGACGCCAAGTCAGCAAAGCGCGTAATATTACGACGACTTATGGCGTTGAGTATCCCCTTGTCCGTGCAGTTACTGCAGAAGATTGAAATCGCGTCTCCCTCGTGATAGTCCTTTATCCTGTTCATAAGCAGGAGGAATCTGGCCCAATAATGATGTACTGTTTCTTCGGGCATCTGCTTGATTTGGGAGAGATCGCTTAAGGTCGGACGGGAGGAATTCATTAGATCTGATACTTCGCCCGGTTTGCTGTTCGGAGGCCGAACGACCTCCGGATTCCGAGATCCAGAGTCCTGTATGTTTTCCGGTTTGCCTGGTTCCAAGCCCGGGTCTTGGGTTGTATCCTCCCCTCCGTGGATATCTGGCATGGAGGGTTCCGGAATTCGGACGTAACTGGTCCTTAAGATTGATGAAGGGTCACCGCATTGTGTTTCCACCACAGCAACATGATGGGTGGCTTGGGGAGAGTTGATTTCCCTTAGATCGGGTTTAGGCCCAACCTGGTCGTAGTTTGTAGCGACCCCCAAGGCGGCGATGCGATCCAGGAGCTCGTTTATGGAGGAGAGCTCCACCGGATCTAGCTGCTCGGCAAATTCCGAGCTGACGCGGAGATTGTTTTCGATGACCCGAGAGGTCACCATCGGCGTAATGGCCGAACGGGCGGTCATGAGAAAACCACCCAGCCGGAGGGGTTGGCCGATAGCCAAAGCCCCTCAGTGACGGCGCCGTCTTTAAAGACGGGAAAAGGCATCCTTCTTGATCGCGACGGCACAGAGGAACTCTCAATGAAAGCACCAATATCGGTGACAAAACCGGTGGATCTCGGGTAGGGGGTCCCGATCTGTGCGTCAAGGTCGGATGGTAACAGGAGACAAGGGACACTTTATTTTACCCAGGTTCGGGCCCTCTTGATGGAGGTAAAACCCTACTCCTGCTAGATTAATATTGATGATATGGGTGGTACAAGAGTAGATCTACCACGAGATCAAGGAGGCTAAACCCTAGAAGCTAGCCTATGGGTATGATGATGGTTATGATGTGTTCGTCCTACGGACTACAACCCTCCGGTTTATATAGGCACCGGATAGGGTTAGGGTTACACAGAGTCGGTTACATTGGTAGGAGATCTTGAATATCCGCACGCCTAGCTTGCCTTCCACGCCAAGGAAAGAACCTTCCGGACACGGGACGAAGTCTTCAATCTTGTACCTTCATAGTCCTGGAGTCCGGCTGAAGATATAGTTCGGCTATCCGAACACCCCCTAATCCAGGACTCCCTCACAATACATTATATATGTGAATTATGCAATGCTATCTTGTTGCAAGGCATTATATATGTGAATTATGCAATGCCATGCTGTTTAGCCAAGCGTCATATATGTGAATTATATCATGTCGTCCTTTTTTTGTATTTCTCATTGCTTTTGTCGACAATGTTTGTATATTCAACTGCTCTTCTCGTGCATCAGCCATTTGAATTGGTGATGGAGAAATCTGGAGTGAAAACAAGGTCTTCAGAGCAGACAATGCTACCTGGTGAAGCAGATATGTTGCTGGTTACAGATAGCTCTTTAGAGGAGGATTCAGAGGCAGATGACCAGTCCTATTATCCCGCTGAGGTGTATGCTCAAACTTGGCAGGGTTATATTACTCATATCATGCATATGTTGTATTGCAATGCTTAGTTTTTACATCATATACACGATGTTGAATGCCATCTCCTTAGTTGACACATCATATATGCGATTGCCCTCTGCTCACTTCCTTAGTATATAAATCATATATTTGAATTATATCATGCCATGATGTTTACATAGACATCATGTATCTGAATTATGGCATGCCAACCCATTTTCTAAAGACATAATATAGTTATATCATCTCATCCTGTTCACATTGTCATCATATTTTGAATTATGTCATTCTATCCATGAATTATATCATGCCATCATGTTTCCATCGACGGCATGTTTGTGATTTATGGCATGCCAACCACTTTAATAGACACATCGTATAGTTATATCATGTCATCCTGTTTACATAGTCATCATATTTTGAAGTATGTCATTCTATTCTGTTTAGTTAGCCATCATACATGTGAAATTGTGTCATGCTATCCTGTTTAATTAGCCATCATATATTTGAAATTATGTCCTGCTATTCTGTTTGGTTAGTCAACATAAATGTGAATTATTTCATGCCCTGTTTTCTTCCCTACTATCCATTGCACCTGTCTATCTTACAATGTCTGTACATTCAATTACTTTTCTTGTTTATCAACCATTTCAATTGGAGGGGGTGATGGCAGCATCTGTGGGAGTAAAAACACGGTCTTCAGAAAAGATCGTGCTACCTGTCGATGGAGATAGAACCACGGTTGTACTTACCCAAGAACCAGCCCCACCACACATAACCCAGACTCACGCAGATTGTACCCCTACCCGGTAGGACAGAGAACCAGCTACACCCCTTCTAACCCCATCCCCAGCAGATAGTAACCCAGTTCCCGTTGACACAACACCGTCTCCACCACAGAGCACCCAAACACGAGAAGTTAGTAAGGCAACTACAGTGCCCAAAGCACGAGGACCACAACTCCGAACCCCAAGTCAATGCTTAAAGCAGAAGAAGAATTGTTCTCAGGTCAGGTTCCGTAGCTATGGTTCATACTACTTTGCTCTTGCATCACTGTATTTACTCATACCAACTAATTTCAAATTTGAAGGATGCAATTGAAACTCCAATGGCGCAGCAGATATGTTTTAAACCTGTTTCTTTAACGTGTTTGATGTTGTAACTTGCTCTATGTTGATTTCAGTTTCAATTGAATAAACAGTTATGTTCTCATGCCATGCACATTACAAGTGTTGTTATTGATGTGTAGTTTCCCACACTTATATTCTGTCTATGCTGCTTTGTCTTAAATATATATGATTCGAACTATATCTATCTTGATTTGGCAACATAAACTAGAATGATATAGACCATATAGTGACCATACTACATAGATATATGTTTGTTTCATGTTGTTATCCTGTCCACCTTACTACTGAACTGGTTTACCAAAATGAGTTTCATATACTACATTGTAAACCTGTGATGTGTTTGTTTGTTTCTCCTTTAGAACGCGGATAAAATATTGGAGAAGAGTACCCTGTTATGCAATGGTAAAGGAAGTAATGCAGATCAGGTTCAAGATAGTGAGACATCCCTATTGTTCTCCAACAAAGCTGATAAAAACTATATTGAAGACACTGAGACAACCCCAAAGTCCTGTCTTGATGTAGTGTTCGAGTTACGGGCTACTACTGCTGGCACCAGCTCTTCGTACTCGCTGCCTGAATCAGTTCGGCTTCTTGAGTCTCAACTTCAAGTTGAAAGATATTGATCAGATGTTATGCGACAGGAAGCCGAAGGACTGAGGAAGTCCCTGTAGAGTTCAGATGCATACTTTCTGGTGCAACAGCAAGTGCTGGAGGATTTAAGTGCCAAACAAGAGAAAGTTAATAAGCTTGCTAAGCATCTTGCTAGCATTATGGGTACCCAGGATATTGTTTCTTGAGCTCTTCTAAAGTGGTTTCAGTTCTGGACTTGTTTTGCTGCAGCGTTTATATGCCGCTTTGTTCCCTATATTTGCACTAGTGGCGAACTTTGATGCCCAGTGGATGTAATATGTGTAATAGCCGTGATAGCCTAGCGTAAGTTACTTGCTTATTTATTTCCTTGTCTTGTTTATTTGTTTTCTTGTAGTCAGTGCAGTTCTTTTTCCGCGGTTTGCTAGTGGCCGAAATAACCTATTTTTTTAGACTAGGCCACATTAATAATGGGCTACATATTTACTGTAGGCCTCCTACGGGCCGTAGAAACAATGGGCCTTCTAAGAGACACAATGGGCCTTCTACCAGGCGTAGACACAATGGGCCTTCTACGGGGCGTAGACACAATGGGCGTTCTATGGGCCGTATCATCAATGGGCCTTCTGCGGGCCGTATGATCGGTTGGCCAAACATGAGCCAATAACAGAACATTATGACCGTAAATGGGCTAGAGTTGAAATCGTCCATTCATGGGCCGACCATAACGGGTCGTCATTAATAGGCCGTATTTGATGACACTATGAAAATGGCCCAACGTATTGACGGGACACAAACGAGCCGACTGTAACCATGGGCTGTATTTGGCCCACAAGCTGAAAATGACAGTAACGGGCCGAAAGTAAACAAATATTGGAAATGAGCCCAAGAATAAATGGGCCCGGGCTGAAAGATAACATGGGCTGGAAACAGCCCAACGGGATAATGGGCCGTTAATGGGTATAAAGTGATACACTGTTCATTACGGGCCAGTTTTACCACGGGTTGTTAATGGGTCGAGGGTTACTAAGGGCCTCATATGGGCCAAAAGACGTCATGGTCCATACATGGGCCGGAAGTTAAAACTGGCCGGAATTATATTGGACGGCCCAGATGACGCTACTGGGCCTAATTCGAATAGGCCGTAAATGGGCCCTGGGTTAGCGGGCTGTAAATGGGCTATATGCGAACAGGCCGTTAACAGGCTTGCCGTTGGCCGGCCCGCCACCTTTTGACCAAGTCAAACGGGCCAGCCTTTTCACAAGAATGGGCCTCTATTGGGCCGTGCCACGTGCCGACGTATCATAGGCGCTTTGGGTCCAATGAGTGGATGACGTCTGTCCTAGCGGTGAGCTGACACGTGTTTCCTCCAGCCAATGATGATTTTACATGTGGAAAATCCCCATTGGTCGGGGCTGTTAACCGGTTATCGGATCCAAAACTGGACCCGATAGCTTAACGACGTTCCGTTATGGTGGATGCCACGTGTCAGTCACCCTTGACGAAAGCGCTTCTATGACGCGCGATTTATCGTCATGGAAGTGGACACTTCCGTGATGATAATTTTAGTAATGTCATGGAACACTTCTATGACAGCATAGGTATGACTATCTTGATTCTGTCATAAATTTGTCATGGATGTACATGCATGACAGAAAACGTGACCTACTGTGACAAACACGTATCATCACGGAAGTGTCTTTTTTTGTAGTGAGTTAGAACATAAAGCATTTTGGGCACTTAAAGAACTCAACTATGATTTGTAACTTGCTGGTGAAAAGAGGTTATTTGATATTAGCTCTCTAGATGAATGGAGAACCCAAGCTTATGAAAATGTAAAGTTATTTAAATAAAAAGTTAAAGGATGGCATGACAAAAGAATCCAAAAGCGTGAGTTTAAAGTCGGAGAATATGTTCTTTTATACAACTCTCGTTTTAGATTTTTTGCAGGGAATCTACTCTCGAAATGGGAAGGCCCATATGTCATAGAGGAGGTTTATCGGTCTGGTGCCATCAAAATAAATAATTCCGAAGGTACTAACTCAAAGGTTGTCAATGGGCAACGAATAAAGCATTATATCTCAGGTACGCCCATTAATGTTGAAAGTAATATTATCCAAACTTTGACACCAGAAGAACACATAAAGGAGTCCTTCCGGAACACTCCAGAATCGTGAAAATAAGGATGTACGTGATACGGTAAGTAAACAGACTCCAAAAAATCTACAAAAATATTTTTTATCAGTTTTGAAATATTTTAGAATCTTGGAAATAAAGAAACTCCCAGGAAGCGTCCCCTGGTGGGCACAAGACACCAGGGCGCGCCAGGCTTTCCTGGCACGCCCAGGTGGGTTGTGCCCACCTGGGACACCTTCTGTACTCCGTTTTTCTTCCTTATGTTTGTCCTGCAAGATAAAAAAATCTATATGTACTTCCCGAACCTGTTGATCTCCATATCGCGAAGAAATCCTCAGTTCTCTTTTCTTGCTGTCTCTGGTCAGATTTATCAAGCCAGGCATCATGTCTTCTGCTCCTCCAACAACCTGGAAGAAGATGCTTGGCCGATGAAGATCGAGACGAAGAGGGAGGAGCCCACGGACGCCGTCAAGGGAGACAAGGGCAAGGAAGCTATTGTAGATCCACCCCTGGTGGCAGCACAAGCATTGCTGGCCGAGGAGGAGGAGGAAGATATCCTTAAACCCTACCTTACTCACCTTACTCCTGCTGATATTGAAGCTTTTCGCGTCATTGAAATAGTTCGCATACAGAATAAGTATCTTACTCGCGAAAATATTTTGCATCAAGAGCACATCATCCATCTCTGGAGTGTCACCCGTCGGTTGGAGAACCTCTTGATCCTTAAGGATAGGATCGCTACTTCACCACCATCATCTTCTTCACCACCAAAGGAGAACTAAGTATCGGGTATGGGCACTCCTCTTGGCTTCCGCCAAGCTTCGTGGAGGTGCCCCGGTATCGTATCATCCCACTATCTTTTTGCTTTTATTTATCTTAGCTCAATCTTTTGCCTTAGATGAAATAAAGTTTAGTTTGATCCTTTCTTCTTTGAGAGTTTGCTTAGTGACCTATCATTGTAATCGTGTGCAAGTTATATAATAAAGTTAGTTTGAGTTTTTGCTTTCTTTACTTTCATGTTGCAAATAAAGAAAAGAATAAA
This sequence comes from Aegilops umbellulata, assembly GCA_032464435.1. Taxonomy (NCBI): domain Eukaryota; kingdom Viridiplantae; phylum Streptophyta; class Magnoliopsida; order Poales; family Poaceae; genus Aegilops; species Aegilops umbellulata. The sequence continues at coordinate 469,345,666 of CP136056.1, read as the reverse complement.
AAAGAAGATGAGAAAGGAAAGAAATAAATCAATAAGATTATATACTAATCCTATGGTAAGTGATAGCACCACATAAGGAAAAGTATAAGTAAGAAAATTTTATTAGAGATTGACAAACATAGCATTATTCAATGATGCAACTCATGAAAGAATTAATAAGGGAAGATAAGATTCACATATAAATATACTATCCTAGAAATCTTTTGTGATTGTGAACCCTCATCAAAATATTATATGCCAAAATTATTGACATTGGACAAGGAAGATAACTTAATGATTTATGTTTGTCTCTATTCACATAAAAGTCATATTGTGATAGATCCTTCAACATGTGGTGCTTGCCCCTATCTTCGCTACCCAAAAATTCCGCACTAAGTAGAGATACTACTTGTGCATCCAAAAACCCTTACACCCAAATATTTTTCAAGTGTCCACCATACCTACCTATGGATTGAGAAAGATCCCTCAAGTAAGTTGTCATCGGTGCAAAAAGGCAATAAAAATTGCTTCTAAATATGTGAGATCATTTAGTGTAAGAGAAAATTGAGCATTGTACGAACTTGCATGACAAAGAATAAAAGCGACAGACTTCATAAGAAAGGTTGTCATCTTAAGGGGCAATACAACGTGACGTTCTCTTGCACTAAGGGATTGAGCATGCAAACAAATAAGCGTATGGCAACCTCTGCTTCCCTCTGCGAAGGGCCTGTCTTTCACTTTTATGTATTTACTTTTATGCAAAGAGTCAAAGTTTTCCTTATATTCCTTTTTATTTTCTCTTTTGGCAAGCATCATGTGGTGAGGAAAGATCTAGGCACATATGTCCAGTTGAATATAGATAGCATGAGTTATTATTGTTGACATCACCCTTGAGGTGAGCATGTTTGGAGGCGAAACTATAAGCCCCTATCTTTCTATGTGTCCGGTTGAAACGTTTTGCTCATGGGTACGAGGTGAGTGTTAGCAATCATAGAAGACTATATGATGGTTGAGTATGTGGACTTGCCTAAAGGCTCCGACACATGACTCTTCCTGAAAAGATGATGAATTGTAGTTGCAAAATTGACTAAGAACATAGCTTGTTGGCTTCTAATAGAGTTTTTGCTTTATACTTCGATTATGTGATGAACTATTACTTATTCATGGGAAGTATATGATGCAAGTTCTATGATAAAAGTCCTATGTTTAAATTTTTTGTTTTTATAATAATAAACATGATGCTTCCTATGTCCGTATTTTGTTTTTATCGACACCTCTCTCTCAAAGCATGTGGACATGTTTTTCGATTTCGGTTTTCGCTTTGAGGACAAGCGAGGTCTAAGCTTGGGGAGTTGATACCTCCATTTTGCATCATGTTTTATTACTGTTATTTATAATGTTTTATCCATAATAATGCTTTTTGGAGTAATTCTAATGCTTTTTCTCTCATAATTTGCAAGGAACACACCAAGAGAGAGAATTCCGGCAGCTGGAAATCCGGACCTGGAAAAGCTACGTCAGGCCGCCTATTCTGCACAACTCCAAATGAGCTGAAACTTCACAGAGATTTTTATGGATTAGTTAAGAATTACTGGAGCCAATAAACACCAGAGGGGGGCCACCAGGTGGGCGCAACCCACCCGGGCGCGCCAGGCCCCCCAGGCGCGCCCTGGTGGGTTGTGGCCTCCTTGGCCCACCTCCAGTGCCCATCTTTTGGTATATAAGTCATTTTGACCTAGAAAAAAAATAAGGAGATGACTTTCGGGATGGAGCGCCGCCGTCTCGAGGTGGAACTTGGGCAGGAGCACTTTTGCCCTCCGGCGGAGCGATTCTGCTGGGGGAACTCCCCCCCCCCCTGAAGGGGGAAATCATCGTCATCATCATCACCAACAACTCTTCCATCTTGGGGAGGGAAATCTTCATCAACATCTTCACCAGCACCATCTCCTCTCAAACCCTAGTTCATCTCTTGTGTTCAGTCTTGTTGCCGGAACTACAGGTTGGTGCTTGTGTGTGACTAGTAGTGTTGATTACATCTTATAGTTGATTACTATATGGTTTATTTGGTGGAAGATTATATGTTTAGATCCATGATGCCATTTAATACTCCTCTGATCATGAGCATGTTTATCATTTGTGAGTAGTTACTTCTGTTCTTGAGGTCACGGGAGAAATCATGTTGCAAGTAATCATGTGAACTTGATATGTGTTTGATATTTTGATAGTATGTATGTTGTTATTGTTGGGTAACATAGTAATTTCAAAAAAATTCCTACGCACACGCAAGATCATGGTGATGCATAGCAACGAGAGGGGAGACTGTTGTCCACGTACCCTCGTAGACCGAAAACGGAAGCGTTATAACAACGCGGTTGATGTAGTCATACATCTTCACGGCCCGACCGATCAAGCACCGAAACTACGGCGCCTCCGAGTTCTAGCACACGTTCAGCTCGATGACGATCCCCGGACTCCGATCCAGCAAAGTGTCGAGGATGAGTTCGGTCAGCACGATGGCGTGGTGACGATCTTGATGTTCTACTGTCGCAGGGCTTCGCCTAAGCACCGCTACAATATTATCGAGGATTATGGTGGAGGGGGGCACCGCACACGGCTAAGAGATCTCAAGGATCAATTGTTGTGTCTAGAGGTGCCCCCCTGCCCCCGTATATAAAGGAGCAAGGGGGGAGGCCGGTCCTAGCAGGGCGCGCCAGGAGGAGGAGTCCTCCTCCTAGTAGGAGTAGGACTCCCCTCTTTCCTACTCCTACTAGGAGGGGAAAGGAAGGGGGAGAGGGAGAAGGAAAGGGGGCGCCGCCCCCCTCTCCTAGTCCAATTCGGACCAGAGGGGGAGGGGGTGTCCGGCCCACCCTGGCCGCCCCTCTCTCTCTCCACTAAGGCCCATAAGGCCCATTACTTCTCCCGGGGGGTTCCGGTAACCCTCCGGCACTCCGGTTTTCTCCGAAATCACCCAGAACACTTCCGGTGTTCGAATATAGTCGTCCAATATATCAATCTTTATGTCTCGACCATTTCGAGACTCCTTGTCATGTCCATGATTACATCCGGGACTCCGAACAACCTTCAGTACATCAAAACATATAAACTCATAATGAAACTGTCATCGTAACGTTAAGCATGCGGACCCTACGGGTTCGAGAACAATGTAGTCATGACCGAGACACGTCTCCGGTCAATAACCAATAGCGGAACCTGGATGCTCATATTGGCTCCTACATATTTTACGAAGATCTTTATCGGTCAGACCGCATAACAACATACGTTGTTCCCTTTGTCATCGGTATGTTACTTGCCCGAGATTCGATCGTTGGTATCTCAATACCTAGTTCAATCTCGTTACCGGCAAGTCTCTTTACTCGTTCCGTAATACATCATCTCGCAACTAACTCATTAGTTGCATTGCTTGCAAGGCTTAAGTGATGTGCATTACCGAGAGGGCCCAGAGATACCTCTCCGACAATCGGAGTGACAAATCCTAATCTCGAAATACGCCAACCAACATGTACCTTTGGAGACACCTGTAGAGCTCCTTTATAATCACCCAGTTACGTTGTGACGTTTGGTAGCACACAAAGTGTTCCTCCGGTAAACGGGAGTTGCATAATCTCATAGTCATAGGAACATGTATAAGTCATGAAGAAAGCAATAGCAACATACTAAACGATCGGGTGCTAAGCTAATGGAATGGGTCATGCCAATCACATCATTTTCCTAATGACGTGATCCCATTAATCAAATGACAACCCATGTCTATGGCTAGGAAACATAACCATCTTTGATTAACGAGCTATTCAAGTAGAGGCATACTAGTGACACACTCTGTTTGTCTATGTATTCACACAAGTATTATGTTTCCAGTTAATACAATTCTAGCATGAATAATAAACATTTATCATGATATAAGGAAATAAATAATAACTTTATTATTGCCTCTAGGGCATATTTCCTTCAGTCTCCCACTTGCACTAGAGTCAATAATCTAGATTACACGATAATGATTCTAACACCCATGGAGCTTTGGTGCTGATCATGTTTTGCTCGTGGAAGAGGCTTAGTCAACGGGTCTACTACATTCAGATCCGTATGTATCTTGCAAATCTCTATGTCTCCCACCTGGACTAGATCCCGAATGGAATTGAAGCGTCTCTTGATGTGCTTGGTTCTCTTGTGAAATCTGGATTCCTTTTCCAAGGCAATTGCACCAGTATTGTCACATAAGATTTTCATTGGACCCGATGCACTAGGTATGACACCTAGATCGGATATGAACTCCTTCATCCAGACTCCTTCATTTGCTGCTTCCGAAGCAGCTATATACTCCGCTTCACATGTAGATCCCGCCAAGACGCTTTGTTTAGAACTGCACCAACTGACAGCTCCACCATTTAATGTAAACACGTATCCGGTTTGCGATTTAGAATCGTCCGGATCAGTGCCAAAGCTTGCATCAATGTAACCATTTACGATGAGCTCTTTGTCACCTCCATATACGAGAAACATATCCTTAGTCCTTTTCAAGTACTTCAGGATGTTCTTGACCGTTGTCCCATGATCCACTAATGGATTACTTTGGTACCTCCCTGCTAGACTTATAGCAAGGCACACATCAGGTCTGGTACACAGCATTGCATACATGATAGAGCCTATGGCTGAAGCATAGGGAACATCTTTCATCTTCTCTCTATCTTTTGCAGTGGTCGGGCATTGAGTCTTACTCAACTTCACACCTTGTAACACAGGCAAGAATCCTTTCTTTGCCTGATCCATTTTGAACTTCTTCAAAACTTTGTCAAGGTATGTGCTTTGTGAAAGTCCAATTAAGCGTCTTGATCTATCTCTATTGATCTTAATACCCAATATGTAAGCAGCTTCACCGAGGTCTTTCATTGAAAAACTCTTATTCAAGTATCCCTTTATGCTATCCAGAAATTCTATATCATTACCGATTAGTAATATGTCATTCACATATAATATCAGAAATGCTACAGAGCTCCCACTCACTTTCTTGTAAATACAGGCTTCTCCAAAAGTCTGTATAAAACAAAATGCTTTGATCACACTATCAAAGCGTTTATTCCAACTCCGAGAGGCTTGCACCAGTCCATAAATGGATCGCTGGAGCTTGCACACTTTGTTAGCTCCCTTTGGATCGACAAAACCTTCCGGTTGCATCATATACAACTCTTCTTCCAGAAATCCATTCAGGAATGCAGTTTTGACATCCATTTGCCAAATTTCATAATCATAAAATGCGGCAATTGCTAACATGATTCGGACAGACTTAAGCATCGCTATGGGTGAGAAGGTCTCATCGTAGTCAATCCCTTGAACTTGTCGAAAACCTTTTGCGACAAGTCGAGCTTTGTAGATAGTAACATTACCATCAGCGCCAGTCTTCTTCTTGAAGATCCATTTATTCTCAATTGCTTGCCGATCATCGGGCAAGTCAACCAAAGTCCATACTTTGTTCTCATACATGGATCCCATCTCAGATTTCATGGCTTCAAGCCATTTTGCGGAATCTGGGCTCACCATCGCTTCTTCATAGTTCGTAGGTTCACCACGATCTAATAGCATGACTTCCAGAACAGGATTACCGTACCACTCTGGTGCGGATCTTACTCTGGTTGATCTACGAGGTTCACTAACAACTTGATCTGAAGTTTCATGATCATCATCATTAACTTCCTCACTAATTGGTGTAGGTGTCATAGAAACCGGTTTCTGTGATGAACTACTTTCCAATAAGGGAGCAGGTACAATTACCTCATCAAGTTCTACTTTCCTCCCACTCACTTCTTTCGAGAGAAACTCCTTCTCTAGAAAGTTTCCGAATTTAGCAACAAAAGTCTTGCCTTCGGATCTGTGATAGAAGGTGTATCCAATAGTCTCCTTTGGATATCCTATGAAGACACATTTCTCCGATTTGGGTTCGAGCTTATCAGGTTGAAGCTTTTTCACATAAGCATCGCAGCCCCAAACTTTCAGAAACGACAACTTTGGTTTCTTGCCAAACCACAGTTCATAAGGCGTCGTCTCAACGGATTTTGATGGTGCCCTATTTAACGTGAATGCGTCCGTCTCTAAAGCATAACCCCAAAACGATAGCGGTAAATCTATAAGAGACATCATAGATCGCACCATATCAAGCAAAGTACGATTACGACGTTCGGACACCCCATTACGTTGTGGTGTTCCAGGTGGCGTGAGTTGCGAAACTATTCTGCATTGTTTCAAATGTACACCAAACTCGTAACTCAAATATTCTCCTCCATGATCAGATCGTAGAAACTTTATTTTCTTGTTACGATGATTTTCAATTTCACTCTGAAATTATTTGAACTTTTCAAATGTTTCAGACTTATGTTTCATTAAGTAGATATACCCATATCTGCTTAAGTCATCTGTGAAGGTGAGAAAATAACGATATCCGCCACGAGCCTCAACATTCATCGGACCACATACATCTGTATGTATGATTTCCAACAGATCTGTTGCTCTCTCCATAGTACTGGAGAACGGTGTCTTAGTCATCTTGCCCATGAGGCACGGTTCGCAAGTACCAAGTGATTCATAATCAAGTGGTTCCAAAAGTCCATCAGTATGGAGTTTCTTCATGCGCTTTACACCGATATGACCTAAACGGCAGTGCCACAAATAAGTTGCACTATCATTATCAACTCTGCATCTTTTGGCTTCAACATTATGAATATGTGTATCACTACTATCGAGATTCAACAAAAATAGACCATTCTTCAAGGGTGCATGACCATAAAAGGTATTACTCATATAAATAGAACAACCATTATTCCCTGATTTAAATGAATAACCGTCTTGCATCAAACAAGATCCAGATATAATGTTCATGCTCAATGCTGGCACCAAATAACAATTATTTAGGTCTAAAACTAATCCCGAAGGTAGATGTAGAGGTAGCGTGCCGACTGCGATCACATCGACTTTGGAACCATTTCCTACACGCATCGTCACCTCGTCCTTTGCCAATCTTCACTTAATCCGTAGTCCCTGTTTCGAGTTGCAAATATTAGCAACAGAACCAGTATCAAAAACCCAGGTGCTACTGCGAGCATTTGTAAGGTACACATCAAAAACATGTATATCACATATACCTTTGTTCACCTTGCCATCCTTCTTATCCGCCAAATACTTGGGGCAGTTTCGCTTCCAGTGTCCTGTCTGCTTGCAGTAGAAGTACTCATTTTCAGGGTTAGGTCCAGATTTGGGTTTCTTCTCCTGAGTAGCAACTTGCTTGTTGTTCTTCTTGAAGTTCCCCTTCTTCTTCCCTTTGCCCTTTTTTCTTGAAACTAGTGGTCTTGTTGACCATCAACACTTGATGCTCCTTTTTGATTTCTACCTCCGCAGCTTTTAGCGTTGCGAAGAGCTCAGGAATCGTCTTATCCATCCCTTGCATGTTATAGTTCATCACGAAGCTCTTGTAGCTTGGTGGTAGTGATTGGAGAATTCTGTCAATGACGCAATCATCCGGAAGATTAACTCCCAGTTGAATCAAGTGATTATTATACCCAGACATTTTGAGTATATGCTCACTGACAGAACTGTTCTCCTCCATCTTGCAGCTATAGAACTTATTGGAGACTTCATATCTCTCAATCCGGGCATTTGCTTGAAATATCAACTTCAACTCCTGGAACATCTCATATGCTCCATGACGTTCAAAACGTCGTTGAAGTCCCGGTTCTAAGCCGTAAAGCATGGCACATTGAACTATCGAGTAGTCATCAGCTTTGCTCTGCCAGACGTTCTTAACATCGTCAGTTGCATCAGCAGCAGGCCTGGCACCCAACGGTGCTTCCAGGACGTAATTCTTCTGTGCAGCAATGAGGATAATCCTCAAGTTACGGACCCAGTCCGTGTAATTGCTACCATCATCTTTCAACTTTGGTTTCTCAAGGAACGCATTAAAATTCAACGGAACAACAGCACTCGCCATCTATCTACAATCAAACATAAACTAGCAAGATACTATCAGGTACTAAGTTCATGATAATTTTAAGTTCAATTAATCAGATTACTAAAAAAACTCCCCTTAGATAGACATCCCTCTAATCCTCTAAGTGATCACGTGATCCAAATCAACTAAACCATGTCTGATCATCACGTGAGATGGAGTAGTTTGAATGGTGAACATCACTATGTTGATCATATCTACTATATGATTCACGCTCGACCTTTTGGTCTCCGTGTTCCGAGGCCATATCTGTTATATGTTAGGCTCGTCAAGTTAAACCTGAGTATTCCGCGTGTGCAACTGTTTTGCACCCGTTGTATTTGAACGTAGAGCCTATCACACCCGATCATCACATGGTGTCTCAGCACGAAGAACTTTCGCAATGGTGCATACTCAGGGAGAACACTTTTACTATGATAATTTAGTGAGGGATCATCTTATAATGCTACCGTCAATCAAAGCAAGATAAGATGCATAAAAGATAAACATCACATGCAATCAATATTAGTGATATGATATGGCCATCATCATCTTGTGCTTGTGATCTCCATCTTCGAAGCACCGTCATGATCACCATCGTCACCGGTGCGACACCTTGATCTTCATCGTAGCATCGTTGTCGTCTCGTCAATCTTATGCTTCTACGACTATTGCTACCACTTAGTGATAAAGTAAAGCATTTACAGGGCGATTGCATTGCGTATAATAAAGCGACAACCATATGGCTCCTGCCAGTTGCCGATAACTCGGTTACAAAACATGATCATCTCATACAATAAAATTTAGCATCATGTCTTGACCATATCACATCACAACATGCCCTTTAGACGTCCTCTACTTTGTTGGTGCAAGTTTTACGTGGCTGCTATAGGCTTAGCAAGAACCAATCTTACCTACGCATCAAAACCACAATGATAGTTTGTCAAGTTGGTGCTGTTTTAACCTTCGCAAGGACCGGGCGTAGCCACACTCGGTTCAACTAAAGTTGGAGAAACTGACACCCGCCAGCCACCTGTGTGCAAAGCACGTCGGTAGAACCAGTCTCGCGTAAGCGTACACGTAATGTCGGTCCGGGTTCATCCAACAATACCACCGAACCAAAGTGTGACATGCTGGTAAGCAGTATGACTTATATCGCCCACAACTCACTTGTGTTCTACTCGTGCAAATAACATCAACACATAAAACCAGGCTCGGATGCCACTATTGGGTAACGTAGTAATTTCAAAAAAATCCTACGCACACGCAAGATCATGGTGATGCATAGCAACGAGAGGGGAGAGTGTTGTCCACGTACCCTCGTAGACCAAAAGCGGAAGTGTTATAACAACGTGGTTGATGTAGTCGTACGTCTTCACGGCCCGGCCGATCAAGCACCGAAACTACGGCACCTCCGAGTTCTAGCACACGTTCAGCTCGATGACGATCCCCGGACTCCGATCCAGCAAAGTGTCGGGGATGAGTTCTGTCAGCACGACGGCGTGGTGACGATCTTGATGTTCTACCGTCGCAGGGCTTCGCCTAAGCACCGCTACAATATTATCGAGGATTATGGTGGAGGGGGGCACCGCACACGGCTAAGAGATCTCAAGGATCAATTGTTGTGTCTAGAGGTGCCCCCCTGCCCCCGTATATAAAGGAGCAAGGGGGGAGGCCGGCCGGCCCTAGCAGGGCGCGCCAGGAGGAGGACTCCTCCTCTCCTAGGGGGAGAGGGAGAAGGAAAGGGGGCGCCGCCCCCCCTCCCCTAGTCCAATTTGGACCAGAGGGGGACGGGGCGCGCGGCCCATCCTGGCCGCCCCTCTCTCTCTCTCCACTAAGGCCCATAAGGCCAATTACTTCTCCCGGGGGGTTCCGGTAACCCTCCGGCACTCCGGTTTTCTCCCAAATCACCCAGAACACTTCCGGTGTCCGAATATAGTCGTCCAATATATCAATCTTTATGTCTCGACCATTTCAAGACTCCTCATCATGTCCGTGATTACATCCGGGACTCCGAACAACCTTCAGTACATCAAAACATATAAACTCATAATGAAACTATCATCGTAACGTTAAGCGTGCGGACCCTACGGGTTCGAGAACAATGTAGACATGAACGAGACACGTCTCCGGTCAATAACCAATAGCGGAACCTGGATGCTCATATTGGCTCCTACATATTCTACGAAGATCTTTATCGGTCAAACCGCATAACAACATACGTTGTTCCCTTTGTCATCGGTATGTTACTTGCCCGAGATTCGATCGTCGGTATCTCAATACCTAGTTCAATCTCGTTACCGGCAAGTCTCTTTACTCGTTCTGTAATACATCATCTCGCAACTAACTCATTAGTTGTATTGCTTGCAAGGCTTAAGTGATGTGCATTACCGAGAGGTCCCAGAGATACCTCTCCGACAATCGGAGTGACAAATCCTAATCTCGAAATACGCCAACCCAACATGTACCTTTGGAGACACCTGTAGAGCTCCTTTATAATCACCCAGTTACGTTGTGACGTTTGGTAGCACACAAAGTGTTCCTCCGGTAAACGGGAGTTGCATAATCTCATAGTCATAGGAACATGTATAAGTCATGAAGAGCAATAGCAACATACTAAACGATCGGGTGCTAAGCTAATGGAATGGGTCATGTCAATCACATCATTTTCCTAATGATGTGATCCCGTTAATCAAATGACAACCCATGTCTATGGCTAGGAAACATAACCATCTTTGATTAACGAGCTAGTCAAGTAGAGGCATACTAGTGACACTCTGTTTGTCTATGTATTCACACAAGTATTATGTTTCCAGTTAATACAATTCTATCATGAATAATAAATATTTATCATGATATAAGGAAATAAATAATAACTTTATTATTGCCTCTAGGGCATATTTCCTTTTGTTATTCCCTTAGTGGTGTCATGTGAACGTCGACTACATGACACTTCACCATATTTGGGCCTAAGGGAATGCATTGTGGAGTGGAAAATAGATGGTGGGTTGCGAGAGTGACAGAAACTTAAACCCCAGTTTATGCGCTATTCCGCAAGGGACCGATTGGATCCTAGAGTTTAATGCTATGGTTATAATTTATTCTTAATACTTTTCTCGTAGTTGCGGATGCTTGCGGGAGGTTTAATCATAAGTAGGAGGTTTGTTCAAGTAAGAACAACACCTAAGCACCGGTCCACCCACATATCAAATTATCAAAGTAGCGAACACAAATCGAACCAACATGATGAAAGTGACTAGATGAAATTCCTCTGTACCCTCAAGAACGCTTTGCTTATTATAAGAGACCGTTTTAGCCTATCCTTTGCCTCAAAAGGATTGGGATACCTTGCTGCATACTTATTACCATTATCGTTACTTGCTCATTACAAATTATCTTGCTATCAAACTACTCGCTACTTATAATTTCAGCACTTGCAGACAATACCTTACTGAAATCTACTTGTCATTTCCTTATGCTCCTTGTTGGGTTCGAAATTCTTACTTATCGAAGAGAGCTACAATTGATCCCCTATACTTTTGGGTCATCAAGCGGGTATCAAGGAAGAATTTGAGCAATATGTCCACAACACCGAGCTCGCTCCCTTCATTGCAGATAAGTGCATTCAACATCTCAAACTCACCCAGACGTTCACCAATAAATTTAAGTATCATTCTCGTGATTCTAGAGTTTCATTTAGCCTTTATGATAGTGCCTTCATGCCTCTAGAAGAATTCTATGTTGCGTGCAAACTTCCATATTGAGGATCGCTGGACGAACCACCAAAATTTGAGTATGCTATGTTTTTAACTAGTCTTTGTTCTGCTGAGGATAGAGGAGTGGCACAAGCTAGAATAATAAGTATACAATTTCCATCAATCCGTTACTTTGCACTCTTTAGTGGTAAATCCATCATGGGCAAACAAGATTGTAGTACCCTAGTGCCCCAGACTTGAGCCTGATACACACTGCTCTAACAGGGATTAAATGTTATAATCTTGGGGCAATCATTGCATGGAGGTTGCAACGCAATGCTGATAGTGGTCACTTTTATCGAGGGATTTATGCCTCCCGTATAGCTAGGAAGCTGGGTGTGTCACCTTGGCCCAATGATCCTATTTTACCTACCCAGTACCTAGACTTTGGGGCCATGCAGCGTCATAAGTTCATTAAGTTTGGAGCCACTAATTATAATTATAACTTGATATTCGATAAAAAAACCATTGTACCTGTTATTTTGCCTGCACCTGCTCTCTTTGATTATCAGAGTAAAGGAAGATACTACATCTATGAGGATGAGGCGCACGAGTACAACGCCGGTGGTAGAGGCTGCCTGTCAGGCTGAGGAGGGCGCATCGGGAGCCTGCATGAGTTATCACTCTGACTATTATCCAGGTCGTGGATGGTGATCACCAACTTAGGCCAAAATCCTAAGCTTGTGGGAGTACGTATTTCCACCGACATTACATTCATGTTCACACATTTCATTCTAGTTGTTGGTGTTCATACTTTTTCATTGTATTATCCACGTTAGTTTTATTTTCTCGCTTCGTTCTTGAGTGTTTGAAAAACTTTGAGAAAATCCAAAAATATTTCTCGCTTCTTTTAGGTTTTTCTTTCTAGTTTAATTTAGTTGTAGTATTAAAAGAAAACCCCAAAATATTTCCCATTTCTTCTTTTGCTTGTTGGGAGCTTTCCCGTGTAAATACTTTTTCTCGTCTTTTGTTTCTCTTTCTTTAATTTGCTTCTTTCAAGAAAAAACTAAAAACTCCAAAAATATTTCAGTGTGTTTCTCTGAAATTCTTTTCTTTTCGTTGAGTCGTACCAAGGGGAAGACCACGATGAAAATATTGAGTGGCTCTCATATGCACTATTGTTGATCTAACAAAGAGCCCAAATTATTTTGTCTTCTCCTTTAAATAAAATGTTTGCAGATTCCAACTTAGTCCATGGCACTCTTGCATTATTATTATTTTCGTATCATTCGGTCGTGCAAGTGAAAGGAAATAATGCCGAGATATGATGAAGTGATTGAGGCAAGGAAAGGCGGGTATGAACTCAACTCATTTGTGTTTTTGTAAATATGTTTAATTCAGTATCCATGATTCAACATATAGTTGCTCATGCCATGCTTAAGTAGCTAGGAGTGGATAATGATTTATCTTGGATGTCAACATGCATTAAAATGGTTGTGGTGTAGTATTATGATATGGTATCCTCCTTTGAATGTTTCAAGTGGCTTGACTTGGCACATGTTCACACATATAGTTGAATCAAAACCAACATAGCCTCCATGATATTTATGTTCATAGTGTTTATATCCTACTCATGCTAGTACTCAATGTTAATAATCTATAATGCATGATCATGACAGTTCTCGCTCTCTAGCTGGTCGCTTCTCAATCTAATTGCTAGCCTTTGCCTGTACTAAGCGGGAATACTGCTTGTGCATCCAAATCCTTAAACCAAAGTTATTCCAGATGAGTCCACTATATATCTACCTATATGCGGTATTACCCTGCCGTTCCAAGTAAATTTGCATGTGCCACCTCTAAATAGTAAATATTCAAATGAACATTTGTTTTGTGTGCCTCTACCGCTCATGGAGCGATACGGTGTGTTCAGTATCTTCCATACTAAGCGGGTTATTCTCATGATGAGTGTTTACTCACTCGTCCTTGCACGAAAGGGGCTGGTAATCGGGATGCCTAGTCCCGTGATTAAAAAATTGCAAATAATTAAAACAAAACTCCCTCAGACTATTGTTGGTATGGAGGGCACCTGAGGATTCAGCTAGCATTGCCTTGTGTTTGTTGGTGGAGGGGGGTAAACTTTACTTTTACCACTTGGGAACCGCAGCTAATTTTTTTAGCATGGAAGATATTGAAAACTCTTGGTCGTAACGTTGATAGAAAATGTATACCTCCCAAAAATATATTTTTCTCTGATTTAAGCTTTGAGCTCTGGCACCTATGCAAATCCATGCTTATCTCTGCGAAGGGCCTATCTATTTACTTTTATATTATTTTACTTTTGTTATTGAGTCATCACCTTCTAAAACAAGCACCAGTTCTGAGAGCACTATTGTCATCCTCATGCATTGTGTGTAGTTAATGTTGTGTGGATCATGATTGGATCTCTGCTATCATAAATTACAATGTTTAGTCGTTGCTTGAACTTTGGAGGTGTTTCGCATTTATGTTTTGCGGTCTCATAAAGGGCTAGCGAGATACCATTATTGATAAAGTGTTGGCATTTGAGATAATTTATTATTGCTCGCTAGTTGATTACGCCATTGATGTGAGTGAATATAATTTCTAAGACTTATCATTTGCATGGTTAGTCATGATCTTTGCTAAAAACCTGGGTATTATTTAAGCATATGGATAAACACAAGAACAAAATAGTTCGTAGAAGTTTTTCTTGGTCACTTTCAGTTTGTCAACTGAATTGCTTGAGGACAAGCAATGGGTTAACATTGTGGGATTTGATACATCTCCATCGTATCTATCTACTTTTCCTAACGCTTTTGCTCTTGTTTTGGACTCTAATTGCATGATTTGAGTGAAACTAACACGGACTGTCGCTGTTTTCAGAAGAAGTACCATGGTGTTGTTTTTGTGCAGAAATAAAAGTTCTCGAAATTGGACGAAACTTTTTGGAGAATTATTTTGCAATAAATAAAAAATAATGTAACCAAGACCCACTGGGGGGCAGCTGCCCACTAGGCACCAGGGCGGGCCACCCCCCTCTGGCATGCCCTGGTGGGTAGTGGGCCCATGAGGCTCTGCTGACCCCAATTCCAACTCTATAAAATCCTATTTTTGAAGAAAAAAATAGGGAGAGGAAATTTCATCATGTTTTATGATATAGAGCCGCCGCCACCTCCTGTTCCTCATTGGGAAGCCAGATCAGGGGCCCGTTCAGGGCTCCACAGAGGGGGATCTTCCGTCTTCGTCATCATCAACCATCTTTCATCACCAATTTCATGATGCTCACCGCCAGGAGTTGGTAATTCCTTCGTAGGCTTGCTGGATGATGGTGGGTTGGATGATATTCATCATGTAATCACCTTAGTTTTGTTAGGGCTTAATCCCTAGTATCCACTATGTTCTGAGATTGATGTTGCTATGAATTTGCTATGCTTAATGCTTGCCACTAGAGCCCGAGTGCCATGATTTCAGATCTGAACCGTTTATGTTTTCACCATTATATATATGTTCTTGATCCGATCTTGCAAGTTATATGCACCTATTACGTGTTATGATCCGCATACCCCAAGGTGACAACAATTGGGATTCTCTCCGGTGATTACCGTAATTTGAGGAGTTCATGTATTCACTATGTGTTAATGCTTTGTTCCGGTCCTTTATTAAAAGGAGACCTTTATATCCCTTAGTTTCCTTATGGACCCTGTTGCCACGGGAGGGTAGGACAAAAGATGTCATGCAAGTTCTTTTTCGTAAACACGTATGACTATTTACGGAATACATGCCTACATGATATTGATGAACTGGAGCTAGTTCTGTGTCGCCCTAGGTTATGACTGTTATATGATGAATATTATCCAACGTTATAATCAATCCAATGCCTACGAGATTTTCACATATTGATCTTTGTTGCGTTACTATTATTATTGCTACTGTTATAACTGCTATAAAATTACTGCTGCTATTGTTACCATTACTATTGTTGTTACTACTACTAGCAAACTACCATACTACTGTGCTACTCATCACTCTACTGCAGCTGCAGATATTTAGTCTCCAGGTGTGGTTGAATTGATAACTCAACTGCTAATACTTACAAATATTCTTTGGCTCCTCTTGTGTCGAATCTATAAATTTGGGTTGAATACTCTACCCTCGAAAACTGTTGTGATCCCCTATACTTGTGGATTATCACTGCTCCGGCATCCTTGCGCCGTAGTTCTCCGCTGAGGCTGCCATCCCCACATTGTCGTCAGATGGCCGCCACACCGCAGAGGCTGCCGTCCCCACATTGTCGTCAGATGGCCGCCACACAGCAACCGCAGTAGGCAGATCTCGCGCTGGCATGTACCGCCCCTCCAGGAAGCTGTGCCATGGCAGCGGGACGCGAGATCCCTGTTGTCCCCTTCATCGGTGGCGCATAGGCTATCCCGGTGGCCACCTCTAGGGACGGCGAGGGGAGAGGGAAGGGAGGAGGGGGCGGCAACGACGGGGACTAGGGTTAGCCCCCCGGTCACCCTGGAGGTGACACGAGGGACGCAAAAACAAATGCCCTTGAAGTCTTAGTCTCCCTTTTTTGGAGTAACTTTTTAATCTCACCGACCATAGAGGCTACAGGTGAACGGTTGACGCCAGCCTCCTGAATGCACATGGTGGCTTGCTGATAGTCAAGCTACGCAAATGAGGGGGATACACATCTCTCCAGCGCGAGTGCCACTCCCTCCATAAAAGTTCCTTTGCTTTACCTTTTTGTCATTACATAAAGACATATTGATAGGATTGTACATATAAACGCAAATATTACTATTACATATTATTACACCAATCAAACCAGCCTTGAAGGACTGTACATATAAACACAAATATTACTATTACATATTGTTACACCAATCAAGAAAACCAGCATTGAAGCGATTAAACCAAGTACAGTAAGGTGATGTAAGTCGTCTATAAGGATTTAGATAATACATTCTTGTTGTGTTTGAGGAGAGAAGGATAGAGATAAGATAAGCGGATTGTGGACTAACAGTAAGCTGCAACACATGCTTCTAAAAACTTTGTGAGAGTGTAAGATGAACTATAATATTTATAGCTAACTATTATATGTGCTAACTTTTAAGATTAACTATGGATGACATGACAACACCATGTAATCAGTAGCAGCTATACCATTAATCATGCTCTTAGGATTCTGATATGTTCTCTGGATCATTGTGGACGTCAAACGCAATCAAGAGTGCTGTAGTCAAGAAAAGGGCCCACATTATGCATAATGTAACTATTTTCACACCGAGTGGCTCATCCGTCAAGGCGAGCGTAACTGTAAATACAATTCCAGCAAATACGACTCCAGTGATGATAGCAAAACACTGCAAAGAACAAACACAAGGAGAAAAGTTATTGTATCGGTTTGCATTTTCTATATATATTTTTAAAAAAGGATGATCCCCGTCCTGTGCATCAGGGTGATGCATTCAGCCAATTTATTAATTATTCATCAAAACCTTACTACAGAAACAAAGAACTGAGAAACACCCTTGATTGCTACATAGAGTAGTACTACAAGCTATGTAACTTGTTGATCAGATTCCTTTTATGTTTTTATATTTCTTTTTTGAAGAACCCAAATATTCGATATTTTCATTACAAGAAAACATGGACAAGTTTCTAAGCATTGCACGGATCTTTCCTTCGTACGATGTCTCGAAACCTATAAACACGCTTCTTACTAAGAATTTAGAAGCAAGTTCTATAAAAAAAAAATCCGAAGCCCGGCTGAGCATGTATCATCTTACCCAGATTAAAGGCGTTTCGCAGGGGCCAGGCTTGCGCCGGGGACGAGGCTCGATGAGCGGGACGCCGATGGCCACCCAGGCCTCGCCCTCTGCTCGCACCCGCAATGGCTCGGTGAGCGGGACGCGGACCGCCACCCTGTCCCTAGCTTCACGCGCTCGCCGCGCCGCGCAGCACACTAAGGCGGCGTTCATTGCTGACTTCCGGCCGGTGGATCGTCGCTATGGCTGGGCGACCTTCCGGTTTTGCCTGGGAGAAGCTTTTTACCAGCGAGCTTTTGTTTTCGAGATATATCAAACCGGGGAGTATATTGCGGGACGCAGTAAGGATCCGTCCGGGTGCCGTAGAGGCGTAGACCACCCCGTACTGTACCCGAATCGAACCCCTGCATGACCTTACCCGGAAAAAATATAAAAAGGAAACATGGCAACGTGACCTGAACCCCCATCGCTGCTTTCATACACTAGTAAATATGCACCTGCAACACACGTCTATTTAGACTAATAAGTGTGCACGTGCAACACACGTCTATTTAGACTTACTTTATTATGAAAATAGAACATGTAAACCAAATAAAAATTACAGTGATAAATTGCGAAATTATACTTGTTAATCAGTGGACAAAAGCATTAATATGACAACTTGGAACAGTTACTTGAGTACTACAAATTTCTTTAAGGGTTCAACATTCTAAAATTTTGACAATATAACAAACATCCTCTCAGTTTGTAGTAATAATGATACGAAGATAAATAATTTGCAAATGGTCTTGAACATGCGTAGGCTACCACTTGTAAGAATAACAGTGACAGAAAAAGGCCAACAAATGCCGGTTTAGAAAGAAAAAAACTGCAGACATGCAACTCTAGTGGATAAAAACATACCTTACCTCTCAAGTCAGGAAAATAGTCAAATGAAAAAATGTACTTCTTATAAGTAGTAGAGATGAAGTCATAAGGATCATGATTCAAGATATTCGGAGAAACATGGTTGGTCTCTCTGTATGATGCGAAGTCGTTGCAGTCAGTAGAAGAATGACCTGCCCTCCAGGCAGAAGACGAAGGCGGCGACGGCACGTGTGTGTGTTCGAAGGAAGCCACAGCTCCTCTTAGCGTGTCTCCCACTGTGGCTCGCGTGGATGGTGCGCTGGTGACGACAGGCGACTCGCGATCGCGATTCCCTGATAGAAAACGATAGGATGCGCTCGTGATTAGTTTCCTAATAATTAGATGCGTTCGTGATTAGTCATCTAATAGGATGCGTCCGTGATTAGTTTCCTAATAATTAGATGTGTTCGTGATTAATTTCCTAATAAGATGCGCTCATGATTATTTTCCTAATAATAGGATGCACCCGTGATTAGTTTCCTAATAATAGGATGCGTTTGTAATTAGTTTCCTAATAATTAGATGCGCCTGTGATTAGTTTCTTAATAGGATGTGTCCGTGATTATAGTTTCCTAATTGACCTGGCGTGGACTTCATATTTTCCTCCGCGGTGGAGTACGGTCAGTCAATGTAAATTGCTAAGTGCACACAGAGAACAAATTAGGTTAAGGCTAGCCGTTAGATTAAGTTTAGTGGGACTAATCATGCGGCGGTAATGTATCCGTGTACATTTTGTGGGGTGCACTTAGAGAAAATTATGTTTGCTCTTTTATAAGTAGTATAGATACGGGCGCGACTATGTATAGATCCGCTTGCTCTGATCCGATTTTTTTTCTCCAAATATTGCCGATCAATCCTTCGGTTAGCTCGTAAATCCTGGCAAAATGTGCAGACCCCTTGGGTGATTCTGCGCAAAACACCTCGGTGTACCTGAGCTGGGTTGAGTACATCGGAGGCGGGATCAAGGGCTTGCCCGTCCAAGCCTACGCTCTCCACGCACATGGCCGCAGCGGAGCTATCCCTGGCCGAGCCGTAGAAGCTCGTTTAGGACATCATCCATGCAGAGCCACAACACAGTCTCCCAAACCGGGGGAGAAAACGGCGTAGCGACTAGATGGCCTTCAGGGCTGCATCGACAAGTATGTGTCCTCGTCTGCAAAGGCGTTTCACACATTGGCCACGACAACCATCGAGTCCCTGGGCTGCACCGCCGCGTGCTCACCGCTGCTTCCTTTCTACGAGGAAGTTGTTGGGCCCCAAGTGTCGGGCTTTCTAGCAAGCAAAGATTTCCCTTAAGTGATTTCAAGGTTAATCGAACCAACAGGAGCTACGCGATTACAATCAATGATCAGTATTACAAACCTCCTTGTACCCCCTAGGTAACTAGTGAGGTTGTCAATCTAAGACACAACGACGGTGAGTAAATGCAAGGAAATACAAGAACATAAACTTAATGGAAAAAAGATGGATCAGGATCCATAGGTTCTCTAGTGGCCTCTCTCAAAAGATAAGCAATAGTGTGGTGAATAAAGTGCAGTTGGATAGTGATTAAATTGTAATATTTATAAGTACGACTATTCATGGGATAACAAAAAAAATGAGTATCCTGTCCATAAATCTATAGACAATTGTCTAACTGCATTTATAGGTAATACTCCATCCCAAGACCACTGTCCAGCATGGATATCAAAGTATTAAGTAAAACAGTATATTGCAATAAGTATGATGACATGAAGTAGATGATATATTGTCTGAACCCTGCGCTCAAAGGACAACTATGCAAATCTTTTTACTCCTAATGGCAATAACACAAATACAAAAAAATTCCACTTTATGTCACCACAGTAGCTTACTTGCACGGTTTGAACCCAACTATCGTACACAACTCCCTCCAATGATAAAACCGCAGACTTGGTAGAGAAATACAAAATAGATCGGAGAGCACATATGAATAAGTGTATGCAACAAAAGAACTAAATAGATCTACAAATAATTCATGAATAAATCTGATTTTAAAGTGCTAATTCATCCTATCTTAACAACCACACTGCAAGAATAACATCAGATGAATAACGACAATGTAGGGCAGCTCATGTGATATTTTGTATTGAGAAATAAAAAAGAGAAAACCATCTAGCTAGTGGCAAGGACATTTCTTCTGAAAGAAATATACACTATGCTATATACTAAAAAATATGCCAAATAAATATCACTAGATTCATCGTGAATATATTTTCATATGATATATTAATTAAATTAAATTCTTCAATCATTCGTTACAACATTTGCCACATAGGGGCGGAACACTATTAATAAGAACACCATCAGGCCTGTTAATAGAACTAAACTTTGAATCTCATGTGCCACCATATTAGCTTTCCTGCCAATCTGGGAGATCTTTAAATTCGCTAACATCTTAGAAATACTCAAAGCTTCCTTATTAAGGTCAACAAGGGGTGACTTGTCAAAACTGTCTTTTCCAAGAGCAGAAGCCACAAGAGAACAATCAATTTCTAAAATGATGGGTTTGTGAAGAGTGATACTGATATAGAAGCTGGAGAGTGCCGCTCTAAGTTCCGCTTCCTCAACATTATAACAAACTCCAATATAATCCCAACAGGAAATTACAACTTCTCCAAACTGGTTTCTGACAACCACCCCCACACTCGCAATATTGATTGCCTCCACAAAAATTGCATCGACATTAATCTTAAAGAACTCCGCGGTGGGAGGTTGCCAACCAGCAGAAATCCTCTCCATATTATTTGAATCCAGAATGCCATCCCCCACTACCTTGCCTTTGATACTCACCTCTACCTGCACTTTTGCGTGACAAGACGAAAAGGAAGCCTAGTAATTTTGAACAAAATTCACAGAGGCTGAGTTGGATTCTTTTCCCTTACCAAACATCTGATCATTCCTCAAGTGCCAAACTCTGCAAAACATGGAAATAGTTTTCTCACGAGCTGACGAGTTTAATTGATCCAATAAAATAAGAAGCCAATCCGGCCCCGTATTTTTGAAAACCTCTTCGAGTGGTAAATTCCACACCTCCCTCGAAGCCATATGAAGTGCACAAGCCTTAGGACAACTCACCAACACATGAAAAGTACATTAATTCTTCAATATCATAGATTGTACATGTACCTACGATAGCTTGATGGTGCTTTACCCTGTTAACTTGAACCACCAAACTATTTGAAGCAACCTGCCAAGCGAAGATTCTAATCTTCCGAGGGACAATAACCATCCAAACAATAGTCTAGATCATCATTTCCCCATTTACTGCTACACTAGAGTTCCCCAGATTAACCTTCAAATCAATGAGATTCAGTGCCAGCCTATACGTACTCTTCACCGAAGACATGCCATTCTTCTCATGGTGCCAGACAATAAGATCTCCCTCGCCCAAATTCAGAGTACGAAACTTTAAGATTTTCTCGTCATCATGAGAGTAACACAGATGCCTGATTAGATTCTCATCCCACCACCTCCTAGAACCAGTCATGAATAACTTAGACACCAATTTGATCCTAGTTCTGTTTTCTTAGCAGTAATCATTAGGCCAGACTCCCTAGGAATCCAATTATCCCTCCATATGTGTATATTGACCCATCGACAACTCTCCATATGACACCCTGTTTTAGTAAATCAAGGCCATGCATAATACCTTGCCACGAAAGTGATGTCGATTGAGGGAACACTGTATTAATAAGATGCCCATGAGGACAATATTTTACTTTCACCGCCTTAGCACACAAAGAGTCTAGAAAAACCAATAGACGCCACGCTTATTTGGCCAAAAGAGCTTGATTAAATAGCCTAAGATCGTGAAAGCCCATACCCATTCACCTTTTGGCCTTGTCATTTTATCCCAAGCCAGCCAATGAGTTCTCCTTTTATTTTCCTCATCACTCCATCAAAAATTCCTGATGATCTGGGATAACTCATCACAAAGGGACAAGGGAAATTTAAATATACCAATGGCATAGAACGGAATGGCATGCATAACAAACTTGATCTAAATTTCCTTTGCCCCACTAGGAGCAAATTTTTCAATCCACTCTGCCACCCAATTAAGAGATTCATCTTTGGTAGATTGAAATTTGTCGGCTTTCATACGACTTTCTGGCACTAGTAAAACCAAATATTTATCCTCAAATCCTTCACTCGTGATCTTAAGGATAACCAATATGGACACCTGATCTTCGAGAGAGCTTTTTTTTTTTGCCAAATAAAATGGAACATCTTTCTGGACTTAACAATTGGCATGTACCCTCCTCATAAGCCCTCAAAATTCCTTTAACGGCCAGAACATGCTCCCTAGAACCCTTAGAAATAGAAGACTATCATCGACGAATAATAAGTGAGAGATACTTGGTGCATATATGTTCTAACGGATATCTTGGATCACCCCTCTTACCGAAGCATCACAATTAGAAACGAAAGAGCTTCGGCCACCAAGAGGAATAAGTATGGCGACAACGGATCCCCTTGCCTAAGCCCACATGAAGGGTGAAAATACTCTAGTAGCCGACCATTTAATTGCACTCATGTAACACACGTCATAATCCACTTAATCCAGGTTGGCGCAAAACCATACGCTCCCAGGCATACTTTCTAAGAACTTCCAGTCCACTTGGTCATAAGCTCTAGCAAGATCCAAATTGCATGCACAATATTCGCCACGACTATCTTTCAACATATTCAACGAATGCATACATTCAAAGGCAATGAGAGCCTTATCTGAAATTAATCTTCTAGGAATAAAGGCACTTTGGGTAGGAGAAATCATACCATCCAAGAGAGGTCTCATTCTATTAACAAGGCACTTGGAAATAATTTTATAAATGCCATTGCATTGGCTAATTGGCCAAAAATCCTTCATTGACTGAGGATTCTTCACTTTAGGAATAAGAACAATGGTAATGTCATTTATCCCTTCGGGCATATTTCCAGAAAGAAAAAATTGCTAAACCGCACGAACAACATCTTCCTTTAGCAAACCCCAATTCCTCTGGAAGAACCTGGCTGGAAACTCATCAAGCCCTAGTGCCTTCAACGACCCAATTTGGAAAAGAGCGTCGCTAATTTCTTGCTCAGAAAATTGATTGCAAAGATCCTCATTCATTTCATCATTCACCAAAGGTTTCACAAGAGGAATAATACAAGGTGGATTAATCCATATCATTAGAAAGAGATCCATCGCTTCACCTTATGGTTTCACAAGAGTCGCAAGAGTAAATGTTCTTGAAAAATGAATTAGTGATACCTTTGATTTCATCCTTATCATTAGAAAGAGATCCATCGCTTCTTCTAATAGCAAAAATAATATCCTTCTTCGCTCTCCAAGTGGCCTTTCTATGGAAAAAATTGTATTCCTATTCCCCATCTCATTTTGTCCAAACAAGATCTCTGTTTCCACATAATTTCTTCCTTAATTAGGAGCTCATCCATCTCTAATAGGATTTTCTTCCTATCCTCTATTGCATTTTGATCATTTCTCTTGAATATCACATTTAACCTTTTACGAGCATACTCAAGCTTTTTTGGCAGATATCCAATGTGAACCTTACTCCATCCATGAAGAGACTTCATCAACTTGTCCAAATTATTTGCCACATCTCCTAGATCATTGAGATGCATACTTTTATTCCAACACGATTCTCTCTATACTCAACTCCGCATCCTCCATCTCCCAGTACGCTTCCTATTTCAACTGTTTAGAAAACGTACCGGAGCGAGGGGCACCCATCAATTCAATAAGAATAGGGCAATGATCAAACCTGGAGATGATAATATGTGAAACCTTGCAGTGAGGAAAGATAGAAGACCATTGCGGACACGCCACCGCTCGATCAAGCCGAACTTTCACATTTTTCTTACCCTCCTATTTATTATTATAAGTCCAAGGAACTCCATGAAAACCCAAATCAAATAAATTGCAATCAAAGAGAACCTCACGAAAATTAGCCATAAGTTTGTGAGATCGCTTATTCCGAGAAAAGTCCTCATTCTGCCACATTGCCTCGTTAAAATCACCAACCATAAACCACGGCCCATACCCAAGAGGTTTAATTCGCCTTAACAGATCCCACATCACATACCTTTGGCTTGCCTTTGGTTCTTCATAGACAAAAGTGCTTCTCCATTTAGTTCCAGCACCATTGCAAATGTACATGTCAATGAAGTGTTCTCCATATTTGTTCAGTTCCGAAGTGTACAGATCATCTCAAAAGAGCGCTAGCCCATCTCCTTTGCTTGGCATAGAAACAGTAAATGTTGTTTTTCATACCCAAGCGATAACTAAAACTCTTAACATATTCTTTATTTTGCCTTGTTTCAGAAAGAAAGATAACGTTGGGTCGATGTGTCTTTGTGAGACACACAAGCTCTTGGACTGTCTTAGGTCGACCCAACCATCGGTAGTTCCAACAAATCATTTTCATGGCAGAATTATGTTACAAAATAGAGGGAGTATATAATTACACCAATCAAGAAAACCAGCCTTGAAGTGAAGCGATAGGAATTATGTTATGTCCTCTGGAGCATGGCGGAGATCATACAAAATCCAGAGTGCTCCAGTCATGAAAAAAGCCCATAATAAGCATATAGAAACTATTTTCGCACCGAGTGACGCATCCATTATGGCGATCATAATGGAAAATACAATTCCACCGGTGATCGCAAAAAACTGCAAAGAACAAATGCAAGGGGAGATGTTATTATATGGGATTGCACTTTCTGTTTCAGGTATACAGTCAGGGATAGAAAATTTTGAGGTGTGCAAAAACAAATAATTGATAAACACAAAAGATTCGCTACGCAGAGTAGTGGTACAAGGTATGTAATTAACTTGTTGCCCGAATTCATTTATATTTACTTATTTTGCACAGAACTCAATTGTTTGATCTTTGGTTACGAAAACATGGACATGTTTGTAAGCATTGCATGAGTTTCTCCTTCGTGTAATGTCTCAAAACCTACAAGCACGTTTCGTACTAAGATTTTAGAACGCAAGTTGTAAAAAGATCCGGAGCTCCACGGAGCGTGCATCATCTTACCCAGATTAAAGGCGTCTCCCAGGGGCTAGGCTTGCGCCGGGGACGAGGCTCGATGAGCGGGACGCCGATCGCCACCCAGCACTCGCCCTTTGCTCGCATCCGCAACGGCTCCGTGAGCGGGACGCCGATCGCCACCCTGTCCCTGGCTTCACGCGCTCGCCGCGCCACGCAGCACATTAAGGCGGCGTTCATGGCTAACCTTCCGGCCGGCCGGCCGTCGACCGTCGGTATGCCCGGGCGACTTGCCGGTTTGGTTTCGCAGAGGTGCCTTGATGTTTTTCCTTTTCCGATCAGCGAACTTTTTCTTTGGGCAGTTGATCAGCCAACTTATGTTTCCCGCGAGAGATCGGACCGGGATAAGGGAAGTCGCCAGCTAGTTTTATAAGGCCGGACGCAGTACGTACGGGTCCGACTGGCCGGAGTGCCGTAGACCATCCGCCAGCATGCATGCACACAATGGCAACATGAGCTGGACTCGATCGTCAAGTTTACAAACGTTACAAGTACTCTAGATAGAACCGGAGCACACACGCGATCACATATATAGTCCTAAGCATTTTTTTTTCTTGCGAAAATATATAGTCCTGGCTAGCTACGCACGGCTTGCTGTGTATACGTACCGTATATGTTTACGATCCCTTCACCTTGGTCGATTGGTCTGGTCTTACGGAGGCGTACCAGGAGCGCGTGGCTGACGCTTCGGTGGCGATGATGACCAGCATTAAATGTCGCCCGGTTCCCCCACCATTGGCCGAACCAACGTCTGGGACCAAAAGTGTTACGCTAATCCGAAAAAATAGTAAATAAATTCAAAAGATCTATTGTTTTATGGATGAACATCAACAAATTTTGTAACATCCTGCATAAGTTCACCATGAAAAGACATCGGTAGAGCTGTCTGCCTAAAAACCAAAAAAGAGTGCTCCAAAATGTGTCTCTTTGAGTCCTGATTTTTATAATTTCTTATAGGCGTCCACAGATGTCTTTTCATGATGAAATTTTGCATGATGCTATCAAATTTGTTGATATTCATCCAAAAAAATAATTTTAAATTTTTTGTTTACTATTTTTATCAGAATTTACTGTTCATGTGGCTGTATTTGAGCTCGGGTGCAAATAATTCATGTCGTTTCTCGAACCTCCTATTTAGCGCAGTATGCTGGGAAACCAGCCAACGCGCACCCACTTCCCCTTGCGGGTGCTTTGGACCGGCCGATATACGGGGCAGAGATCCCCGGGTTTTTTTGTTCTTCGTTTTTCCTTTTTCGTTTCTTTTTTGCTTTCTTCACTTAAAAAACTCCCAGAATCCCAAATTCGAAAATAGTCAAGATTTCAAAAAATAGTTCTGAACTTCAAAAAAATGTTCTTGGATTTTGAAAAAATGTTCACAATTTCAGTAAATGTTCAGAATTATAGAAAAATGTTCATGAATTTTAAAAAAAATAGTTTCCAAAAATGTTCAGAATCCCAAAACATACCTGTAAAGTTGAAAATAATTCTTGGATTTCAAAGGATGTTCACGGATATTAAAAATGTAAACAAATTTGAAAACTATTCATCCAAAATGTTCATCAATTTCAAAAAAATCTTCTTCTATTCAAAAAATATCCAGAAACTAAAAAATGTTTAAAAATTCAAAAAAAACATGAATTTGAAAAACAATGTTCCCGAATTTTGCAAAATGTCCCCAAACTTTTAAAAGAAGATCACAATTGGGGGGGGTGGAATGACACCAATTTGAAAAAACAAATGTTCACAAATTAAAATATTGATCACAATTTTGGAAATAATGAATTTAAAAAATTTCACCAATTTGAAAATTGTTCCTGAATTTCAGAAAATGGCCATGAATTTAAAATTAAAAGCAAAGAAGAAAAAAATCAAAAAAAAGAAAAAAAAAACTTAAATGAAAAAAGAAAGGAAAAAAAGAAAGATAAAACACAAAGAAACGGTATGGGAAGGTTGGTTCTAAAACCTTCGCAAAACCGGAAAGGAGCTAGTTGGGCTGGCCCAAGTTTACGTGGCAGGGAGGGGGGGGGTACGCGGTTGGTCACTATTTGGCGACCTACGTGCCAAATAGGATCCCCCCACCCCCATCTCGCCCCACCCCGTGGTGCAATACCCGCGCCTACTATCAGATTGGGCCATATGTTGTTGTGTCGTGGGTCATATGGACTTGGGCTAGTAGGCCTAACCTGCAGCTACAAAAGGCAGGGATTGACAGCCAACGAAAGAACTAAATAGAACATACCAAGCTTGGCCTTCTTCCTCCTCCCCCTTCTATGAGGCGAGCTTATCTTCTCTTTTATACCCTTGACTGTGCTCCTCCCATCCTTGATTCCTCAGGTACCCAACAACTCATAGTTTTATTGTAGCCACAAACAATCATTATCAAGTCCAATTCCTACTGATTCATGTGACTTAGCGGTGGTGTGTATCGATTTGTTATGTGCTCATTTAGGGACATGACAGTTGGTATTCGAAGCTAGAGCTAATCTATCCACCAAATTTCTTTCAGTTTCTCCACAAATCCACCAGAAAATTCTTCCAAACCTTAAAAGGTTTCAACCACCGGTAGCCACCAAAATGGATGTGCATAAGGTGTTCGATGCAAGGTTGACCCACCATGAGGTGACCATGAGCAGCGCCATCCATGTCTCTATGAGCCACACGGTTTATCCATTGAGGCAGTGATAGAGGTTGTGCCCCGCCAAGTCTTTGAGTTGTGCTAAGTCCAACAGCAAGTGAGGTGCAATCAAAGCTCACGATGCTTGTCACGGACAAAGTAGTCACCACTTTGTTGACTACAGATGTGATCATGAACACTCCTAAGTGTCGGGAGAAGATGCAAAAACACCGCGCTATTAATGGACCTACCCGGGGAATTAATAATACATGCTTTGCCTTTGCGGTATAAAGAAGGCATGATAAATAACAACAGTTGCCAACATAACGCACATCAACAAATTTGGTAGAGCCAATAGCTATTGAGAATGACCATATAACATCGCCATGGGTCATCATGTTAAATATTTTTCAGTTAGGAAGATGAAACTCACAAATAAAGAGCCTTTGAAAAATAAAGTCTCGAAGAATCAGTGGTAAAAAATCGCATGCGATATTCAATTGTTAAGTAGAGTGTTCGTCAAGGCAATCTGTATGTTCTTGCAAAAAATATGTAAGTTAAAGCAAGTTAAAACTAAATTTTATATAGCATCATATATATATATATATATATATATATATATATATATATATATATATATATATATATCGCGCTATTCGTCACCCTGGGTGAGGAATAGTTATTCTTCACCCCTCTCTATTTTGACATCAATGCACCGTATTTTTACGTTCGTAAATTTTGTCTTATTTCATACATAAAAAGGGAACGTAAGAAAGTATGTACTCGCCGTAAAAAATATTTTATGTTACGTAAAATTACGAATGTAAAAACATACATAAAATGTGATTTTTCTGGTCTTATAACCTATATTTTTAAATTTTTTATACCAAATTTTACATATTGAATCAATATGCATGTAACTATTTATATTCTAAACGTAATTTATTTAGGAAGCGATCGTAAGATTACCTCGGGTGAAGAATAACTTATTCCGCACCCTGGGTGATGAATAGTAACACTATATATATATATATATATATATATATATATATATATATATATATATATATATATATATATATATATATATATGCAGAATAAGATATTCTTCATCCGAGGTAATCTTTCGATCATTTCATAATTAAATTATGTTTGAAATTCAAATAGTTACATTCATATTGATTCACTACGTAAAATTTGACATAAGAAAAATAAAAATATAGGTCATAAGATAAAAAAATTACAGTTTATGTGTATTTTACACTATGTTTTTACGTTTGTAATTTTACATAACATAAAATATTTTTTACGACGATTATATATTTTCTTACGATCTCTTTTTACGTCGGAAATAAGCCAAAACTTACGAAAAGTAAAATTACGGTGTATTGATGGTAAAATAGAGGGGGTGAAGAATAACTATTCCTCACCCAGGGTGACGAATAGTCAATCCCTATATATATATGGCATACCATATGCTTCTCCCACCATCCGGGAATATAAGGCGAGAAGGGCGGTTAGGTAGGGCTAATACGCCAATTAATGCCCTATTAATGGCACTCAACCCACATAATCATGCAACGAATAAGCCTGCATGCTCCTTCCCTGTTTACGGGATTAAGGGTACTCCCAATGCATTAGAGCAAGTCTAATAACATACAGACAACAGGTTGTAAGGATTAAAATAACATACTTTTACTGAGATGGATGAGAGAGAAGAGGAGTGAGAAGGGAAACAGACTACAGATTAACAGCCAGCTGCAACACAGACTCCAAGAACACTGAGAGTGTAAGGTGGACATGTATTAATAAAGTAGCACTTCTTAATAACTAACTACTATACATGTTGGCTATACCCGGTTGTTGGCTATAGTTCGTTATTGGCTATACTAATAACCATGCTCTTAGGGTATACTTTGAGGCAAAAAAATGAAAGTCATATGGCAACTCATTCTCCATGAACCATTGGGGTAGATAGGATAAATAGCAAAATTTGAAATAAAAACACATTGTTGTTATTTAGCTAAGATTGATGAAATCAACAATGACATACTCAAGGAGTTATAGCGAAGTCCATTCTGAATATCATCAAACAAATTGAGTTTCTTCTCTTGTTGATTTATCCATAGATATGTTCAAGGATAATTGACATTGTATAACAACAAATCTATAAATTCGTACGTAGGAAAACCCACTTGTAGTATATCAGCCATAGGAAAACACTTTCCCATCATGTGTCCAACTTAAAGATGAGAACTTCACCTACATCGTTGATAGACACATGTAAGATTTATGTAACTAAAAGAACCAACAAGTAAGCACCAAGTTATACTGTTTGGACAAAAAAGGATTTTACTAAGGTGCAATAGCAGGCAACAACTACTTACTGAAAATTTTACTATGAACGTCGGACATAGGATGCTTGCATTTCCACTTAGCCGGTAAGTGATGTACTTGCCAGTTCCACTGAGCAATTGTCACATCCTTGCTTTAGAGTGTTTTGATCCAAGAGAACATTCACCTTTCCTTCCAAATCTTGAGACAAAAACCAAAGGCTACAGCGCAAGAAAAAACGTGATGTCCTTCAAATGCACATGATTTAGTTATAACCTTTTCGAATTAAGAGTATTGATCCCATATAGATCTTAGGAAATGGTCTTTTGCCCTTTGTAGATGTTTATTGGAATGTGCCTACAAGTTATTTTAGATCCCAAGCAAAGGGGTGCGGAAGTGGAAATATTTTAGGAGTGTGGGAGCAAGAATTAAAGTGCGCAGGAGTAATAAATGAAATTGAGAGAGTAATGAAAGTGATGGAAACTACAATGGAGATAAAGGCGTTCTTGGGAGTCCGGAGTTACCACTAGTAGTTATGTTTATTTATTTATACGAAAGCACAATTCTTGATGCAGATATGTAATCCTCGTAGTTATACGTATATAGTGTGGGTGAAGCCAATAGTAAGAAAGGATGTCACATGAAAGTTTCGGAAGGAGGGCAAATACTTAATTTGAGGAGTGAAACGGGGAAAATGAGCATACTAACCTTGTTCGTAGGCATTTGGAAATCACCTTCTATGCGACACTCCATATGCTAATCAACTATATATTTGTTAAAATTCTTTTAAAAAATCACATATATACATGTTTGCAACAACCTATCTATTTTCAGAGTTTGGTGGAAAACGTGCTTTCTTGCACCTATGGAAAAGGAGTGATTTAGGAACACATAAGGTTGTTATTTTAGCCATTTATTTGTGTCTTCTTTCTCGTGGGAATTTATAGGCACTTTGTATACTATACATACATGAGTTAAACTCTTCAGCTTTTGTTGAAACTATAAAATGCACGATTTGATTCAAAAATTCGAATCTGAGCCCGAGCTCATCTGCACCTGCGCTTACGAAAAAAATCAAAATAAATACTAGAAAATTTCAAAAAAATCAGGGTGGTAGACAATTTGATGCGTAAGGTACGCTCCAATTTTCAAAATATTTGGACTTCTGTGCAGCTCTCAGCAAAAAAGATAAACCGGAGGTCTGTAAAAATGTGTACTGCTCATATACTGTTCTGGTCTGATTTGTCTTTTTTGCTGAGAGCTGCACATAAGTCTAGATGTTTTGAAAATTAGAGCGTACCTCACGCATAAAATTTTCTACAACTTAATTTTCTTTGGAATTTTTTAAATTTTTCTGAATTTTTTACGATTTTTTTTGACCGGATGCAGATGCACCCGGGCACCGAAACGCCGCTCTCGATTTGATTTTGTTACTAAAGAGTGTTGACAAGCCTGGAAAAAGAGACCATCATGGTTGAGATATTGTAGGACCCGGATAAGCGTCGAGCGCACTTCTGCCACAAACATTATATTGGGAGGGCATCAACAAGACATATGTTATTAACAAAATGGTGGTGGTGGTGGGGGGGGGGGGCTCTTTAGCGCTTTCTCCTTTCCCTCCCGGGCCGCTCGCACGGGCGGCTTCGGAGGAGCAAACCCTAGCTCTGTGAGCCCCCCTCCCTCCAATTCCACGGCTGCCGCCACCGGCGATGGTGGCGCCGGGCGAGAGCGATTGTCACGACCCGATCGAGAGGGGATTGCATAGGGAAAAGGGACCGGGATGAGGAAGAGGGAGCTAGGTTAGGTGAGAGCGAGAGAGACGTGAGGAAGGGGAAGTAGTTCATCACTTTTTCGATGCCCCTTCTGTCCAGTTGTTTGGTTACAAATATGCCACAGCTGGCGTAGCACGCACGCTTACACTTGGCGTAGCACACACGCATACACTTGGCCACGGTGACCTGGTCGTTGCAAGTGACGATGCTGCACTTGCACTGATCAGTCCGCTGCAGGCTAATCTGCAGGCGTGATAGCGATGCGCCCCAATGGGCTTCCTTCGTGCAAGAGGGTGGCACAGGTGGTCTATTCCGAGGCGGCGAGGCGTGCACGTGGTGAATCGGAGCATGACCTTGAGCTCGTAGTGTAGCTGTGGAGGCGCTCTGGTAGCGTCGGCGTGGGAGGTGGTGGATGCGTCATGACCGGCCATGGTGATGGCGGCGTAGTGGATCTCGACGAGGAGCTATGGCTAGGAGCCGCTGCAGTAGTTGGGCATGCGGGGTCTCTTCTGCTAAAGCTGGCATGGAAGATGGCGTCGGTGCTGTGGGAGATGGAGAGGGTGCATGGATCGGATCTGGACCAGTGGTGCCACGGTGGGTGATGGAGTTGGTGGCGCTCGGGGCTGGGACTGAGGCTTGGTGTGCTCATCTCCGCTTGCAGCGGCGCATCTGGTCTGCGCACCATGGAGGATCACTGCTTGTGAGTTCCCGAATTGTGGCTGCTGCATGACTGTCCATCAGAGTAGTGTGACTAGTTGCTGCTTACAGTGCCGATAATTCCTGGTTTTGCCGGAGTTGGAGAGGGGTTGAAGTTTCAGTGTTTGGCCATGCAGGAGGTGGAAGTTGAATTCTGTGCCCTAGGACGTGTGGGGTGTCGGTGTTCTGCAATGTTATGGGCTCGATGGCGAGGTGCTGCCATGGCAGCGGTGTGACCCAAGAAGCCTTGGTCCGTGCCGGCCAGATTGGCGACGCCGTCTTGGTGTCGTTACTCTATTGGGAGCATCGCGTGTGGAGAGCTGGCTTGGAGTATGTGTGTTGTGGTTCTCCGATGCTCGTTGCTGGCCCAAGTTGACCTTCATGGGTTGCTATGTACACAACCGGCGGTCCAAGACGATGGCTTTCTCGGGACAGACCGAGTCCCGCCATCCACCTCTCATCTCCTCTTAGGCACTCAAGGTTGATGGTGCGTTGGCAAGGAAAGTTCAATTGAAGATGTTGCTCTTCAAGACGATCGGTGCTTGTCAAGACGCGACTTGAGGATTGGTTTAGGGCAAACCCTTTGCGTTGTGTTTGTAATAGTTGTGGTGGCTAGTCATTTGGTTAGTTCGGTGTGGTGTTCAAACTACACTAGTTGTTCGCAACAAGTTGTAGTGTTTTGTACTTATCTTCTGCCTTCTATAAAAATATGATACGCTATTGACATATTCTTAAAAAAACAAAATGATGGGAGCACTGCATTGACCCCCCCCCCCCCCACCCACACACACACACGGAGGGAACAATGCATCTACGTTCGTATTAACAAAGCAATATGAGCAGTAAACTCATGGAAAAAAGGCACTACAATTAAGGCAGTATATTTACCCCACACAAGGTGGTATGATAAAGATAACAGTTACATTAATATAAAATGTCATCGAAACCTATCGACTATGGATCTAGTTATGTAAAGCTCGTCACGAGAAACACAACGGACTGTAATTTAAGCATTCGGGTCAACAACTTTTGTGGTCTTAAAAATTCAATCTAGCAAAAATTCGAATAAATCCACGATGCACCCTTGAACGAGGCGCCCTCTGCTCGGCATGAAACTTGTCTTGTGGGGAGGTTCCCAGCTCCCGACGAGAAGGCGGTCACTCGAGGCACTTCACTTGCCACAAGGAGAGGATCCAAAAGTTGAGCTTAGAAAAGCGTCATTTTCAAACAAATCCCATTTCAAGGTTGTGCTCTTGGTTTGATTCTTTGTCAACAAAATGCTCTTAGCGCTGATTTGGGGCAAAACAATGCTGAGCTTGTTCAAGTAGATCATTTACCCGAATTTTCGATAACAACAAAATAATTGCACCTCCTGGCTTTATATGCAGATTTATCTTTGAAGATCCACCGTTGCACTTCATCGATAAATTGTAAACTGTACAACTCCAGAAGGAGCGAAAAGAACCATTTCAAGCTCATCAGAGATTGAAAACAGGTCAAGCTTCGCGCTTGAGCTAAAAACCACAGTAGGAACTAGACTACAATGTGAGCTCAGCCTGGGTCCTCTGCATCTGCCGTTTCAGCTGCCGCTCTACCCTTCCTGCTTCTAGAGCTGTTCCAGAGACAAGCTTCAGCCATCTTATTAAAAGGTCTCAAAGTATCACAAAGTCATAAAAGTATTATAACTCGCAAGCGGAGCAAAAAGTAAAAAAAGGTGTATGCTCAATATCACAACCGGTATGACAATGTAAAGGACAAGCTTCGTCAAGGATGGTATGACATACAAAAGCTGAAGCTGAACTGACATGTGTTTGGACTTGCAAAGTTCTTGAATTTCTCTCTTTCCAAAGAGACCACCAAGAAAGAATTCCCAGGGTGTTCCATTGTTTCCTTGCCAGACTTGGTGAAGGAGTTTGGCTGGCCATTAATTCTACCACTCAGCGAGATTGTAGATAGTTGCAGAAGGGCCAATGTTTTCTTCCAGGTACTCACAGCGACGAAGGAACAAGAGGCATTCAGTCGCTCTTCTCTCAAACGCCTCTGCTTTCCCGCTCCCCAACCCAGATCATCCCCTCCCTCATAAATCTCTCCCCAGTTCGCTTCTCCTCCATCCTCCAGCCCTCCCCCGAATCTCCTCGCCCGAATCCCTGGCCCGCCCCGAACCGCATACATCCCGTCCCCAAATCGCATCCGCCCGCCTGCCTCTCCTCGCTCGCTCTCGGAGGCGATGGACGGCGACGAGAGGAAGCCGCTGCTCCTCCGCTCGCCCGCCTCCACCTCGCCGTCGCGGGATGGCAACGACGACCTATCCGGCGATCTAGCGCCGCGCTACTCGCCCCCTCGCTCTCCTTCTCCTCCGACCCCGTCGCCGCTCGCCAAGGGACAGCCGACCTCGCCCTCCTCGACTTCGCCGCCTGCCTCTCCTCGCTCGCTCTCGGAGGCGATGGACAGCGATGAGAGCAAGCCGCTGCTCCTCCGCTCGCCCGCCTCCACCTCGCCGTCGCGGGACGGCCTCTCCGGCAACGACGGCCTATCTGGTGATCGGACGCGGCGCTACTCGCCCCCTCGCTCTCCTTCTCCTCCGACCCCGTCGGCGCTCGCCAAGGAGCGGTCGACCTCGCCCTCCTCGCCTTCGCCGCTCGCCAAGAAGGCGATGGCCTCCGACGCCGACAAGCCCTCCAACGGCAACAGCACCAGGGGCGCGGCCTCGCCTCTTCGTTCTCTGACGCCATCGTCGTCCGCCGACATAGGGAACCAAGGACATCAGCCGCAACCGGCTCCCAAGGCGGAAGAGGAGGCGGCGGTCGACTCCAGGTCCAAGAACCACAAAGAAGAGCGAGAGAAGGCATCTCCTGGCGAGGAGAAGGAGAAGACGGCGGAGGCACCCGCTGCTCTCAGCGAGAAGGAGAAGGCGGCGGCGGCGCCCGCTGTTCTCAGCGAGAAGGGGAAGGCGGCGGCGGCACCCGCTGCTCTGAGCGAGAAGGAGAAGGCGGCATCCGCCCACAAGAAGAAGGCGGAAATCGCCGGCTGCTTTCCATCCCCCTTCCCCGGGGTGAGCACCAGGGAGGAGGGAGGTTGCTCCAAGGGCCAGAGCGCTTCCAACGGCGCCGATCGCGAGCACTTGGTCGATATTGATGGTTGGAGGAACTTGGCGGTGCTCATCCACCGCGCCGAGGAGCTGTCCTACCGCTTGGGCGGGCATCCCACCCTCTCCGGCCCAGTGGCGCAGCTTAGCGTGGCGCTACACAGGTTCGCTGCAGCTACAGACGCGACAGCGGCCAGGCTGGGACTGGAGGAGGCCGCTGCAGCGTTGGATACGGTATCCTCGAACCCTGAGCTGGACATTCTTTCAGCAAGCGCCGCCAAATTGCTGGCCTTGGAAGCGGCAGCGATATTGACGGCCGGCAGGCCGGAGCAG
Source organism: Aegilops umbellulata (assembly GCA_032464435.1). NCBI lineage: Eukaryota > Viridiplantae > Streptophyta > Magnoliopsida > Poales > Poaceae > Aegilops > Aegilops umbellulata. Next base: position 469,309,400 of record CP136056.1, on the reverse strand, counting down.
GAGCCCGGCGTGTCTGTTTCGGCAGCGCCGGCGGCCGGTCCAGTGCAGGTTTCGGGCACGTCGAGTGAGCTCTACTGGGTAGCGATCACAGGCTCCCTCGCGCTTCTCCCTTCCTTGGCGGAAAATTTTCCGGAGGGGCTTCACTTTGTGCTTGCTCTCGTCTTTGCAGCAGTATTCAGTGTAGCCTCGATCGGAGCTGTGATGAGCGTGAGGGGCGTCTACAAGGGGTGTGCACGCGCTCTAGGGGTGCTCTCTTTTAGTGCATTTTCAATTCTTGTATTGGCTTTTGTATCATTTGTGTAGAAGGACAAGTTATGGACTGTGCAATCGCGATGTATTGATCGGTGCACCAGGCACGTATATATAAGTACAGAGGTGGGCCACAACCTCAACTATACAAGGACACAGGAGGTGGGCCCTACGCACACATATACACGTACACAATATATATACTCAACACCCCCCGCAGTCGAAGCGGCGCCAGTGACGCAGAGACTGGAACGAAACTCCTCAAAGGTGGAAGTCGGCAGTCCCTTCGTCATCACATCAGCGAACTGCTGAGCAGTCGGCACATGGAGAACCCGCATGCGTCCAAGAGCCACCTGCTCGCGCACAAAGTGAATGTCCAGCTCGATGTGTTTAGTCCGGCGATGATGAACGGGGTTGGCGGAGAGGTACACCGCAGAGACGTTGTCGCAGTAGACAACTGTAGCCTGGGAGACATCGTGATGTAGCTCCTGAAGTAGCTGTCGAAGCCAGGTGCACTCGGCGACGGCGTTGGCCACAGCTCGGTACTCAGCCTCTGCACTAGAGCGCGAAACCGTGGGTTGTCGCTTGGACGACCACGAGACGAGGGAAGGACCGAGGTAGACGCAGTAGCCAGAGGTGGACCGACGAGTATCCGGGCAGCCAGCCCAGTCCGCATCGGAGTAAGCCACCATCTCCAGAGAAGTGGACGCCGTGAGTGTCAATCCCAGAGACATCGTGCCGCAGATGTAACGAAGGATCCGCTTACCGAGAGCCCAATGAGAGTCACGGGGGGAGTGCATGTGGAGACACACCTGCTGGACAGCATACTGAAGATCCGGCCGGGTGAGTGTCAAGTACTGCAGAGCGCCGACAATGGACCGGTAGAATGGAGCATCCGACGCAGGCGAACCCGCAAGAGCAGAAACCTTGGCCTTCGTGTCAACAGGAGTAGCAGCAAGATGGCAGTTGAGCATGCCAGCGCGCTCAAGAAGCTCATGGGCATACTTCTGTTGATGAAGAAAGAAACCGTCCGGACGCCGAATGACCTCAATGCCAAGGAAATAATGCAGAGCACCCAGGTCCTTGATAGCAAACTCGTCACGCAACCGAAGAGTAATCTGCTGAAGAACGGCTGCGGAGGAGGCTGTCAGGATGATGTCGTCGACGTAAAGCAGCAAATATGCAGTCATGTCACCGTGGCGATAGACAAACAGTGAGGCGTCCGAGCAAGTGACGCTGAAGCCCAGTGTCTGAAGAAACCCGGCGATCCGCTGGTACCAGGCGCGGGGTGCCTGCTTGAGCCCATAAAGAGAGCGCGACAGCAGGCACACATGGCCGGGAAGAGAGGCGTCGACGAAGCCAGTGGGTTGCTCACAAAACACCTGCTCCTCAAGATGGCCGTGGAGAAAGGCGTTGGAGACATCCATCTGGTGAACAGGCCAGCCGCGAGAGACGGCGAGCTGGAGGACAGTGCGGATCGTGCCCGGTTTGACAACCGGGGCGAACGTCTCCGTGAAATCAACTCCAGCGCGCTGGCGGAAACCGCGGACCACCCAGCGAGCCTTGTAGCGCTCAAGTGAACCGTCTGAGCGGGTCTTATGGCGAAAGACCCACTTGCCGGTGATGACGTTGGCACGGGGAGGCCGGGGAACCAGGGTCCAGGTGCGGTTCCGCTGAAGAGCGTCAAACTCTTCCTGCATCGCCGCAAGCCAGTGAGGATCACGGAGGGCGGCGCGGGCGGACGCAGGAATGGGTGACGGCTCCACGGCAGAGGCAGCGAGGACGTACTCGTCCCGCGAGTACCGGAGACTCGGGCAGTGAACGCCGACGCGGGCACGGGTGACAGGGCCGGACGGGGCCACCGGGGCCGGAGAGGCGACCGGCGAGACGGCCGGCGAGGCAGCCGGAGAGCCGGCGGGCGTCGTGGCCGGTGAGTCGGCTGGCGTCGCGGCCGGCGAGGCGGCGGGCGTGGCGGCCGGCGAGCCGGCGGGCGTCGTGGCCGGTGAGCCGGCGGGCGTCGCGGCCGGCGAGGCGGCGGGCGTGGTGGCCTGCGACGAGGCCGTCCCTGCGGCGGAGGAGGCGCCCGACCCCGCGGCGCCCGAGTCGGGGGCGGCGGGTGAGGGCGGGGCCTGACCCCGCGGCGCATCGTCAGTGCCGGCCGGGGATGGCGCCGGTAGTGGGGCTCGGGGACCGCCAAAGCCCGGAGGCGGTCCACGAACCAGACGTGCTCGTCCACCAGACGAGGTCGTCGAGGGGCCGCCGGTGACCGGTGACGACGAGACGACAAGGGGTGCCTGCTGCTGAAACGGGAAGACCATCTCATCAAAGTAAACGTGTCGGGAGGTAAAAACACGGTGAGAGACTGGATCGTAGCAGCGGTAGCCCTTAGTGTTAGGTGGATAGCCAAGAAAGATGCATGCGACGGAGCGGGGGGCGAGCTTATGAGGCGCAGTGGCAGCGATGCTAGGATAGCACAGGCAGCCGAAGATGCGAAGCCCGTCATAAGAGGGGGGTGCACCGAAGAGGAGGTGGTGAGGTGTAAAGTTCCCGCGAGTACGACAGGGGCGGATGTTGATGAGGAGGGAAGCGGTGGCTAGAGCGTCAGGCCAAAAGCGCGGGGGCACATTGGCGTGAAAGAGAAGAGTCCAAACGCAGTCATTAAGAGTGCGAAGGATGCGCTCAGCACGATCGTTCTGCTGCGAGGTGTACGGGCAAGTGAGACGAAAGATCGTGCCATGTGTGGTGAGAAGACTACGAACAGCGCCGTTGTCGAACTCCTTCCCGTTGTCAGTCTGCAACGCGAGAATGGGTCGACCAAACTGCGTGCGAACGTAAGAGTAGAAGCCGGCAAGAGTGGAGATGGCGTCCGACTTGCGGCGCAACGGAAAGGTCCACACATAATGCGAAAAATCGTCAAGAATGACAAGATAGTAAAGAAAGCCCGTATTACTGGCAACAGGAGATGTCCAAACATCACTATGAATCAACTCAAACGGGTACGATGCAACAAAAGAAGAAGCCCTAAATGAAAGACGGGCATGTTTGCCGAGGCGGCATGCATGACACGAGTGATCCTCGTTCTTATTACACGTGAAAGAAAAACTCTGAAGAATGTGGCGAAGTATGGCAGAATTAGGATGACCCAAGCGAGCGTGCCAGAGGTCCACTCCGGTGGAGGGCGACAGGGGCGGCAGAAGTGGTGGAGGCGGCGGAGTGAACCGGGTAGAGCTCGTCGGGGCTGTCACATCGGTGGAGCACCATCCGCGTGCGAGCGTCCTTAACAGAAAAACCACATGCGTCAAATTCAACAGTGACCGGATTTTCACGTGTAAGAGAACGAACGGAAACAAGGTTTTTAATAAGATCAGGAGAAACAAGAATATTAGACATGGATATAGGAGTGGAGTTAGACGGAAAATATGTATGTCCAATATGAGTGATAGGAAGAGAAGAACCGTCGCCGACGGTGATGCGGTTGGAGGTGTGGACAGGGTGGGCAGAGTGGAGGTTACCGGGGTAAGCTGTCATATGAGCGGTGGCGCCACTGTCCATGTACCAATCGCCGCCGCCGGTGTAGCTGGACGGGGAAGGGGCGGTGTGAAGAGCCGCCAGGAGAGCCGGGTCCCACGGTGCCGGTGGGAGGGACGATGCAGACGGCGAGGGCAACAGCGGTGGCTGCCCGTAGGGCGCCGCATAGGACTGCGGCGCGGCGTAGTACGCCTGGTGTTACGGGGGCCGGGTGGCGAGAAGACCCGGAGAGGGAGCCCGTGGAACCGGCATGGAGTAGGCGTGGACGACGCCAGTCCACGGGTTCTGGCCGGCGTACCACGGTGCCGCCGGCGGAGGGGCCAGCTGCTGCTGGCGAGGTGCTCCTCCCGGAGGACCGCCGCCGCCACCGCCGCCCTGCTTGCGGCCACCCCGGCGACCGCCGCGACGGCCTCCTCCATTGGCCGCCGGCTGGGGCGGCGGGAAGGGGGCGGGTGGGGCGGGCGGGAAGGCGGGCCCGCCGGCTGGGGCGGCGTCGAGCGGGGCGGTGGCGGGGCCGAACCCCCGCGGGTGCCGGCAACAAGGGCGGTGTGGGCCGCGCGCGTCCGGGCCGCCCGCATCCGGCGTTCCTCCAACTTGAGGTACGCGACCACCTTGCCAAAGGTGGGCTCCGGGATGAGGGTGAGGTTGGAGGCGGCGTTCCCGAAGTCCTCGTTGAGGCCACCGGAGAGGGTGCTGATGAGGAGCTCGTCACCGATCTTCTCCCCCAGATCACGGAGCTCATCGGCGAGCTTCTTGAGGCGCATGCAAAAATCATCGATGGACGAGTCAAGTTGCTGGCACCCGTAAAACTCACCATAGAGGAGGACCTTGCGCTGCAGCCGATTGTCGGTGAAGAGGCCGTTGAGCTTGGTCCAGACCGCGTAGGCGTCGTCCTCGTCGTTCACCACGGTGTGGAAGATGTCGCTGGAGATGGTGAGGTAGAACCAGCGGATGATGGTGGCGTCGAGGATCATCCACTCCTCGTCGTTGATCATGAGCGGGGAGTCCACGGTGCCGTCCACGTGGCCGTGAAGAAGATACTCACGGAACACGAGCGAAAAGTACCGCTTCCACGCGGAGTAGGAGGCGGTGGTGTGGTCTAGTTTAACCGGGACGCGCTCATGGATGTTGAGGTCACGGACGAGGGTGACGTCGGGACCGGCGAACGGGTTGGAGACGGTGGAGGAGGAGGAGCTCATGGTGGCGGCGCGAGGTGCAGAGAGGGGAAGAGGCGCGCGGCGCGGGGGAGGGAGAAGGTGCGGCGCGAGGTGCAGAGAGGGGAAGAGGCGCGCGGCGCGGGGGAGGGAGAAGGTGCGGCGCGGGTTGGGAGGCGGAAGCAGTGCTTGGCGGCGGCGGCGGCTTCGGAACGGGAGGCGGCGGCGGCAAGCAGGGCGGTGGGAGATGGCTGCGGTTACCAGGGGCGGCGGCGGCGGCCGAGGGGAGGACGGCGGCGGCTGGGAACGGCGGCGGGGAGGCGGCGGCGGCGGCGGCGCGGAGGCGCGGCGGCGGCGGCGGCGGCTAGGGTTAGGATCTTGCTGCGATAGATACCATGTAGAAGGACAAGTTATGGACTGTGCAATCGCGATGTATTGATCGGTGCACCAGGCACGTATATATAAGTACAGAGGTGGGCCACAACCTCAACTATACGAGGACACAGGAGGTGGACCCTACGCACACATATACACGTACACAGTATATATACTCAACAATTTGCACTTGCGCAGGGTAACATTCACTTGATCTGGGTGGGCGCAGTGATTGTAGTTGTAGCGCATGTGGTGATTTTTTGGATGAGCAGGAAGTGATAACATTGGTTTTGGTTCATCTTGGACAATGCAACGGCAGGACATCCTTTGTAAATGCAATCCAACTTTTGTTTGGGATGGATAGTGTTGAATTGCAAAATTTGGAGGGTATGAACATATACTTTGATTTACATGCTTCGAGTTGAATTTTACATTACATGCTTCGAGTTGAATTTTACATTACATTTGCATATACGGGAATGATTACATATCACTTTACAGTAAATCCTCCATGTGAGGCAGCAGCAACATTGAAAGAAATGTGGAAAAATATTCTGAAAATCTGTACTAAACAGCAGCACATTCTGTGATCATGGGGGCGCCCTTGTATTGCTGGAGCACCTCAACGCCCTTCTGTGCAGTCATTCTTACATAGTTCACATTGGTCCTCTACTGATAGCAAATTAATACTCTGTAGTTGGTAGCCAAAGTTATCTGTTTTCTTTTCTGTAGAAGGGGTGAAAGCTCTGGCTTAATTAACAAAAATCAAGATGTATTGAGCAGCACATAGAAAATGACAACATGAAATGAATCAACATTTTCCATGCCTTTCCTTCACCAACATTATAAATATCTAGCTAAACCATTGGACATATCAGCACCTACAGAATTCACATGAGCCTCCTGTCAATTTGTTAAACACCTCTGCCGTCACCCACTAAGAATATATTTTGTCCTCGCTCATCCTCAGATCACATGCCCAATTATTGGTAAAAGAAATCACCTTCAAGCTTCCTGCTTCAAAAAACTCCAAAATGCTTCTTAAGATTCATGTTCTATATCAGTGAGCTTAATCTTCCAGAGGGCCTTCAGAAGGTTCGACGTATAGACTCCTTCAGGAGGAATAGAACCTTAACAAAGGGATAATGAGCAGAATCACAAAAATGTTGACGCAGTGCAAAACCAATAGGTGATCACTCTACATTGAAACAAACAAAAAAAGATATGTCTTCGCGCTTCTGTGCACATACTTAACAAAGAACACAAACTAATGCATTGCATCAGCTCGAATGAAAGAAATCGCTTTGGTTAAATAATCAATCCATGTTAGTGGCAATGTTCATTTGTATAACAAAATATATGCAGAACACAAGTACCCAAGCTAGCTGACCCACCCAAAATGGTACCCTTCTCCTATTCTGTAGTCTGCCTATCCAAACCAAACCAACATACCTCACAAAATTCTAAGCGGAATGCAAAGCTGGAAGCACCTGACCATAAATGGTAGTTGGCTCCTGAATCTTTCAAAAAGCTCTACATCGCAGCTTATACAAACAAAATACAACTGGACCCTTAACAGGAAATCCATATGAAAGGCATCATAAATTCAACATAGTACGTATAGTCCAATCAGTAGCTAACAAGGTTCGCAAGTGAAATGTCCAGGCAGTGCAAACTTACAGCCTGAGATGCTTTCTCACGTGAAGACAATGCAACAAAAGCAGACCCCTTGCAAACACCAAAATGATAGAATTTGTGAGGCAGCACCTACTGTGAAGAGCATATAAGTTTTTTAATCGTAAGGCGTCAACATGTTGTGACATTCGATAATAACTGTAGTCGACTAACTTGACTTCTTGAGTAGTACATACACATTGAAAGGCACTGGCAGACATAACGGGATGAGTAACACAGAGTATTACGCGGTAGATGGAACACACATAAATTGTATGCATGATAGAACAGGGTAGCATATTGTCTAGTAAACAAACAAATATGTAGGAAAGAACATCCAATCAGGTCCAATAAAATGCTTAAAAGAAGATGCAGCATACTACCCAATCAACAAAGAAAGAACAAAAACACAAAAATTAGACGAACTATATAGCAAAAAAATAAATGGTAATGGCTATATAGCAATAGAAAGTGATAGCTCACCATGAACATCAGAAAATGGTACTGTAATACAAAATACTCCCTCCGCCCCAAAATTCTTGTCTTAGATTTGTCTAAATGCAGATGTATCTAGTCACATTTTACTGTTAGATATATCCGGATCTAGACAAATCTAAGACAAGAATTTTGGGGCAGAGGTAATAATAGCTAACCATAAACATCAGAAAATGGCAAGTAATGAAGACATTAGACATGTCCCACGACTGAGAAACCATACAATACCTACACAGACATAAAATCGTTGAATAGCAAGAGAAAGTAGTCTGAGAACCATTCCATCACAGCTGAAGTGATCACAAGAGAAAGTAGTCTGAGAACCATTCCAATGTTGCTCAAGAAGCATAAATGAAGTACTAAACATGCCAAATTCTCTGGAGGTACAGCCAGACTGAATCCACAAAAATCAATGCTCTGGAAGCATTACAAAACATGCCAAAATCTTCGGAGGTACAGACTGAGTTAATTCACAAAAATCAATGCTCAAGAAGAATAACTGGACATGCCAAAATCTCTGGAGGTAAAGCCTGAATGAATCCACAAAAATCAAGCTGGTGGATAGAACAGTTGGCATACACCTAAGTTTCAATAAGGACCAGCGCTTAGAAGAAAGACAAAGCTCAACCGCATATGATATAGTAACAAAGGAAACAAACAGATTGTTTTGCTACCTGACAAATACTTGATATCTGAATCCGTAACATATATACAATATCTCATACTATGTGACTTTGGTTTTCTCAGATCTGAAAACAAAAATTGCTACTCAAATACCAATACCAACAACTCAAATGGTTGTCAAACTTAAGACGGGGCAAGAATAGTGTGATATCAAAGACCATTATGACATTCCAAAACAAAAGGATCGCATTTAAAATTTTAGAAACCTACAGGAAATGTGATATTCAGGAGGGTGATACCTTTCACATGAACAAGGCCACCATGAATCTTCAGGAAATTTTTACCAAATTAACTAAATTTGCAAACACTATCATTCCTTCAGCAGTAACCCGTCACTTCTCTTGAAACTTAAAGGTGTGAAGTTTGAAAAACCTGTAAATCACTGGAAGTGAAAGCTTGGGCTTGCATACGCCCATAAGCCAGGAGAGTTGAGCGTATCAACATAAAGGGAGTTTAACTTTATGTAACAACCAATTCCAAAACCTGCTCGGATGTAACAGCTACAAACCCATACATAAACGCTAAACCAATCTAATACTAAGACAGTTTGATAAGAGCAACTCGGTAAGCCGTGTGTCACTGACCTGGCAAAACTCCAAGGCCATGTTCTGAGATACCACTATCAGTAACTTCGGAGCAAAAATGTCAACGGATAATAATGACTGCCTTGGTGAAGGCACCACTTCCATCCAGGCATCCTTAACAACAGGATACTCCCCCAAACAAATGTTCTGATAGTGAAATACAAGAAGCAGTTATCCCTTGAAGACAAAACTCTGTCTCAAAAGTATATAGAATATTTTGTAAGTAAGATTTAGGTTTGAGAAGTTGCCTTGTCATTTAAGGGCCTGTTCGGCTCTCCACCGGCTCTGCGGAATTACGAGATCTGCGGAGCACGTACTTACCAGCTCCACAAATTTAGCCTGCAGCTCCGTCAGCTCTGCGGAGCTGCGTCCGGAGCGGAGGGACTCCGAACACCCCCTAAATATAAGGTTTCAGTCACAGCCAAAACAAAAGGGTGTGAGCTCAGAAATCATATGACACCCAGTGTACTATGACAAAATTGCTTCTTTTTTCTTGTGATGATATTTATCCAATCCAAGAGATGGGGAACTAAACTCACCAATCTGACGGCTCGCTGACAGTTTTTTTTTGGGGGGGGGGGGGGGGGGTGGGGGGAGCTTAAATTTGATGATCGTAACCTATTTTCCGATTGGCACACCATTGCGCTCGTCTGATAAGACAGACAGATGATCAGACGTGTTAGACAGGAAGATTAAGAATCAAAATAGAGGGGTATGTATCTTTTCGACTGAGTATAAATAAATATAAAATTAATGTGCGGTTTCAGTTAACCAGGCGTACATAGAAGCTGGGCTCGCCAATCGTTGGCGTAGCTCATGCGCGTCAGGTTCTCGTGCTGCTTGACTTAGTACGTCGTGTAGTAGTTGATCCCAATAACGTCTGCCGAGCCCTGCACCAGCTTGGTCTGCTCTTCGGTGAAGTCGGGCAGCCTTGTCCCCGCCAGCTTCTGCATCATCTCCGGGTAGTGGCTATGGGTGATCGGGGTTCAGTTTCAGTCAAGTCTGGTCGCCGGCCGCCGACCTGAGATGCATGCCTCACCAGCCAAGGGTGAACTCCCTCGCCCCTGTGCGCCGCGTACTCGCCCTCAATGGTGTAGGTCAGCGGTTTGCACAACAAGTCCAGGAAGATGGCCATCCTGCCCTTCTGATCGACCTGAAAAGGGGGACGAGTAATATTAATTGTTCCACCGGCGTGAAGGGCACGAGTCCACTAAATGTTGGTAAAATTGCTGCTGTGATAACATTACAAACTGTGAAGCAAGTGCAAGAGATGCAGTACGATAGGAAGCAACGCTTGATCTTTTCTTGCTCATTTTAAGATGTTTTCTACAGACTGAAGAAATAGACAGAGGACAGTGCAGATAGGAAATGAAGTTTGATTTTTTTTTTTCTCATTTTTCAGAAGTGTACTCATTCTCCACGGATCCATCATACTGCATGTGTCCTAAACAACTAACTGGTGGATGTACTATACAACCTCCTGGAGCCTGGAGGCAAATACCACGAACACCCTGTGTGCATTCATTCGAGATTCAGTAGATTCAATCAAACCCTTGGATGTTTAACGAACTAAAGCACAAGCACTGAGAAAAAAATGAGACTGCACATTCTACAGGGGTTTCTGCGGAAGAACCTGACCTGCGGCGGTGCGGCCTGAAGGTGAGGAGCGACGCGCCGGTATATCTTGACGGCGACGGCATGCAAGAGGAGGAGGTGGTGGCCGGCGATGTAAGGCTCGGTGGCGGAGTTGCGCGCCGAACCGTGCGCCGCCACTATGTTCCCATCCTTCCGACGGGCGAACTGCGGATCTGGTCGACGATGGTGCTTTCCCGCGGTCGTCGCCTCTCAGGCCGCGTACGAGTGCTCCTCACAAAAAACAGGAAAGCTCCCTGACATGAGGCCACCATCACTGCACGACCCACCCGCAGTGACACTGTAACACCCCAACGACCGAATCGGAAGCAGAGCTGGCCAAACGGGCTAGCCCGGCCCGTGCTAATCATGCCAGGCACGCCACAGCCCACCGAGGCCTGATTAGTAAACGGCCAGCCCGTCGGGCACCCCAGTTATGTAGGCCCACGTGTTGTTTGGCCTGTTGGCCTGGTTTTGGTCATTTTTTAACCTATTGGGTTGTTTTTTAGGTGATATATATATATATATATATATATATATATAGGAAAATGGGTTGATACACCCGGGAGTACATACTCCTAGGCCACGTGTCCCTCCTCTCCTTTTATTAGTGCCCCGATGGCTTCCATTTTAGTTTTTTGATTTTAGAGAAATAATAAAAACATCGTACGTCTAATTGAAAGTTTGTTGACGATCCATACTTATAGGGGTTCTGTTTCTCACGGGAATACAACTCCTTTTATGGCCATCGCATCCCTCGCCTACATAGCACAGCGGTCGGCGGCGGCGGCGGTGACAACGTCCGACGATGACGACGCCAAGATATGCGGTGCGGTGACCAAGAAAATAATGGCAAACCTTACTTGTCTCATCATCCATATCCATGTACACATCATGTATTTCATGCGTCTATTCAATTTCTTATATACTCCCTCCGTTTTTATTTAGTCCGCATATTAGCTTTGGTCAAAGTCAAGCTTTGTATACTTTGACTTAGTTTATAAACAAAAATATTAACATATACAATAAAAAATCAACACCACTAGATTCATTATTGAATGTACTTTCACATCAAATAGATTTGTTATGGTAAATATTTATATATTTTTCTATAAACTTGGTCAAACTTTGCAAAGTTTGACTTCGGTCAAACCTAATATACAGACTAAATAAAAACAGAGGGAGTATTTTGATCAAATCTGACGGAGTAATGCTATGTTGTTGTGTAGCCTAACCTTGTACTGGCGTTGGAGATGGACAACGGCAGCGCACAGCGTGCGGCCGGCGGCAGCTTGAGGACAAAGATTAGATCTGGTGACCATCTTCTTGGCGTCAATCGGTAAGATTAGGGAGATGTGCGAGTATCAAGGTACATGCATCATTTTTCATTGATCATTAGGTACTGAACGAGGTCTTCGCCGCCTGCGCCGAACGTTTGGATCGAGCGATCGCTGGATGGGCTACCAACATACCTTCTCCAGTTCTTCTCCACTGCATTGTTAATGGAATCACAAGGTAATTTTTTTTGTTCGTGCAAATTCAAGACCGTAGTATCTTTTGCAACTTCCGCTCAGTAAATTGATGGCATCTTGAATCTCTTATTACCATGAGATATATATTACAACTCTAGCTTCTATGATGAGCACTTTTGAATCAAGTATATGGTCAACTGCACAAGGACTAGTATCTTAATTTGGTTTTGGTGCAGATTATTTCTTTGCCAAAGAAAGGGTGCCAATTTATATGGGCCAGACAACAGGAACCTCTCACCGGCGGCGTCTGCCCAGCAACCACTTCTCTCATTACTTACTGCATGTAGATTCGATTTGGAGAACCAAGAGCTTTGTTCCACGCATGAAGGCCATATTTGTAGCAATACATTTATGTACACTTGATGGAGCAACATGGAAAGCACTCGTAACACTCGAGTAGTATATATGTATAGCTCGTTGGAGGCTACATAACATATAACAGTATATGTAATCCTATGAAACTAACATTGTATACTCATTTGGTTATTCTGATGATGTATGCTAAGCAATATATGGTCCCTGCATCAAGATAAAGATATATACTCTTTAAAACGGCAGGATATAAAAAAGGGCAGGGCATATACTCTTTGTAAAATGTGCAGTACAATACTATATAAAATTAATACTAATATTGTATATACTCCTTCAGAAAAAGTCAGTATATACTCCTAAGGAAGTCAGACACAATACTCTTTAAGAAAAAAAATAAGTACATACTCCTTCAAAAAAAAGTCAGTATATACTCCTAAGAATGTCAGTGCATACTCTTTCAGTAAAAAAAAAGTATATACTCCTTATAAATAAAAATGCAGTTTATACTCCTTAGAAAATAATTATATACTCCTTTAAAAACTTTATACTGCATATACTCCTTTAAAAAGTTAGTATGTAGTCCTTTGAAAATAGATTCTTTATGTACTCATTTGAACCAAATTCTGTACATACCCCTTAAGAACGCCAGTATACCCCTTAAATGAAGTTTATACTCTTTAAAAAACAGTATATACTCATGCAAATGTAAGATATACCTCCATACTCTTGTTATTGTTTCACAAATACCAATTTTTAGGGGAGGTTCAAATATACACAGCCGTCAATTACTAGCAGACTTGTAATTCCTAGCGCATGATTGATATGCATGTCATATACTACTTTTTATGTTCTACAAAAATATCAAGGTACCTATGTGATGGATGTGCCGACGTTATCCTAATTTTTTAACTAAAGGCACCGGTTGCATGCGCCTTATCTATAGGAAGTAGTTATGCATGCCTAAACAGTTAGCTCAGAACATATTGGGTATATCCATCTACCCTATCCACTTGGGTGGGAGTACATACTCTTGGGAGTATAAAAGAGGAGTCCTATATAGGAGAGAGAGAGAGAGAGAGAGAGATAAAACGAACGTCTCGTGTCGGCCCGCGTGCCCGCCTCTTGGCCCAGGCACGACCCTTGGCGTGCCACGTGCCGGGCACAACCCATTTAACTCGTGTCGTGCAAGGGGTTGGTCACAACGCCCACTCATCTCCCTTCCCCAACCCTCAAGACGCACGACAATCAACCCTAGTCATTGGCACTGCTCACCATGTCGTGGAAATACATGTCGGGAGTGCACGACCTCAAGGAGGGCTCCCCCTCAGGGCGGCGCCACGCGGCGACCTTCACCGTGATGTCGCCGACGCGTGGCCGCATCTACGTGCCCGTGCACCGGTGCCGACACTACCAGGAGAACCTCATCCTCGTGCCCTGGTCGGATGTGAACCTGTCGCACCACTGGCATTTGAACCAGACAGGTTCCAGTGCTGCCTCGCGCGTGGGAGGCGGGTTATCCACACCCGTCGCGCTCAACACCCGGCTGACCTCCGCCATGACTCGGCGTTCACGATGGACTCCATGCATTGGGACACGTGGTTCATCGACGAGCACGACCAGCGTTGTAGGTCGTGCTTCTTGGATCGTGCGTCAACACCCCGTGCCCCGTGCGCGCGCTCCAGAACCACACCCGGCGATGAAGCAGACCGAGGAGGCCCCGATGAAGACCATCGAAGACTCACATATGGACGTCCTCGCCTAGTGGCCAGACCTGCCACGCACGCTCCACGTCTCGACACGGGAGGGGCCCGCACCGACCACCGCGCCGCCACCAAGTCATGGCCATTGGCAGGGCTGGTAGGGCACAAGTGGTTGTGGACATCCACGGTGCTTTGCAAGTCCGGGCAGGTGGAGTCAGAGCAGTAGGAGCCCGTACAACAGGTAGAGCCATGGGCGTCAGAGCAGCAGGAGGTGCCGTCGCACGCGCCGACGACAGCATGCCCATGGTCTACTCCGGTCTACATCGACCTCGTGGATGAGTACAACGACAGTAGCCAGCAGTAGACCTAGGGATTTAATTTTAATTTTTAGTTATGTTTTTCTTTTAATCCAACAAATGGACTTTTAGTGGTAATGTATATATTTTAAATTTGAAAATTTTGTCAAAATATGAAATGCGTCCAGACGTGTTGGGTGCACCTATGAGGATGAGAACAAAGAGAGTAAAATGCATGGGGCAACCAAGTTGAGCTTTACGATCGGTACATAGTAATCCTTGGGCTGTCAGAGCGCAAATGCGCTAGAAATCGGTATTGCAGAATCACTTTAGGGGGAACCCAAAAACGATTTGCAGGAACTCGAAGGTCTTAGCAGAATAGACCCGCTATAGCATAGTGCAAATTTCAAAAGGAGTTCCGGCTACAAAGTTCACAACACATTGGAGTTCATACATAGTTAAAAGCATAGATTAACATAGATCAAACATACCTAGGAAGATGTCGGCTCAGTTGTTGAGGCCGAGATAGAACGCCTTCGCCAACTTGCGACAAGCATGGGCGTAGGTGTGGTCCTCCTGCGCTGCAGTGAGCCTGTGGGCGACCCCCTTTTCTCCAGCCGCCATGGCACGCTGCACAGCAAGGAGCTCCACACCCGCCTCCCGACACCGCTTGGTGTGCGGGAAGAGGGTTTCGTGGAGGCAGTTGAAGTCGGCCCAAGGGGACCGACCGCCACTGGGAGACCGCACTCCCTCGCTTGCTTGGATCGCCAAGCCTCGAGCTGCTGGCCTCCTCGTTGTTGCACAAGATCTTATGTGACGTCGACCCGCCACGGCCACCACGCCCCACGAGGAGAACCTGCCATTGCTTGCCGGAGAAAGGAACTTCGCTGGGCGGAATTGCTTGTCGGAGATAGGAAGGGAGGCAACAGAGGAGGTGGATTGCGGCGGAGGAGATGCGAGACGCGAACCCTAAAACACTGCCGACCCCGTAAATATACAGGTGGACGAGAGGTTTTGCGGGTCGCATGTAAAATAATTACGGACCGGCCTCAGTATAGCGGACTTGTTTGGGCCACAAAAAACGCAAAAACCGTATATCGACCAGAGTTATCCGGCCCGGCGAGGATATAGCGCATCCGCTAGTCTCGCAAAATAAGCAACTCTAGCAGATTCCACATATCACCCCGTTCCGGAAAATAACAATCGTTTCATGGGACCAGGACATAAATTCGTCCTGACCGGGCCGGCGAGGACATTTGGCCCTCCGCCAGTCGGTGTTGCTTGAGTAGGAAGAGGATGTACCACTGCTCCTCGTGCGCCTATCATAACATTGACATAGGCGTCGGATGATCCTCCGCCATGGCGGCGTTGAAGTGTGCATGTGATGTCTACTACACAACCTTCTTTTTGTAGACGTTGTTGGGCCTCCAAGTGCAGAGGTTTGTAGGACAGTAGCAAATTTTCCTCAAGTGGATGACCTAAGGTTTATCAATCCGTGGGAGGCATAGGATGAAGATGGTCGCTCTCAAGCAACCCTGCAACTAAATAACAAAAAGTCTCTTGTGTCCCCAACACACCCAATACAATGGTAAATTGTATAGGTGCACTAGTTCAGCGAAGAGATGGTGATACAAGTGCAATATGGATGGTAGATATAGGTTTTTGTAATCTGAAAATATAAAAACAGCAAGGTAGCAAGCGATAAAAATGAGCGTAAACGGTATTGCAATGCTAGGAAACAAGGCCTAGGGTTCATACTTTCACTAGTGCAAGTTCTCTCAACAATAATAACATAATTGGATCATATAACTATCCCTCAACATGCAACAAAGAGTCACTCCAAAGTCACTAATAGCGGAGAACAAACGAAGAGATTATGGTAGGGTACGAAACCACCTCAAAGTTATTCTTTCCAATCAATCCATTGGGTTATTCCTATAAGTGTCACAAACAACCCTAGAGTTCGTACTAGAATAACACCTTAAGATACAAATCAACCAAAACCCTAATGTCACCTAGATACTCCAATGTCACCTCAAGTATCCGTGGGTATCATATACGATATGCATCACACAATGTCAGATTCATCTATTCAACCAACACATAGAACCTCAAAGAGTGCCCCAAAGTTTCTACCAGAGAATCAAGATGAAAACGTGTGCCAACCCCTATGCATAGGTTCATGGCCGGAACCCGCAAGTTGATCACCAAAACATACATCAAGTGAATCACGTGATATCCCATTGTCACCACAGATACGCACGACAAGACATACATCAAGTGTTCTTAAATCATTAAAGACTCAATCGATAAGATTACTTTAAAGGGAAAACTCAATCCATTACAAGAAAGAAGAGGGGGAGAAGAAACATAAGATCCAACTATAATAGCAAAGCTCGCGATACATCAAGATCGTGTCAAATCAAGAACACGAGAGAGAGATCAAACACATAGCTACTGGTACATACCCTCAGCCCCGAGGGTGAACTACTCCCTCCTCGTCATGGAGAGCACCGGGATGATGAAGATGGCCACCGGTGAGGGTTCCCCCCTCCGGCAGGGTGCCGGAACAGGGTCCCGAGAGGTTTTTGGTGGCTACAGAGGCTTGCGGCGGCGGAACTCCCGATCTATTCTGTTCTCCGAAGGTTTTAGGGTATATGGGAATATATAGGTGAAGGAAGTCGGTAAGAGGAGCCACGAGGGGCCCACAAGGGTGGAGGGCGCGCCCCCTACCTCGTGGCTCCCTCGTTTCTTTCCTGACGTGCACTCCAAGTTCATCGGGTAGCTTTCCTTCCAAAAATAACTTCTCCAGAAGGTTTCATTCCGTTTCGACTCCGTTTGATATTCCTTTTCTTCGAAACACTGAAACAAGGGAAAAAACAGGAACTGGCACTGGGCTCTGGGTCAATAGGTTAGTCCCAAAAATAATATAAAAAAGCCCATGAAACATCCAAGATGGATAATATAATAGCATGAATACTTCATAAATTATAGATACATTGGAGACGTATCAGCATCCCCCAGCTTAATTCCTACTTGTCCTCGAGTAGGTAAATGATAAAAGAAAGAATTTATGAAGTGTGAATGCTAGCAGGTGCACAAGTTTGATCAATGAAAATTTCAATCACCTTTTCTAGCATCATTATATCTCATAACAGTAGCTCAACTCATAGAACTTTGCATGATCAAGTAACAAACTATTCACATGTTAAAGTATAGATCATAAACATTCTTGAAAACTAACAAACCGTGTTATTAGTCATCAAACAATTACAATTCATCTTATTTTCAGGAAGAGTCTATGTCAGAGCTTTGATTTAGCAAACTCCACATACTCAACTATCATTTAGTCTTCCATGATTGCTACCACTCAAAGCATATTTTTAGAACAAATAGTATTCATCGAACACAGAGAAAGATAGGGGCTTAATGTTTCGCCTCCCAACCTTTTACCTCAAGGATAATGTTAACAGTAATAATTCATGCTCAAATATATTTGAATGGCCATATATGCCTAGATCTTTCCATCACATGATGCTTGCCAACTAAAGAGTAGGTTGGAATGAGAAGGAATACTACTGACTCTTGCATAAAAGTAAAAGATAGTCCCTTCGCAGAGGGAAGCAGGGATTTGCAAAGGTGCCAGAGCTCGAAGCAAAAACAGAGATGAAAATAATTTTGAGAGGTATGCTTTCATTGTCAACATAACGACCAAGAGTTCCCAATATCTTCCATACTACATACATTATAGGCGGTTCCCAAACAGAAAGGTAAAGATTTTTACTCCCCCTCCACCAACAATCATCAATCCATGGCTTGCCCAAAACAACGGGCGCCTCCAACTAACATCATACCTGGGGGAGTTTTGTTTGCAATTATTTTTGATTTGATTTCGATCTTTTGATCATGGGACTGGGCATCCCAGTTACCAGCCATTTTCTCATGAATGATGAGCGGAGTCCACTCATCGTGAGAATAACCCACCTAGCATGGAAGATACTGCTGCGGAGTCCACTTATCGTGAGAATAACCCACCTAGCATGGAAGATACTGCTAACCCGTAGTCGCTACATGAGCGATTCGGGCATACAAAACAGATTATTATTTGAAGGTTTAGAGTTTGGCACATGCAAATTTACTTGGAACGACAGGTAAATATCGCATATAGGTAGATATGGTGGACACTCATGGAAGAAACTTGGTTCAAGGAGTTTGGATGCACAAGCAATATTCCCGCTTAGTACAGATATTTTGGCTAGCGAAGGATTCTAAATAGCAAGCACCACATGTTAGAGGATCCAAAACAATATAACTTATACAAATATACCCAAGCATAACCATTATGTTGTCTTCCTTGTCCAACTTCAACTAATTTTCTCAGGTTTGAAAATAATTAATGGGGATCACAATCATAGAAGATGTCCAAGATAGTATATTTATATGTGAAATCTCTCTTCCTTTAATATTCTTTCATGAATTGTTCAAGTGACCAATACAATGTTTGCTAACCTTCAATAAATTTACCACCTCTACTTCTTATATGTGAAGGCATTACTCTCCATAGGACGATAAGCATATGAAACATATATAATTTCAGATTTATGACATTCAAATCATTCAACTATTTACTCACAGGATATAAACGAAGCACACGAGTAAATGACAAACTACTCCAAAAAGATATAAGTGAAGATTAATGAGTAGTTAAATAATTATGTAGCTATGTGAAGACTCTCTATCATTTAAGAATTTCAGATCTTGGTATTTTATTCAAACAGCAAGCAAAGCTAAAGAAAATAAAATGACGTTCCAAGCAAAACACATATCATGTGGTGAATAAAAATATAGCTCCAAGTAAAGTTACCGATGGAAGTAGACGAAAGAGGGGATGCCTTCCGGGGCGTCCCCAAGCTTAGGCTCTTGGTTATCCTTGAATATTACCTTGGGGTGCCTTGGGCACCCCCAAGATTAGGCTCTTGACACTCCTTATTCCATAGTCCATCGAATCTTTACCCAAAACTTGAAAACTTCACAACACAAAACTTAACAGAAAATCTCGTGAGCTCCGTTAGCAAAAGGAAACAAAACATCACTTCAAGGTACTGTAATGAACTCATTATTTATTTATATTTGTGTTAAACCTACTTTATTCCAACTTCTCTATGGTTTATAAACTATTTTACTAGCCATAGATTCATCAAAATAAGCAAGCAACACAATGAAAACAGAATCTGTCAAAAACAGAACAGTCTGTAGTAATCTGTATCAAACGTATACTTATGGAACTCCAAAAATTCTAAAATAAATTGGTGGACCTGAGGCATTTGTCTAGTAATCATCTTCAAAAAGAATCAACTAAATAGCACTCTCCATTAAAACGTTGAAGCTAATCTCGTGAGCGCTAAAGTTTCTGTTTTTTACAGCATGATCATAAAGACTTCACCCAAGTCTTCCCAAAGGTTCTACTTGGCAAAAACACTAATTAAAACACAAAACCAGATCGAAACAGAAGTTAGATGGATTATTTATTCCTAAATAGAACCAAAAAGCAAGAAACTAAAATAAAATTGGGTTGCCTCCCAACAAGCGCTATTGTTTAACGCCCCTAACTAGGCATGATGATTTCAATGATGCTCACATAAAAGATAAGAATTGAAACATAAAGAGAGCATCATGAAGAATATGACTAGCACATTTATGTCTAACCCACTTCCTATGCATACGGGTTTTGTGAGCAAACAACTTATGGGAACAAAAATCAACTTGCATATGAAGGTAAAACAAGAATAACTTCAAGATTCTAAGCACATTGAGAGGAAACTTGATATTATTGCAATTCCTACAAGCATATATTCCTCCCTCATAATACTTTTCAGTAGCATCATGAATGAATTCAACAATATAACCAGAACCTAAAGCATTCTTTTCATGATCTACAAGCATAGAAAATTTACTACTCTCCTGTAGCGACCCGACCCGAATGGGACAAGTCTCTGTGCTTACGTGTCATCCCTGGATCGGTATGCTGACACACACAGTACTCGAAGGATTTATAACAGAGATAAATCACATGTATAAAGTAACGTAAATACTATTACCTCAATCCAATATAGAGGAAGCAACAAGGTTGTGGATTCCCATCAACACCAACGGCAAAGTTGAGTGTAGAAATCGTAACCCTAACGTATCACTTACTCGTCGTAAGAAAACCTGCAACATGAGACGTTGCAGCCCGAAATGGGTCAGTACATTGAATGTACTGGCAAATTCACACCGTAGAGAAAATGATGAACAATGGCTATTACTACATGCATATATGGCTGGTGGAAAAGCTCTATGGTTATAGGGTTTTTGTGAAAAGCCAATTTTTCCCTATTGCAAAGGAATAATTTTATTTAACTATCATGGTGGTTGTTAAACATTGAGAATGGTTGACAGCATTCTCAATCCCCATTAAAAGTAATCATTAACACCCACCAAAATTAAATAAAGTAACGTGATGAGATCAACAGGAAAATCCAAGAGCTAGATACTCAAGACGTCCATAACCGGGGACACGGCTAACCATGATTAGATTGTACACTCTGCAGAGGTTTGCGCACTTTTCCCCACAAGACTCGATCGCCTCCGTTGGATTTCTCGCACTACATGATGTTTGAGAAACGGATGACCGAGACATAGTCTTTCAGAAGCGCTAGCACCTTACGTTGTGATAGACCGTACCAACCTACATCCCCTACATCTGCTAGTCTACCACTGTAAGAGTTCGCACGACTTAGTCAACTATGCCAGAGCCCATAATGGCTTGTGGCTGCACACGGAAGTTTCTAGTATGAATAATCTCATGATCCCTTTGAGCCTGGGTGGCAGTCCAAAAGAAAAACAAGCAAGTCCTGGAATACCCAGGTGCCTAGACAGGCAAGTCCTGGAATACCCAGGTGACTCAATCCACCCAGATGTGTGTTTAAGTTGCCACCTTAAGTAAACCATTAATTAACAATCTCACATCTGTCATGAAATACTCTCAAAACCCAATCCACGTCTACGAGCATAGCATGGCAATATAAGCAGCGTAGAGTAACTCCCAAGTGTTTCATAATAAAACAGGTAATAGGTACTACCTCATCTACTTCCCATCCCACAATTTAATTAGATCCTAATCATGCAATGTTTGAGGATTGATCTAATGCAATAAAACTGGGTATGAAAAGGGTTATGATCAAAGTGTGAACTTGCCTGCAATGTTGATGAAGATGATTCGCACTCAAAACTCTTGATAGCTCTACTCGTCACACTCCGGTCAATCTATCGTAATCAAGCAATGGTAACCGCACATAAGCAATCACTCAAAAGATCAGAAAGATCGAAGAAAACGATTCGGAAAACATCAAAACCAAGCAAATAACTCTTGCAACATAAAACAATTTCTAACGGTACCAAAATTATGTGAATTTGGCCTTATCAGAAAGTTTAGGTCAAGAGCTTTAATTTGCAAAAAGAATCAACTAAATCGGAGTTATAAAACTCAAGTTATGATCAAACGAAGTTCAAATTCAAATCTGATCTAATTCAAATTTTAAACTTTCAAAAACATGTTTGAGTTGGATTACTGGATAGAGGAGATCATAACGAGGAAGTGGGCGTTGGTTTCGTTGAATTTGGATAAACGAGTAAAAAATTATGGATATTTGAAAAATCAGGGGCAAGCTGCTTTACGGAGGAAAAATAGTTACGGCTAAGGTCTAACGTATAAATACGTATACTAATTGGTAATCTAATTATTTTATCGTACTAGTATAGAAAATAATAAACTACGGAAGTAAAAAAACAAAGAAAGATACCTATATAAGGCAGAGAAAAGATGACTTCGGAGAGAAGAGACAATTTGCAGGAGTCGCGCTGGAGAGGAGAAAAATATTTTTCTTAAATAAATCTAGTTAAACCAAAATATTGATTTAACCTGAATCGGATGATTTTTGGAGGCTCTATGGGTCTATATTTATAGGTGGAAAAGTGGTTTAGGGGTTAAAGACTAGGCAATGTGGGACTAAACGTAGACGAACAAATAAAATAAACGGGGAACCGCATGGGCTAAAAGCACCACGGTCCGGCTGCGCGCGCACGTACACGGCGCTGCAGTTTTTTTTTTAACAAAAATCAGCCTAAGTAAAAAAAAAAGGCTGGCTGGGCCTGGCCCATTTAAGAGAGAAAAAAACAATGGACGCCAGAAGCTACTACACTGCGCATGTAGGCGATAAATAAATATGGGCTGCACATACAGTTTTCTTTTTAAATAGAACCAGAAGGAAAAGCGAAATAACGAAATAACCGTACAATTATATATAGGCATATTATATATCGAAATTTTTAGAAAAAGATTTTCTACAACGTGAACATTTTTATAGAGTCAAATAAAATCCACTCAAATTCAAATAATTCAAAGAGTGCTACTGCCCTACTAAAATCCAATAAAAACATTTTTAAAATACCAAAATGATTTCAAATTAATTTTTCTCCAATTTTCTGTTGTAGGGAATCATGTTACCCTAATTTCCATGTATTTTATTTTTGGAGAAAAACAATTTGAGTAAAACTCAAATAACTCCAAATTGAAAAAAAAATTAAAAAAAAATGAATTTAATTCTTTGAAACTCCCAACTCATATTTCGTATATTTTGAAGAAGTCATTTTATCTTCACTCGTGAAAATCATTGAGCTGCATGAAGTTTATGAATTGAAATATTTCCAAATGAATTTCAATTATTTTCAAATACCCTTTCATTTAATTTAAATGGAAGAAGTCATATCATCTTCGCTCAAGGGTTTTGTATTTGAAAAGTATTTGAATTCACGGAGAGCATAAATGAAAAATGAAAGTTTGGAAAAGTCCTTTTATTCCCTCTCATTTAACTTTCAAAAATTTCGAATTTCACTCACTTTCAGTCAATCAATCAAATCTATATATTTATTATAACATTCCAAAATTTAGAATTTTGGGATGTTACAAACCTACCACCCTTAAAATGAATCTCGTCCTCGAGATTCGGAGAGGCTAGAAAGAAAAGGTTAGGGTTTGGGGGTCTTCTTGAAATCCACCGATCATCACAAAGGGTCTGGGGTGCTACCGCCCTTAGAAACATGGTTACGGTTCCATCAAAACTCATATACTCCATCCTTATTATTGACGGTGTCGGTCTTCTCAGATCATAAGGATAATTCCTTTCTCTGGGCTCTTCCGGTAGTGGCATAACCTTTACCGCAATTCTTATGTCCTTTCCTCTTGGTAAGGTTATTCCGAGATTGGGTCTTCTTAGCTGACGGGTCTGGCGTCAAAACTAAACAACTATCGATATCTCATGGTGGTCAACAATTTATGGTTTCTCCTGTAGGAAATGGGTCTGGTTGAACCTCACCATATAACCTACGATTGGCAGCAGCTGCCTTGTACAAGGAAAAAAAATTCTTATACCATTCTAAGGTTTAAACAGGGTTTTGATCGTCGTCTCTTTACTATAGGTAAGTCACTCAGATTTACCATCCCACATAGCAAGACGAATAATAAGAGTAAGTCGGTATGGTGATCAATCCATCCCGCACCCAAATCATTACCATGTATATGGTTTAGCGAATCTCGCATTCTAACACTCGGTCATCCTCACAAGCATTGCAGAATTTCTCTTGTTAACGAACCAGGTTCGGATAAATCCATTGATTCTGCAAGCCAAACAAACATCTATCGTTCCTTCCCAACCCTCAGGTTTTGCGTTACTCCTATAAGATCGTCTATCGATAAAATCGTAACTTCTTCCAGGGTTTTTCCTTTAGCAAGAGTGTGTTTGCTTCTTGGCAGGTCCTGGGGCCTGTGGGTTATGGCCCATCTCATCACTTGTCAACCTTGAACTCATCATCGGGCAACTGATCATTATTCCATCTTCCAACTTCCAAGTATTCTTAAATCCATCCATTTGTACTGTCTTCCTTCCTTCTATTGGCACCAAACTAGAACATGATTACTCAGACTCATCATGGAATTTCCATTGATCCATATTTCCTACATCATACCTCCTTTATATCCAATAGTAATTCATCTCTTCATCCTCGTGGGATATCCCACATACCGAGATAAAAACTTATACTTATGAAGTCCATACTCCACTTCGTAGAACATCATTATCCTTTCCAGGGTCAAGTGTCCTTACAGGGGAATATTGGCCATCTCTGCATGGTACTTCTTCAACTGGGAAACGTGAAACACATCATGAACGTCTGACAGTTCTTCGGGTGACTCCAATTTGTTGGCCACTTCTCCCATACGCTCCAAAACTTCGTATGGTCGTACATATCTCAAGGCTAACTTTCCCTTAACTCAAATTCGTTTAACTCCTTGCAGAGGTGACACACGAAGACATGTTCTATCTCCAATTTCATAGACTTCCTCCTTGCGTTTTTTTAGTCTACATAACTCTTCTGCCTGGACTGAGCTACCTTCAGCCTATCTCGAATCAACTTAACATTCTCTTCCGACTCCTTGATCACATTTGGTCCAACAACTAACGGTCTCCAACTTCATCCCCCACACTCTTGGGATATCACACATATCGAGACAAAACTAGTAGTCATTTTGTCCGAAATCCACTCAGTGGAGTATCCTTATTTTTTTTCCAGGGGTCAACGGTTCTTACAGGGTACTACCACCCTTAAAATGCTCCAATATTCCATAGACCATATTTCTCATATCCTCGAAAATGGTCAACATCTTCCTCATAGAGTGACTCATAAAATCCAAATCAGTACCAACACTGCTAACTTTATTGATTCTCAAATTATTCAATCTCATGTTTTTCCATTACATGCCTCAACTCAATATCTCAACATAGAAGAGATGTTCTCACTACTACTACTACATTTACATTGCTGCTAACTCAACTATTTAGCGCAAGTCTCCTTCTCCTTGGGACAATCCCTGGCAAAGTGCCCTGCTTCATTACAACGAAAACATAATACTTCTGACAAGTTTCGAGGTTTCCTCTTGATCACATAGCCTCCTTGGGTCCTTGGTTTCCTTTTTGGGCAAGTGTTGATGTAGTGCCCTAACTCCTTGCACTTGTAACAGGTGATATGACTCAGATCCTTCCTGGAATCCAATCTACTTCTCTTTCTGGACTTTTCCATTCCAATCAGGGCTTCTATTTTCTGTGGGTCATACTCTACTTCCTTCGTCGGGAATTCTACTAGATTCCCCTTCGTACAATTCTGGGAGATGTCTCCTTCTTCTCCACATGAATAGCAAGACTTGGTGCAGGGTTTAATTGGTTCCTCTTTGGGTGTGTCCTCCACCTCTTCCTTCATCGCAGGTTCTTTTAGAATTCCCATTAGGGCTCCTTTCATTGCTTCTTTTTTCTGCTGGATGGTTCTTTGTACCATGGGGTAAAAGTGACACTGAGCAGGGTAGTGGGTAGTTCCTTCACACAAGAAATAAGTAACCTGCCTAGTTGGGCATTCTTCAGCTGGGTGACTTCCTTCACAATTAGGGCATTCATCCTTTTGTTCTTTATGGTTGTATCCTATTTCTCCACAAAGCTTGCATGCACAAGTTTTCTTCATATCCTTTCCATAAGGCTTCAATTTCTGGGACACAAACGGAGACTTTAGCAAAGTCAACTTAAATTCTTTCCAAGTGGTTACTCCTTGCCATCCATTGATGGTTTCGTACATCCTCCACCAAGTAGCAGCACCTCTTTCAAAGCATTGAAGAGCATGCTGGGCCATATCCTTTCCGGCTTTAGGGTTATTCTCCATATGATCCTCCATGTTCTGAATCCATCGGTCCATCTCCAATTGAATCATCGGTCCAGAAAATACAAGCTCTTCTCCGTTCATCCTCTAATGGGTACATGGGTTTTGGGGTGGGACAAGAGAGATAGAGAGGGATGCACACAATACAAGCAAAGGTTTTGAAAAGACAGATTTTATTGTGGCTGTCGGAAAAACATCAAACAAATGACAGCTCACAATCGTCGCAGCTAACGTAGGTATATAATAGGGGTTTGGGGCTTCTAATGGTCAATAAATCTTCAAAGTCATCAAACTCTTCCAGTTTTGTTCATGCCTCCAACGGCTTCTTCCCATCGTGCTTGTCCTTCTCAGATCCTTTTGCTAGATTATCTCTGTTGACGCGAAGTCTCTCGTAACATCCTTTAATATTCTGGGGTTGCATTACGAACTTCTGGGTTTCACATCAATAGCGTGAACCATGGTCCTACTGTCCTTCATTTCCTGACGAATCTCCTGTATCTCAAGGTTTTAGCTCCTCTAGCTTGGCTACTTTCAGCTTTTGGGTCCTGAGTTTCTTCACAAAATGCATCCTTATCAAATAATGCTTCTTGTAGGTCCATCTTAACTTCTTAATGTAACACTCCAGATCCTGGTGATACACCGACTAAGGTTAAAACTTCATCCGGCTGATAGGTGCTCCATCAGCCTTCTACCATCCAATCCTTCCATGCGTATGCATGCTTAACTCAACACGGTCACAATAGCATAAGCGGGCGATAACATCATGGATAGCGTGTTTCTGCTCTTGTCATTTCCATGAGCTATCTCTCTATAGTTGATATCTCCTGCCTTAGGGTTTTCCTTGATAGAACCTTTAGTTTCTAACTCTCCATGCTCCGGTCTTTTTCCAACACACCTTGATCTCGGGTATTGACAGCTTCCTTAGTCTGCCAAGTTCCATAAGGTAGCCTTCATAAAATCTGAGAATTCTTCAGAGCCTTCAAAATCTCCTAGTCTTCGGAGTCTTTAACCACTGTAGTTTCCATTATCATAATGTATGGTAAAATCTCCTTCATTCCGTAGTGGTCGTGGTTGTCCGATATCTTGTAGTTCTTGGAGTGATCTCATCAGTCGAATCTTCGAGTGGTCAAAAGGGGAAAGGGGTATAGTCTCACTAAAGGGAATATTTGAATAAACTCAGAAGAGAAGAGAGGTAAAAGATCTTCTTTTGAAAATGAAGTAGTAGAGAAAAATCTTTCCTATGGCTTGCCAATTTCTAGGGTCACGTCCTACAGTCAACATGTGCTCTGATACCATCTTCTAGCGACCCGATCCGAATGGGACAAGTCTCTGTGCTTACGTGTCATCCCTGGATCGGTATGCTGACACACACAGTACTCGAAGGATTTATAACAAAGATAAATCACATGTATAAAGTAACGTAAATACTATTACCTCAATCCAATATAGCGGAAGCAACAAGGTTGCGGATTCCCATCAACACCAACGGCAAAGTTGAGTGTAGAAATCATAACCCTAACGTATCACTTACTCGTCGTAAAAAACCCTGCAACATGAGACGTTGCAGCCCGAAACGGGTCAGTACATTGAATGTACTGGAAAATTCACACCATAGAGAAAATGATGAACAATGGCTATTACTACATGCATATATGGCTGGTGGAAAAGCTCTATGGTTATAGGATTTTTGCGAAAAGCCAATTTTTCCCTACTGCAAAGGAATAAATTTATTTAACTATCATGGTGGTTGTTAAACATTGAGAATGGTTGACAGCATTCTCAGTCCCAATTAAAAGTAATCGTTAACACCCAACAAAATTAATTAAAGTAACGTGATGAGATCAACAGGAAAATCCAAGAACTAGATACTCAAGACGTCCATAACCGGGGACACGGCTAACCATGATTAGATTGTACATTCTGCAGAGGTTTGCGCACTTTTCCTCACAAGACTCGATCGCCTCCGTTGGATTTCTTGCACTACATGATGCTTGAGAAACGGATGACCGAGACATAGTCTTTCAGAAGCGCTAGCACCTTACGTTGTGATAGACCATACCAACCTACATCCCCTACATCTGCTAGTCTACCA
Source organism: Aegilops umbellulata (assembly GCA_032464435.1). Classification (NCBI taxonomy): domain Eukaryota; kingdom Viridiplantae; phylum Streptophyta; class Magnoliopsida; order Poales; family Poaceae; genus Aegilops; species Aegilops umbellulata. Next base: position 469,281,297 of record CP136056.1, on the reverse strand, counting down.
CTGTAAGAGTTCGCACGACTTAGTCAACTATGCCAGAGCCCATAATGGCTTGTGGCTGCACACGGAAGTTTCTAGTATGAATAATCTCATGATCCCTTTGAGCCTGGGTGGCGGTCCAAAAGAAAAACAGGAAAGTCCTGGAATACCCAGGTGCCTAGACAGGCAAGTCCTGGAATACCCAGGTGCCTCAATCCACCCAGATGTGTGTTTAAGTTGCCACCTTAAGTAAACCATTAATTAACAATCTCACATCTGTCATGAAATACTCTCAAAACCCAATCCACGTCTACGAGCATAGCATGGCAATATAAGTAGCGTAGAGTAACTCCCAAGGGTTTCATAATAAAACAGGTAATAGGTACTACCTCATCTACTTCCCATCCCACAATTTAATTAGATCCTAATCATGCAATGTTTGAGGATTGATCTAATGCAATAAAACTGGGTATGAAAAGGGTTATGATCAAAGTGTGAACTTGCCTGCAATGTGATGAAGATGATTCGCACTCAAAACTCTTTATAGCTCTACTCGACACACTCCGGTCAATCTATCATAATCAAGCAATGGTAACCGCACATAAGCAATCACTCAAAAGATCAGAAAGATCGAAGAAAACGATTCGGAAAACATCAAAACCAAGCAAATAACTCTTGCAACATAAAACAATTTCTAACAGTACCAAAATTATGTGAATTTGGCCTTATCAGAAAGTTTAGTTCAAGAGCTTTAATTTGCAAAAAGAATCAACTAAATCGAAGTTATAAAACTCAAGTTATGATCAATCGAAGTTCAAATTCAAATCTGATCTAATTCAAATTTTAAACTTTCAAAAACATGTTTGAGTTGGATTACTGGATAGAGGAGATCATAACGAGGAAGTGGGCGTTGGTTTCGTTGAATTTGGATAAACGAGTAAAAAGTTATGGCTATTTGAAAAATCAGGGCCAAACTGCTTTACGGAGGAAAAATAGCTACGGCTAAGGTCTAACGTATAAATACGTAGACTAATTGGTAATCTAATTATTTTATCGTACTAGTATAGAAAATAATAAACTACTAAAGTAAAAAAACAAAGAAAGATACCTTTATAAGGCAGAGAAAAGATGACTTCGAAGAGAAGAGACAATTTTCAGAAGTCGCGCTGGAGAGGAGAAAAATATTTTTTTAAATAAATCTAGTCAAACCAAAATATTGATTTAACCCGAATCGGATGATTTTTGGAGGCTCTATATGTTTATATTTATAGGTGGAAAAGAGGTTTATGGGTTAAAGGCTAGGCAATGTGGGATTAAACGTAGACGAACAAATAAAATAAACGGGGAACCGCATGGGCTAAAAGCACCATGGGCCGGCTGCGCGCGCACGTACACGACGCTGCAGTTTTTTTTCCACAAAAATCGGCCTAAGTAAAAAAAAAAGGCTGGCTGGGCCTGGCCCATTTAAGAGAGAAAAAACAATGGGCACCAGAAGCTACTATACTGTGCATGTAGGCGATAAATAAATATGGGCTGCACGTACAGTTTTCTTTTTAAATAGAAACAGAAGGAAAAGCGAAATAACGAAATAATCGTACAATTATATATATAGGCATATTATATATCGAAATTTTCAGAAAAAGATTTTCTACAACGTGAACATTTTTATAGTCAAATAAAGTCCACGCAAATTTGAATAATTCAAAGAGTGCTACTGCCCTACTAAAATCCAATAAAAACATTTTTAAAATACCAAAATGATTTCAAATTAATTTTTCTCCAATTTTCTGTTGTAGGGAATCATGTTACCCTAATTTCCATGTATTTTATTTTTGGAGAAAAACAATTTGAGTAAAACTCAAATAACTCCAAATTGAAAAATAAATTCAAAAAAAATAATTGAATTTAATTGTTTGAAACTCCCAACTCATATTTCGTATATTTTGAAGAAGTCATTTTATCTTCACTCGTGAAAATCATTGAGCTGCATGAAGTTTATGACTTGAAATATTTCCAAATGAATTTCAATTATTTTCAAATACCCTTTCATTTAATTTAAATGGAAGAAGTCATATCATCTTCGCTCAAGGGTTTTGTATTTGAAAAGTATTTGAATTCACGGAGAGCATAAATGAAAAATGAAAGTTCGGGAAAGTCCTTTTATTCCCTCTCATTTAACTTTCAAAAGTTTCGAATTTCACTCACTTTCAGTCAATCAATCAAACAATCAATCAAATCTATCTATTTAGTATAACATTCCAAAATTTAGAATTTTGGGATGTTACATCTCCACATAAGCGAATTTCTTCTCATTCGGGATAGTGGGAGTATCATAAGAGACTTGAATACTATAAATTGGTTCCACATTAAAAGAGTAATGTTCAGAAAAAGGGTAATCATAATCATGACAAGTTTTATAAATATAATCATCACTACTTTTTTTAGCATAAGTTTCATCACAATAATCATCATAAGTAGCGACTTTGTTCTCATCATAATCAATTGAAACCTCTTTCGAAATAGTGGATACATCGCTAAATAAAGTCATGACCTCTCCAAATCCACTTTCGTAAATATTATAAGATTCAACATCTTCCAAAATAGTGGGATCATTACTTCCTAAATTTTACACTCTTCCAAAACCACTTTCATCAATATAATCATCACAAGTAGGAGGCATGCTATCATTATAAATTTGCATATCGAAACTTGAGAGGCTAAAAATATCATCTTCATTAAACATAGCCTCCCCAAGCTCTGGACAAACATTAGTTGCAGCAAATATATTCTCAAAAACATCATCTTCATCAAACATAGCATCCCCAAGCTTGGGCCTTTTCATATCGTAAGCATAATCACTCTCATCATTAATAGTATGGATAGCACCAATAGCATAGCAATTATCATATTCTTCCAAGCAAGTGCCAAAAAGATTTTCAAGATCATAAGAAGTATCATTATCTTCCCAATCATAATCATCACAACAAGCAATAGGCATAACGAGATCATCATCAAGTGCATCATCTTCCACAATTATTTTTGATTCATTTTCATGGGGCACAACAATAATAGGAGCAACATTATTTGGGAGAGATATCTTTTTACCTCTCTTCCTTTTCCTTTTCTTCTTCTTCACCACATCATGTGTGGGTTCAATCCTCTTTTTGGAACTCCTTATTGATGAGATTGGTTGAATAGAAGGCTCCTCCTCGTTACCTGATTCATCATAAGAAATAATAGGAGGATATTGGGAAGTCTCTTCCCTTTCATTAGTATTCTCTTCATCTTCTATTTGCTTTATTTTCTTTATGTAATTGGCAATATAAGGATTTTCAATGCAATTCACCGCACAATACATATAAATTTCCTCTAGATCAAAGCCAAGAAGTTTATAACGGGCAAATTCTGGAAGATGCTTAGTTATACGTTTCATTTATTTGTAGCCCATAAGCAAACTAAGTTCATTATAATATGCAAGGGAAATCAAGTCATCACAATTTTTGGACACGATTAGATCATGAAACAATTTTCATCAGATAGCTAAATGACCCTGTTCTATGCAAAGTCCACAAGTACGGCCAAGAAAATTTAAATCTTCAGCACAAACATCTAGCCTTTCTTGCAACAATTTAGTTTCTAAGTCCTTATGCCTCTTGCAATATCTATCTTCCCTATTTTGTGTGTACTTGCAAACCCAATGCACTCCATAAAAATTGACATGTTTATAGGAGACATTTTCATCATAACTAGTGCAATCATCATTAGTACCATGGATATTCAAGGAGTTCATACTAACAACATTGCAATCATGCTCATCATTCAAAGATTTAGTGCCAAACATTTTAATGCATTCTTCTTCTAACACTTTGGCACAATTTTCCTTTCCATCATACTCACGAAAGATATTAAAAAGATGAAGCGTATGAGACAAACTCAATTCCATTTTTTTGTAGTTTTCTTTTATAAACTAAACTAGTGCTAAAAATAGAAACAAAAAGATTCGAATGCAAGATCTAAAGATATACCTTCAAGCACTCACCTCTCCAGCAACGGCGCCAGAAAAGAGCTTAGTTGACGGGATGTGAGTGCTGCTTACCTAGCCTCCCCAGCAACGGTGCCAGAAAAGAGCTTGATGTCTACTACACAACCTTCTTCTTGTAGACATTGTTGGGCCTCCAAGTGCAGAGGTTTGTAGGACAGTAGCAAATTTCCCTCAAGTGGATGACCTAAGGTTTATCAATCCGTGGGAGGCGTAGGATGAAGATGGTCTCTCTCAAGCAACCCTGCAACCAAATAACAAAGAGTCTCTTGTGTCCCCAACACACTCAGTACAATGGTAAATTGTATAGGTGCACTAGTTCGGCGAAGAGATGGTGATACAAGTGCAATATGGATGGTAGATATAGGTTTTTGTAATCTGAAAAATATAAAAACAGCAAGGTAGCAAGCGATCAAAATGAGCGTAAACGGTATTGCAATGCTAGGAAACAAGGCCTAGGGTTCATACTTTCACTAGTGCAAGTTCTCTCAACAATAATAACATAATTGGATCATATAACTATCCCTCAACATGCAACAAAGAGTCACTCCAAAGTCACTAATAGCGGAGAACAAACGAAAAGATTATGGTAGGGTACGAAACCACCTCAAAGTTATTCTTTCCAATCAATCCATTGGGCTATTCCTATAAGTGTCACAAACAGCCCTAGAGTTCGTACTAGAATAACACCTTAAGATACAAATCAACCAAAACCCTAATGTCACCTAGATACTCCAATGTCACCTAAAGTATCCGTGGGTATCATTACTATGTGGATAGGAGTAAACGCTTGGCAATGTAAGAAGAACTTTTATTACGAAGATCATCATTGATTACTTTTAAGAACTCATGCTCTTGCTCAAGGTTGAGCTTTTCAAAGCGTAATTTCTCATGTGTCCTTAAAACCTCTCGATGATCTCCTAAGATAGTTTCATGAGCTAACTTAAGAGTGTTTAGTTCTTTAGTTAGAGACTCAATCTTCTCCTTATCATTGTCATTCGTTTTATCTTGATTAGCATGATTAATTGACGTTTCATCATAGTATTCATCACTAGAGTTGTCAACAAGTAAATCATCATCACCTAACAAGTCATCTTCATCACTATTGAAATCAACATACTCGGGATGTGATACCTTTGGGCCTTTAGCCATGAAGCATGTTCCAACTCCTTCATTTGGTGAGTCAAATATGTCGTAGGAGTTGGTTGACACAAGTGCTAGACCGGCAACACCTTCATCTAGAGTATATTCGGAATCGGAGTGATAGCTTCTCTCGGAGTGGTTGTCGGAGTCGGAGCCGGATACCCATTCACCAACATGAGCTTGATGTCTTCGTTTTGTGTAGCTCCTTGATGACTTTTCTTTTCTTTCCGAATCCTTGCTTCTCCGTGAGTGTCTTCGTTCATAACGATCATCTCTACTCCTTCTTTCTCTTGATGGTGATTCCTCTCTTCTACTTCTTCTTTTGGGAGAGTCTTCTCTTCTCTTGTAGGGAGCCGTACACTCATTGGAATAGTGTCCGGGTCTTCCACAATTGTAGCAGTTTCGCTCTCGACTAAAAGATCTTTTGTCATTGTAGGACCTTGACTTGGAGCTTCTATCTTTACTTCTACTCTTGTAGAACTTGTTGAAGTTCTTCACCATTAAGTTCAATTCTTCATTTAAGGTTTGCTTCTCACTTGATGATATGGGGGCTTCACATGAGGCTTTGTAAGCACCACTTGATTTGTTGTGAAGTTCCTCTTTATAACTGAGTGACATCTCATGAGCAACAATTCTTCCAATGACTTCCGTTGGCTTGAGATCTTTGTAATTGGGCATCATTTGGATCAATGTGCACACGGTATCATATTTTCCATCCAAGGCTCTTAGGATCTTCTTGATGATGAATCTATCGGTCATCTCTTCACTCCCTAAGCCGGCAATCTCATTTGTGATAAGAGCAAGCCTAGAGTACATTTCAGCGACACCTTCACCATCCTTCATTTTGAACTTGTCAAGTTGACTTTGAAGCACATCCAATTTGGATTCCTTGACGGAGTCGGTACCTTCGTGCATATCAATCAAAGTATCCCAAATTTCCTTTGCATTCTCAAGACGGCTGATTTTGTTGAATTCTTCGGGGCACAACCCGTTGAAGAGAATATCACAAGCTTGAGCGTTGTATTGCAGCATCTTCAACTCCTCCGCGGTAGCTTCACGATTTGGTTCTTTCCCATCAAAGAAGTAACCTTGCAAGCCAACACACACAATAGCCCAAACGGCGGGGTTATGTCCAAGAATATGCATTTTCATCTTATGCTTACAACTAGCAAAATTAGTACCATCAAAGTAAGGACCTCTATGGTGATAATTTCCCTTGCTAGACGCCATACTCTCCTAGGTTGTGAAACCAAGGCTATGACCACCAAAGCTATGGAAATCAAAGTAAATGGAGACGAATGCTATGATACCACTTGTAGGATCGGAAGTATGTCTAGAGGGGGGGTGATTAGACTACTTGACTAAATAAAAATCTATCCGTTTCCAAATTTTAGTTCTTGGCAGATTTTAGCTATCTTAACACAAGTCAAGCAATCTTCACACAATTCAAGCAAGCATGCAAAAGAGTATATGAGCAGCGGAAAGTAAAGCATGCAACTTGCAAGAATGTAAACGGAAGGGTTTGGAGAATTCAAACGCAATTGGAGACACGGATGTTTTTGGCGTGGTTCCGATAGGTGGTGCTATCGTACATCCACGTTGATGGAGACTTCAACCCACGGGGGGTAAAGGTTGCGCGAGGCCACGGAGGGCTCCACCCACGAAGGGTCCACGAAGAAGCAACCTTGTCTATTCCATCATGGCCGTCGCCCAAGAAGGACTTGCCTCACTAGCGGTAGATCTTCACGAAGTAGGCGATCTCCTTGCCCTTACAAACTCCTTGGTTCAACTCCACAATCTTGTCGGAGGCTCCCAAGTGACACCTAGCCAATCTAGGAGACACCACTCTCCAAGAAGTAACAAATGGTGTGTTGATGATGAACTTCTTGCTCTTGTGCTTCAAATGATAGTCTCCCCAACACTCAACTCTCTCTCACAGGATTTGGATTTGGTGGAAAGAAGATTTGAGTGGAAAGCAACTTGGGAAAGGCTAGAGATCAAGATTCATACGGTAGGAACGGAATATCTTGAGCTCAACACAAGGGTAGGTGGTTCTCTCTCAGAACATGTGAGTTGGAAGTGTAGATGTGTTCTGATGGCTCTCTCCCGAATGAAGAGTGGGTGGAGGGGTATATATAGCCTCCACACAAAATCTAACCGTTACACACAATCTGCCAAACTCGGTGGGACCGAATCGTTAAACTCGGTCGGACCGAATCAGCAAACCTAGTGACCGTTAGGATTTTCGGTGGGACTGAGATGCAACTTGGTAGGACCGATATGGTTAGGGTTTGGGCATAATGTAATCTCGGTGTGACCGATTACACAAACTCGGTGAGACCGATTTTGGTAATAAGCTAACCAGAGAGTTGGTCAGGTAAACTCGGTGGGACCGATTCACTCTTCTCGGCGAGACCGAAATGTTACGAAAGGGAAACAGAGAGTTTACATTGCAATCTCGGTGGGACCAATCGCTTACTTCGGTTGGACCGAAACGTTATGAAGGGAAACAGAGAAATTGCAGTCCCATCTCGGTGAGACCGAGATCCCTATCGGTGAAACCGAATTGCTAGGGTTTTGTGGCAGTGGCTATGACATGTGAAACTCGGTGGCGCCGGATGGAAAGAATCGGTGGGGCCGAGTTTGACTTTTGGTTTAGGTCAAGTGTGGATGTGGGAAAATAGTTGAGGGTTTTTGGAGCATATCACTAAACACATGAAGCAAGAGGCTCATTAAGCAACACCTCATCCCTCCTCGATGGTATTGGCTTTTCCTATAGACTCAATGTGATCTTGGATCACTAAAATATAAAATGTAGAGTCTTGATCTTGAAGCTTGAGCCAATCCTTTGTCCTTATAATTTTGAGGGATCCACTTTCCTCATCCATGCCATGCCACCCATTGAGCTTTTCCTGAAATATTCATCTTGGAATAATGTTAGCTCAATGAGCTATATGTTGTTAGGAATTACCAAAACCACCCAGGGATAGTTGCACTTTAAAAAACGTTTCAGACTCCGAAAAGGAATAGGTATGTGGGACGGTAAGTAAACCGACTCCAAAACAGTTCTAATGGCAATTTTTCTCCGTTTGGGAATATTTAGAAAAAATAGAAAAATAAGAAGCAGTCCGGGAAGGACACGAGGCGTCCACGAGGGTGGAGGGCGCGCCCTACCCCCTGGGCGTGCCCCCTACCTCGTGGGCACCTCGTGTGCTCTCCAGACTCCACTTTCTTGCACGATACTTCTTTCGGTCGGTAAAAATTCATTATATAATCTCCCGAAGGTTTTGATCACCGTTCCACGCAATTATCATTTGCTCTTGTTTCGAGCTGTTTTCTGTCAGGGTTGTCAAGGCCAGGCATCATGTCGTCCCCCTCCTCCAACAATGGTGCCAACGATGCTTGGCTAATGAAGATAGAGCTGAAGAGGGAAAAACCCATGGAGATCAGCAAGGATGAAGGGATCAAGAAGGCCACGGAGGACCAAGTTCTGGCAACAGAAGACATCCTTCAACTTGATCACAATATTCTTACCCCAACTGAGATCGAAGCTTTTAAGATGATTGAGTTAGCTCGTATACAAAACAAGTATCTCACACGTGAAAATATTTTGTTGAAGGAGCATATCGTTGCACTCAAGGGCATTATCCGCAAGTTGGAGGATCTCTTACACTCGATGTGTGACTACCCATCATCACCACCATCCTCTTCACCAGCAAAGGAGATATAATCACATGGGTATGGGCACTCCCCTTGGCAACTGCCAAGCTTGGGGGAGGTGCCCCGGTATCGTATCGCCATCACACTCCCATCTTTACCGTGTTTCTTAGTTCAATCCTTTTAGTAATATGTTGATCTAGTAGAATAAAGTTTTTAGTATGATCTAGTTTTGAGTTTTGCTTTATGATCCCTTTATGTAATCGAGTCCGTGAGCTATATAATAAAGATTAGTGTTGAGTCAAGGTCTTGATTATTTTGCTATGATCTTGAGGGAATAAAAGAAAAAGAAAGAATAAAAAGAAACAAAGAGATCATATTGATCTTATGGAGAGTAATGACTTCACATAGAAAGAGTATGATGATTAAAAGTTGTTGAGAGTTGACAAACATAGTTTTGGTCATCGTTGCAATTAATAGGAAGTAATAAAGAAAGAGAGGTTTCACATATAAATATACTATCTTGGACATCTTTTATGATTGTGAGCACTCATTAAAATATGACATGCTAAAGAGTTGATGTTGGACAAGGAAGACAACATAACTGGTTATGTTTCCTTATATCTGAGATAAAGTATATTGTCATGGATCATCCAACATGTTGAGTTTGCCTTTCCCCCTCATGCTAGCCAAATTCTTTGCACCAAGTAGAGATACTACTTGTGCTTCCAAATACCCTTAAACCTAGTTTTGCCATAAGAGTCCACCATATCTACCTATGGATTGAGTAAGATCCTTCAAGTAAGTTGTCATCGGTGCAAGCAGTAAAAAATGCTCTTTAAATATGTATGACTTATTAGTGTGGGAGAAAATAATCTTTATACGATCTTGTGATGTGGAAGAAATAAAAGCGACGGACTGCATAATAAAGGTCCACATCACAAGTGGCAATATAAAGTGACGTTCTTTTGCATTAAGATTTCGTGCATCCAACCATGAAAGCGCATGACAACCTCTGCTTCCCTCTGTGAAGGGCCTATCTTTTACTTTTATCTCTTACCCTTATGCAAGAGTCAAGGTGATCTTCACGTTTCCTCTTTTTGATTTTATCCTTTGGCAAGCACACTGTGTTGGAAAGATCCTGATATATATATATATATATATATATATATATATATATATATATATATATATATATATATATATATATATATATATATCCAATTGGTTGTAAGTTAGCATGAACTATTATTGTTGACATTACCCTTGAGGTAAAAGGTTGGGAGGCGAAACTATAAGCCCCTATTTTTCTCTGCGTCCGATTAAAACTCCGTAACCATAAGTATCGCGTGAGTGTTAGCAATTGTGAAAGACTAAATGATAGTTGAGTATGTGAACTTGCTGAAAAGCTCTTACATAGACTCTTTCTGATGTTATGATAAATTGCAATTGCCTCAATGATTGAGACTATAGTTTGTTAGTTCTCAATAAAGTTTCTGATTCATACTTGACATTGTGAATATATTATTACTTGAGCATAAGAAATCATATGACAGGATAATATTCTGTTACCCCCCCACCCTATATAGGCGCGACGCGCCGACCACTGTACAATCCCCCCGACCCAGCCCGAACGGAACCCAACCCGCCTTCTTCCGCCGGAGGCAGCCGTCGTGGGCGAGTGAGCAACGGCGGTAGCCGGAGCGAGGGAGCCCGCGGTGCCGTGACTGGGCAGCGATGGATCCGCCGCCGTCTCCTGCCTCCGTCCGTCGCCGGATTCATCGTCGGGGCCGTGATCCTCCGTCTCCTGCCTCCTTCCGTCACCGGATCCATCGGCGGGGCCGTGATCCGCCGTCTCCTGGCTCCCTCCGTCGCCGGATCCAACGACGGGGCCGTGATCCGCCGTCTCCTGCCTCCCTCCGTTGCCGGATCCAACGACGGGGCCGTGATCCGCCGCCTCCTGCCTCCCTCCGTCGCCGGGGCTCCTTCTCCGAGGCAGTGATCCCCGCAAGACGTTGCCTCCCTGGACCTCTTCGCCAGACGTCCACCACAAGCAGGAGCTGCATCAATGGCGCCGCCTCCCAAGAACATGCCAGTACGTGGACCACGAGAGGAAGAAGAAGAATTCAGTCAACTGGAGGTAATGTCTGCTTCCCACGTTTGTGTCAGTACATCAGTTCATCAGTCCTGCTATGGAAGAAGAACCAGATAGTACATTGCAAATGCCTGATCAGTTCATTACACCCCTACCACTTGATGCACAATTTGGATGTCGAGGTTACTGTCAGTACCTCTAATATGATAGCTTTAGTTCAAAACCAAAAAACATAAACTTATGCATCAGTCCAAGGAGCTACTAGGCTTTATATAAGGTTCAGCTGCCACTGCAAGTTGTATGATGTTATTTCTAATAGTGCATGCCGTGTAGTTGCGTCAGTTCGAACTAGTGAAAGAATGTTTATAGAAAAAAAATATCACATGTTACACAGTAAGTTCAATGATACATAAACTAGGAGTACTTCTAGTGTACTTGCATAAGTTATAGATGAACAAAAGAGAAGACATGCATTAGTTATATATATATATGCATATCCATACATCTCTGAAGTTCAATGTTCAGTTTACAAGCAGTGCTAAAAAACAGTACATCAGTACATCAGTGTTGAGCATGTACGATTATACTGTTCGAGTGAAAACAAAACCAGATACAAAATAGAGAACAACAGTTTAAATAACAACAAGCAATGCAACTTCAACTTGTACAATGCCTTCAGTGCATGACATGTTACCCATAGCATGTATACGAGAAAAATGCAGAAAAGATTAATCCCAAAACTGTTGAATGTCATTGCAGAAGAGAGCAAGGCGGCACACGCAGCGAGCGTTTGATGAGCCAAGCAGATATGGGGCACCACCTGGTTGGGTAACACCAGAAATACCACCTGGATACTTCAATAATACATGCAGATTTCAAGATACACCGGAATCATCAGAAGCACAGACAAGTTCTTCTATGCAGCAAACACCAATATCTGGGAGTACAAGCTTTGTCACTCGTGGGTTGCAACAAGGCCAACAATATCCCCAACAACAATTGTTTTCCTTCCCTAGCGCATGCAGAAAGCCAAGGACAGGAAGCCGTGGATGGGTTGCAACAAGGCTTCCACCAGTCGCTCCGTCAACATCAATCATTCGTGCTACAAAAGCGGTTGCGACGGGAAGACCAGACCAAAGAGACAGAAATTTTGGCCGCTCTTGCAGGTTCCAAAGTACAAGATATGAGCCATATAGACAGGAGCAATCTCACAACGAATCTGAGGGGAGACAGCCATACAATGAGAGACGGAGATCTTCGTCAACATTGCTCCCTCCAAGAGATGCATTGCTGCATGTGCCAAGGGTGACACCACATGCGCCCATACACCAGGGTGAACAACAAACACCGGAGGCAGCACAGAGCTATACACATGTAAGTATCCATATAGAAAAAAACCATACAAGCACAGTCCATACCATGGTACTGTGACCACCCCATCTAACATTTTCATAACTACATTTTTGTTTGCTCACTGTTGCGTGCAACCACCTAACATTGAAGCTTATGTTCTGCCAAGGCTAGAGATGCGCTTTGAAACTTTTGAAGAAGCAAAGAACTTATACAACGTCTATGCGAAGCACGCGGGTTTTGCTGTCAGGGAAGGCTCAAAGTTTAAGACCAGAGCCTACCTTTATTGCACGTGCTATGGAGTCTATCAATCGAAGGTGTCTGAAGCAAATAGACAACGGAACAAAACGATAGCCAGGACTAACTGCAGGGCTAAAATGAGGCTGAAGATTGAAAAGGATGCAACATTTGTCGTAAAAGAGATAGTCTGGGAACACAACCATAGGCTACAGCTCACTCCGCAAATGCTTGTATTCTTGCACTCCCACAAAAACTTTGACAAAACAATCTTGGAGTACGTCAAGTACCTGCAGTTCAAAGGCAATTAACACGCGCAAATCATGAGCATACTGGGAGGTGATGACCCTGGTAGCTACTTCCTCGAAATGAATGCCAAAGACCTGATTAACCTGTAAGTACAAACTTGCTCTCCTCCCATAAACCGCCTATGTCTTTTTTCCTCTGTCAGTACAAACATGTTACGCAACGCATGACCTGACACCAGTTCAACATGCATTTTTGAATGAACTTTTAATATCTAGGAAAGCAAAGAATTCAAGGATGGATGATGTGGACGATGTCCTAAAGACTGTCAACTTCTTTAGGGAGATGAAAGCTATAAACAGGGAATTCTTCTGTGACGTGCAACTCGATGAGTCCGACATAGTTAAGAACATATTCTGGGCGAATGCAAGCTGCCGAGGGGCCTATCAGGACTTCGGTGGCTGCGTAACATTTGACACCACATATAAGACCAACAAGTACCATATGCCACTTGGGGTGTTTGTCGGTACTAACAACCACTTTCAGACTACATTCTTTGGTTTCGCCCTGATAAGAGATGAGGATGCAGAATCATTCAGATGGATGTTCAAGACATTTTTAAGGTGCATGAGAGGGAAGGCTGCTACATGCATCCTCACAGGTACAACCGCTAAAACCACCCCCAACCACCACCACCACCCCCTTCCCCCAAAAAAATAAAAGGAAAATAACACGGTAAAAAATGTTGTGTCAGTTCTATTTGTATATATGCACCACCATATGCTGACCACTCCACATCTCTTTTCTCATTACCAGACCAGTGCCCGGCAATGGCTTTGGAGATACCAAAAGTTTTCAAGAACACAGTACACAAGCTGTGCCGCTGGCACATTATGAAGAAGTACAGGGAACACCTCGCATACCTGTACTACCTGCACGAAGACTTTAAGGAAGAATTCACATCAATCCTCAACTAGCCCCCCTTGCCAACTGAGTTTGAGGATGCCTGGAAAGGGATCATCGATAGGTACAACCTCCATGATGATGCCACGATGGTGGCCATGTGGAACGAGCGTGAGAAATGGATATCATCCTACTTCAAAGGAATTTTCTGCGCCAAAATGACATCCACACAGCGAAGTGAGAGCATGAACTATGTGCTCAAGAAGAACTTTGTAAGTGAGAGACAAAACCTACACCAGTTTGTCAGCCAGGTAAACTCCTGCGTCAAAACCAGGAGGCAGACAGAGAACCAAGAGACAATGGGTAACAGGGTATAGCTCTATCACCGGTCGTGAGACAAAAAAACATGCTTACTAAAGTAAAACTTTATTAGTTAGACAAGTTATTGCTGCGAGAAAACTAACAATTTGGTCATCATTCTTGCATGTGCAGAAGGAACAAAACACGCTGACCTTCTATGGGTTTGACACCCAGATGGCAAAGGTTTACTCGCGAGCTGTGTACAGCGAGATCAGAAAAAGGCTAAAACTGAGCACACTCTTCACGACGACAGAGACGGAAGAGCCCACAAAGTACCTCATGTGCTACAACAACCCGCAAAAACTGTCTGCATGGTCTCACCACGCGTTCCAGGTGGTTGCAGACACTGTGGGAGAAACATATGAGTGTGAGTGCAGGCTATGGGACTACACAGGTGAGGACTACAAAAAAAGATGTTATATACTTTACTACTTTATTTGCAAAGTTTTTGTTCAAATGAAATGACAAAAAACACGCACCTCTTCCAAAAATAAATACAGGTCTTTTCTGCGTGCATGTCCTGTGCATGATGTAGACAATTAAGGCTGCTAGCGTTCCAGACAAATATATCCTCAGGAGATACACCAATCGCCCGAACATCCAGCCAACATTCGACAGAAATGACTTGAGGACAGTAGCGTCAAATAAGGCATCCCAATACTGCATTGAAAGCTCACTGCTGACGCTCAACATGAGGGTGCACAGAAAAAGTTTGAGAAGCCAAGAGCAAATGGCGAGGTCGCGGGTTGTCATGGACAAACTTGAACAAGAACTCGACGCCATGCGTCCTGCTGAAAATGGAGGTGTGGCGGACAATGATGCCATTGAGAAGGATATTGCTACAATGTTATCCGAGATGAATCATATGGGAGCTCTTGACCCGTTCGACAACGACGAAGAGGAGCAGCAGCAACCAGAGCTTGCCCATGTGCAAACTCAAGAGCACCAACAAGCTCACATGCGAGATCATGAGCTTGATGGTGCTATAGGCGAACGACATGACAATAACACATCCTACCAGCAGCAGCAGGAAAGAGTGATTAAACCACCCATATTCTCAAACACAAAGGGGAGGAAGAGCAAGACGCAAGCAGCGAAAGCAGCAACCAAAAAGCTGCCACGCCCCATCAAGCGTGTGGAATTTGGCCTGGACGGCAAACCTCTCGGGATAAGGGCATGCGGATTCTGCAACGTCGTGAGCAACCATAACTACGGCACATGCCCACTCCGCACAGATGGCACTGCCAACAAGCACAAGCAGATTGGAGCCACCCAGGTTTCTACCAATGGAGACAACACACGTAACAGCTACACTTGCCGCAAGTGTGGGGGAACTGACGGGCATAATGACCGCACGTGCAAAGTGGGCAAGGAGGTCATTAGCGCTGAAGAAACACAGGGCAAGGTGCAGAGTTCTAAAAAATCAAATGAAGACGATGAAGAAGAAGAGTTTGACGAGAATGACGACCAATTAGACGAAGACAATGAAGATGACAGTGTTGGGGACGAGGAAACTGAAACTGACGATGAAGTTGCCAAGGCTCAACTAGGAAAGGGCGCGGGAAAGGCACAACATTCGGGGCCAGTTAGGAGAAGCTCAAGGCTAAACAACTGAACAATACATAGTGGTCTCAGTTGCCTCGCCACACAATGAGGAAACATTTTAGGAACAGTGTCGTTACCAAAACTTATTTAGCTTTATCGTCGATTTCTCGATCAGTAATATAGTTAAGATATAATTTGTGATTTGTGCCCACTGGACCAGTGACATTATAATGTAAACCAATTGATAATCCTTTTGAATGCAGTCACAAATACATTTGAAAAAACTTATCTGGCTTTATCTGATGCAAACGCTACTGTCGACCACTAACTCAGCAGCAAAAATACGTCAAGGAAAATTTAAACTCATATAGTACATCAGTACTGATAGTTCTCAGTCGTCAGTACAAAGACAGAGTACACATCAGTACTGATATAATTTGTGATTTGTGCCCGCTGGAGCAGTCACATTATTATGTAAAACATTTGATAATCCTTTTGAATGCAGTCACAAATACATTTGTACTAACGAAAAACACTACTGTCGACCAGTAACTCAGCAAAACAATTTAAGGAAAATTTAAACTCTTATAGTACATCAGTACTGATAGTTCTCAGTCGTCAATACAAAGGCAGATTAAAACAAACACACCCGTGAACACCTCAAAAAAACATCGTTTTGAAAAATAATTACCTCAAACAAAAATGCGAACATAATACATTCTGTACTGATGAAAATCTAATTTATCTGTAAAAAAACTCAGAGATTATATTGATACAAACAATCTTTAAAAATACAAAAATTGTTTTAAAAAACATTAGCGTCACACATAGTCTCACTGGTATTTGGTAAGTTCAATTGCACTTCAATCGCCAGTCCAAGTACCATAGTAGAGGAGTACATACCTCCATCATTACCAACCCTAACACATGCAAGTGGGATAAGCAGCTGATAAGTACAACTTGACGAGATGAATCAGTGCGACAGTAAAATGGCATCATAACCACCCCTGAGACGTGCAAGTGGGATTTAGCAGGTCATAAGTACAGCTTGACAAGACTAATCAGTGCCGCAGTAAAAAACCTTTGTCTTGGACGGTTAGTTCTTCCAGGCCACCACCCGCGCCACCCACTGGGCGGTTGCCACGAGGGAGTGCAAACGGCGACCCCCATGACCATTACACCCACGCCCCCGACGAACCGCCTCCCACAAACCCCTGTCCACGCACTGCAAAATACCCCATTGTCTTCCATATCTACCTCATTCCCACAAACCACCATTGCCGCATCCATATCCACTGCACACAAACCACAAGCTTCCCTCTCATAAGCCCACAGCCGCTGGAGGAGGGCGATGACGCAGGAACAGTTCGCCAAACGTCATCAAGGCGAGGCGTCGGACAAGAGCAGCAACCTCGTCGACGTTCATGTCCCAGGCGTGAAGCGCGACTACACCAAAACCCTCACAGAGGTTGATCTCCACGGCAAGGAGACGTTGGAGATCGTCTGCACCAGCGAACCAGACAAGGCCTACGAGGTGATCTCCAGGCTCTGGAGGAAACTTGGCGGCAAGACTCAGAGTCGTAGGATCATCGGCGTTGGTGTCCACTACACCAACGAAGATGAACCCCCTAGATGGCAGCAGTCCTGCAGTTGTGAGTTGACGAGCTCTGCTTGGTGTACCACATCGCAACGGCCACAAAATGGTGAGCCATCCTACTCATTTGCCCTATTTAGTTTATCTGTTTTATTAGTACTGTATCCTGAAAATTTCATTAGACTTGTTTCCCAACTAGATGTACTAGTGTGGCTTGTGAAAAGTGGATGCACTACTGCATTTTCTCAAGTAGATACACTATAAATGTATTTTTGAACCTGATGCACTGGATTACTATTTGGAAAATCTTGCGGAAGATTAATTTCTGAAGTTGATTGACTAGTGTAGTTTCTAAACTAGATCCAATAGTGTAGTTTATGTACTCAATGTATTAAAAAGATGTTTCTGAACTTGATGTAGTGAGGTATTTTCTCAATTTGATCTAATGTTATTCTCATAAGAAAATATGCTAAGGACTTGGTGAAGCACTGTTTATGTGTTATCCTATTCAACAAAAGTAAACTAAATAGTACCAAAGCAGAACATACAACATTGACTGAAACTATGTATAATCCAAAAAGAAGAATAACATGATGTACTTAATTTAATTTCAGAACTTTGTTTACTAGTTTATGAACTACATTCATCCATTATTTATGCTACATAAACATCTACTTAATGGATTCATCACTTGTAAAACAAAACAAAAATGAATAATTAAAACATCAAAGTAATGCTGATTTTCAAAAATATCTCTCCCCTTGCAGGCCCAAGCGCCTGAACGAGTTGCTGCAGCATAAGACGTTGTTCACATTTGCCAGTTTCAGCATTGAAAGCGACAAAGAGAAACTGAAGTTGTCCGGTTTGTTGATCAACCCCAACAAGTTCATCGACATTCAGCGCAAGAGGAGAGTTCCATACACCGGGAAAGAGTACGACTCCTTGACTGATGTTGCAACCAGCGTCATCCACCCATTCTACAAAGGCATGAAGAAGAACATCAACACGCATGAAGACTACAAACTGTGGGGGACCAGCCCGCTGCCAGACAACCTCATTGAGTACGCAGGAGTAGATGCATACGCCACGTACAAGTCATGGAGCATGATCGAATACATCAGAGATGGTTCGGAATATGCAAAAGAGCGAGAGGCTGCGAATTACTACGACCACCCCTATTTCCCCTATGCGGGATGAAGATACATCAGAGCCTACCTTCGTTTTACTTCCGCTTTGTGCTTGCCTTTTATCTTGTTGTTTCAAATTAGTAGTTTGCTCTTGTTGGGTTGAACCAGTATGATTATGTCGTGCTTGTCATAGTTGAACAAGTTTATTTATGTCATCAAGTACAATGTTTTGCTTATCTAATTATATAAGTTTGTTAGCTTCGTATGTTGTTAATCCAGCATTTCAAATTCAAAAGTAGCTTCTGAATGGAACTTTGTGGCTGCTCTAAAGTACTAGTTATGATGCAACTAATCACATAACGTTGCTCTATGTCTAGTTTCGATTCAGTATTGTATAGAAAACATAACTTTGAGATCAATCAGATCAATTTGAGTTGCTTAACAACACGACAAAAGTTGAAGCAAAAATTCTTACTACTTCATGTAGTTTTCTCATTCATATGTAGTTGCTAGAAAATTAACAAGTACTACAAACAGAAAAAGGTAAGAAGCATCAGCACACACTTATGTTGGTTACTAGTACAATTGACCGGACAGTACTAGTACAATTGACCGGACAGTACATACTTACTTCAATAAAAAGTACATAGAAGAATCTGTCCTCAAAACGCTACTATGAATGGACTACATGCAAGTACATCTTTAGATTATACTTACACAAAACTGACAAGAAATAGAACAAAAAGTTTCAGTCCAAGTTACTGTTGGAGTCAAGTACTAGATTCAAACAAACAAAAAAAACTGACCGCCCAAGGTCAGGCACAGGCCCTGACGCTGCTAGATACTTGAACTCGAGCCCATAGGCGAATACTAGTAATCCGCACAACGCAGGACCCACCGATCAGGGCCCACAGGTCAAGAGAGAAAGCGAGCGCCGTGTATAAGAGCTCAGGTAAGTATTCAGAGGAGTTCGACCAGTGAGCCTCGGCTGCGCTTATAAACAGGTCCGGAGCCCCCTCGACTAGCGAGGTGGGACTAAACCCAGGGCGCATGCGCACGCCGCACTGCACAGCCGCGCGGACGAGCTATCTGGGCCGGAAAACGTCCCAATAGCCTGAATCGTTTACAAACACCACACCAAATAAGCCCAGTTAAACAAACCAGAGGGCAAGGCAAAACAAATATAAACTACAAGAAAAATGTTCAAAACTGAAAATATATAAATTCTCTTCCGAATGAACTTAATAATCTAAAAACAATGAACATATAGAAAGAAGAGAACTTAATAGCCTATCTGTTAAATGTACATAATTTAAAAAACCGAATTAAATATTACTTTCAAGTTCAACTAAAATGCAAAAAGTTCAAACATATAATGTTTGTCAATTATGCTAGATTTCTTATTTATATAAAATCTGACAAGTTCAACTACTAAAATGCAAAAAGTTCAAAACATGTAATGTTTGTCAATTATGCTAGATTTCTTATTTACATAAAATCTGACAAGTTCAACTACTAAAATAAAAGAAGTTCAAATAGAATTTATTTGTCAATTCTGCTAAATTTCTAATTTATATATATTCTGTACACACCTCAACAAACGATCTGGTCGTAAAACAATCTCAATCCCACAAACCACCCAAAAAAACAAAAAAACTCTGTTCAAACATACATGTGACATCAGTACTAAAAAAAGCAGGATCAGTCAGGCCACTCACACCACTACGACACCAAATTTCAAGACCGCATGCTGTATGAAATTACATTTCAGTTCACACAGCACTAAGCCATACGTGCACTAAAAATTAGAATACAAAAACTATAGAGGCCTAACTTAGGTAAGTACAAATGAAAATAAAATAAGTACCAGTTTTGAGCAACAACTCCCAGGGCACTGAAAAATGTCTTCAGATAAACTAGTCTATAAGACTTCAGTGGAAAAACAAGACTTAACATCCTCACGGAAAAACATCACAAAGCATATGTCACCTAAACAGTCGAAAATGCCGTCATCACCACCCCTGAGACATGCAAGTGGGATTTAGCAGGTCATAAGTACAGCTTGACAAGACAAGTCAATGCAGCAGTAAAAACCACTTGAATTCGTCGGTTGCTTCTTCAAGCCCACCACCCGTGCCACCCACTGAGTGGTTGCCACAAGGGACTGCAAACTGGGACCCCCACGACCACCACACCCACGCCCCCGACGAACCGCCTCCCACACATCCCCGTCGACGGACTGCAAAATACCCCATTGTCTTCCATCTCTGCCTCATTCCGTGTAACTCCCATTGCCGCTTCAATCTCCACTACACACAAACCACAAACTTCTCTCTCCCAAACCCACAGTCGCCGCATGAAGGCAATGGCGGAGGAACCGTCCGCCAAGCATCATCATGGCGAGCCATCGGACAAGAGCAGCAACCTCGTCGACGTTCACGTCCCCAGCGAGAAGCGCGAGTACACGAGAACCCTCACAGGAGTTGAGCTCCACGGCAAGGCGACGCTGGAGATCGTCTGCACCAGCGAACCAGACAAGGCCGACGAGGTGATGAGCAGGCTCCGGATGAAGGGCGGCGGCTTGTATCCGAGCTTCATCGGAGTTGATGTGGAGTTCACCAGGGATGATGAACCTCCACAGATGGCGGCAGTCCTGTAGTTGTGCGTCGAGGAACTCTGCTTGGTGTACCACATCGCAGCAGCCACAAAATGGTAACCCATACTACTGTTCATTCATCTGTTGTACTAGTACTACTCACTAAAAACTTCATTAAACTAGTTTCCCAACTAGATCAGCTACTATACTTTGTGAAGTGTATGCATGAGTACATGTTTCTCAACTTACATGCATTTCTGAAACCGTGAAGTGGATTGTTTCACCAGATTAGCATCTGAAAAAATGTTTATAGAATTCTGAACTTGATGCACCAAATTAATTTCTGAAATTGATGTGCTAGCATAGATTCTGATCTTGATGCACTAGTATAGTTTATAGAATTGATCTATTTAAAGTTTTTTGCTGAAGTGGTATAGGTCCATATCTTTTATGCACATGTTCCTCAAATTAATTTCTGAACTTGATATAGAACTGGTGCACAAAGATGTATCAAGCACTGGTATAGGTCTTTTATTCAACAAAAAAGAAAACTAAACTTGAATCAAGCAGCACATATATCATTGAATATGGTAAAATGATTCTTGAATTTGGTGAAGCATTTGGTGAATCACTGAAGATAGCAACAAAGAAAAATAACATCATGTAGTTGAATTTAATTTCAGGAATTTGTGTACTAGTTTCTGGACTACATTAATCCATGACTTATACTATATAAGTATCTACCTCATGGATTATCACTTCCAAAACCAAAAAGCAGAAGAATTAAATCTTCAAAAAAGAAGACTAATCTTTAAATGTGTGTCTCCCCCCTTGCAGGCCCAAGCGCCTCAAATAGTTCCTGCAGGAGGAGAAATTGGACACGTTTTTCGGTTTCAGCATTGGAGGTGACAAGCAGATGCTGGACAAGTCTGGTTTGGAGATCAACCCCAACAACTTCATCAACATGCAGCGCAAGTGGAAAGATCCAAAGACTAGCAAATACTACGACTCCTTGGCCGATGTTGTAGGCGGCGTAATCCACCCATCCTACACCAACATGAAGAAGAAGATGGACAAGGGAGAACACAAACTGTGGGGGAACAGCCCGCTGCCAGACAACCTCATCCCGTACGCATGAATAGATGCGTACGCCACGTACAAGTCATGGAAGACAATCGACAACATCGTGACAGGTTAGGATATTTCAGAAGAGCAGGAGGCTTGCCCCTACTATCACTGCAACTTCACGGGATGTAGATGCATGCAAGTCTGCATTCGTGTTGCTCTCACTTCTGCCTGTCCTTAATATTGTTGTTTCAGATTTGTAGTTTGCTTTCGTTATGTTGAACCAGCTACCTTATGTTATGTCTGTCAGGGTTTGAACAAGTTTGCCTATGTCTATCATGTACATCGTTTGCTTATGTTAGTCAACAAGTTTGCTAGCTTCCTATTTTGTTCATCCAACATTTGAAGTTGAAGTAGGTTGAAGTTGAAACAAGTCATGCGGAAACAAAAATCATACATGGATATTTTCACAGAAAAAGTGGCAGACTAACTAAGGACAACAACAAATAGTAGAACTGGACGCTCAGTACAGCTTAGACATTTACGGTAGTACTATCACACTAAGAAATCAGTTTTTAGTTTCAGAAGAACACTAAAAAAGACTAAGTTTTAGCCAAGGACAACATTCACTACTAACAGCATCGTGCTAATAGTAGTTAGAAATTTACTGAGTACTGCAACAGGAAAAATCAAAGAACAATCAGTACATATTTCCAAGCCACTAGCATGCTAGGACTGAGAGTTCTGGTACACTTGAACAAACGGTACATTCATTCTACAAAATTATAAAAAGGAACGGGAAGCTTCAGTTCACATTCCATAAAACATTGGCACACTCAAGAATAACAATAATAGTACAACTGAACTGTCAGTACAACTTAGTCTGTAAGGCAAGTACTATGATCATACAAAACTTTGCCTTGAGAAGAACCACAGCCTAGAAAAATAGGTCCCCCCCAGAGACCTATTTAAATGTAGCTAATTTAAACCAGTATTTAAATTTTACTATGAAGTTCAAATACTACAATCCAAGAAGTTCAAACAAAAATTTGGGTCTCAAATCTTGCTAAATTTCTTATACTTGAATAAAATCTGGCTAGAGATGACGTAGCAACTTGGTCGTAAATAATTTCAATCAGGAAAAAACTTCAGTTCTAATACATTATATGAAATCAGTTCTACATAGCAAGGAAGCTTCACTCCACTCACGCTAGATCCACAAGTGCTATCGTGACACCAAATGTTAAAAGCCTTACGCTGAACGACATTACAATTCAGTACTAACATAGCTATACTATAAGTACAAGAAAAGAGGGTACATAAACTATAAAGGTCCAACCTAGGTTGGGACAGATGAAAACAAAAAAAAACTCACTTTTCCAGCAACAACTCGTAATGAACTTGGGAAAATGTGTTTTCTGTTCAACTAGTTTACATTGTTAAACATTGTGCCACACTTAAACACAACACAAAATATACCAGTAATTACATAGTACTTGACTAGACATCCAAACAGTACAATCAAAGCCTACAATGCTTTCAAGTGATATATCACACAACTATCCATTTCACTACGCAAATGATGACCATTTCTTCTATGCATCAGGAGCCAAAGGCTGAAACTCCTTGGGAAGCTCATTCACTAGAAGCTGGTTATTCCAGTTGAACACAACTCTATAAAGATCCTCAGCATTCCAATCAACTATACGAGGCTGCAAAACATTAAAACAAATTATTAAAAATCATGACACATTAAAAAAGAAGAATACACAATAAGCCAAACACAGAAAAGTGAAAAGCTCAACTAGAACCCACATCATTATCTCGAATGTTCCCAATGATCTTTTCACCATCATAGCATTCCGCATACTTCAGAGTATAATGGCCACATTCATTCGCCCCTTGAAGTGGAACCTTCACAAACATTGGTTTCTTTGCAAAAAGCTCCCATTTGGGCTGCTTGCTCGCATTGTACTGAGCATCACCATAAAAAGCCTTCATTACTTGGACCATCCTGGAGATCTGTAAAAAAAGAAAAGAAACCACACATTTTCAAGTCTCAGAAAAGCAGAAACAAAGACGCGGAAAAATTAATCCAGTACAGATAATAAATGTCACTCACAATCTTCTCGCAGTCTTTATGATAGGTGTTCTTTGAAGGATGATGGTTCTTTGGATAAGGTAAAGAGTCAAGGATGTCGAGGCTACTTCGGTACCGATTCATGACATGTAAGGAAAAGTGGTTCACTTTCTTATCCTTTCCTAAAACCATAGGCTTGAATAGAGGCATCATGATCTAAAAACAAATGACCAAAAAAGAGATGTTAAATATTCAAAATAAAAAACAGCATGACAAACAAACAATTAAAACCACAAATCAGCTAGTAGAACTCACAAGGTCGGCAGTGAGCAAGTCTTCCTCTTCTTTAACATAGCTCTTGAAATCTCTCGCTGCACTCTTGACATTAAACGGTTTATTTACAGCACCGTAAAACGTACAGTCAAGCACAATTTGCAAAAAGCCCAGAAAAGAAATAGACAGGTGGAAAGGATCAACAAGCAAAGTATTATTAAAACTCGTAAAACAATAGGCAGTCTTGTTTGAGAGAAACAAACGATCTGATTGATTACCGTGATGAAATATGGACTCAGCAATACCCTTTTCCCAGACGCAAAATCAACATTTCTATCGGGATCTTTCTTCCAATCATCAATAAGATAGTACATTACATCACCCTCCATCATTTGCCCAGGTGCAAAAACTTCCCAGATGCATTTCCCAGTGAAGCTGGTTACGCTATCATCGGGCTGAGGTATCATTGAGAATGTATTGCTATAGCATGAACAAGAACAAAAAGCAGGGGAAGCAAGATAAGGCATTCATAGCAGTTCAAGTTGTATAAAAAGTAACACTTTAGGCCATACCTATCTGCAGTTACAAACAACAGAGGAAAAGAAAGAGGAAACGTAATGAGAGATACTCACTCGACATACTTCTCACATGCTTCATCGCTAAGCAATAGATTATACAACTTGCGAGCTTTGTCCAGGTGAGGGAATCTATGAGGGTGAAGCTGCTGCACAGGGGAGCAAAACTTTATAGGAGCTCTGGGTGCACGCTTCATGCTTGTAACATTGCCAGAATCCAAAGCAGGATCCTTCCTAGCACCACCAGCTCTACGGGCCACTATTCCATCAACTGGGGATAAACCCTTGGCAGCAGCAGTGCTCCTGGTGACTCTTCCCATGTCAGCAATCTTGTCAAATGCATCATCATCGCTGTCTATCAATTCCACAATGGGATTCTTGGGTGTAGAGGGGCTCTCTGCACAAGCAGCCGTAGAACCTTTCAGAGCTCCCAACCGCCCCTTAAGAACACCAGACCTTGTCTTTTCTAGAGAACGCCACTGGCTAAGATCAATAGATACGCGCTCGAGCTCCGAGAACTGGCTGCCAAAGATCCTGTAGTCATGTTCATTAAGATCCAGCCACTCACCTGCAAAAATAAAAAAAATAAAAGACCGCATCAAGGGTAAAGTTCAAATACATAATTCATGACAGTACCAATCAAAGAAGTACAAGATGCAAAAAATTACAAAAGGTCATGCATTACGTACAGGGTTCGATGCCAAACAAACCACGGAAGTCAACATCAAACACATCGCTAGTTGCGCAGGTGTACAGAAAAGTCTTCCTAATGTCAAGAATGTCTTCGTGGCTGTAATCTAACATTTCAATCACACCATCCTCCCGGCAATGATAGGTCTTGCAACTTTGTAGCGTAAAGAATCCACAATCATGCCTGCTAACAAAAGAAAAAACAAATGGGTGTATCACAAATCCGAAAACACAGAAACACCACCCTCCCAGCAACAAAAACAACTAACAAAAACTCATTAAAAACGGATACTCACGTGTTTTTATGCTGCGGCACCCACACAAACTCGCAAGAGAAACCATCAATATGCGCCGGCGAGAACGGTTTCTCCCTGTATATGCTAGACTCCCTCCAAAGCTTCTTTATGTTATCCGTCATAGTCCTTAAGAATCTAACTACATCACTCCAGGTTTTATCACGCAGTGAATCAAGACACTCAAAATGACGGAACCTCAAATTCAGAACAATCAAGCACCAATGCCCAGATTCTTCACTAGGCTTCATGCTAGCCGCAATGGACGGCGGATCAAAAGTAGGGAAGAGAAGTTGACAAAAAAATCGTAGAGGAAAAATGAATTTAACAAATCATAATCAAACAAAAAATTCAGCCTCCAAACAATAAAATAAAAGAAGAAAATTGAAATTCATAAGTACAAACAAAAAATAAGATAATCATAACTTCTAATTGAGTAAGCAAAACACTACAAAAAATATATGCTACTCTAGTTAAAATTGCAACAAACATATCAGTTCAATTTCCTTTCGATAATAAGTTCAGCTTCAAAAAAAAAAAGAACACATCATTCATAAGTGCAGGGCTAAAAGCAGGTTGCTCAAGTTCATTCCA
Organism: Aegilops umbellulata; assembly: GCA_032464435.1. Lineage (NCBI taxonomy): Eukaryota > Viridiplantae > Streptophyta > Magnoliopsida > Poales > Poaceae > Aegilops > Aegilops umbellulata. The sequence continues at coordinate 469,254,859 of CP136056.1, read as the reverse complement.
ACACCTCCCGAACTTGCAAGAATACAGGACAGTTCTTGTTCATGAGTACAAAAAGTACAAGTTCACCTACTTGGTCAAAACCATCAGCGCACGATCTAGTGAACCAATTTAGCACATTGGAATCAATATTTCCATCATGGATCTTGGTCTGTTGTACAAAAAGAACAACACCAGTTAGAAAATTGGCAAAACAAGTTATCATCCTATCTACAAAAGTAAAATACTGACCGTCACCCATCTGGGAACTATCAACTTGTCAGTGTCTTGGTACTTCAGACGTAGAGAATATAAAATAATGTCAGCACTGTCTGAGTTGAGCATGCCAGTGGGGACAAACGCTTTAGCAATAGAACCAACACTGGCATCACACTCTTTATTTTGAAACATCGGCTTGTCACTAAGAAAACACAAAAGATTACATGAATTAAAACTACTGCCATAACAACAATAGTCATATGAGAGAAAGAAAAGCATACGAAAATGATACGGGCAAAATCCCAAACTAACCGTTTTGCACAGTTGGTGCGCAACCTCGTAACAGCAAAGAAAAACATATCAACCTTAACAACATTTCCACTTTCTGCTTGGAGAAAAAGAAGAAAAATAATAAGTTCAAGCACTACAAGTGAACATGTCCAAAATGCCAAAATTGAGAAGTATGCCTCATTTACAAGTCCTTACCTGCACTTTTAGTGTTTGACGACGATGGTAGTTCCTGCGATGAGACCAATATGCCTCTAGTTTCAGGGTTTGACGATGGCACAGGCACATCTTGAGAGGACACCAATATCGCTGCGCTTTCAGGGTCTGTGGAAAGAAAATCCTGGGACGACACGAGCGCCTCCTGCGTCAAGGGGCCAGAAGAAATCGACAGAAGTAAATCGTCATCCTCGGATGGCACCTCCTCCATGCTAGAAGCATCTTGCAATGCATCACCGTAATAAAGCCCTCCAGGCAGAAAATTTTCCGGCGGCAAATCTTCAAAATCAGAAAGATTTTCATTCCTAGCAACACCAACACCAGACGGTTTGCCATCAAGTATGCTAGCAGCACCAACATCCTCATCAGCAACTTTGGCACCAACATCGCGCCCACTACTCAATGGAACACCATGAGCATCATCTCCACAACTAACGACAGCCTCACGCTCAACATCAGTCATCTGAAGAAATAAAAATTCAGAAAAAGTGAATAATATGAGCAAAACTAACAATAAAAAATAAGCTAGCGAGAGGTGCACAGAAAAACAAAACCTTAGAAGCATTCACAGAAACATCATCGATCCTGCTGTTGGTAACATTAAAAGCAACATCACCAACGGGCGAACAAGGCTCGTCGCCAACAACAGGACCCTGATTTCATATGTAATGAAACAAAAAAAAACAATGCAATTATTAGCAACAATAAACACAAGGAATTAAACCACATTGGTGCGCATGAAAATTCAAGAAATATGAATAAACACATTAAAAACAAAAAATAACCTTGCACTTATCAGTACATGGATCATTAACTCCACGATCAACAGCAGCGTCAACATTATGACTGGTCTCCTGCATCAATTTTTTTAATAAACATCAGGAAGTTCAACTACAATACTGACAGCAGAACAACATAGTAAAAACATACAAACACCGATGACTGACTCACATCAACAACAGGGTGCTCCAAGCCAACATCGTTCGTACGGTGATCAGAAACATTAACCTCAGTACCATCATCAGCCCTGCTGTCGGTGGCAGCAGCCTCATCCTGCTCAATCTGCATGGAAGAAAAATTAATAAACAGATGAAGATGAGAAAGTTCAACTACAATACTGACAGCAGAACAACATAGTAAAAATTGCAAACACCGAGGACTCACTCACAACATCAACAGCGCGCTCCAAGCCAACATCATCCGTTTCGTGATCAGGAACATTAGCCTCAGTACCATCACCAGCCTGCTGTCGGTGGCAGCAGCCTCATCCTGCTCAATCTGTCTGATAACAACTTTTGCACTTTCTTCATATGGCTTGCAGCGAGAGTCTTGCATAGTTTTGAAACGCTTCATGTTGTTCAACAGACGAACCGAGCTCTGAACTAGATCAGCAGCACCGTCACGCATATCACCAATTAAAATTCTCTCCATCTCAATATAGTCCACTGCTTCATCATCGTTAAACTGATGACCCTCAGGAAGGATACCATTGATACAACTCAGACGCTCAACTGTCGTTGGGACCTTTTGCAACTCAGAACACACATTTCTAAAAATATGCTCAGCGCGCTCCAATGCGGAAACAGCAACATCAATACCAAAACCCTGCCTCTGCGAAGTACTAGCATTTCTAGGGCCAGGGGGAACATAACCAGCACCCTCAACACCACGACCACCTCTCAACTCATCGTGCAGAGATGAAGACTTGGGAACCTGAGACGACGGCATCTCCAGGACTGACTATTTATACTGTTGAAAAAAAAACAACCTCCTCTTGAGTTTTCCACTACAAACAAGGGGGAAAATAGTTAATTAATCAATGCAACACACAATGAAAAATAGAACATGATATTAACAGATTTAAATCAACAACACTATCAATCTTTAACTATCAGTGCCAATTTATTAGTATTTACCGACATGACAGTTTAGCAAAGATATTCAGTTCAACCACACATGAAACAACAGTACTAAAAATCGTACCTAAACCTCACAAAGCTTAAGAAATGACAAAATATAAACAGGTAACTCTACGGGACACATGTTCACTCCAGCAGAAATAGCTATACCTAAAAAAAGGTCTGCAAGACACGAAAGAAATAAAACTCACCGGAAGCTTCCCAAACACCCAAGTCTTTGGATCTGCATTGCCTTTTTTATCAAATCTTCATCAACCAGATCAGAAAGCTGGACAGGATCCATGAAACATATGCGGGGGACTCGCATGTCAGGCTCCGCAGTCTTGCCACGGATAAGGCAGTCAAGGTACATTAGTACAGGCCCTATAGCACAGTCTGTGATTGCCTTCCCCATCGTAACACCATCTTGGTACCTGACAACAGCCATTCTAAGCTCATCAAACATCAGCTGACAATAATCCATATTAGCCATGTCCTCAAAGACGAGACCCTCAAACATTGCTGCCTCTCTGGAAACACGCGGGGCGGCACCAGGCAACACAACCTTCATAAACACAATAATGAAGAACACTTTCAGAGCAAGGTCATCTTTGCTAGGATCCTTGACGAGCACCTTGAGCTTATTCCTCAAATCCTTTGTGTTGATATCTATGTTCTTGCTAATGTCAAGCTCCGATCTTAACTTCATCAGAGCGTCGTCATATCCATCCTCTGACGGCCTTGGCGGAGAACGACCACCACGAGGGAACCCAAATAATTGCTGTATACCATCGCTAGTAATGCGAAGCTTCTTATTAGCCTCACCCATGTCAAGAGTCATCGTATCAGGATCTATCCTCAGGTACAAAACTCCCATCAGAGGGTGGGAAATGTTAGACTTCACCCTCCAATTGAAGATAGAACCAAAACCAGCTACACGAACCCTAGCCACATGCCGACTCTCAAGCAATTTAGCACAAGCTTCAACCTCTCCCAATGAACATAGCACAGTCAAGTTCAATTTCCGTTGGTCACCTTCATCCAAGGCAACTTTTCCGGCATTGCGTCCCACCGGCTTGACTGGACTCATACGCTAACAGGCTGTAAATGAAAAATAATGAAGCCACACCTTAAATAAATGAATATGGAAAACAAATCAAGCATATGAAGGCAAGTGGAATAAAGAAAAGATTGCACAAGTTCAACTATTGAACCAACATCAGTACCACCCTCGATTGATGCAAACAATGACCAGCCTCGCCTGGCCAGCATAAAAGCCCAGACACAATTAAATCATTGCAAGTACAACTAGTCAGTCACATACAGTACAAAAGACGTACCACTGCAAATTCATCTTCTTTAGATACAACATCTTCAGCTTCGACACGAGCACGCTTCTTCACACCTTTGTTCACCTTCGCGGGATGAACTTTACGCTTATTATTTTCTTTCAACAAAGAGCGCTCTCGAAGAAGAGGAGAAGAAGGCTTCTTATTTGTCAAAACCCGTGGACTACGACGAACAGGGGAGCCACCAAGTTTGCTTGGTCCAATCTTTACAGCAACACTATCCCCATCAGCTTTGCTATTACCAGGTTGGGAACCAGCTTTCACACGTGGGCTACGCCTCTGTGTGCCATCAGGATTTCGATCTGACATCTTCCTCTTCAAAACAACTTTCTTCTCCTTAACTGCATCGAGTAAACACTTGCGTCAAACGAGTTTGCATCAGGTTTGTATTCACAGGCATGTCACTTCCATGAGATCCAGCATCAACAGTTGAAAAGGCCGTGTCACCACCTTCATCACCTACGCCTTCAGGAGCTTGAGCAACATCCCGATCACTTCGTTGAACACAGGCAGCCTTTTGACGCCGTTCAAACTCGTTTCTCCTCTGGAAATCACACTTCTTCTTTCTTATCCTTTCATCCTCGAGCTGTAACTGCATAGGAACATCCTCAACCTGAATAACAGGCTCAGTGCCATCAACACTCTGTGACTGAGTAATAGACAACTGCAAGCTGCCATCAACATCATCAACGTTAAGAGAATACATTCCATCATTTATATCTTTGACAACATCAGCAATGTCCTCAGCAGCACCATGGCTGTCATTAATTGCATAAACCAACAAACATAAGCACGCACGTATAAAATCAAAACAAAATTAACATTGCAGAGACAAGATAAATAAAGCGCATAGCATCAGACACAAACAAAAGGAACAACTGATGTAGCTAAGCATATTAATGTATTCATGGCTGATAAAAAAGAGCAAATATAAGGGAAACACCAGCAACATCCGCAAGTTCTTCTAGCGGATTTGGTGTCTCAAAAATAACATTCACAAGATCTTGAAAGCATTCTGATTTTTCAGAATCAGGAGGCACCGGCACTCCAACATCTGCAACAACGTCATAATTAGCAAAAAAGTACATGAACAAGCATTCAGTTGAACTATATGAACAATATAAGTGCACCCAATAAAACAATATGAACCCACCACTGGCGCAACTAACTTAAGAATGAAAACTCTTTCAACATCATACCAGTTCTTCACTGACTACTACAACATATTCAAATGCCAGGACAACAGTTCAAACTACAGATGGTGATCCGTACTACAACATGTCTGCAGGTCACATGAACCGCCAAACCTATACACACCACACAATCCATGGCAAATTTAACAGCTACCAAAATACATACAACTTATAAAGTCGATACGACCACACCTATACAGCCTAAAAACCAGATCTGTTAAAACATCATCCAAATTATAGGGAAAATCACCTGCATTCAACTTGTCCAGACTGGATGATGTACCCATTGAGATCTACAGACCTAAAATCTGCCGAACCAGATCCGCAAGACACATGAAAAAAAATTAGGGCTCTGACCTATTTCAGAAATGAAGCACGCCATACAAATCAAAACTCTTACAAGCAAACACAAAATCCGCCACGGAATCGAGTGTCACTGTCGCCAACCACTCGTTCAAGAGCAAAGGAACCCTAGCGAATCCAGCCTGAAACAGCAAGAGAGCAAGAGCTAAGAAATAGAGGGAAAATATGTACATAAGAGGACGCAAGGGAAGTCAATCGCAGACCAAAAGGAGCAAACAGAGCACCCATACCTCCACCCGTGGGGTTCAACCCGCCGGCCGACGCTCCCGCGGCGAAACAGGAGAAGCAACTTCTCTGCGACAAGAGGGGAACGAAGAAGGAATCGATTTGGAGAGGGGAGCGGAGCGGAATGGGGGAGAGTGGAGATTAAAAGGTGAGTGGGAGAAAACCGACGGCTAAAGCCCAGAACCGTAGCGAAGCCCACTATCTCTGGGCAGTTACCAAAGATAATAGCAAAAATTAAATACAATAAAAAATAAATACAATAAAAAATTAATATAGAGGGAGAAAACAAACAGCTAAAATACAAATAATAACTCACAACAGTACAATAAATATTATCAAAAAGTACAAATGAAATAATAATTCATAACGGTGCTGGTTTTTCACCAAAAAAAATAAAGATAAGATAACGGGGGCAAATCATGTACTACTATGCCCCTCGGTGCGCTGTGGTGCGGGGAACAAGTCATGTTACAGAGATGTGTCAGTACAACTATGGCCCTCGGTGCGGTGCGATGCGGGATCAAGTCCATACAAGGATGATGTGTCAGTACAACTATGCCCCTCGGTGCGATACGGTGCGGGGGCAAGTCATGTTACGGACTCGCCTCCGCATGCGACGCCGCGGTACGCCGCGTCATCGCCTGCTACGGCTCGTTCCTGGCTCGGCCTCGCCGGGATGGGGGAGGGGGGTCCCGACCCCTCTCCCCCCGGCTCGGCCTCGCGCTAATGCGGCAGTGCACTCGTTTGACAGGTGCAGTGCGGTTATTCTGTTTCCCACCCCACACGCACCCACACACCCCTAAGATAGATAAATGGGGGCAAGTCCATACAAGGAAGATGTGTCAGTACAACTATGCACCAAGGGGAAGTGCAGTTATTTTGTTTCCCCTCACATGCACCCACACACCCCTAAGATAGATAATGGGGGCAAGTCATGTTACGGATTCGCCTCTGCATGCGATGCCGCGGCACGCTACGTCGTCGCCTGCTACGACTCGTTCCTGGCTCGGCCTCGCCGGGATGGGGGAGGGGGTCCCGACCCCCCTCCCCCCGGCTCGGCCTCGTGCTAACGCGGCAGTGCACTTGTTTGACAGGCGCAATGCGGTTATTCTGTTTCCTACCCCACACGCACCCACACACCCCTAAGATAGATAATGGGGGCAAGTCCATAGAAGGAAGATGTGTCAGTACAACTATGCACCAAGGGGCAGTGCGGTTATTCTATAAACCCTCACCCCCACACGCACCCACACCCCCCCTAAAAGATAGATAATGGGGGCAAGTCCATACAAGGAAGATGTGTCAGTACACCTATGCCATTTAGTGCGGTTCGGTGCGGGGGCAAGTCATGTTACGGCTCGTTCCTAGAACAAAAATCACAAGAACTAGAACAAAAAAGTATCAGTCCAATTTACTGGGGCAGTCAAGTACTAGATTCAAACAAAAAAAAGAAAAAAATTGACGCCCAAGGATCATAAAAGTATCAGTCCAATTTACTGGTGGAGTCAAGTACTACATTCAAACAACAACAAAAAAAATTGACCGCCCAAAGACAGGCGCTGGCCCTGACGCTGCTAGATACTTGAACTCGAGCCCATAGGCGAATCCCTAGTAGTCCGCACAACGCAGGGCCCACCAATCAGGGCCCACAGGTCAAGAGAGAGCAAGCGCCGTGTATAAGCGCTCTGGTAAGTTTTCAGAGGAGTTCGACTGGTGAGCCTCGGCTGCGCTTATAAACTGGCCTAGAACCCCCTCGACTAGCGAGGTGGGACTAAACCCATAGCGCACGCGCACGCCACGCTGCACAGCCTCGCGGACGAGCTATCTGGGCCGAAAACAATGACTCAGCCAGATGGCCCAACACAGTACTTCGCCCCATTACAAAATTCCAGCCGATCACACATGACAAAAAAATGCAGATATTAAATAAAAACCTCACAAGAAATAAGTTCAAAAACAAATAATGTAAAAAGTTCAAACACATCTTAATTGTAAGAACTAAAAAAATAGAAATACATATATTTTTTTGGAAAATTAAACGTAGAAAATTGTAAATAAAAATTTTAGAAGCAAAATTATAAAAAGTTCAACTACTACAATTCATAAGGTTCAAGTAAAAAAAATACTGTGCAGCAAAGATAAAAATCTTTTAATTGTAAAAAATACTAGAAATATCATTATTTAACTGTGAAAAAATGTGATCCAAAATTCATCTAAAAAAGTAAGAAAAAATGTTATACAACAAACAAATTTGATTGGTAATTGACAACCTAAAATAGTTCAGTACTATCATTAACAGAATGTAAGTTCAGCAATCTCGAACCCAAAAAAGGGGTTCTACAAACATCATCAGCGTATATTTCCTTCTGCGAGCTATGTACATGAAAATATACCAGTGAAAACAAACGATGCCCATCAGTTCAACTATAGAATTGTTCAAGTATTAATATAAAGAATATATAAATAAAGCAGTTATACTTGAGAAAAACAGATAGGAAAAGCATTACATAAGTTGTTCCAAACCATCTGATAATACAATAGAATTCAACCATCTCACATGCAAAAGTTTTAAATAAAAAAATACTGCAACATAATCAACCACACACAAATCTCACAAATCGGCGTCATTTGCCACATTTAAACCTATAGCACATAAATTTTGAATGTCAGAGAGTCATCTTCCCTGGTGAACATAACCATAACCACATCACCATCCTCAAATCTAGACTCTACCACAAAATCCTTCCACCCAGTAGTTAGGTTGATGCAACCATCAGAGTCGATGTGGTAGGCAACTTCCATCAACTGATACCCATTTTTGTCTGAAGTCTCCATCTTCAGAACACCGGAACTAGGAGCAACAATCCTGATCCTGGGTGACATTTTCTGCAAACGGGCATGGGAGTACGTAACAAAAGTGAACATGTGACATAACTGAAATTTTTACACAGATATATGAACGATTTGCATAACAAACTGAAAAGAAAAAAAAATCTAAACCAAAACAATAACACATAACTGACTAGTCATGTGAACTGACTAAACTGAAGAAATATACATATCAACACACCTACAGTAAAAACATCTGACAAAAAACAGATCAAGGATTATACAAAATAGATAAAAACTGTGTAGTAATGAACAAATACAAAGAGAAACCCTACTGTTAAAACCTGACAAAACCAAATAAAAAAATATAGACAAACTATTCATAACACTAAGCTACAGATCCAGTCCATGGGATTCAAAAAGAGACCTACAAAAAAGTAGAAAACAAAACAAATAGAAACACATACCCATGATTCCTTCAAGTCACCAACCGTCAGGCGACAATCATATGGCGCACGAAACCCATGGTTGCTGTACAGCAGACAAGAAAGTTTCCCATGCCGCTGAGTCTGGGTGAGCTCCAAACCAGATTTGTACAGACAGCTGTCAGCTATGCGCGCCATCTTTGCCAGGCATCCGCATGAACAATCCTCCATGGAACACACAGGAACAGGGAAAGAAAACAATGAAGAGAAGAAGGAGGAACCTAGATCTAATTTTGGAAAAAGTTAGAAAAAGGATGGGGAGACTGAGCCACACACCACACATAGATGGATAGAATTTATAGACAGGGAGACTCGTAGATTATAAAAATAATAAATAGGCAGGTGGCTAGCCAGCTGGTAGGAAATAGTTATTATACAAGCCAGGCAACATTTGACCGCAAATCAGTTCAACTTCTGACAAACAAGCAGTTCAACATATGCAGATAAAACAACACATTTAGAGATAAAACAGTTCAATTCATTTAGTCATTCAAACATCTGCTCCCTCACAACAAAAATCTTAAAAACATAATCTTCACTACTTCAGTCATAACGATCAAAGAAACGACGCCAATTGGCCCTGGTGGATGGATGTGGAGCCGTGGCTGATCTCGCCCTAGCCCAACTGATGATCTGAATATGGTTCCTTCCCCTGCCCTCTGGGAAAAGAAGCTCCAATTCATTGGAGTTGCAAGTATCCATCACCTCATGCGCAAGGCGTCTGTTGAACTCTGCCTCCAGTTCCTCCTCGGCAGCATGTCGTGCCATCTGCCTGCGCCTGCGCCTCCTCCTCCTCCTCTGCTCCGCTACTGCATCCCTCACATCGACGGCATCCCCTCCTCCTCTGTGACTTCTCCCAACTCAGGATCCATCTCGCTATTCTTTGCTTGGAGCTGGTAGAATGAAAAGTGACAGAGGCCTCGCGCTTTATAATCAAAGTGCAGAAGTATAGGTAGGCAGCCAGTTCCAATGTCAAGCACACTAACACAACTTTGACACGCAGCAGTCCAACTACACATACGGCAGCAATTCAAAACAAACACTGAAAAACACGCAACTTAATTACACACTTTGACCAGATTACAAGAAAAATCAGAGCCTACAGTCAGCTGCCATACACCACCTCCGCCAACGACTAAATAACATGGGAATCCAGGGTAGAAACAACTCAAAAGAAGCAAAAATGGACAACGCAAATATTTTCATACAATACTCATAACTCTCCCTGCAACACCAGTTCGAAAGTAAAACAACAGAAAAAGAAGAACACATTTACATGGCGGACGTAGAAAACGACCAAGAACACAAAAACCTGTAATCAAAAATTAAAAATGAAATTAATATCCAAAAACTCTAACATACCGATAATTCCCACATCCAAAAGAACAAACAGGACGTAAATTGAGGCCTACGAACACCACCGTAAACACCAATGCCCAGAACACGTCCGCCGCCAAATACCCACGCCGTCACCTCCGGTGACTACAGATCGCAAAACACGACCAAGTGAGCGCGCACACGTGCGGAACCCCTTACATGTCTCCTCTAGCAACGAATAGCCCGCAGCATCGCGCCGGAGAACACCCGGAAGCTCCACGTTGCATCCCCTGTTTCCGCCCGTCGTACACGCAGGAAGATCAGTTCAAGAGGAAAACTACGTCAGTCCAACCTGCAAACCACGTCAGTTCAAGAAGGGTAACAGAATAATATTCTGTTACGCGTAACAGAATAACCCAGATGTATATATATGTTGCTGTTATAAGAATGATCAAGATGCCCTCTTGTCCGTATTTTATTTTATCGACACCTCTACCTCTAAACATGTGGACATATTTATCGTTATCGGCTTCCGCTTGAGGACAAGCGAGGTCTAAGCTTGGGGGAGTTGATACGTCCATTTTGCATCATGCTTTTATATCTATATTTATCGCATTATGGGATGTTATTACACATTATGTTACAATACTTATGCCTATTCTCTCTTATTTTACAAGGTTTACATGAAGAGGGAGAATGCCGGCATCTGGAATTCTCGGCTAGAAAAGGAGCAAATGTTAGAGACCTATTCTACACAACTCCAAAACTCCTGAAACTCCAGTGAAGTTATTTTCAGAAATAATAAAAAATACTGAGCGAAGAAAATACCAGAGGGGACCCACACCCTGGGCACAAGGGTGGGGGCGCGCCCCCTGCTTCGTGGGCCCCCTGTTGGCCCTCCGGTGCCCATCTTATGCTATATGAAGTCTTTCGTCCGAAGAAAAATCATAAGCAAGCTTTTGGGACGAGACTCCGCTGCCACGAGGCAGAACCTTGGCGGAACCAATCTAGGGCTTTGGCGGAGCTGTTCTGCCTGGGACACTTCCCTTCGGGAGGGGAAAATCATCGCCATCGTCATCACCAACGCTCCTCTCGTCGGGAGGGGGCCAATCTCCATCAACATCTTCACCAGCACCATCTCCTCTCAAATCCTAGTTCATCTCTTGTATCCAATTCTTGTCTCTAAGTCTGAGATTGGTACTTGTAGGTTGCTAGTAGTGTTGATTACTCCTTGTAGTTGATGCTAGTTGGTTTATTTGGTGTAAGATCATTTGTCCAGATCCTATATGAATATTAATACTCCTCTAACTATGAACATGAATATGCTTTGTGAGTTACGTTTGTTCCTGAGGACATGGGAAAAGTCTTGCTATTAGTAATCATGTGAATTTGGTATTCGTTCGATATTTTGATGAGATGTATGTTGTCTCTCCTCTAGTGGTGTTATGTGAACGTCGACTACATGACACTTCACCATTATTTGGGCCTAGAGGAAGGCATTGGGAAGTAATAAGTAGATGATGGGTTGCTCGAGTGACAGAAGCTTAAACCCTAGTTTACACGTTGCTTCGTAAGGGGCTGATTTGGATCCATATGTTTCATTCTATGGTTTGGTTTACCTTAATACTTCTTTTGTAGTTGCGGATGCTTGCAGTAGGAGTTAATCATAAGTGGGATGTTTGTCCAAGTAAGGACAACACCCAAGCACCGGTCCACCCACATATCAAATTATCAAAGTACCGAACGCGAATCATATGAGTGTGATGAAAACAAGCTTGACGATAATACCCATGTGTCCTCGGGAGCGCTTTTCTCTATATAAGAGTTTGTCCAGGCTTGTCCTTTGCTACAAAAAGGATTGGTCCACCTTGCTGCACTTTATTTACTTTTGTTACTTGTTGCTCGTTACAAATTATCTTATCACAAAACTATCTGTTACCTATAATTTTAGTGCTTGCAGAGAATACCTTGCTAAAAACCGCTTATCATTTCCTTCTACTCCTCGTTGGCTTCGACACTCTTACTTATCGAAAGGACTACGATAGATCCCCTATACTTGTGGGTCATCACTAATCATAAACTCAAAGTTCATGAGATCCCAACAAACACACCGCAGAAGAGTTACATCATATGGATCTCCAAGAGACCATTGTATTGAGAATCAAAAGAGAGAGAGAGAGGAAGCCATCTAGCTACTAACTAGGGACCCAAAGGTCTACAAAGAACTACTCATGCATCATCGGAGAGGCACCAATGGAGGTGGTGAACCCCATCCGAGGTGGTGTCTAGATTGGATCTGGTGGTTCTGGACTCTGCGACGGCTGGATGAATATTTCGTCGACTCCCCTAGGGTTCTGGGATTTTTGGGGTATTTATAGAGCAAAGAGGTGGTCTGGGGGGTAGCCGAGGTGGGCACAACCCACCAGGGCGCGCCTGGGTCTCTTGGCGCACCCTGGTGGGTTATGCCTCCCTTGGGGCACCCCCAGGCGCAACCAGGGCCCGTTGTGTTCCTTCTGGCCCATAAAAATTCTTCGTAAAGTTTCAGGGCATTTGGACTCCGCCTGATATTGATTTCTTGTGATGTAAAAAACATGCAAAAATAGCAATTGGCACTTGGCACTATGTCAATAGGTTAGTATCAAAAAATTATATAGAATGACTATAAAATGATTATAAAACATCCAAGATTGATAATAAAACAACATGGAACAATCAAAAATTATAGATACGTTGGAGATGTATCAGGGTGTAGCTAATATTCGAGTGTGTTTCATGAATGGATCAATGGTTGAGCATGATGGTCTAGGGATAACTTATCTTAGTGTTGATATTTTGAAAGACATGGTTGCTTGTTGATATGCTTGAGTATCTAAATTATTATGTCAAAACTAGACTATTGCTTTGAATCACATAAAAGTCCAAATGTCCATGCTATAAAGAAAAGAATATGATGTGACATGTTAGGCAGCATTCCACATAAAAATTCTGTTTTTATCACTTACCTACTCGAGGACGAGTAGGAGTTAAGCTTGGGGATGCTGATAAGTCTCCAACATATCTAAATTTTTTGATTGTTCCATGCTTTTATATTATAAATCTTGGATGTTTTATAATCATTTTATAGCCATTTTATGTCATTTTTTGGTACTAACCTATTGACATAGTGCCAAGTGCCAGTTGCTATTTTCTGCATGTTTTTTACATCGTAGGAAATTAATATCAAATGGAGTCCAAATGCCACGAAACTTTACGGAGATTTTTTATGGACCAGAAGACACGTAATGGGCCCTGGCTGCGCCTGGGGGTGCTTCAAGGAGAGCACAACCCACCAGGGCACGCCAAGAGGCCCAGGCGCGCCCTGGTGGGTTGTGTCCACCTCAGGTGCCCCCCGGACCGCCTCTTTGCTCTATAAATACCCCAATATTCCCAGAACCCTAGGGGAGTCGACAAAATATTCATCTAGCCGCCACAGAGTCCAGAACCCCCAGATCCAATCTAGACACCATCTCGGATGGGGTTCACTACCTCCATTTGTGCCTTTCCGATGATGCGTGAGTAGTTCTTTGTAGACCTTCGGGTCCGTAGTTAGTAGCTAGATGGCTTCCTCTCTCTCGCTGAATTCTCAATACAATGGTCTCTTGGAGATCCATATGATGTAACTCTTTTGCAGTGTGTTTGTTGGGATCTGATGAACTTTGAGTTTATGATCAGTTATATCTTTTTATATCCATGAAAGTTATTTGAGTTTCTTTGATCTCTTATATGCATGATTGCTTATAGCCTCGTATTTCTTCTTCGATATTTGGGTTTTGTTCGGCCAACTTGATCTATTTATCTTGCAATGGGAAGAGGTTCTTTGTAGTGGGATCGATCTTACGGTGCTTAATCCCAGTGATAGAAGGGGAAACGACATGTATGTATCGTTGCTACTACGGATAAAATGATGGGGTCTATCTCTACATAGGTAGATCTTGTCTACATCATGTCATCATTCTTATTGCATTACTCCGTTTTTCCATGAACTTAATACACTAGATGCATGCTGGATAACAGTCGATGTGTGGAGTAATAGTAGTAGATGCAGGTAGGAGTCGGTCTACTAATCTTGGACGTGATGCCTATATAATGATCATTGCCTGGATATCGTCATGATTATTGGAAGTTCTATCAATTGCCAAATATTAATTTGTTTACCCACCGTTTGCTAATTTTCTCGATAGAAGCTGTTGGGGAACGCAGTAATTTCAAAATTTTCCTACGCTCACGCAAGATCATGGTGATGCATAGCAACGAGTGGGAGAGTGTTGTCCACGTACCCTCGTAGACTGTAAGCGGAAGCGTTATAACAATGCAGTTGATGCAGTCGTACATCTTCATGATCCGGCCGATCTTAGTACCGAAAGTACGACACCTCCGCGATCTGCACACATTCGGCTCGGTGATGTCCCCCGAACTCATGACCCAGCAGAGTGTCAAGGTAGAGCTTCGTCAGCAGGACGGTGTGATGATGGTGATGATGAAGCTACCGGGGCAGGGCTTCGGCTAAGCACTGCAACGATATGACTGAGGTGGATTATGGTGGAGGGGGGCACCGCACACGGCTAAGAACAATGTCTGTTGTGTTTATAGGGTGCCGCCCTACCCCCGTATATAAAGGAGCAAGGGGGCAGGCCGGCCGGCCCTTGGGCGCGCCAAGGAGGGGAGGAGTCCTCCTCCTAGTAGGAGTAGGACTCCCCCTTTCCTAGTCCAACTAGGAGGGTGAAGGGGGAAGGAAGGAGAGGGAGAGGGAGAGGGAGAGGGAGAGGGAAAGAGGGGCTGCACCCCCTCCCCTAGTCCAATTCGGACTCCCCTTGGGGGGGCACCTCCTGGGCTGCTGTGCTCTCTCTCCCCTAAGGCCCACTAAGGCCCAATACTTCCCCGGGGGGTTCCGGTAACCCCTCCGGCACTCCGGTTTTCTCCGAAATCACCCGGAACACTTCCGTGTCCGAATATAGCCGTCCAATATATCAATATTTATGTCTCGACCATTTTGAGACTCCTCGTCATGTCTGTGATCACATCTGGTACTCCAAACTATCTTTGGTACTTCAAAACACATAAACTCATAATACCGATCATCACCGAATGTTAAGCGTGCGGACCCTACGGGTTCGAGAACTATGTAGACATGATCGAGACACTTCTCTGGTCAATAACCAATAGCGGAACCTGGATGCTCATATTGGTTCCTACATATTCTATGAAGATCTTTATCTGTCAAACCACATAACAACATACGTTGTTCCCTTTGTCATCGGTATGTTACTTGCCCGAGATTCGATCGTCAGTATCATCATACCTAGTTCAATCTCATTAATGGCAAGTCTCTTTACTCGTTCCGTAATGCATCTTCCCGTAACTAACTCATTAGTCACATTGCTTGCAAGGCTTATAGTGATGTGCATTATAGAGAGGGCCCAGAGATACCTCTCCGACAATCGGAGTGACAAATCCTAATCTCGATCTATGCCAACTCAACAAACACCATCGGAGACACCTATAGAGCATCTTTATAATCACCCAGTTATGTTGTGATGTTTGATAGCACACTAAGTGTTCCTCCAATATTTGGGAGTTCCATAATCTCATAGTCATAGGAACATGTATAGGTCATGAAGAAAGCAATAGCAACATACTAAATGATCAAGTGCTAAGCTAAAAGAATGGGTCAAGTCAATCACATCATTCTCTAATGATGTGATCCCGTTCATCAAATGACAACTCATGTCTATGGCTAGGAAACTTAACCATCTTTGATTAACGAGCTAGTCAAGTAGAGGCATACTAGTGACACTCTGTTTGTCTATGTATTCACACATGCACTAAGTTTCTGGTTAATACAATTCTAGCATGAATAATAAACATTTATGATGATATAAGGAAATAAATAATAACTTTATTATTGCCTCTAGGGCATATTTCCTTCAGTCTCCCACTTGCACTAGAGTCAATAATCTAGTTCACATCGCCATGTGATTTAATACCAATACTTCACATCCTCATGTGATTTAACACTTTATAGTTCACATCGCCATGTGACCAATACCCAAAGGGTTTACTAGAGTCAATAATCTAGTTCACATCACCATGTGATTAACACCCAAAGAGTACTAAGGTGTGATCATGTTTTGCTTGTGAGAGAGGTTTAGTCAATGGGTCTGCCACATTTAGATCCGTATGTATTTTGTAAATTTCTATGTCTACAATGCTCTGCACGGAGCTACTCTAGCTAAATGCTCCCACTTTCAATATGTATCCTAATCGAGACTCAGAGTCATCCAGATCGGTGTCAAATCTTGCATTGACGAAACTCTTTACGACAAAATATTTATCACCTCCATAACCGAGAAATATTTCCTTAGTCCTCTAAGGATAATTTTGACCGATGTCCAGTGATCTACTCCTAGATCAAAATTGTACTTCCTTTGCCAAACTCAGGGCAGGGTATACAATAGGTCTGGCATACAGCATGGCATACTTTATAGAACCTATGGCTGAGGCATAGGGAATGACTTTCATTCTCTCTCTATCTTCTGCCATGGTCGGGCTTTGAGTCTTTCTCAACTTCACACCTTGCAACACAGGCAAGAACTCCTTCTTTGACTGTTCCATTTTGAACTACTTCAAAAATTTGTCAAGGTATGTACTCATTGGAAAAACTTATCAATCGTCTTGATCTATCTCTATAGATCTTGATGCTCAATATGTAAGCAGCTTCCTCGAGGTCTTTCTTTGAAAAACTCCTTTCAAACACTCCTTTATGCTTTCCAGGAAAAAAATCTACATTATTTCTGATCAACAATATGTCATACACATATACTTGTCAGAAAAGCTGTAGCGCTCTCCCACTCACTTTCTTGTAAATACAGGTTCACCGCAAGTCTGTATAACTATATACTTTGATCAACTCATCAAAGCGTATATTCCAACTCCGAGATGCTTGCACCAGTCCCTAGATGGATCGCTGGAGCTTTGCACACTTTGTTAGCAACTTTAGGATCGACAAAACCTTCTGGTTGCATCATATACAACTCTTCTTTAAGAAATCCATTAAGGAATGCAGGTTTGACATCCATTTGCCAAATTTCATAAAATGCGGCAATTGCTAACATGATTCGGACAGACATTTAAGCATCGATACAAGTGAGAAAATCTCATTGTAGTCAACATCTTGAACTTGTCGAAAACATTTTTGCAACAATTCGAGCTTTGTAGATAGTAATACTACTATCAGCGTCAGTCTTCCTCTTGAAGATCCATTTTATTCTCTATGGCTTGCCGATCATCGGGAAAGTCAACCAAAGTTCATACTTTGTTCTCATACATGGATCCTATCTCAGATTTCATGGCCTCAAGCCATTTTGCGGAATCTGGGCTCATCATCACTTCCTCATAGTTTGTAGGTTCATCATGGTCTAGTAACATGATTTCTAGAATAGGATTTCCATACCACTTTGGTGCAGAACATACTCTGGTTGACCTACGAGGTTTGGCAGTAACTTGATCTGAAGTTTCATGATCATCATCATTAGCTTCCTCACTAGTTGGTGTAGGCATCACCGGAACTAATTTCTATGATGAACCATTTCCAATTTGAGAGAAGGTACAATTACTTTATCAAGTTCTACTTTCCTCCCACTCACTTCTTTCAAGAGAAACTCCTTCTCTAGAAAGGATCCATTCTTAGCAACGAATATCTTGCCTTCGGATATGTGATAGCCCAACATTTTCTTTTTGGGTATCCTATGAAGACGCACTTCTCTGATTTGGGTTTGAGCTTATCAGGTTGAAACTTTTTCACATAAGCATTGCAACCTCAAACTTTAAGAAACGACAACTTAGGTTTCTTGCCAAACCATAGTTCATACGGTGTCGTCTCAACGGATTTAGATGGTGCCCTATTTAACGTGAATGTAGTTGTCTCTAATGCATAACCCCAAAATGATAGTGGTAAATAGTGGTAAATCGGTAAGAGACATCATAGATTGCACTATATCCAATAAAGTACGGTTATGACGTTCGGACACACCATTATGCTGTGGTGTTCTAGGTGGCATGAGTTTATGAAACTATTCCACATTGTTTAATTTGAAGGCCAAACTCGTAACTCAAATATTTGCCTCTGTGATCAGATCGTAGAAACTTTATTTTCTTGTTACGATGATTCTCTTCTTCACTCTGAAAATATTTGAACTTTTCAAGTGCTTCAGACTTGTGTTTCATCAAGTAGATACACACATATCTGCTTAAATCATCTGTGAAGGTCAGAAAACAATGATACCAGCCGTGAGCCTCAACACTCATTGGACCGCATACATCAGTATGTATTATTTCCAGTAAGTCAGTGGCTCGCTCCATTGTTTCGAAGAATGGATTCTTAGTCATCTTGCGTATGAGTCCTGGTTCACAAGCATCAAGTGATTCCAAAAGCCCATCAGCATGGAGTTTCTTCATGCGCTTTACACCAATATGACCTAAACGGCAGTGCCACAAATATGTTGCACTATCATTATCAACTTTGCATCTTTTGGCATCAATACTATTAATATGTGCATCAACACGATCGAGATTCAATAAACCATTTATTTTGAGTGTATGACCATAGAAGGTTTTATTCATGTAAACAAAGCAACAATTATTCTTTGATTTAAATGAATAACCGTATTGCAATAAACATGATCTAATCATATTCATGCTCAACTCAAACACCAAATAACATTTATTTTATGTTCAACACTAATCCCGAAGGTAAAAGGGAGTGTGCGATGGTGATCTTATCATCCTTGGAATCATTTCCAACACACATCGTCACCTCGCCCTTAACTAGTCTCTCTTTATTTTGCAACTATTGTTTCGAGTTACTACTCTTAGCAACTGAACTAGTATCAAATACCGAGGGGTTGCTATAAACACTAGTAAAGTACACATCAATAACTTGTATATCAAATATACCTTTGTTCACTTTGCCATCCTTCTTATCCGCCAAGTATCTAGGAGCAGTTCCACTTCCAGTGACCATTTCCTTTGCATTAGAAGCACTCAGTTTTAGGCTTGAGTCTATCTTTGGGTTTCTTCACGGAAGTGACAACTTGCTTGTCATTATTTCTTGAAGTTCCTTTCTATTCCTTTGCCCTTTTCTTGAAACTAGTGGTCTTGTAAACCATCAACATTTGATGCTCTTTCCTGATTTCTAGCTTCGCCGATTTCAGCATCGCAAAGAGCTCGGGAATTACTTTCGTCATCCCTTGCATATTATAGTTCATCATGAAGTTTTAGTAACTTGGTGATAGTGACTAGAGAACTTTGTCAATTACTCCCTCCATCCGGAAATACTTGTCATCATAATGAATGAAAATGAATGTATCTAGAACTAAAATACATCTAGATACATCCATTTCAATGACAAGTATTTTGGGACGGAGGGAGTACTATCTTATCTGGAAGATTAACTCCCACTTGATTCAAGCAATTGTAGTACCCAGACAATCTTAGCACATGCTCACTGGTTGAGCTATTCTCCTCCATCTTACAGGCAAAGAATTGTCAGAGGTCTCATACCTCTCGACACGGGCATGAGTATGAAATACCAATTTCATCTCTTGGAACATCTTATATGCTCTGTGGTGTTCAAAACATTTTTGAAGTCCCGGTTCTAAGCCGTAAAGCATGGTGCACTAAACTATCAAGTAGTCATCATACCGAGCTTTGTCAAACGTTCATAATGTCTGATTCTGCTCCTGTAATGGTTCTGTCACCTAGAGGTGCATCAAGGACATAATACTTCTGTGCAGCAATGAGGAAAATCTTCAAATCATGGACCAAGTCCGCATCATTGCTATTTTCATCTTTCAACTTATATTTTTCTAGGAACATATAAAATAAACGGGGAGCTACATCGCGAGCTATTGATCTACAACATAGATATGCTAATACTACCAGGTACTAAGTTCATGATAAATTAAAGTTCAATTAATCATATTACTTAAGAACTCCCACTTAGATAGACATCCCTCTAATCATCTAAGTGATCACGTGGTCCAAATCAACTAAACCATGTCCGATCATCACGTGGGATGGAGTAGTTTTTGAATGGTGAACATCACTATGTTGATCATATCTACTATATGATTCACGCTCGACCTTTCAGTCTCAGTGTTCCGAGGCCATATCTGCATATGCTAGGCTCATCAAGTTTAACCCGAGTATTCTGCGTGTGCAAAACTGGCTTGCACCCGTTGTATGTGAACGTAGATCTTATCACACCCGATCATCACGTGGTGTCTTGGCACGACGAACTTTTGCAACAGTGCATACTCAGGGAGAACACTTGTACCTTGAAATTTGGTGAGAGATCATCTTATATGCTACTGTTGAACTAAGCAAAATAAGATGCATAAAGGATAAACATCACATGCAATCAATATAAGTGATATGATGTGGCCATCATCATCTTATGCCTTTGATCTCCATCTCCAAAGCATCGTCATGATCACCATAGTCACCGGCGCGACACCTTGATCTCCATCGTAGCATCGTTGTCGTCTTGCCAAATATTGTTTCTACGACTATCGCTACTGCTTAGTGATAATGTAAAAACAATTATAGGGAGATTTCATTGCATACAATAAAGCGACAACCATATGGCTCCTGCCAGTTGCCGATAACTTTTTTTACAAAACATGATCATATCATACAATAAAATTTAGCATCATGTCTTGACCATATCACATCACAACATGCCTTGCGAAAAAAGTTAGACGTCCCCTACTTTGCTGTTGCAAGTTTTACGTGGCTGCTACGGGCTGAGCAAGAACATTCTTACCTACGCATCGAAACCACAACGATTTTTCGTCAAGATGTGTTGTTTTAACCTTCAACAAGGACCGGGTGTTGCCACACTCGATTCAACTAAAGTTGGAGAAACTGACACCCGCCAGCCACCTGTGTGCAAAGCACAGCGGTAGAACCAGTCTCGCGTAAGCGTACGCGTAATGTCGGTCCGGGCCGCTTCATCCAACAATACCGCCGAACCAAAGTATGACATGCTGGTAAGCAGTATGACTTATATCGCTCACAACTCACTTGTGTTCTACTCGTCCATATGACATCTACGCATAAAACCTGGCTCGGATGCCACTGTTGGGGAACGTAGTAATTTCAAAAATTTCCTACGCACACGCAAGATCATGGTGATGCATAGCAACGAGCGGGAGAGTGTTGTCCACGTACCCTCGTAGACCGTAAGCGGAAGCATTATGACAACGCGGTTGATGTAGTCATACGTCTTCACGATCCGACCGATCTTAGTACCGAAAGTACGGCACCTCCGCGATCTGCACACGTTCGGCTCGGTGACGTCCCATGAACTCACGATCCAGCAGAGTGTCGAGGGAGAGCTTCGCCAGCACGACGACATGAAGACGGTGATGATGAAGCTACCGGCGCAGGGCTTTGCCTAAGCACTCCAATGATATGAACGAGGTGGATTATGGTGGAGGGGGGCACCACACACGGCTAAGAACAATGTCTGTTGTGCTTCTAGGGTGCCCCCCTGTGACAGCCTGGTTTTTGCCCTCTCTTATTTGCCTGATTTTCATTTCAAATTTTTCTAAAACCTGGAGTTTTTGAATCTTTTCTTATGGACTTAAACACTTGGGCATCCTTGGCTTTCACCCAAGTGCTTCACTTCCCTCCTAAATCATCATTTCTTTTCTGAACCCTCCCAAAATAATCTTTGGAATATTTTTCTTAAATGAAAAATATTCATTTCATCTCAAAAACCCTAGCCAGATCAGTATGATCAAAAGAAACCCTAATTTTTATTGCTCAGAAAAATCTGAGATAATTCACAAATATTCTGTGAACCCTTAGGCACCTTCCTGAGCAAAAATATTTCATCACTTTTTGGAATAGTTTTGCTACAGAAAATATTTTCTGTTATGGACAGAAATGGTAGTTTCTACAGCAACTACCATTTTACTTGCTCCATTTGACCTGAACTTTCTTGTGCATCTTTACCTTAGTAACTCACGACTAGCCTCCAAAGCAAAGCCTCTAACTCCCAGCCGTTTGACCACAGTAACTGTTCAAAGTTACTAATCAGAACCTCACCTCGCTTGTAAAAACCTCTCTACCGCACCTAGATCCAAACCAAATCATGGTAACACTCAGAACTACCACGAACAACATGCCAGACCTGAAGTTTATGCTTAGATCGGCCTTATGTCATAGTTCACGCGGTGACCACGTTCGTCCAGGGGTGTTGGCATGCGTGTCGACGCGCTCTGAGTGCCGCCGAGCGCTCTGTTCGCGCGTGCTCGCTTCCCTCGCCTGCCCGAGCATGCCAAACCGCGCCACCATCTTCGTCTCAATGCCCTTAACCTCCCTCTGGCGCTCGCCAACGCCGGAGCTCACCACAGCGAGCACGTGCAAGTTCCGGCCAGCCCAACAGTGCGGAGCGCACTGTGCTCGTCGCCTTCCCCTCGATCATGTGCTCGTCTCCGTCCGCCCGCAGTCCCCGCGTGACCTGCGTCGCCTTCTCCCCTCTCACTGACACTGCTCGTCGTCGGGCGCCATGGACAGGTGTGCACCGGCAGAGCCCGAACCCCCCTTGCCGCTTGCCTATAAATGGAGCCACCCCCAGCCTTCGCGAGCACCATCCAGCACTCCCACACATCCCACAATTACGTAGGAAGCCGTAGCCCGGCCGGGCAGGCCTCGGGCCGCCGTCCCCGAGCTCGAGCTCGCCGGCGATCCCCTCTGGTCACCGCGGAAGCTCTAGCCCCTCCCAGGCCAGGGTAACCCCTCCAGGGCTTCCGCCTCTCTCCGGTGAGGCCGTCCCGCCCGCTTGGAGCCCCTAGAGTGGCCTCCGTTCACCGTCTTCCTCAACTCCGGCAACCACCGTGTTCTGCTTCTGCTTGCGAGCTTGATTCCGACGCCGTCCGACCACCCCTAGCCATGCTACGGGTATGGGCAGGTGCGCCACTATGCCCTCTTTAAATCCCTCCCTTTCGTTTTGGCCGAGGAGCCCTCGCCGCCGGCAAGAGCTCCAGCGAAGCCACGACCTCCTCTGTTTCCTTCTCCCCCTTCCCCGACCTGACTAGCGGGGCCCGCTAGTCAGCCACTCTGTACGTGCGTGAAGCGGTACGAGTGGTGGCGCCCTGAGGTTTTACGCCTTCGACGTCACCCCCCTCAGCTGTTTATTTAAATTCAAGATTACTTAAATTCCAAAGAGCTTCAAACAGTTATAACTTTTCAACCATAAGGCTAAATGAATCGATTCTTTTTGCATTGTGTACTTTGAAAAGGAATCTAGCAGCTCACCAAAGATGAGATTTTTCTGAGCTGTTTAGAATTTCTGGTGATTTTCAAAAGTGTTCTTGATATTTGCTTTTTTGTGTTTGAATTTATTTTTAGAGGGTGAGGTTTGTCTTGAGGATCACCAGAAGGCTTGTGAACCTCATCTGCACTAAGGCAAGCCACAGCAACATTTTCATGGTGTCATTTCAATATTTATGATTTTCTTACTTGAATGAAATGATTTATCCATGCATTTAAAATTATTGTGTTATTTATATTTTGTTAAGTGTTTGATAGTTAATATGCTTGATTTACAAAATGTGGAAACTATCTTAGTTGGTAAAGCAGAGCGGTGATGATAGAAATAATTTTGCTATGCATATTAGTAATTATTTAAGGTTATGTTCTTGCATAAATTAAATTGATAAAAATTTGCTAGAAATTATTCTGTTAAGTACTTGTTTAGACATTTTACTTGCCTTACAGAATGTTTGAACCTCACTTAGTTGGTAAAGAAATTACAAATTGTTGTGGTGAAATCTTTTTTTAACCATATGAGAAATTTATCGGAGTTACGTTCTTGCGTGAGAAAATAATAATAAAACTTGCTGCAGAATATTTTGGTTAATATGTGAGTGGTCTTGATCAGCAAAGTAATATGTGTTGTTGAGGTTTATGCTTAGTGTGAATATGGATGAGCGGTCATTTTCTTTATTAAGTGATGCATGTGTAGTTTTGCATTTCATGGCATGCTATGACACCGGTCATATTTTATTTTAGTTGAACCTGAATATAACTCAACTTGAATATACCATTGACTGGGTCATGGTGCCGCTGAATCGAGTTTCTTTCCCAGTGCAACCACATTTGCCTTTGTGGGAAGGCCTTGATTCGGTCCATTGACATTGCCTCTAGTCGGTGCCTCCAACTAGGGAAGGTTACGTCGTGCTTACCCTGGCCCGGTAAGCAGGCATAATCTTGTGTGCCTGTTGTTGAGTTTATGGTACCGAGTCCCCGAGTGGGATTGTTTTGGCCAGGACGGTGGTCGGTGTGTCTTTGGTAGACACGGGGCCACCCAGGACTAGCCCGTTGGGGATTGGGTCAGAGTGGCCGGGAGAGTGCCATGGCAATGGAAGGGTTTTGACGGAACACCGTTGGTCCACCCGAATGTGAGTGCGAGGCCATGGGTTCCGTGGTGTGGGTACAGTGTGCTACCTCTGCAGAGTGTATAATCTATCGATAGCCGAGTCCACGGTCACGTACACCACGCAGTAGGTCCCACCATGAGTCAACGTTTAATAAAATTTCACACTAAGCTATTAACTTTGAATTGTTGATGGATGGCAGAAAGGCCATCGAGGCATTCGGGACCAGATGTTGGTCTTGGTTGTGATCACCGTAAGGATCACGAGTTATTCTCGTTAAAGACCATGTTGGTGGTTTGTTTGTGATCCGAGGATGATCACGGTTGGTAAGTTGTCCCGAGGGACGTTCGAGCATGATCATAGCATGTTGGACATATAGTGTTGCATTATTAATAATTGGTTTAATATCATGATATTGTTTGCCATTATGATTATGCCTGTTGTGAGCTTGCAAGTACATTCAATGTACTAACCTGGCGTGTCATGCCAGATTTCAGGAAAGTATCATTGGAGAGGAGCGCTGTTCGAGTCTAGATCATGTCCACATCGGTGTCCCTATGATATGGAGCTTCCGCTACGACGTTATTCCGCTGCCACGTAGTTGTTCGGATCGAGGCCCCTTTATGTTCACTAAATAATGTACATATTGTCAGCCGCACTGGGTGTGCCGCTTGGCCTCGACAGCTGTTGTAATATAACTCTGTTCCGCTAGCATTAATAAAGCAGTTGTTTTCTGTACCAATATGTTGTGTGTTGCCAGAAGACACGGTCTCTGGGCTGGCAATGCATGGTAAACCGGTGGCTCTGAGCTGGGGTGCCACAACGCTTGGTATGAGATCCATGCTGACTGCAGGTCACGCTAGACTGCGACGTGTTAACCAGACGTTAGTTACAAGTTTAAGTTGAGTGCCGGTAGTAATTTGTGCTGATTGTTGTGTTGCATGCATTCGGTTTATATATTTTTATGCTAACCTGCTAATGGTTGTGGGTGTAGATGGCTCCGGTGCCGTATCCGTGCCAGTTGCAGCTGATGCCGTACACGTCACGGCACCTCCTTCGCAATGTGTGGTGTCGACTGTACCCTCTCGGAGACGACGCAGTCTATCGTGTGTACCGGGAGCATCTAGCTGATTCAGTGTATGAGTATCACGCAGTGGTCACTCTGCGCACTAGATCCGATTCCAGCTCTTACACTCGTACTTCTCAGAGCGGTTACGCCTCCACCGCTTCTCAGGCTGTCCAGTTTGCTGCATTCGAGGTCCTTGTCGAGCTCCGCTACAACGAGGTCCAAATGTAGAACCACCCAGGTTTCTATTACCACCCATCTCTACACGACAACGGTCATGTCTGTTTCCCCCTCATTGATCCGGAGTGTGATAGTGTTGCTAGCCACCTTGCTCGTTATGTCACTGCTAGCTATCTCATGATCCACGAGCTGGCTCGAGAGCTGACTCGTGCCCGTACTGCTTTAGCCACTACTTTAGTCACTTCTAGACCCGCCACTACCCCATCTTCCCTGGGATTTACCCCTTCTATTCCAGTCAGTTCTAGTTCCCCTATTTCACCGGTTACTCCTCCGAGTAGCACGGGCGTCTCGGCCGTGAACCCTCTCAATACTCCTGCCGAGTGGGTTTCACTTCTTACTACTCTTGTAGCCCCGATGCTTCATCCTACACCTGCCCCTGAGGGAGAGCCCTCGAGGCAGCGCCATCATGTTACCTTTAACCCGAAGGTTTCCGTTAACCACGTCAGTTCGGGATCCGAGACCGCTTCAGGGGAGGACACCGCAGCACCAGCAGAGCAGTAGTATCTTTGTGTATTCGCAGTCGTTTGGATGATGTACGGATGTAGTTATACGAGTCATGATGTTTTGTTGCATGTATGAGAGTAGTTGAACCAGTCATGTTGTTTGTCTTCCATGTATGAGTCTATCTATAATTATGTTGGGACTTTATTCGCCATATTTTCTTCGCTCTTTTGTTTTCTTCCGGGATTTGTCGCTGGCTTTTCCCAAATTTTATTCTTGGGTGTTTCTCATCTCGATTGTGTTGTCTTGGGAAAAATCCACAATAGGATGACGCGTGGAGGCAGTAGTAGCAACGTTCGTGAGGGAACTCCTATACGTCGTTCCGCACGACAGGCAGGATATTCTCCCGAGCCGTACGTTCCGCCACCACCTCCACCGCCTAATCCTCCCTCCACCGAGCAAATTCTGCGTATATTTGAAGATAAAAGGAACAATGATCTGATTGAAATATTGAGAAGTGTGCAAGCTATGGTTGGACATAATGAAAATCAGAACAATCATCACTCAAAGCTGTCAGATTTTCAGGGGACCAATCCACCCAGCTTTAGTCAGATTGTTGACCCATTGGGTGCAGACGATTGGTTGCGCACCATGGAGAAAAAGCTTGAGATTGCTCGTACTGAAGGAAATGATAAAGTTCCCTTTGCAACTCATTACCTTGAAGGTGCAGCTGCCATATGGTGGGAAAATACAAAAGCCATGTGGCCGGTTGATGAGGAAATCACCTGGGAAAAGTTTAAGGATTAGTTACGAAAGTATCATATCCCTACGGGAGTTATGAAGACCAAGGAGCGTGAATTTCTCGCACTTGTCCAAGGAAATCGGTCCGTGGCTAAATATTTGCAAAAATTCAATCATCTGGCCCGTTACTCTCTTTATGATGTGGTCACCGAAGAAAGGAAGATTGACAGAGTTCTTGGAGGCCTAAATCTGCAACTCCGGTGTACTCTCAGTATGCTTGATTTCCCAGATTTCCAAACTCTGGTGAACAAGGCTTTCATTGCTGAACGAGAGCACAAGCTTATAGAAGATAATTGGCCTGTCAACAACGACAACAAGCGTAAATTTGAGCCAAAGAAGGATGGGCAACCAGTGCAAAAGGCTCGTACCTGGCAGCAGACTCGGGTGGAATTCAAGCCAAATTGGCAGCAGAATGTTAACAAGACCACCACTCAAGTCAAGAATGGTGTAACCAACCCAACACATGAGGAGCGTCAGTGCAATAATTCTTGCTTCAACTGTGGGCAGAACGGACATTATGCCAGACAGTGCCTCAAGAACAACAAGATGAATGCCCTAAGCAGGCCACAAGTCAACTTTATGGAGTCGTGGCCAACCCAGCAAAACTTCACTGGGCACGTACATCATACCTCCACCGATGAAGCCCAAGAGAAGCCAGAAGTCATCATTGGTATCTTTCCTGTTAATGACATACCTGCCATAATTTTATTTGACTCTGGGGCTTCCCATTCTTTTATTTCTCAGAGTTTTGCTACCTGTCGGTGTCAAAACCGGCGGATCTCGGGTAGGGGGTCCTGAACTATGCGTCAAGGCCGGATGGTAATAGGAGACAAGGGACACGATGTTTTTACCCAGGTTCGGGTCCTCTCGATGGAGGTAATACCCTACTCCTGCTTGATTAATATTGATGATATGGGTAGTACAATAGTAGATCTACCACGAGATCAAGGAGGCTAAACCCTAGAAGCTAGCCTATGGTATGATTGTTATGTATGGAGTTGATGTCCTACGGACTACAACCCTCCGGTTTATATAGACACCGGATAGGGTTAGGGTTACACAGAGTCGGTTACAATGGTAGGATATCTTGAATATCCGCATCGCCAAGCTTGCCTTCCATGCCAAGGAAAGTACCATCCGGACACGAGACAAAGTCTTCAATCTTGTATCTTCATAGTCCAGGAGTCCGGCGAAGGTATAGTCCGGCTACCCGAACACCCCCTAATCCAGGACTCCCTCATTAGCCCCTGAACCAGGCTTCAATGACGACGAGTCCGGCGTGCAGATTGTCTTCGGCATTGCAAGGCGGGTTCCTCCTCCAAGTCCTTCATAGAAGATTGTAAGCACCAAGAGTAGTGTCCGGCTCTGCAAAACAAGTTTCCACATATTGCCATAGAGAGAATAATATTAACACAAATCAAATCTGCTGACATATTCTGTAGTGCGTCATCACACTATGGCCAAGTCCTTTACTCGAATCATTTTTACTTTTCCACCTCAGCACGTTTTGCGAGGCAGTTTCCTTGGCACGTCTTATCAAAGCAGAGATCGTGTACCCCCTTTTACGGGATTCGCATCAATACGGACGTGGGTAACCCAATCGTGCCAGTTAGCACGTTTCCTCAATTGAAGGCGAGTCCCAAACGGTTACGGGGAGGGCTCTTGGTATTCGACCTCTTATAAAAGAGACCAAGGCCTGGCTCCTTTTTTCAATCTCAAACAAGCTCACCCGTCGCCTCGAGTTCCAACACCCCAGGCTCCAGATTCCAGGCGCTTCGGACCTTCGACAATGTCCGGTTCTGACCTTCAAGGCCGATGGACGCCCTCCTCCGTCACGGAGGAGGACGTACTAAAGTTGAGGGAGGCTAAGTTCCTGACCGGCGAAATTTCGCATAGGTTGCCTACTCAAGGGCAGGTCATTCCCAGTCCCCAGCCCGGTGAGAGCGTGGTGTTCATGTCTCACTTCCTTCGGGGGTTGGGCTTCCCAATGGATCCCTTTGTGAGGGGACTGCTGTTTTATTACGGGTTGGAATTTCATGGCTTAGCTCCGGAGTCCATCCTCCATATCTCCTCGTTTATTGTCGTGTGTGAAGCGTTCCTTCGTGTTCCCAATCACTTCGGATTATGGCTCAAGACCTTCAAAGTGGAGCCAAAGATGATCGAGGGACGGCACGCAGAGTGCGGAGGCGCTGTTATAAGCAAAAATGCTGATGCTCCATGGCCCGAGGGCTCTTTTCAAGAGGATCTAGGCTTGTGGTAACGAGAGTGGTTTTATATCACCGCTCCCTGGGGCACCAAGTGGGTGGCGCCTCCTGCCTTTCGCTCGGGTCCCCCACCATGGCTAGCGTCATGGGTCAACAGAGGGTTAGATTGGGGTTTGCCCAAAGACGTGCCCTTGTTGCAGGGCCGCATTAAGGATCTCTTGGAAGGAGACCCCAGCCTGGTCAAGGTGACACATGTCATGCTGATTCGCTGAATATTGCCCGGAAAACGTCGCTCCCTTCGCCTGTGGGAGTTTAATCCAGAGGGACCGCGAGCTCTCCAGAATTTCATGGGTGCAACGCCCGCGGAGATGTATGAACTGTTCTTCGGATCACAAGAGATGTGTCCGGATTTAACCGAGGACGCAGGCCTAAGCTGCAATCGCCCGGATACTCAAGTAAGTAACCTTGTGCCCGGACCTGCTATCCGTATAATTTTCATAAACTTGCCCCTAAAAGAGCTGTCCTTTTAAATAGGAGTGGATAGCGAAGGCAAAGCTGATTAGGTGTCCGGCTCCCCTTCCCGAAACCAGGCCGGATCCTGTGCTTGTCAGGATGTTGAAAATAATGCCTTTGGAGGGAAGTAAGGGGGAGGACAAGGAACTATGGCCTCCTCGAAGGAGGATGTTCTGAAGGGAGGAACCGACGATTCCTCTCCTAAGGGGAAGAAGAGGGCCGCCTCTGACGACCCGGAGACCATGGCCTCGAAGCGGGGGAAAAAAATCCTCGTCAGAGGGTCCGGCGCCGGGGAGTTCCTCGGCCGAACTGCGCCCTCAAAGGGATCAGCCCTCCAGCGAGCCGTAAGTAGAGAAAGATTTTCCTTTTGAGGGATGAGAGAAATCCTTGATTGTATATCTGAGAAGATTAACCGAAATTTTTACCTTGTAGCTCGGACCTCAGCCCTTCTCAGCAGAGCTCGTCTTCGGGGGATCTCCTTCTGGAGATGATGGAGAGCGGGACGCCTCCCCCTGCCGTGCCGCCTAGCAAGGCGGGCGACCCTGAGGTGTCGTCGCGGAGGGTTTCTCCGAATCCGGCAGGAGCGGGAGATAGCTATGTGGCCCCCCGAGGTTCTCCGCGTCCGGCCTTCGAAAGAGGTCATGGGACAAGTCCGGCACCGTCTGGTGCTCGGCCGGAGGAGCTAAAGAGTCTGCTGGGGCGAGCTTCTATTTCGGAGGAGCACCGTGCATTGATGGGCACGGTGATTGAAAGGATCTCATCCGCAGAGAGCGGATTGCATGAGGCCGTCAAAAGTTTACTGACGGGTTTTGAGGTACAGTAGATAATGTACACTTTTGTCAGCTGTGCATAAATAAGATGCGCCCTGTGTAGATAGTAGCCCCTGAGACACTGCGCGTTGTCAAGAAATGACGGCACGCGGAGGATCATAATCCCAGGTCTAAGATGTCGCCTTTGAATGTAGGCGGCAGGGTGTCCGGAATCAAGCCGAACTGATGATTTTGCCGAACTAAAGCGGCAACTGGACGTGGCAGATGCCGACATCGCGCTTGTCAACAAGCGGCTTGATGAGGCTCAAGGTATGTAATTCCTCGGGCGGCATCAGGTAAGAAGAGTTTTATGCCAGTGTCTTACGATGTGTGTGCTTGACACAGATGGTGCGGCCGCCGTGGAGAGTCTTAGGGAAGAACTTGCCCGAGCTAAGGAACAAGCCAGAAAAAGTGATGTGGCTGCCAAGAAAGACCTTGAAGAGCTGAGAGCCGAACATGCTGCTCATTGCCGAAGCAAGGAAGAGATGGCCGAGATGGCCGAAAAGTTAAAGAGCGCTGCAGACCATTGCAGACTTCTTGAGAAAGAAGACCAGGTGAAAAAGACAGACTTAGAGAAGGCCGTTGCCGATGCCAAGGACGTGCGCTCTGCGATGAGAGCTGCGAAGGAGGAGCTGCGTCAGGCCGAACAGATTGCGGCTGGAAAGCCCTTTATGCTGCGAAGGAAATTTTGCGATTCGAAGTTTGCTCCGTTGGAACGGATGTGGAGTGTGGAGGATACCTATCTGGATTTGGCAGCGAGTGCTGCTGATGCGACCGAACACTTTCGAGATCAGAAAGATCACGAAGTGGAAAAGCTTTTCTAGTCGCAGTTTCACAATCCAGAGCGTCCACTGGCAGTGGACGATCGTTTGGCTCAATGGGCCGAACTGAATAGGTTGTCCGGACTCGCCATGAAGTACGTCATGGGTCATCTGTGGCCGGGGAGATCGGAGCCGAAGAGTTATTTCAGCTTGGTGCAGCAATTCCTTGACGCGGTGCCGCGTATTAATGCAATGAAGAGGTCAACATGCATAGAGGGCGCAAGGATGGCTCTTGCCCGTGTCAAGACATACTGGGCAGAGATGGAGACCACCGTTGTTGCGTCCCAAGATTCGGACAAAAGCCGAGTACCCTCCGAGCACTATTTTCAGGAAGTCCTTGAAGGCGCTCATGTAATAGAGACGCAGTGCTCGAAAGATGCTATGTTATGATAGCATATGTAATTATAAAGTAATATTTTGATAAACTGTAGTGGCCTTTTTATACTTGTGCCTTCAAGTATTGGGAACACCTCCTGTGCGGCTGTTTTAAGATATATATACAAAATCTGAAAGATGGCAGTCGTTGGCTTCAACCCCCACACACATAGTGTGGGGGTGCTCGCAGAAGACGCATTTTCACACTTAACTCAACGTCTTGGTCCTACAAAGGAGGTGATAGCACAACAGGCCAGGCAACCGGACTATAATGCTTTAACACTTTCACTTAGCAATATGAGCTTGACAATGAGACTATTTAGGTAGCCCCTTGGTGGCGACTGCGCTCGCCCGAGTTCGGGGCGCGTATGTGCCTGACCGGGAAGCGGCCCTTCGTTGAAGCGGAGGAATCCGATAGATTCCGATAGGTCATCGAGTGGCTGACCAGTCTCACGCTACATCATGATAGTCGGTTTTCGGCTTTCTCTACTAAGGTGCTCGCCCGACCGAACTTGGGCACAATCGCAGTTGTTCTCCTGGTGCTACCTTAGCCGATAGAGCGGAACGTAAGGTAGCCGAACTCAGGAGCCGGGCGACCCAACATTTGACCAAAGACATGATTCGGAGCTGATGCATATAATGCCAAAACTCGCGACGCCGAACACTCCCTAAGGTGTTCGGTCTTTATGAGTGCGGGCGAAACAACACTCTTTATTAAAACAAAGGAAGCCCCTAGTGTCCAGGTACGTGCGAAAATTCTGACGTGGCCACATGCCAAGACGCCAGCCTCCTCCTTTGTCATATCAGGAAGAACCAGGGGATGTGTAGCAACAAGAGAGAGTAAAAAAGGTTTACGCAGGGTCTTAATCTAAAAAGAATCCTTTAGGACGGGTCCCTACTGCACGTCTGCGCCTGTGTCTCCGTTGTGCCGTATCCTGGACGGGCGCCGCACGACGTTCATCCGTAAAAGAGAGGAACTGAGTTGAAAACGGGTCGTGCCGAGCAAAAATTTAAAATAAACAAAGTATAAAGTAAATTATATAAAATTGACCTTTGTTGTCTCTTATTGTATATGCATGTAGCCCCTAGTGCGGGGGTATATGGCCACTAAGCCTGCATCAATGATGATTTTTTACCAAACTCGTCTATCCGCGTTCGTGGTCTTTAATGACCTATTTCGAAGTTTTTTGGCCGGTGAGGCCATTTTACTATGGGGCTGTCAAAGCGGCCGCACAGTCCTCCACTTGGGGGAGGCGCACTTTAGTGCTTCCCCTTCAAAGAGATGATGCCTCGTGGACCGGGCATCTTAAGCGTGAGGGATGCATAATGCGGTATTGCGTTAAAGCGAGCGAAAGCTTCTCGTCCCAGTAGTGCTTGATAGCGACTTGAGAACGGGACGATATGGAAGGTCAGCTTTTCGCGGTGGAAGTTATCGGCCGAGCCGAATATAACTTCGAGCCGGAGAAAACCCATACAGTGGGTGTCCGGACCAGGTGTTACCCCTTGAAAGGAGGTTTTGCTGCGGCGGATTCTTGCTGGGTTTATCCCCATGTGATGGGTTGTATCCTGATATATCAGGTTTAGTCCACTGCCGCCGTCCATAAGGACATTTGAAAACTGGAGTCTGCCAATTATTGGATCGAGTATCAAGGCAGTCCAACCTGCATTCTTGATATTTCTAGAATAATCTAGCTGATCGAAGATGATTGGTTTTGATAACCAGTGGCGGGACCCTTTGGGGATAGGTCGTGTGGTGCGTACCTTTATGGGCGCCGCACGTTTTGTTATGTGAAGTAAGTTCACTGTTTTTACTTCTTGTGGGAAGTTCTTTTGTTTCCTGGTGCTCTGCTTTTGGGGTTCGTCCTCGTCTTCGCTTGGTGTATCGAGCCCCTTGTGTTCGGCATTGAGTCTGCCGGATTGTTTGAAAACCCAACAATCTATGTGGGTATGGTTAGCAGGCTTCCCGGGAGTACTGTCTATCTGACATATCCTGTCCAGGATTTTATTTAAGTTGGATGGATCGTCCCTGTTATCCTGGAGGGGCGGTTTTGTCTGATTTTGTCGTGAGCCTTTGAATCTGGCATTGACTGCCGTGCTCTTCGGACTTTTTTCCTTAGTCCGGCGACGGTCCTTGTTGCATCGCGGTTTTCTATTTCCATCCCTAGTTTCAGATGTACTTGGGTCGCTGGGGCTGCATCTTGCCAACCAGCTGTCCTCTCCTGCACAAAAGCGAGTCATGAGGCTTGTTAGTGCGGCCATTGTTCTTGGCTTTTCTTGGCCGAGGTGTTTGGCGAGCCATTCGTCTCGGACGTTATGCCTGAAAGCTGCTAAGGCTTCGGCGTCCGGACAGTCGACTATCTGATTCTTTTTAGTGAGGAACCTATTCCAGAACTGCCGAGCTGATTCTCCGGGCTGTTGAGTTATGTGACTAAGATCGTCTGCATCCGGAGGGCGGACATAGGTCCCTTGAAAATTTGCTCGGAAAGCATCCTCGAGCTCTTCCCAACATCCAATTGTGTTTTCAGGAAGGCTTTTATGCCAATGCCGGGTTGGCCCTTTGAGCTTAAGGGGTAAATATTTGATGGCGTGGAGATCATCTCCTCTGGCCATATGTATGTGGAGGATATAATCCTCGATCCAGACTCCAGGGTCTGTTGTTCCATCATATGCCTCTATGTTTACGGGTTTGAATCCCTCTGGAAATTCATAGTCCAGGACCTCATCGGTGAAATATAGGGGGTGTGCGGCGCCCCTGTATTTGGGTGTGCCGGATTTTGATGATGGCTTTATTGCATTGCTTACGAGAGCTAGCTTTCTTGGCCCATAAATGGACCTAACTGGGCCATGATGCGAATCCTTAGGTGGGTCGCATGCCGATTTAAGTGCGGCGCCGCTTGCCGCTTGATGGGGTCGTCTATCCGACCGTGTGGCTTTCTTATTTTTTGAATGCGAGGGCTCTAGGGACTCTTCGTCGAATTCAGGCAGTAGCTTTCTTTTCGGATAGCTTTTAGTGCAGCGACCGTCGCCGTATTTATCTGCGGTATTGATTACTTTGCTCCATCTAATCCGGAGTGCATCTTCCGCTGTTTTTAGCTTCCGCTTCTGCTTTTTCAGGCTGCGTGCAGTTGCAACGAGCCTCTTGTGGAGACTCTTCTGCTCCATGGGTTTAGTAGGCGTAAGGTCGTCCGGAATGCCGTTTTCGCCGGGGGAGGGATGTCCGGTTTCTCTATCCGTGTTTCCCTGTTCGGACGGTTGCTCTAAGGCTTGCTCGTTGTCTACCGGCTCGTCCTGCTCTATGGCTGGGTTTTTATCGAGGCGGGGCTTGGGTCGGCGTTTACGCCGACGCTTTGATTGCTTTCCGGGGGGTCGATCTCCCGTTCCATCCCCTTTTTCCTCGTTGTCGCTTCCTTTAGGGGTATCCACCATGTACACATCGTGAGATGAGGTGGCTGTCCAATGCCCTATGGGCGTTGGAACATCGGTATCTCCTGCATCGTCATCCATGCTGTCGATGTCTGCGGAGTCGAAGTTGAGCACGTCGTTTAAATTGTCGACAGTGGCTATCAAGTGGGTGGTGGGTGGGCTTTGAATTTCTTCATCATCCGTATCCCATCCTTGCTGACCGCAGTTCGGCCAGGGCTCTCCTGATAAAGAGAGAGAGACTTGAGAGAATTCAGGATATCGCCAAAGGGCGAGTGCTGAAAGATGTCCGCAGCGGTGAACTCCATTATTGGAGCCCAATCGGATTTGATCGACAGGGGCGCGGGGGGTTCAGAGTCCGAAAAGGAGTCCGGATCCTCGGAGTCACGGGTCATGCAGAGTGTGGGGTTGGCGTTCGGCTCGATCGCCTTCGAGATCGCAGCCCCCAAGGTGACGTCCAGCCGCTTATCCTCGATTGACGCAACTGGCTCCGAATTAAGGGTTAGAGCCGGTGCGTTTGCGGCCTCCAGGGCACTGTTCGGCGGCAGAGCTAGATCGTGCCCCACGAGATAGTGCGGCGCGCTTGGCTGTGGCTCGAATCCGTCGAAGATCAAATCTCCGCGGATGTCTGTCGTGTAGTTTAGGCTTCCAAACCTGACCTGGTGGCCAGGGGCGTGGCTTTCGATAATGCTCCAGGTGGCCAAGCGAATTGGCCCGCAGTGCGAAGCCGCCGAAGACGAAGATCTGTCCGGGGAGAAAAGTCTCACCCTGGACCTCATCGTTGTTTATGATCAAGGGAGCCATCGGGCCTAAAGGTGACGACACAGAGGAACTCTCAATGAAAGCACCAATGTCGGTGTCAAAACCGGCGGATCTCGGGTAGGGGGTCCCGAACTGTGCGTCAAGGCCGGATGGTAACAAGAGACAAGGGACACGATGTTTTTACCCAGGTTCGGGCCCTCTCGATGGAGGTAATACCCTACTCCTGCTTGATTAATATTGATGATATGGGTAGTACAAGAGTAGATCTACCACGAGATCAAGGAGGCTAAACCCTAGAAGCTAGCCTATGGTATGATTGTTATGTATGGAGTTGATGTCCTACGGACTACAACCCTCCGGTTTATATAGACACCGGACAGGGTTAGGGTTACACAGAGTCGGTTACAATGGTAGGAGATCTTGAATATCCGCATCGCCAAGCTTGCCTTCCACGCCAAGGAAAGTCCCATCCGGACACGGGACGAAGTCTTCAATCTTGTATCTTCATAGTCCAGGAGTCCGACGAAGGTATAGTCCGGCTACCCGAACACCCCCTAATCCAGGACTCCCTCACTGCCCAAAACAATTTTCCTTGCACGCTTTTGGGCAAAAATATGCTGGTACAAACCCCGGGATCTATCATCAAGAGCCATCTGGTCTGCCGTGATCTGGAAATCAATATCAACGGAGTCTACTTTCCAACCTCTCTGGTAATCATCGAGTCTGAAAAGTTGGATATTATATTGGGTATGAATTGGTTGACCAAATATCAAGTTTGCATAAACTGTGCAACCCGAGAAGTCACTTTGACCGGTTTGAATGGGCAGCTTACCCAATTCTATGCTCGCAAGAATATACCCAATCAAGAATTGGTATGCACCGCTATGGCTGAATTGGAATTTATTCCTGTGGTCAGCGAGTACCCTGATGTATTTCCGGAAGAACTACCAGGCATGCCACCGGATGGGGAACTGGAGTTTGTAATAGATCTTGTGGCTGGAACCGCACTGCTATACAAGAAGTATTACCGGATGCCCTCATCAGAATTAGTGGAGCTAAAGAAACAACTTGATGAATTGCTCCAGAAAGGTTATATTCGTCCCAGCTCTTCACCATGGGGATCACCTGCTATTTTCATGGACAAAAAGTATGCTAGTCTTCGTATGTGCGTAGATTACTGCCACCAGAATGAAGTCACCATAAAAAAAAAGTCCTCTGCCAAGGATTGATGATCTGTTTGATCAGCTCAGTGGGGCTAAAGTATTCTCTAAAATCGATTTATGGACCGGATATCATCAGCTCAAGATTAAAAAGGAGGATATTCCTAAGATTGCATTCACTAATCGGTACGGTCTTTACGAATATACCGTGATGTCCTTTGGTCTCACCAATGCCCCTGCTTTCTTCATGCATATGATGAACAAAGTATTCATGGACTTCCTCGACAAATTCGTGGTAGTCTTCATCGATGACATCCTCATTTACTCCAAGGGTGAAGAAGAGCACAAGGATCACCTCTGAGTAGTGCTACAACGACTCCGCGACCATCAGCTATATGACAAATTCAGTAATTGTGAATTTTGGCTCAAGCAAGTTGTATTTCTCGGACATGTACTATCCGCCGAAGGTATAGCCATGGACCCAAGCAAAGTAAAGGATGTGCTCGATTGGGTGCCGCCCACGACTGTGATGCAGATCCGGAGCTTTCTCGGATTGTCTAGATATTACCGTCGTTTTATTGAAGGGGTTTCCAAGATTGCTAAACCCATGACGGAGCTGCTCAAAAAAGATAAGAATTTTGAATGGACGAAGGATTGTGAGAAATTTTACTGAGCTGAAGATACGTCTGGCAACCGCACCTGTATTGACTCTTCCAGACATTTATCGCAGTTTCGATGTGTACTGCGATGCCTCCAGGCAAGGTATTGGCTGCGTACTCATGCAAGACAGCAAG
Source organism: Aegilops umbellulata (assembly GCA_032464435.1). Taxonomy (NCBI): domain Eukaryota; kingdom Viridiplantae; phylum Streptophyta; class Magnoliopsida; order Poales; family Poaceae; genus Aegilops; species Aegilops umbellulata. Next base: position 469,216,612 of record CP136056.1, on the reverse strand, counting down.
GTAGTAGCATATGCATCGCGACAGCTACAACCCCATGAAGGAAATTATCCTACTCATGATTTGGAATTGGCTGCGGTGGTTCATGCCTTAAAAATTTGGAGACACTACCTCATTGGAAAACAGTGCCAAATTTTTACCGACCACAAAAGTCTCAATTAAATCTTCACTCAGCCAGATTCAAATCTCCGTCAATGAAGATGGCTAGAGTTGGTCAAGGATTATGACCTTGCACTACAAAAAAATACACTTCCGTGATGATACGTGTGTGTCACAGTAGGTCGCGTTTTCTGTCATGCATGTACATCCATGACAAATTTATGACAAAACCAAGATAGTCATACCTGTGCTGTCGTAGAAGTGTTCCATGACATTGCCAAAATTATCATCACGGAAGTGTCCACTTCCATGACGATAAATCGCGCGTCACAGAAGTGCTTTCGTCAAGGGTGACCAACACGTGGAATCCACCGTAAGGGAACGCTGTTAAGCTATCGGGTCGGGTTTTGGATCCGATAACCCGTTAACAGCCCCGACCAATGGGGATTTTCCATGTGTAAAATCATCATTGGCTGGAGGAAACACGTGTCGGCTCATCGTTGGGACAGATGTCACCCACTCATTGGACAGAAGGCGCCTATGATACGTCGACATGTGGCACGGCCCAACAGAGGCCCATTCCTGTGAAAACGCCGGCCCGTTTGACTTGGTCAAAAGGTGGCGGGCCGGCCCATGTAAAGCCTGTTAACGGCCTGTTCGCATATAGCCCATTTATAGCCAGCTAACCCAAGGCCCATTACGCCCTATCCGAATTAGGCCCAGTAGCGTCATCTGGGCCACCCATTATGATTCCAGCCTGTTTTCACTTCTGGCCCATGTATGGCCCATGACGTCTTTCGGCCCATATGAGGCCCTATGTAACTTTTGGCCTATTAACGGCCCGTGGTGAAACTGGCCCGTAATGAATAGTGTATCACTTTACACCCATTAACGACCCGTGGTGAAACTGGCCCGTAATGAACAGTGTATCACTTTATACCCATTAACGGCCCGTTATTCCGTAGGGCCGTTTCCAACCCATGTTATCTTTTGGCCTTCTCAGAGCCCATTTATTCTTGGGCTCATTTCCAACATTCGTTTACTTACGGCCCGTTACTGTCATTTTCTGCTTGTGGGCCAAATTCAGCCCGTGGTTACAGTCGGCCCGTTTGTGGTCCGTTAATACGTTGGGCCGTTTTCATAGCGTCATCAAATATGGCCTATTAACGATGGCCCGTTATGGTCGGCCCCTGAACAGACGGTTCCAACTCTAGCCCGTTTACGGCCATAATGTGGCCTATTATTGGCCCATGTTTGGCCAATCGATCATACTGCCCGTATAAGCCCCATTGATGATACGGCCCGTAGAAGGCCCATTGTTTCTACAGCCCGTAGAAGGCCCACTGTTTCTACGGCCCGTAGGAGGCCCAGTGTCACTACAGTAAATATTAGCCCATGGTTATTGTGGCCTAGTTTTAAAAAATAGGTTATTGCAGCCACTAGCAAACCACGGAAAAATAACTGCAATAAATACAAGCAAACAAATAAACAAGACAACAAGGAAATAAATAAGCAAGCAACTTACACTAGGCTATCATGGCTATCACACAAATTACATCCACTGGGCATCAAAATTCGCCACCAGTGCAAATAAACGCGCCGACAAAAGAATATACAAAACTGAGAGCACTTCAGAAGGCACTAGGCCTGGCCAGGTCGGGCCCCCCCAAACAGCTGAAGAAGCTGAGTAGACCTCGGTTGTGTCAACGATAGATGCATCAACACTAGATTTAAGGCATGATGGTGCGCACGACAGTCTTCTGACATCTTTGACTTCAAGTCGGAGCTGAGCTGAAGCAAGCCTTTCCGCTTTAAGTTGAGACTGAAGAAGTCGAATTGATTGAGGCAGCGACTGCATAGAGGTTGTCTCACACCTGCTGGTGAGTAGCTTCAACTCACTGTCTTCATCAAAACAGGACCTTGGGGTCATCTCGCTGTCCTCAAGATGGTTTGGCTCACTATCTTCCCTAAAGTTCTGCCTGGCGTAAGAGATACGAGTCTGAAAGAGAAACAAGGAGACATGTAACAGGTTTCACAATTATATAAGCAAATAAATGGATCTGTTCTGCAGAAGGAACATGTTTTAACAACTACAATTTGAAACTGGTAGTTGTTGCAAACATCCAATCAGATGTAAACAGCAAAGCAAACAGCAATGGAGGAAATGACGCCTATCCAAATCTATACTAGAACAAAGTTTGAAGGATTGATAAGGATAAACTTACATTACATGTTAACACGGGCTGGACAAAGCCCTTCTCCATGTTGATGGAAGGATATTTCAATAAATTCCCCAAAGAAAATTCTTTATAAGCGTTGCCATCATTCTACATTTTGTAAAGAGTAAATATAGATCAAATTATATTGGAAGAAATAGAGGATAATGAAGCTCAGGTGCAGACTGATGATACATAATCAAATAGCAATTAATTAAGTACATCGTTACAAGGCAAAAGGGAGAGAGGTACTGACAAGAGAAATGCAGAGCCCATTATTTTTTTGAGATCGTATGATCCTTTGAGCAAGGAGATTCATCTGAAATTAGTTTTCATACAAGAGAGAAGGTAAGGCACAAGAAGAAGTTTAGGAGTTAAAATTTTGAATTGATAACATAGACAATACCTGACGCTGGGCTCCCAACAGTTCTAATAGGGGTTTGGCCACTGGAGTAGGGGTAAAGTGTGGTACAGTTGGGCCTGTGTTTTCTGTGGATGCTGATCTATCTGATTTAACAGGTATCACTACCTTTTCCAAATACCTAGTTTGTACTCCTTGAGGATCTGCACTCACCCTCTTCCTTTTGGACATCTATTACGAAAGAACAACATTTGACTGGAAAAACATAGTGTGACAACACATGAAATAGTTACAGAAAATGGATAGGTATGGCATGTACTCATATATGATGCTTAAACTAAGCAGATGGTGTAACAAAGTAGAAGTAATGCAAGAGGTCAGAAGCAAAATATGTGCGACCAATACAACTTTGCAAAGTTAGAGCAAGCACCTTGATGGGTGAATAAGATAGGCCATCCTCCACCATGCCAAGTTTGTTAGCCAGTGGATCGTTCCGCAATATTCCTCTCGTGCACCCATTCTCATATTCATTTTGATAATGTTCAATATCTGACATGCATGAAAACATAAAAACAAGTGAGATTTTCTTTGTAATGCAGAAGTGATTCTAATCCAATACTGTCTCCCTGTAAACCCCTTTGTGCTATCTCTGCAATTCTTTTAAAAGATGCCATGCATGCTGTAATTTGTTGTGTTCATTAATATAATGTGGCCTACTACTCAAAATATGAGAGCTCTAGAAGTGATGACACTTCGCAGATGATAGATTCAACATATAGTAAAGAAGAACAAGTCGACCTGACCTAACAGATTCAAAATATACTAAGGGAGAACAACTCGACCTGACCAGTCAACCACAAGAGAAGAGTATCATCTTAAAGAAGAGCAGAAGAGCAAGCAGATTGAAGATATTACAAGTCTTTCAATACAATGTCGGTTGGCCACCCATGATGAGCCAGAGCGCACAGAGAAATACTATTCTTTCCGGTCTCTCCATATGGGGATCACATGCATTTCGAAACTAAAGTAGGAACATTTAGCTAACCTGTCGGAGTAATCGGCCACGGGTAGGATAACCCGAAGCCCAGAACCTTTCAAGACATCGGGGCTGACTGTGCCCCTCAGGACGCCAAGATGAAGAGCCGCCTTCTGGAGGCCGGCTGGAGGAACGGCTGACAGCCCACACGCGGCCGAGTCCTAGAGGCAAGGTCAAGACAAGCCGACTCCTACCTGGCGGCTTCTAGAGAAGCCGGCCTCGAGGAGTCAGCCCACGGCACTAGCAAAGCCCATGCCCTCTTCAAGCGGGATGGGACGGGGGATGGCTACAGTATGGCCCATTCCCTCCCCTTTCTAGGGGCGGGCGTGGCCACAGTGCGCTGTACCAGCGGAGATCTCCGCCCGACGCGGCACTGTTGCCATATCATCCCTGACATCATCACCAGCAGACGGAGTCCTGCTCCCACGACGGCCTATCTGTACGGCCCCAGTATGATGGGCCCCACCAGTCAGCGAGAGTTCAGAAGACGGCGGGAGCTCTACCAGCCGGACCCGAGGGAGGTCGGCTCCTAGGAGTCGGCCGGCCCCTTCCTCGGGCACCACACGCCATTAATCAGACGAGACGGGGAGTGGCTATAGTAATCGCCCGCCAGGCGGCGGGGCTGTAGCCATGACCCCCTGACCAAGCCTGCGTCATTAGAGGCACGGCTACAGTAACCAGCAGCCGGTAGGACCCACAAGCAGCGGGTACGGCCTGTCGGCTCCGTACCAGACCAGTCGGCGGGGCCCACCAATCAGCGGGCCCCAGCAGTCGGCGGAGAAGCCGGCGGCCGCAGAGACTGAGTAGGTGTCACTTGGGGAGTGGTGTCTCCTAGATTGGCTAGGTGTCACTTGGGAGCCTCCGACAACATTGCGGAGTTGAACCAAGGAGTTTGTAAGGGCAAGGAGATCGCCTACTTCGTGAAGATCTACCACTAGTGAGGCAAGTCCTTCGTGGGCGATGGCCATGGTGGGATAGACAAGGTTGCTTCTTCGTGGACCCTTCGTGGGTGGAGCCCTTTGTGGACTCGCGCAACCGTTACCCTTCGTGGGTTGAAGTCTCCATCAACGTGGATGTAGGATAGCACCACCTCTCCGAACCACGGGAAAAACATCTGTGTCTCCAATAACGTTTGAATTCTCCAAACCCTTCCCTTTACATTCTTGCAAGTTGCATGCTTTACTTTCCGCTGCCTATATATTCTTTGCATTCTTGCTTGAATTGTGTGATGATTTCTTGACTTGTCCTAAAGTTGCTAAAATCTGCCAAGAACTAAAAATTGGGAAAAGGTTAAGTTTTTATTTGGTCAAGTAGTCTAATCACCCCCCTCTAGACATACTTCCGATCCTACAAGTGGTATCAGAGCTTTGGTCTCCATTTACTTTGATTTCCATAGCTTTTGGTGGTCATAGCCTTGGTTTCACAACCTAGGAGAGTATGGCGTCTAGCGGGGGAAATTATCACCGTAGAGGTCCTTACTTTGATGGTACTAATTTTGCTAGTTGGAAGCATAAAATGAAAATGCATATTCTTCGACATAACCCCGCCGTTTGGGCTATTGTGTGTGTTGGTTTGCAAGGTGACTTCTTCGATGGGAAAGAACCAAACCGTGAAGCTACCGCGGATGAGTTGAAGATGCTACAATACAACACTCAAGCTTGTGATATTCTCTTCAACGGATTGTGCCCCGAAGAATTCAACAAAATCAGCCGTCTTGAGAATGCAAAGGAAATTTGGGATACTTTGATTGATATGCACGAAGGTACCGACTCCGTCAAGGAATCCAAATTGGATGTGCTTCAAAGTCAACTTGACAAGTTCAAAATGAAGGATGGTGAAGGTGTCGCTGAAATGTACTCTAGGCTTGCTCTCATCACAAACGAGATTGCCGGCTTAGGGAGTGAAGAGATGACCGATAGATTCATCATCAAGAAGATCCTAAGAGCCTTGGATGGAAAATATGATACCGTGTGCACATTGATCTAAATGATGCCCAATTACAAAGATCTCAAGCCAACGGAGGTCATTGGAAGAATTGTTGCTCATGAGATGTCACTCAAGGATAAAGAGGAACTTCACAACAAATCAAGTGGTGCCTACAAAGCCTCATGTGAAGCCCCCACATCATCAAGTGAGAAACAAAACTTCAATGAAGAATTGAGCTTAATGGTGAAGAACTTCAACAAGTTCTACAAGAGTAGAAGCAAAGATAGAAGCTCCAAGTCAAGTTCCTACAATGACAAAAGATCTTCTGGAGCGTTCGGCCGGCTTGTAGGGATAACTTTCTTTGGCCATGTTATTTTGAGAAGACATAATTGCTTTGTTAGTATGCTTGAAGTATTATTATTTTTATGTCAATATGAACTTTTTTCTTGAATCTTACGGATCTGAATATTCATACCACAATTAAGAAGATTTACATTGAAATTATGCCAAGTAGCACTCCGCATCAAAAATTCTCTTTTTATCATTTACCTACTCGAGGTCGAGCAGGAATTAAGCTTGGGGATGCCTGATACGTCTCCAACGTATCTATAATTTTTGATTGCTCCATGCTATATTATCTACTATTTTGGACTATATTGGGCTTTATTTTCCACTTTTATATTACTTTTGGGACTAACCTATTAACCGGAGGCCCAGCCCAGAATTGTTGTTTTTTGCCTATTTCGGTGTTTCGAAGATACGGAATATCAAATGGAGTCCAAACGGAATGAAACCATTGGGAACATGATTTGCTCATCAGATAAGACCCAAGAGACTTGGAGCCTCCGTCAAGAAAGCCACGAGGCGGTCACGAGGGTGGAGGGCGCCCCCCCTAGGGCACGCCCCCTGCCTCGTGGGCCCCTCGAAGCTCCACCGACGTACTCCTTCCTCCTATATATAGCTACGTACCCCCAAACGATCAGATACAGAGTCAAAAACCTAATTCCACCGCTGCAACTTTCTGTATCCATGAGATCCCATCTTGGGGCCTGTTCCGAAGCTCCGCCGGAATGGGAATCCACCATGGAGGGCTTCTACATCAACACCATAGCCCCTCCGATGAAGTGTGAGTAGTTTACCTCAGACCTTCGGGTCCATAGTTAGTAGCTAAATGGCTTCTTCTCTCTTTTTGGATATCAATACAATGTTCTCCCCCTCTCTCGTGGAGATCTATTCGATGTAATCTTCTTTTTGCGGTGTGTTTGTTGAGACCTATGAATTGTGGGTTTATGATCAAGTTTATCTATGAACAATATTTGAATCTTCTCTAAATTCTTTTATGTATGATTGGTTATCTTTGCAAGTCTCTTCGAATTATCAGTTTGGTTTGGCCTACTAGATTGGTTTTTCTTGCAATGGGAGAAGTGCTTAGCTTTGGGTCCAATCTTGCGGTGTCCTTTCCCAATGACAGAAGGGGCAGCAAGGCATGTATTGTATTGTTGCCATCGAGGATAACAAGATGGGGTATTTATCGTATTGCATGAATTTATTCCTCTACATCATGTCATCTTGCTTAAGGCGTTACTATGTTTTCATTAACTTAATACTCTAGATGCATGCTGGATAGCGGTCGATGAGTGGAGTAATAGTAGTAGATGCAGGTAGGAGTCGGTCTACTTGTCTCAGAAGTGATGCCTATATACATGATCATACCTATATATTCTCATAACTATGCTCAATTCTGTCAATTGCTCAATAGTAATTTGTTCACCTACCGTAGAATACTTATGCTCTTGAGAGAAGCCACTAGTGAAATCTATGGCCCCCAGTTCTATTCTCATCATATCAATCTTCCATCACTTTATATTTGCTTTACTTTTACTTTTGCCTTTTATTTTACCTTGCATCTTTATATCAAAAATACCAAAAATATTATCTATCATCTCTATCAGATCTCACTCTCATAAGTGACTGTGAAGGGATTGACAACCCCTAATCGCGTTGGTTGCGTTGAGCTATCGTTTTGTGTAGGTACGAGGGACTCGCGCATGGCCTGCTACTGGATTGATACCTTGGTTCTCAAAAACCGAGGGAAATACTTATGCTACTTTGCTGCATCATCCTCTCCTCTTCGGGGAAATCCAACGCAGTGCTCAAGAGGTAGCAGCTGCCAGCCGCAGTCGGACTCGCATCACCATAGAGCGCGACAAAGACGACCACCCAAGAGCAGTGGAACGAAGGGACGACTGTATGCCTCCTCCCCCTCGCAGGGAGAGGCGAGTCTCCCTGCCACCTGTTGACCACCAGACACTCGGCGACCGCCTTGGCCGCCGAGAGGGAGTCGGAGAGAATGATGCCTGCCATCGGATCGACCGTCTCCACCGATCCCTGGCGCTAGAAGAAGAAGATGAGTTGGGTCCGCCGTGTTTCGGCCCCCGTATTCGAGATGAAACCTTCCCCAAAGGATTCACGCTCCCAAGAGACACGCCCAAATACACCGGCTTCGTGAAGCCGGAGGACTGGCTGGTCGACTACTCCATAGCCGTCAGCATAGCAAACGACAACAAGCGTGTTGCCGTAAAATACGTTCCGCTCATGCTCCAGGGCACGGCCCGGACTTGGCTGAACAGCTTGAAGCCCCGCAGCATCAACACTTGGGTCGACTTCATAGACGCCTTCGTCCGCAACTTCACCAGCACGTATAAGCGGCCGCCCAAGCCTCGCTAGCTTTCCTTGTGCATGCAAGGCCCCGACAAGTCAACTCGCGACTACCTCATGCGCAGGGCCGATCTCCGTAACTCCTGTGAGGGCGTGCATGAGGTGCAGGCCATCGAGTACTTCACCGTAGGGTGCCGAGAGGGCACCCTCTTCAAGCACAAGCTCCTCTGCGACGAGCCGGCGACCCTCGACGAGCTGCTGATCATAGCAGACAAATATGCCACGGCCGACTCCTCCATGAAGGCAGAGATGCAAGTTAGTGCGACTGGCAAAGTGGCTCCTCACGCTCCTCGAACCCTGGCTGGAGACGCCAGTCGGCGTCAACAGCAGAACGACCACAAGCGCAAGGACACACAACCGGCTTCCACCAGCCGGCAGGTGGCAACAGTTGACGACCAGCAGCCGGAAGGGCAGCCTCCGCCAAACATCAGAAGGGCGGCAAGCCCAACTGGTTGCCAGCTTTCTCATATGAGCAGACTTTGGATGCTCCCTGCAAATTCCATAGTGGTGCGAAGCCGTCCAACCACACCACTCGGAAGTGCCACCTGCTCACCAGGATCGCCAAGGGAGACGACCTCTTGCCTCCCCCGCCTGCTGGGCAGCCGCCTCCTCCTTCGCCCCAGCAGCCGGCGGTCAGACCAGTCGGCGTGATACAAGACGAGTACCCAGAGGAGCATGGAGCCTATCTCGTGTTCACCAGCGTGGCCGATGACCGACGCAGCAGACGGCTGCAACAACAAGAAGTGAATGCAGTGGCATCAGAGACACCAGAGTTCATGCATTGGACTGAGAAGCCCATCAGCTGGAGCAGAGCCGACCACCCAGAAGTGATGCCTAACCCCAGCTCCTATGCCCTGGTTTTGGGTGCCACCTTTGCCACGGATAGGCAAGCTGCTCGTTTCTCCCAAGTCCTGATAGATGGTGGCAGCAGCATCAACATCCTGTACAAAGACACCATGGAGAAGTTAGGAATGAAGCAGAGGCAGCTTCAGTCCAGCCGGACAGTATTCCATGGCATAGTTCCTGGCCTTTCCTGCTCACCAATCGGCAAGATCCTGATAGTCGTCCTCTTCGGAGACAAAGATCACTTCCGTCGAGAGTCAGTTTGGTTTGAGGTGGTGGACCTTGAGAGCCCATACCATGCGTTACTTGGCAGGCCTGCCCTGGCCAAGTTCATGGCTGTCCCCCACTATGCCTACCTCAAGATGGAGATGCCGAGTTCCAAGGGGATTCTGACCATAGCTGGCGACTACAAGAAGTCATCCGCCTGCGTAGCAGAGAGCAGTGGATTGGCCGAGTCCCTCATGATCGCAGCTGAGAAGCGGCTCCTTGACCGCGTTGTGGCGATGGCAAGAAAGCAGCCGGAGATGTCGCCCGATCCGAAGGAGTCGGAAGCTGAGGGCTCGTTCAAGCTGGCCAAAGAGACAAAGAAGATACCCTTGGACCCGGAGCACCCGGAGAGGTACACTGTCATAGGTACAAACCTCGACAGCAAATAGGAAGGCAAGCTCGTCGATTTCCTCCGTGAGAATCGGGATGTCTTTGCATGGTCCCCCAAAGACATGCCGGGTGTCTCGACGGATTTCACCGAGCACAAATTACATGTCCGGTCTGATGCCAAACCAGTCAGGCAGCCCTTGCGCCGCCTGTCAGAAGAGAAGAGAAGAGTTGTTGGAGAAGAGATAGCCCGGCTGCTGGCAGCTGGCTTCATCATGGAGGTGTTCTTTCCAGAATGGCTGGCCAACCATGTCCTTGTGCTGAAGAAAAACAAGCAGTGGCGTATGTGTATCGATTACACTAGCCTCAACAAAGCATGCCCCAAGGACCCGTTTGCTCTGCCAAGGATCGACCAAGTGATAGACTCCACAGCCGGATGCGAGCTGTTGAGTTTTTTGGATGCATATTCAGGATACCACCAGATCAAGCTGAACCCGGCTGACAGACTAAAGACCGCCTTCATCACCCCATTTGGAGCTTTCTGCTACTTGACTATGACATTCGGCTTGAGGAATGCCGACGCCCTTTCCAACGTTGCATGCAGAAGTGCCTCCTCAAGCAAGTCGGCAGAAACACCCACGTTTACGTGGATGATGTGGTGGTGAAGACGGAGAAGCGTGGGACTCTGCTAGAAGACCTCAAGGAAACCTTTGAGAACCTACGCCGGTTTCAGATCAAGATCAATCCAGAGAAATGCGTCTTCGGAGTGCCAGCAGGCCAGCTTCTTGGCTTCCTGGTCTCTGAGCGCGGCATAGAGTGCAACCCCGTGAAGATCAAGGCCATCGAGAGGATGGAAGTGCCCACCCGACTGCTGGATGTGCACAAGTTCACTGGCTGTTTGGCGTCCATCAGCCGTTTCATCAGTCGGCTGGGAGAGAAGGCTCTTCCCCTATACCAGCTCATGAAGAAAACCACTTTTTTGAGTGGAACGACAAGGCGGACGAAGCTTTTCTCCAGCTTAAGAAGATGCTGACCACTCCACCTGTCCTGGCGGCTCCGACTCCTAAGGAGCCCATGCTCCTCTACATCGCCGCCACCAACCGGGTGGTCAGCCCAGTCATCGTTGTAGAGCGCAAGGAGGAAGGCAAGGCACTACCAATCCAGAGACCTATATTATTTGAGCGAAGTGTTGTCGACCTCCAAGCAAAACTACCCCCACTACCAGAAGATGTGCTACAGCGTGCACTTTGCCGCCAAGAAATTGAAGCCTTATTTTCAAGAGCACCCGATCACTATGGTCTGCACAGCTCCACTAGCCGAGATCATTGGAAGCCGATATGCTTCAGGCCGAGTGGCCAAATGGGCCATAGAGTTGGCCCCCAACACCATCTACTACTAGCCTCGCACCGCCATCAAGTCACAAGCGTTGGCCGACTTCCTCGTCGACTGGGCCGAGACCCAGTACCTGCCACCAGCGCCTAACTCCACCCATTGGCGGATGCACTTCGATGGCTCCAAGATGCACACTGGTTTGGGAGTCGGCATCGTCCTCACCTCTCCCAAAGGCGACAAGCTCAAATATGTGCTACAAATCCATTTTGCCGCCTCCAACAATGCCGCCGAATATGAGGCACTCATTCACGGTCTCCGGCTTGCCAAAGAGCTCGGCATTCGCCGGATCCTGTGCTATCGTGACTCCGACTTGGTGGTCCAGCAGTCGTCAGGCGACTGGGACGCCAAAGATGAAAACATGGCGAGTTACTGCTTCCTCATACAACAACTCAGTGGATATTTTGAGGGGTGCGTGTTCCTCCATGTGCCAAGAAATGACAACGAGCAAGCAGATGCCTTGGCACGAATCGGCTTCACTCGTCAAGCAATACCGACCGGTGTCGCTCTTCAACGCCTCCTCAAGCCGTCTGTCAAGCCATCAATAGAATTAGACTCCATCTTTGTGCCGGCTCCTCCTGAAGCAGTCGGATCGGACTTGGGAGCTCCAACAGCCGGCACAAGAATTCTGGCAGACGGTCCGAGGGCTGTGGAAGTCGCACCCGGCCCGGGGACTGCAGCAGCCAGCCCGGAGATTTCGGAGCTTGATCCGGGGACTGCATCAGTCAGCCCAGGGACTTCGTCGATCCAGCAAGCGGCTACCGACTCCAACCCGCCGCCTCCCGGCCCAGCCACCCTCGTCCCAGTCGCAGTTCTGACAGTCAAAGAAATCGCAGCACCCTCATGGGCCCAGCCCATCCTCAAATTCCTGGTGAACAAAGAGCTGCCAACTGATGAGATCTTAGCTCGGCAAGTGCAACGCCGGGCAGCAGCCTACACCATAGTCAACAGAGAGCTTGTGAGGCGCAGTGTCACTGGCGTCTACCAGCGCTGCGTGGAGCCGGAGCAAGGCCAATCAATTCTCAAAGATATCCATCAAGGCGAGTCTGGACACCACGCGGCTTCAAGAGCACTCGTCGCCAAAGCCTTCCGCCATGGTTTCTTCTGGCCGACTGCTCTTGAAGATGCCAAGGACCTGGTCCAAAAATGCAAAGGGTGCCACTAGTTCCTCTCCAAGCCACATCAGCCGGCTTCTGCACTCAAGACTATTCCCATTGCCTGGCCCTTTGCTGTTTGGGGCCTGGACATGGTGGGACCATTCAAGACGGCACGAGGCGGCCTGACTCACTTACTTGTCGAAGTGGACAAGTTCACCAAGTGGATAGAAGCAAAACCAATCAAGAAGTTGAATGGTCCGACTGCCATGACTTTCATCCCCGACATCACAATTCGGTACGGCATACCACACAGCACCATCACCGACAACGGCACAAACTTTGCCAAAGGTTCCTTGGCCCGTTTCTGCGCGACGCAGGGCATCCGACTGGACTTAGCGTCCGTTGCCCATCCGCAGTCAAACGGCCAGGTAGAGCGAGCAAACAACCTCATCTTGTCCGGCATCAAGCCTCGACTGGTCGAGCCTCTGGAGCGTTCGGCCGGCTGCTGGCTTGACGAGCTGCTGATACGTCTCTATCATATCTACTTTTCCAAACACTTTTGCCCTTGTTTTGGACTCTAACTTCTATGATTTGAATGGAACTAACCCGGACTGACGTTGTTTTCAGCAGAATTGCCATGATGTTGTTTTATGTGCAGAAAACAAAAGTTCTCGGAATGACCTGAAACTCCACGGAACATCTTATAAAAAATAATAAAAAATCCTCGCCAAAGATGAAGACCAGGGGGGCCATACCCTGTCCACAAGGGTGGGGGCGCCCCCCCTACATCGGGGGCCCCCTAGAGACCTTCCGACGCCAACTCCAACTCTATATATTTGCTTCCAGGGAGAAAAAAAATAGGAGAGAAGAAATCATCACGTTTTACGATACAGGGCCACCGTCAAGCCCTAAAACCTCTCGGGAGGGCTGATCTAGAGTCCGTTCGGGCTCCGAAGAGGGGGATTCGTCGCCGTCGTCATCATCAACCATCCTCGATCACCAATTTCATGATGCTCACCGCCGTGCGTGAGTAATTCCGTCGTAGGCTTGCTAGACGGTGATGGGTTGGATCAGATTTATCATGTAATCGAGTTAGTTTTGTTAGGGTTTGATCCCTAGTATCCACTATGTTCTGAGATTGATGTTGCTATGACTTTGCTATGCTTAATGCTTGTCACTAGGGCCCGAGTGCCATGATTTCAGATCTGAACCTATTATGTTTTCATGAATATATGTGTGTTTTTTATCCTATCTCGCAAGTCTATAGTCACCTACCATGTGTTATGATCCGGCAACCCCGAAGTGACAATAATCGGGACCACCCCCGGTGATGACCATAGTTTGAGGAGTTCATGTATTCACTAAGTGCTAATGCTTTGTTCCGGTTCTCTATTAAAAGGAGGCCTTAATATCTCCTAGTTTCCATTAGGACCCCGCTGCCACGGGAGGGTAGGACAAAAGATGTAATGCAAGTTCTTTTCCATAAGCACGTACGACTATATTCAGAATACATGCCTACATTACATTGATGAATTGGAGCTAGTTCTGTGTAACCCTATGTTATGACTGTTACATGATGAACCGCATCTGGCATAATTATCCATCACCGATCCAATGCCTACGAGCTTTCCATCTACTGGTTTACGCTTATTTACTTTCCCGTTGCTACTATTACAATCACTAAAAAATACCAAAAATATTGCTTTTACTTTCATTACTCTTTTGTTACCGTTGCCACTACTATCATATTACTTTGCTACCAAATACTTTGCTGCAGATACTAAGTTATCCAGGTGTGGTTGAATTGACAACTCAACTGCTAATACTTGAGAATATTCTTTGGCCCCCCTTGTGTCGAATCAATAAATTTGGGTTGAATACTCTACACTCGAAAGCTGTTGCGATCCCCTACACTTGTCGGTTATCAAGACTAATTTCTGATGCCGTTGCTGGGGAGCATAGCTCTATTCTTTGAGTCACTTGGGATTTATATCTGCTGGACACTATGAAGAACTTGAAAGACGCTAAGACAACAATTTATCCCTCAACTACGAGGGGAGGTAAGGAACTGCCACCTAGCTCTGCAGTTGATTCACCTTCTGTTATGAGTAAGCTTGCGACACCTAAACCTGCTTCTGCTATTCGTTCTGATATGTCGCATGTTATTGATGATGCCACTTCTACTATGCATGATACTTATGATGAAACTACTTCTATGCCTGATAGTACTGTGCCCTTAGTGAATTTCTTGATGAACAAATTGCTAGGGCGAGAGAAAAAGAAATTATTGAATATGATTATATTGATGAAAGTGATGATGAAGATAGGCCTGTTATTCCTGAGGGTTATGTTTTTGATATGGAAGCTTCTGCAGCCATTCTAGCTTGCAAAGATAGAAATGAACTCAAGAGCCTATTAATTAAATGGAACAAAGAATCTCTTAGAGATAGAATGAGGCCTGACTCTGCTTTTGCTACTTCACCTATTTGTGTTCCTGATAAGGATTATGAATTCTCTGTTGATCCTGATATAATTACTTTGGTTGAATCTGATCCTTTCCATGGTTATGAATCTAAAACTGTTGTGGCACATCTTACTAAATGAAATGATATAGCCACCCTGTTCACTAATGATGAGAGATCTCGCTACTTTTATGTACTTAAAATATTTCCATTCTCATTAAAGGGTGATGCTAAGATATGGTTTAATTCTTTTGATCCTGGTTGTGTGCGTAGTCCCCAGGATATGATTTATTACTTCTCTGCTAAATATTTCCCTGCTCATAAGAAACAAGCTGCTTTAAAGGAAATATACAACTTTGTGCAAATTAAAGAAGAGAGTCTCCCACAAGCTTGGGGGAGGCTTCTCAAGTTACTTAATGCTTTGCCTGATCATCCTCTTAAGAAAAATGAAATACTTGATATCTTTTATAATGGACTAACCGATGCTTCCAGAGATTACCTGGATAGTTGTGCTGGTTCTCTTTTCAGGGAAAGAACACTGGATGAAGCTGAAATTTTATTGAATAATATGTTGACAAATGAAAATAATTGGGCACCTCTTGAGCCAGCTCCTGCTCTAATTACTGAGCCTATTTCTAAACCAACTCCGAAGAAGAGAGGTGTTCTATTTCTCAGTCCCGAACATATGCAAGAGGCAAAGAAATCTATGAAACAAAAAGGTATTAAAGCTGAAGACGTTAAGAATTTACCTCCTATTGAAGAAATACATGGTCTTAATTTACCGCCTGTCGTGGTTTTGTCACGACAGATGTCCTCATGAAAGGACTTAGTCATGGATCCATCGCTACGGGTTAGCTTGAAGGGGTTAAAGCAGAAACATGGACGCAAGAGAGTTTATACTAGTTCGGCCCCTTTGATGAAGGTAAAAGCCTACGTCTAGTTGTGATGGAATTGATGGGGTTTCGTTGACTAGGGAGCAAACAAGCTTCACCTAAGCCTCGAATTGTTGTCTGTCGTCCTTCAACCACCGCCGGGTCGTCCCCTTATGTACATGGGTGATGCCCGTCGGTTTGCAGATTCCCGAGACCGGCTCATAGACGTGTCCAGTTCGATCTCTAATATCCCTAACTTACAACACAAGTTACATGCTAATACTGGTTCAGGGCTACAGGCCACAAACCGGTTCCGGGCCTTGGGCCCTTATAGAATATCCTCATGGGCTTCAGGCATACTTGACTAATGATGAAGTTAACCCGGCCTGTCCTGGCCGGTTTACACCCAGTAGTAATATCCCCAACATTAGGCCCCAGATTGATTTGAACGGGTTCATGTCAATCCTTAGTAAAATCTTCATCCGCAACATCTTCTGTAAATTGGTGAACCATCATGATGTCATCTTCTCAGGTCATTGTAAACCGGCATGACGTCATCTGTTATAAAGAAAATATCCATGATACCTCCTTATTAATAGATCTGCGATAATCAAGGCGACAACTTCGTTTCCAACTTGCGGCCCCTTGATTCTCTCGTCTGACACATGTCCCTTGCTTTATAAATAGGACCGAAGGGTCATTTCTTTTTTTCCATCGTGCCCTTCTGCTTCATCTTCCTTGCGTCGCTCAGCTTCGGAGCTCCGCCGCCGTCGTCGACCTTTGCTCCGACCTTGGCCGCTGCATCACTATGAGCATACCAGAACATTGCGGCGACCTTCTGCTTCTTCCTTAGCTCCGGTAAGTCTTCTATCCTTTCCACCATAGATTTGTTCTAGGGTTTCCAAGTTCTTCAGTGTTCATCGTTTGCTTCTTACTCATATGATAGAACTCAGATGAATCTGTGAATCTCTGCTCTGTGTATTAGTAGCCTTTGGCCTCCATTTTCACTTATACATCTCAGAGCCATAGATCTTACTCGCGGCCTTGCTCATTAGTTCGGTACTGTTTCCTTTTAGGCTTTTGAATATTTATCTCTTTTCTGAACATGCTCCAGATCCAAAATTGTAATATAATTTTGTGAAATCTGTTTTTGTTTACTTACTCAGCTGCAATCTTAACTCTTCAATGTTTAGACCAGGCGGTTTAACTTGGTAGAAAATTTGACAAACCGGCATACCATTAGTCCCCTTCTTGAACCACCAAAATCCTTTAGTAGAGCACTGTCGCTTTGTAGAACTCCGGTTTATAAATAACTGCCTCCGGTTTAGCAAAACATGTATTAGTGTATACCTTTCCGACATATTCTTGAACCGGTAATTACTGCCTTGTAGATCTTGCCATGGCCAAACAAGTGTACGAGTGCAACTGGGTCCCTTCTCGAGTGACTGAAAATCAACTAAACAACTTAGTCAAAACTGGCGCTTTAAGTAAACAAGATGCCATTCATTGGAGGGTCCCTGGCCCGGAATGCCCTCCAGAACCCCAAGACGGAGAGGTTGTTGTTTTTGCTGATCATCTAGCCTGGGGCTTCAACCCTCCCGGCTCTAAGTTTTATCGGGATGTCTTAGCCAACTTCCAACTGTGTCCACAAGATACTGGCCCCAACTCTGTCACAAATATCTGTCATTTCCAAGTGTTCTGTGAGGTGTACCTTCAGGAGGAGCCTACAGAGGAGTTATTCCGGGACTGCTTTCACCTGAACCGCCGTACTGAATTCACAGACGGTCCCAATACGGAACTAGGTAGTATGGAAATTCAGAAGAGGAAGGAAGTCACCTATCCTTATGCCAAACTGCACAGCCATCCCAAAGAATGGAATCAAACTAGGTTTTATTGCAAAGACACATCTCCTTCTGAAGAAAACCCCCTGTCGGGTTACCGTCCAGAACGTCTAAGTAACACACATCCATTTCCACAGAGGCTAACTGCTAAGGAGAGAAGCAAATATGCTCCTGCATTATCCAAGCTTAGGGCCTTCATGGCTAACGGGTTGACAGGGGTTGACCTTGCTCGCTGCTGGATATCTTGGAGCATATTACCCTTAAGCCAGCGCTCTGGTTTGATGTGCGAATATACAAGAAGTGTAAAAGATGTTCAACGGCACATTGATATCCAGCTGACAGATGACGAAGTTACTGAGGCTGTGAAAAAGATATTGAATGAACCGGAAGCTGCCTGTGCTCAAACCGGCCTGCCTCCCTTCTGCGCCATTAACAAACCGCCAGCTATAAGACTCATACCTTATGCTTTTACTGAATCTGCCTTTGTTCAAAATATCCTCTGACAATGTTGACATCTTTTAAAATAGGACGATGATCCGTTTTGGAGCAAGAAGCCTCCACAAGAGAAACCGGAGAAACCAACCCGACCAAAAACCAGAGTTGTGAAGAAACCCGCTAATAGGAAGAAAACCACTGCGTCCTCCGATCCACCAGCTGACGATGATGTGGGTAACCCGGACCTTGAGGTAGAGCTTGACTCACTTGGTTTATTTTTCACACGCCTTATTGATAATGATCATTGCCAGGACGACGCTGAAGTCAGTCACGCTGATGCTGTAGAGGTAATCGCTCTTTCTTCCGATTCAAACCCTTTGTCTTCACTAAAAATCCGTCGGGCAAACCGGAAAGTTAAATTTTCTCATGCTCTTGCTTATTTGGACCCAAACTTTCTTGTGAAGACACAATAGCACGAAGCTCGCCACATAACCCGGCACAGCGGCCAGGTAGTTACCTCCGCCGGTTTACCAAACAGTCCGGTTCGGAAACGCCGTTCAGAGGTCTCTAACTCTCTTGTCAATGCTTGCCCTAAAGCGGGTTGTTTTCGTCAACCTCTTAATCCGTCTGACTCCGATTATCAGGGCACGTCTCATTCATCCTCCGGCGAGTCATCAGCCACCAAGCTTCCCCCACTTAAAGCGGTGCTTGGGTAAGTTATATTTCATCTTGTGTCTTTGATATATTGCTTCAAACAGAAACAATACTGATCCTTCTTAATTTTTCTTTCTCAGGGCCAAACCTAGACCAAGCAAGAAAGCTCGCCTGAACAATACAGCAGAGGAAAATGTCGCTGCTGAACCGGACAAAATACCAGACCCTGAGGAAACCAACCGTGATGATGTGCCAAACGACCCACCACCGCAAGACCATGACTTTGTCACTGAAGAGGCACATGTTGACACCACAGGACCTATTGATCAGCGCACAAGCCCTGTCCGGATTGACAAAACATCTAGTCCTCCGAAGAATACAGACAAACCGGTGACCCCAGTACGAACTGGTGAAGATAAAGATGATGAAGTCCTTATCACTGGCATTGGTCGTACCGAGCCAAGTAATCCTGTTGCTTTATCCAAGCACACTGCCAAAGATGAATTTGCTGCAATTGGTAAAGGCAAGTGGAATGCCGACTTAGCAACCTACGCCGCTCTAAACTCCCAAGATCTCCATTCTGGCTATCTGAATCGGCTGTACACCAGCCGTGACTACGAAGCCGGTCTGGTTAACATGATGAAGGACAAATATGAGGTAACATTTTTATACCCTTTTCTGCTTGTATGCAATAATGTGCCAGCACCAATAGCCCCCCAAGTGACGGATTAAGTTATCAACTTAAACCGGGACTTTCCAATATGCACTTCAACTTATCTGTACTTTGATAGTGTAGCCCCCAAGGGCCGGTTCAACTACATACAGTTAAACCGGGACTTTAGATGGTAAAAATTCCGGTTTCAATAGTCATCGAGCAAATAGCCATTAGCCCCCAAGTGCCAAGTCGAATACTTGTATTGAGCTTGGGCTTTGTAGAAATTGTATGATGAAGAGCAAATATGCATTAGCCCCCAAGTACCAAGGGCATAACTTGTTATGTGGTTGGTACTTCAAGTCTGTACCGTCATTTTCATCATATGATTATCTATATGCAGGCTGAGCTGAGAAAAAGAGAAAATCAAACCTCCGACCTGCAAGAAAACCTAAAGTCCCAACAAGCCGAAACCTCGAAGGCAAAAGAGGAATTAACTAGCACTTTAAGCGTTATGGAGAAGCTTAAGGAGGGCTTCAAGAAAGAGCGGGCGGAGTGGGCCACTGAGAAAGCCGCTTTAACTCAAAGGGCTGAGAAAGCCGAAGCCGCTCTCAAACCGGTGGTGGATGAATTAACCAATGTGAATCGACAGATTCATGCCATGACTGCAGCTATATTTGGTAAGTATCCTTTGTTCTCCTGATGCCAGCATTTCTCTATATGTATCTGCCGGTTTAACAACCCATACCACGATGTAGGAACTCGCATTGGCCACTTGGGATTGGATGTACGGAAGAAGTTGAAAGCAGCTTATACTTTGATAGAACAACTATACACAGGTGCCCAACGGATCATCTATACAGCGTCCCATAACAATCCGCTGCCCACTTTGATCAAAGACACTATCTATGCTTCCTGCCCGGGTTGAAGAGCTGAAGAGATCTGCTGCTAGAATGGGTGCCATAAACGCCTTAATCCGGGCAAAGGCGTGGGTGCCTGACTTTGATCCTGTTGAAGCGGCCCAAGGCTATCCCAGTTTGAAAGAAGATGGGACAGAGTTTGATGAAGGGGATCTCCGAGCCATAAACCGGGAAGTGCACCCTCTAGCTTGTCAACTGGCAGAAGAAGCGGATCTGTCCTACTATCAAGCCAATTATGATGGCCAGAACAAGTGGGTTGCTGCACCAATCCCTGAAGCGGAAAATCTTGTCCCACCCATCTGTAAGCATACTTACGCTCCTGACCTTGATCCGTCGTTGCTGAATAGTGATGAAGCTGTCTTTCAAGCATTAACTGGAATCGACTGGGCAACTATTGATTTCCAGCCGCTGGGTAGGGAGGAAGATGCTGAACCGGCGCGAGATGACCTGCAACCATGAGGTCAAACTGGTGACCAGGCATAAACCGGAAGCCGGTTCAAAGTACTGCACGCCATGATATGCAGAAAATAATGATATTATTTGGGCGTTGTTTTGCCTTGTAATAGGCTAGCTGATACACTTGGTCTTGATATGCCTTCGTGCATATTTATTGCACCTGATGCTTCCTTTGAATTATCTATCTCGAAACTATTTTCTGCAGTTGAGAAACTGAAAAAATGCCTTGGCGGTTTATCGCCAGGCGGGTCATGATATCTATGTATGTGAAACCAAAGATGATAACTTAGGTTTAATCATATGACCAAATATTAAGATACATAATACCTGCCAGCGTTGGGCATGAAGTTGGCTTGGCCAATCTTGAAGCAGGGTTGATAACCCACATTGTTTGGGGAGAAAACAACTCCTGTTAATATAAGGCCGGTTTACAATGTAAACCGTTCTGGGTTTAGGCTGAACATTGGTTTTACTCCATAATAGGATGGTAATAAAAAATCAAACCGGGCAGTTGGTCTCTTGATTAAGATTTGACCGTGTTCCGTCAATTTGTAATTGACAGTTGAACCGGTTTAACAATGTCGGATAAAAATGCAAAAAGAAAGAGAAAAAATCTACAGGAAAACAGAATTCAAGCAAAGGCAAAGATAAAACCATTGCAAATAAGGCTTTGATCCGATCAAGTGGCATTACCATGGTCGGACACGACCATGCCCCCAAAAAGGCGTAGCTATGGTTCAAGTCAGCCAGGTCCCCAAATGATGCGTTGGCATTACGCCGATCAAGAGGTGTAGCGATGGTTCGTGTTCGACCAAAGCCCCCAAGTGATGCTGTGGCACGAGGCCGATCAAGAGGCGTGACTATGGTTCGGACATGACCAAGTCCCCAAGTGATGATGTGGCTTTTAGCCTACCAAATGGCGTTGCTATGGTTCGGACACGACCAAGCCCCCAAGTGATATGATATAAAGCTTTTGAAAAAGCTAACCCAAGGGGTAAACCGGAGGCCGCCCGGAGGCCGCTTTTAAGACAGAAACTCCGTGTAACCACACATGATGTAAAAAGAACAGAGACCCCGCTTTAGCTAAGGCTCCGGTTTATTGCATTGATCATAATATATACATTGTCATAATATGTACATAAGTAGAGCCTATGGCTCAAGTATAGTAAGGCCGAAGATGAGCTATATTCCACGGCCCGTTTGTCTCCTCCTCTGATGTACGCGAGTCTTTGTGCTCTCGAATATCGATCAGGTAGTATGACCCGTTGTGCAGATTCTTGCTGACCACAAAAGGTCCCTCTCAAGGTGGGGATAACTTGTGCATATCAGTCTGGTCTTGGATGAGCCAAAGTACCAAATCTCCTTCTTGCAAGGTTCTGGTTCTAACTCGGCGACTGTGATAGCGACGGAGATCTTGCTGATAAATCACTGAACGGGTAGCCGCTATGTCACGCTCCTCGTCCAACAGGTCCAGAGCATCTTGTCATGCTACCTCGTTGTCCGCTTCAACATAAGCCGCTACACGAGGTGAGTCATGACGGATGTCACTGGGGAGAACCGCATCCGCTCCGTAAACCATGAAGAACGGTGTGTATCATGTCGATCTGTTGGGTGTGGTGTTGATGCTCCATAATACAGATGGTAACTCTTCAACCCAACAACCCGGCGTCTGCTGCAAAGGAACCATAAGCCGGGGTTTGATGCCTCGCAAGATCTCTTGATTGGCCCTCTCTGCTTGGCCATTGGACTTTGCGTGAGCCACTGATGGAACGTCAAGCCGGATGTGCTCACGTTGACAGAACTCCTTCATAGCACCCTTGGACAGGTTGGTACCATTATCAGTGATGATGCTGTGTGGAAAGCCAAACCGGAAGATCACCTTTTTGATGAATTGAACCACCGTGGTTGCGTCACACTTGCTGACGGGCTCTGCCTCCACCCACTTTGTGAACTTGTCAACCGCCACCAAGAGATGGGTTATCTTGTCCTTGGACCTTTTGAAAGGCCCAACCATATCCAGCCCCCAAGTTGCAAACGGCCAAGTAATTGGAATCATCCTCAATTCTTGAGCCGACACATGAGCGCGTCTTGAGAACTTCTGACAGCCATCACATCGTCTGACCAGGTCTTCTGCATCAGCATGAGCGGTCAGCCAATAGAAGCTGTGGCGAAATGCCTTAGCCACCAAAGACTTTGAACCGGCGTGGTGACCACAATCTCATTCGTGGATCTCACGTAAGATTTCACAGCCTTCCTTAGGAGACACACAACGTTGAAACGCCCCTGACACACTGTAATGAAGCAACTCGCCATTGATAATAGTCATGGACTTGGATCGCCGGATTATCTTCCTGGCCAGAGTCCCATTCTGTGGTAACTCGCCCCGGCTCATGTACGCAAGATAAGGAACCATCCAATCCGGGATGACATGAAGAGCCACCACTAATTGAGCCTCCGGATCAGGAATAGCCAAATCCTCTTCACCAGGGACCTTGACAGACGGATTATGCAGAACATCCAAGAAGACATTAGGCGGGACCGGTTTACGTTAAGAGCCCAACCGGCTTAAAGCGTCCGCCGCTTCGTTCTTCTGTCGGTCCACGTGATCCACCTGATAACCTTTGAAATGACCCGCAACAAGATCCACCTCACGACGATATGCTGCCATGTAACGCTCTCGATGCGGCTATATCTCCCACGTGTCGAAGCACGACTTAGAGACATAACCACATTGAAAGCAATGTCGCAAGTGAGGTAATCTTCACACAACCCATGTAATACATAAGGGAAAGAGATACATAGTTGGCTTACAATCGCCACTTCACACAAAAACATGAATAAAACAATACATCATACAGTTACAAACAGGGCCCGACTACGGAGCCAAAATAAAAGAAGAAACCCCAAAAGCGACAAAGGTCCACGATCGACCCCAACTGGGCTCCACTACTGATCGTCTAAAACGAAGCAACACAATGAACAAGGTCTTCATCGGGCTCCTCCTTGAGCTCGGGTGTGTCACCTGCACGGTCTCATCGGCACCTGCAAACTGGTTTTGGAAGTATCTGGTGAGTCACGAGGACTCAGCAATCTCACACCCGCGAGATCAAGACTATTTAAGCTTATAGGTAGGGTAAAAGGTATGAGGTGGAGTTGCAGCAAGCGACTAGCATATATGGTGGCTAACGTACGCAAATGAGAGCGAGAAGAGAAGGCAAAGCACGGTCGAACAACTATGATCAATAAGTGATCCTGAAACTACTTACGTCAAGCATAACTCCAACAACCGTGTTCACTTCCCGGACCCAGCCGAGAAGAGACCATCACGGTTACACACGCGGTTGGTGTATTTTAGTTAAGATCAACTTCGGGTTTTCTACAACTGGACATTAACAAATTCCCATCTGCCACATAACCGCGGGCACGGCTTTCGAAAGTTCAAAACCCTGCAGGGGTGTCCCAACTTAGCCCATGATAAGCTCTCACGATCAACGAAGGATATTCCTTCTCCCCGGGAAGACCCGATCAGTCTCGGAATCCCGGCTACAAGATATTTCGACAGTAATAAAACAAGTCCAGCAAAACCGCCCGATGCGCCGACATCCTGATAGGAGCTGCACATATCTCGGTCTCAGGGCAACACCGGATGAGACAGGCTACGAGTAAAACCAGGCCTCGAGTTTCCACGAGGGGGCCCCGCAGGCAGCTCAGTTCGAACCAACACTTAGACAAGCATTGACCCGGGGGGGCTAAATAAAGATGACCCTCGGGTTGATCAGACCCAAGAGAAAGGGGTAGGTGGTAGGCAAATGGTAAAACCAAGGTTGGGCCTTGCTGGAAAAGTCTTATTCAAAGCGAACTGTCAAGGGGGTCCCATAAATCACCCGACCGCGTTAGGGACGCAAAATCCGGGAACATAACACCGATATGACGGAAACTAGGGCGGCAAGAGTGGAACAAAACACCAGGCATAAGGCCGAGCCTTCCACCCTTTACCAAGTATATAGATGCATTAATTAAATAAGATATATTGTGATATCCCAACAAGTAAGCATGTTCGAAACAAGGAACAACATCTCCATGTTCCAACAAGGAACAAACTTCATCTTCACCTGCAACTAACAACGCTATAAGAGGGGCTGAGCAAAGCGATAACATAGCCAAACAACGGTTTGCTAGGACAAGGTGGGTTAGAGACTTGGTTTAACAATATAGGAGGCATGATAAGCAAGTGGTAGGTATCGCAGCATAGGCATATCAAAAGAGCGAGCAATCTAGCAAGCAAAGATAGAAGTGATTTCGAGGGTATGGTCATCTTGCCTGAAATCCCGCAAGGAAGAAGAACGAGTCCATGAAGAAGACAAACGGACGTAGTCGAACGAATCCTCACAACTCCGGAACGAAACCGAAGCTAACGCGAGAAGCAACCCGGAAAGAAACAAACAACATAGTAAACAACCAACACATGAACATGGCATGATGCATAAACAAGAATGATGCATGTCCGGTTTAATGAAGCATGGCATGGCAAAGTGCAACAAACAACACTACAAATTAAGTGGAGCTCAATATGCAACGAGATGCATATTGACGAAACACCACATCAAGTTATTTAGTTCGATCTCGTTTAGGTACTCAACAATATTAAATGTTGTTAAACATGGCAAGATGGTGAAGCATATGAAAAACTACCTATCTAGGCAAATTTAAATGAGGCCGGAACAAGAAACAACAATTCCGGAAAATCCTCATAAGCATATTTCGAATTTGTTACTGTTCTGCCTAAAACCATATTGTATTATTGTTAAACAGCAAAACAAATTACACCATGTTAAACTAGGCATTTTTCTACCCCATTTACATATATAAATTATTAAAATCCGAGTTACGGTTATTTAGTTATGAAATAAATCATTTTAGCATGGCATAGGAGCAAATTTAAACAAACAGCATTTTAATCATGTTAAACATAGATGAAAGTTGGATATTATTAAACTACACAAAATTCTGAGCAAGTTTCATATATAAATCATTTTAAACCGATGCACGGTTAGTGAGTTATTAAATGCATGATTCCGAAGGGGTTTTCTGTAAAACTGCAAAGCTCTGGATAATAGGCAAATCGTCCAGAACTGGAAAAAAATGATGCGGGCCGAATCTGGAGGGCTGGGGGAGCTGCTCACATCGGGCTGAGGCCTCAGAGAGGAGGCCCAAGCGGGGCGCTGGAGATGGCGCTTGTCCACGTTGGCGCTGGAACGGGTCAACGCAGGGGGGCGGGCACCTCGTCCTGTTCACGACAGGAAGCAGAGCAACGGCAGAAACTTG
This sequence comes from Aegilops umbellulata, assembly GCA_032464435.1. Taxonomy (NCBI): domain Eukaryota; kingdom Viridiplantae; phylum Streptophyta; class Magnoliopsida; order Poales; family Poaceae; genus Aegilops; species Aegilops umbellulata. Next base: position 469,190,719 of record CP136056.1, on the reverse strand, counting down.
AAGACGGGCGGCACGACGAGGGACTCCGGCAGGCGGGACTTGGCGTGCGGGCGCAGCGACACGTGCAACGAGGAGGTCGGAGACGGGGCCGGAGATGCGATCCAGGGCGGGCGACGCGCGTAGCAGAGGAGGCCGAGGCTCCATGGCCGGATAAAGGCAGCGGCGGGGAAACTTGGGGCGCCGGCAGCGACAAGAACGGCGAAGACGGGTGGATCCGGTCGGAATGGGCAAGGGCGGCGGAGATGGCAGGCGGCGCCAAGGCGAAGCGCGGACCTCCAGCTACGCGTCCATGAAGAGGCAGAGGACGCCGGCGTCGAGTTCGTCCCCGAGCAGAGGACGACGGAGGCGGACTTGGCGCGGTCTCCGGTGAAGGCGGCGCCGCTTGAGGCGGGGTCGGGCTGCAGGTCACTGGATCCGGCAGCGGGGCGACGAACAGGCGGCGGCCATGGCAGTTCTCTGAGAGAGAGAGAGAGAGAGAGAGAGAGAGACGAGGAAGGGGTCAGAGAAGGGAAACGGGATGAGCATGAGAAGGAGAAGAAGGGGGCGGCCAGCGCTCATCTGGTCTGCTCGCCGGTGCGGAGGTTGGCGGTGACGCGGGGCTCCGGGCGAGCACCTGCTCGGGATGGGATCGAGGAGAGGAGGTGGTAGCCTGAGGGGATTGAGGGAGATGGTGGTTGGCTCGGGATGGATCCCGAGAGAACAGTGGCGGCGGCGCGACGGGACAAAGGGGAGGATTGGACACGATGCCTAGGTTTTAGGGATTGGTCTAGTTTAAATAGGTAGGTTGGTTAGCTTAGGGCAAAACGAACCCTCCGATCAAAATCGGATGGTCAAGAATAAATAGAATAGGAAGTCCAATTAACAAAACAGAGATGTTTTGTAGACGTTAGGGGATGATCCGGATCTAACGGTGACGACTGTCCGGGTCGGGTCCGGGGCAGCTTTCGGACGCGCTCGCGAGTAGGGCCGCGGGCTGACGAGAGAGGTTAGGTTGGACCTGGCGGAGTTTTGTAGACGTTCTCGAGCTGAGAGAAGAGAGATTAGGTGGTTTGACAAGAGGGAACCGAAAACACGGTTGGTCTCGGAACGGGCAACGAAGGCAAGGGGGGACGCGGCAACTACGAGCAGATGCAAGTTTTGAAAAAAAATGACGGCAACGAAGTGCTGATGCAATGCGGGTGATGCGATGAAGAATGCAACAAACAAATAAAACACACGGCGGTCACGGAAAACATGGAAGGCGTCTGGAGCATCGGTCTCGGGGCGTTACAACACTCCACCACTACGAGAGGATCTCGTCCCGAGATCTAGAATGGCACCGGAGGGGAAAACGGAAGAGAAAAGAGAAGAGGTAAAACTAAGTTGCTACTTTGACAAATGAGTGAAACCAATGAGCCTTGAGAGGTTGAACAAATTGAGAGAAAAGAAATACAATGAAGATGAACGAAGTGAAAACACTCCATTATTAAAGAGGAACAAGGAACATTAAGAGAACCTTGTAGGTTGAAAGACAAGAAACAAGAGATCAACGGACCAGAAACATATGGAGCCACACCGGTATAACGAGATAGCCAAGGAACAAGAATGACATAATTTGAACAGCACTCCGGTAGAAAATGGAAGGAATTAACAAGAACTTGAGAAGATAAGATGGAACTTGATGAAATCAACAACGCACTGTCTCCACAACAATTAAAAGAATGGCACAAGGGGTAAGAAAGATTTTGGACAACACTCAGGTTGAAAAGTGATACGAAACTTGATAAGATTAAAAGAACTTGAGCAGAGGACACAACACTCCGGTTAAATCGATAAGCAAGGAAAAGGACACGATCCTCACAATTTGATATGATGTGCGAAGAGAGCAACATCACAATGCCTTCGGGACAAATGAAAGAGTGGAATCAAGAGAACAGAGAAGAGAACAACAACTTCTATCACAATTGAATTTGAAAGGGTCTCCTTAAAAGAAAGATTGAACGGAGTTGTTGGAAAAAACCAACAACGAAAGAATAAACTTGTAGTGGACTTATGGAAACATCTCAACATTATGAGGTGATAAACGCCACTAACGGAAACGACTGCTTGCTTGAGATCAACGAAGAGATGAAAACTTCTCTCGCCGAGAGGATAGGAGAAAACTTGGATCAATGATAAGCACCACAAATAGCAACAATCCTTAGGGAAGGCTTTAGGTGAAATATAACCCAAGATAACTCCAATGAAGAGATTGATTTATTTAAAATACCTCATTCTTAACAATATGTGAATCATGAAGCATGAACTCAAATTATCAAGAATGACGTAATACCACCTCCAATGGTACGGTTGAAAGAATTGCACTTTAAAATGCAAGCTAAAAAAATACTTAGTTCCTCTGAAAAGAATCTCGATGAACACTTCGAGAAGGAATTAAATCCTTTGTGAAACATCATGTAGCCTCCCTAAGGAACTCCGGTAATAAAAGGATGAAAAAATAACGAGAAGTTGAAAACACAAGGTGAAGCTTTGAGATGATTTAGATGGATCTCCGCGACGAGATAAAGCGGAAAACTTGGAACTCCGGAAAAGGAAGATGAACAAATGAAATCAGGAATTTTGATGAATCTCCGGAATAAGGAATTAATCACTTGGATGAAACAAGAACAAGAATTACATTATGCGTGTCCTTCACCAATTTACTTGATGACAAGCAATGGATTTGGCATACTACTTATTCCCATAGAAAGGATTAAGATGGGTAAAGCGCAACTTTGGGAAGGTCTTCCACGAACCACCGGTAGGATTGGAAAGAACGAATGAATCTATATGATAACAAAGGAAGAAGGATCTTGAACGAACCACCGTAAGAATTGAAAATGAACGAAGAAAAAATAAAGAAACACCGGGAAGAGTAAGCAAATGAACGAAGATACTTGAGAGAATTTAGATATAAATGAACGCAGAGACCCCGAGCTGATTAGAGAATACTTGCATGATGCACCGGTATGATTTGGAGAATGATAGACGAAGCTGAGAATGAATAATTCTGAGATGCTGGGCTCCATAGAATCAAACTGAAAAGACTCCTGAAATGCTCCGGATGGGTGAAAATAATTCTCACAATCAAAACAATTATGAGAGGATGGCAACAAGCTAGAACAATGAATCTTGAAGAGAATGGAGCAAGATTTAAGAGAAACTCTTCTTCGGTCTTCAAATGTTGAGAATGACGACGAGAAACACCAAGAATTTAGTTGAGACACTCCGGAATGAAAATTGGAAAAGTTGAACCAACGATGAAAGAATTGAAACGATTCTTGGAGAAGGAATATGACTGACGATAATTCATTCTTACGTCAAACTTTGAAAAGAATTTTAGAAGCTCCGGGAAGATTAGAAGAGTCAGGTAAGATCCTGGGAAAAGACCTGTGGGTTAGGGCCCACTCAAAAGACACACCGTTGAAGTGATTGCTTGAAAGGGATATTGCACCGGTTGAATTAAATGGCTTGAATGAGATAGCATCCTCAAAAGAACTTGAGTGAAATGATAATGAAAACTTGAAACTTCTTAGATATTTTCATCACCCCGGAACAAATGAATAGCGAGAAGTGAAATATTATGAGGTGCACCGGTATGAGAAGGTATTGAAACGAGGAAAAGATGTGATCACCATCGAGAGATAGCATTGAACACACCGGGGAAGATAAAAGAACAAATAATTATAAACTTGAGGCTCCGTTAGCATCTTCATGAGAAACACCGGGTAAGAACATGAAGGAGAAGAATGGAGAGACTTCACATCAATAAAATGGATACTTGATCAAGAAATCTGCGTCCTGGAAGAAATAAGGGTGGGAGGGCGGGAAAACGAAGACAACATGGAACGGATTAAGCAAACACCATTGAGAAGAACTGATAATTGATCTCGCGAATGTTGAAGTGATCGGATCCACTTGAAGAGAGACACACCGGTTGAAAAAGAATTGACATGATAACCTCGATGATTAAGAAGGATTAGTATTCACATAGCAATATGAGAACACCGGTTAGGTATGGAATCAACACTTGACATCGAAGCAACTCGAATACCACAAAACAAAACAAAAAAAATCAAGGATTTGGCTTGCAGAATAAGCCAGAAACAAACATATGATAGATCCCATATCGTATCATGTGTCTGTTGGAAAGATATCCTAGAGATACTTGAATTCCCACTTATAAACTCCTGAAACTTTCTGGTTATGCAATCAGGTGTTGGGGATACAGGGGAAGCATAATATCTCACCCAAACTAGCAAATCCTACAACCAGTTGTATCCATCCTTCAACACATAACCAAGAAATCTTCGGAAATCGTCTACCTCAACCTTCGAAAAGCATCCGTTATACAAGTCATGGCAATACTCCTGCACTCGCCACAGTACTGGGCTATCAGGGTTATCTCACCAACAACTTTACAAAAGAGTTTTTCGATGTCGGCGTACTAAACTCAGGTATTCCAAAATCGCGACGATAAAATTATGACGACAACACCTCGGAGCTCAACTCCCCGGGACACTGCCACAACCCCTAAATGTCAGGAGGCAACCAAGACAATGTTGTCATCATAAAACCATCGGAACGATTCTAATATACTCGCGTGATCCTAAAAAATTTTAGTGAAATTTGAGAAGAGAAGAGTCAAAACTCTACGTCAGGATGCCTTACCAGAAGGTCGAAGGGACTGGGGAGTAAAAAGAATTCCGAAACTCTCCGATATATAATTCCTAAATGACTCAAAACATTTTTCTAGACACAACTCGGCCACTAACGACGATCAAACAGTGGGGGCTCCTAAGGTCGGGGAAGGCTCTGATACCAACTTGTAACGCTCTCGATGCGGCTATATCTCCCACGTGTCGAAGCACGACTTAGAGACATAACCACATTGAAAGCAATGTCGCAAGTGAGGTAATCTTCACACAACCCATGTAATACATAAGGGAAAGAGATACATAGTTGGCTTACAATCGCCACTTCACACAAAAACATGAATAAAACAATACATCATACAGTTACAAACAGGGCCCGACTACGGAGCCAAAATAAAAGAAGTAACCCCAAAAGCGACAAAGGTCCACGATCGACCCCAACTGGGCTCCACTACTGATCGACTAAAACGAAGCAACACAATGAACAAGGTCTTCATCGGGCTCCTCCTTGAGCTCGGGTGTGTCACCTGCACGGTCTCATCGGCACCTGCAAACTGGTTTTGGAAGTATCTGGTGAGTCACGAGGACTCAGCAATCTCACACCCGCGAGATCAAGACTATTTAAGCTTATAGGTAGGGTAAAAGGTATGAGGTGGAGTTGCAGCAAGCGACTAGCATATATGGTGGCTAACGTACGAAAATGAGAGCGAGAAGAGAAGGCAAAGCACGGTCGAACAACTATGATCAATAAGTGATCCTGAAACTACTTACGTCAAGCATAACTCCAACAACCGTGTTCACTTCCCGGACCCAGCCGAGAAGAGACCATCACGGTTACACACGCGGTTGGTGTATTTTAGTTAAGATCAACTTCGGGTTTTCTACAACCGGACATTAACAAATTCCCATCTGCCACATAACCGCGGGCATTTCTTTCGAAAGTTCAAAACCCTGCAGGGGTGTCCCAACTTAGCCCATGATAAGCTCTCACGATCAACGAAGGATATTCCTTCTCCCCGGGAAGACCCGATCAGTCTCGGAATCCCGGCTACAAGACATTTCGACAGTAATAAAACAAGTCCAGCAAAACCGCCCGATGCGCCGACATCCTGATAGGAGCTGCACATATCTCGGTCTCAGGGCAACACCGGATGAGACAGGCTACGAGTAAAACCAGGCCTCGAGTTTCCACGAGGGGGCCCCGCAGGCAGCTCAGTTCGAACCAACACTTAGACAAGCATTGGCCCGGGGGGGCTAAATAAAGATGACCCTCGGGTTGATCAGACCCAAGAGAAAGGGGTAGGTGGTAGGCAAATGGTAAAACCAAGGTTGGGCCTTGCTGGAAAAGTCTTATTCAAAGCGAACTGTCAAGGGGGTCCCATAAATCACCCGACCGCGTTAGGGACGCAAAATCCGGGAACATAACACCGATATGACGGAAACTAGGGCGGCAAGAGTGGAACAAAACACCAGGCATAAGGCCGAGCCTTCCACCCTTTACCAAGTATATAGATGCATTAATTAAATAAGATATATTGTGATATCCCAACAAGTAAGCATGTTCCAAACAAGGAACAACATCTCCATGTTCCAACAAGGAACAAACTTCATCTTCACCTGCAACTAACAACGCTATAAGAGGGGCTGAGCAAAGCGATAACATAGCCAAACAACGGTTTGCTAGGACAAGGTGGGTTAGAGACTTGGTTTAACAATATAGGAGGCATGATAAGCAAGTGGTAGGTATCGCAGCATAGGCATATCAAAAGAGCGAGCAATCTAGCAAGCAAAGATAGAAGTGATTTCGAGGGTATGGTCATCTTGCCTGAAATCCCGCAAGGAAGAAGAACGAGTCCATGAAGAAGACAAACGGACGTAGTCGAACGAATCCTCACAACTCCGGAACGAAACCGAAGCTAACGCGAGAAGCAACCCGGAAAGAAACAAACAACATAGTAAACAACCAACACATGAACATGGCATGATGCATAAACAAGAATGATGCATGTCCGGTTTAATGAAGCATGGCATGGCAAAGTGCAACAAACAACACTACAAATTAAGTGGAGCTCAATATGCAATGAGATGCATATTGACGAAACACCACATCAAGTTATTTAGTTCGATCTCGTTTAGGTACTCAACAATATTAAATGTTGTTAAACATGGCAAGATGGTGAAGCATATGAAAAACTACCTATCTAGGCAAATTTAAATGAGGCCGGAACAACAAACAACAATTCCGAAAAATCCTCATAAGCATATTTCGAATTTGTTACTGTTCTGCCTAAAACCATATTGTATTGTTGTTAAACAGCAAAACAAATTACACCATGTTAAACTAGGCATTTTTCTACCCCATTTACATATATAAATTATTAAAATCCGAGTTACGGTTATTTAGTTATGAAATAAATCATTTTAGCATGGCATAGGAGCAAATTTAAACAAACAGCATTTTAATCATGTTAAACATAGATGAAAGTTGGATATTATTAAACTACACAAAATTCTGAGCAAGTTTCATATATAAATCATTTTAAACCGATGCACGGTTAGTGAGTTATTAAATGCATGATTCCGAAGGGGTTTTCTGTAAAACTGCAAAGCTCTGGATAATAGGCAAATCGTCCAGAACTGGAAAAAAATGATGCGGGCCGAATCTGGAGGGCTGGGGGAGCTGCTCACATCGGGCTGAGGCCTCGGAGAGGAGGCCCAAGCGGGGCGCTGGAGATGGCGCTTGTCCACGTTGGCGCTGGAACGGGTCAACGCAGGGGGGCGGGCACCTCGTCCTGTTCACGACAGGAAGCAGAGCAACGGCAGAAACTTGAAGACGGGCGGCGCGACGAGGGACTCCGGCAGGCGGGACTTGGCGTGCGGGCGCAGCGACACGTGCAACGAGGAGGTCGGAGACGGGGCCAGAGATGCGATCCAGGGCGGGCGACGCGCGTAGCAGAGGAGGCCGAGGCTCCATGGCCGGATAAAGGCAGCGGCGGGGAAACTTGGGGCGCCGGCAGCGACAAGAACGGCGAAGACGGGTGGATCCGGTCGGAACGGGCAAGGGCGGCGGAGATGGCAGGCGGCGCCAAGGCGGAGCGCGGAGCTCCAGCTACGCGTCCATGAAGAGGCAGAGGACGCCGGCCTCGAGTTCGTCCCCGAGCAGAGGACGACGGAGGCGGACTTGGCGCGGTCTCCGGTGAAGGCGGCGCCGCTTGAGGCGGGGTCGGGCTGCAGGTCGCTGGATCCGGCAGCGGGGCGACGAACAGGCGGCGGCCATGGCAGTTCTCTGAGAGAGAGAGAGAGAGACGAGGAAGGGGTCAGAGAAGGGAAACGGGATGAGCATGAGAAGGAGAAGAAGGGGGCGGCCAGCGCTCATCTGGTCTGCTCGCCGGTGCGGAGGTTGGCGGTGACGCGGGGCTCCGGGCGAGCACCTACTCGGGATGGGATCGAGGAGAGGAGGTGGTAGGCTGAGGGGATTGAGGGAGATGGTGGTTGGCTCGGGATGGATCCCGAGAGAACAGTGGCGGCGGCACGACGGGACAAAGGGGAGGATTGGACACGATGCCTAGGTTTTAGGGATTGGTCTAGTTTAAATAGGTAGGTTGGTTAGCTTAGGGCAAAACGAACCCTCCGATCAAAATCGGATGGTCAAGAATAAATAGAATAGGAATTCCAATTAACAAAACAGAGATGTTTTGTAGACGTTAGGGGATGATCCGGATCTAACGGTGACGACTGTCCGGGTCGGGTCCGGGGCAGCTTTCGGACGCGCGCGCGAGTAGGGCCGCGGGCTGACGAGAGAGGTTAGGTTGGACCTGGCGGAGTTTTGTAGACGTTCTCGAGCTGAGAGAAGAGAGATTAGGTGGTTTGACAAGAGGGAACCGAAAACACGGTTGGTCTCGGAACGGGCAACGAAGGCAAGGGGGGACGCGGCAACTACGAGCAGATGCAAGTTTTGAAAAAAAATGACGGCAACGAAGTGCTGATGCAATGCGGGTGATGCGATGAAGAATGCAACAAACAAATAAAACACACGGCGGTCACGCAAAACATGGAAGGCGTCTGGAGCATCGGTCTCGGGGCGTTACATGCCATGAGCGGATCCTTGGAATCCCAAGTGCCATACACTTGTTGAGCCACCAGGTCCGAGTCACCGAAGCACTTAACCCGGCTTAGATTCATCTCCTTAGCCATCCGAAGACCGTGGAGTAAAGCTTCGTACTCAGCTGCATTGTTAGTACAAGGGAACATTAAGCGGAGAACATAACAGAACCTATCACCTCGTGGGGAAGTTAACACGACTCCAGCCCCCGAGCCCTCCAATTGCCTGGACCCATCAAAATGAATAGTCCAAGAGGTGTGATCCGGCTTCTCTTCAGGTGCTTGCAGTTCTGTCCAATCATTGATAAAATCCACAAGTGCTTGAGATTTGACCACCGTCCGAGGTATGTATTTCAACCCGTGAGCCCCAAGTTCTATAGCCCACTTGGCAATCCGGCCAGTTGCTTCCCTGTTCTGGATTATATCTCCCAAAGGAGCAGAGCTGACCACTGTGATGGGATGACCTTGGAAGTATTGCTTAAGCTTCCGCATTGCCATGAAAACTCCATATACCATCTTCTGCCAATGCGGGTACCTTTGCTTGGACTCAATAAGCACCTCGCAGATATAGTAAACCGGACGCTGAACCAGATATTCCTTGCCCGCCTCTTTGCGCTCTACCACAATAGCCACGTTGACTGCGCGAGCATTAGCTGCCACATATAGTAGTAATGGTTCCTTGTCAATTGGAGCAGCAAGAACAGCCGGATTGGCTAGCTGCCGCTTTAAATCCTCAAACGCTTCATCAGCAGCAGAACTCCAGATGAATTGATCCGTCTTCTTCAGCATCTGACACAAAGGAATCGCCTTCTCACCAAGGCGGCTGATAAACCGGCTCAACGCGGCAATCTGGCCTGCAAAGCGTTGAACGTCATTGATACACTTTGGTTTAGCCAAGGAGGTGATAGCTGTGATATTCTTCGGATTAGCCTCAATTCCCCTGCTGGACACCAGAAAACCCAATAACTTGCCTGCCGGTACACCAAAAACGCACTTGGCCGGGTTGAGCATCATCTTGTATGTCCGTAGGTTATCAAAGGTTTCCTTCAATCATCAACCAGAGTTTCCTTCTTCCTTGACTTAACCACAATATCATCCACATAGGCATGCACATTACGGCCGATTTGCTTATGAAGGCAATTCTGTACACATCGTTGATAAGTTGCCTGGGCACTCTTGAGCCCAAAAGGCATATATACATAGCAGAAGGCTCCAAAGGGAGTTATGAACGCCTTCTTCTCCTGGTCCTTAACTGCCATCTTGATCCGATGATAACCAGAATATGCATCCAGAAAACTCAAACGCTCACAACCCGCCGTAGCATCAATAATTTGATCAATACGGGGGAGGGCAAAAGGATCTGCTGGATAAGCCTTGTTAAGGTCTGTGTAATCCACACACATGCGCCAGGTGCCGTTTTTCTTAAGGACAAGCACCGGATTACCTAACCACTAAGGATGGAAAACTTCAACGATAAAGCCAGCCGCTAAGAGCCTGGCCACTTCCTCTCCAATAGCTTTGCGTCTTTCTTCGTTGAACTGGCGGAGAAACTATTTCACCGGTTTGTAATTAGGATCAACATTAAGAGTTTGCTCAGCGAGTTCCCTCGGTACACCTGGCATGTCAGAAGGCTTCCACGCAAAGATGTCCCGGTTCTCACGGATGAACTCGATGAGCGCGCTTTCCTATTCTGGATCCAAGTTTGCACTGATGTTGAACTACTTGGACGAATCGCCAGACACGAAGTCAACAAGCTTAGTCTCAGCAGCCGATTTAAACTTTAGGGCCGGATCGTGCTCCGTAGTTGGCTTTTTCAACGGAGTCATGTCTGCCGGATCAACATTATCTTTGTAGAACTTCAACTCCTCCGTGGCACAAACTGACTCAGCATAGGCCGCATCACCTTCTTCGCATTCCAAAGCAATCTTGCGGCTTCCATGAACAGTTATTGTTCCTTTGTGACCCGGCATCTTGAGCTGTAAATAGACATAGCAAGGTCGTGCCATGAACTTAGCATAAGCCGGCCGCCCAAACAGGGCATGATATGGACTTTGAATTTTCACCACTTCAAAGGTCAATATTTCTGATCTGGAGTCGTAATCATCCCCAAAGGCCACTTCCAGGGCTATTTTGCCAACAGGATATGCCGATTTACGAGGTACCACACCGTGGAACACCGTATTGGACGGTTTAAGATTTCTGTCCGTTAGCCCCATACGGCGGAAGGTCTCATAGTAGAGGATGTCATTGCTGCTCCCTCCATCCATGAGTACCTTGGTGAACTTATAAACTCCCACCTGAGGCACCACCACCAATGCTAGCTGACTCGGATTATCAACCCGAGGAGGATGATCCTCTCTGCTCCACACAATTGGCTGCTCAGACTAGCGTAAGTATCGGGGCACTGCTGGTTCAACAGAGTTTACTGCCCACTTATGAACCTTCCGGTCACGCTTGTCCAAACTAGTGGTGAAAACATGATATTGCCCACTATTTAACTGCTTCGGGTGGCTCTGATAACCCGACTGTTGCTGCTGATTGTAACCATCCTGGCCACTTTGATTACCTTGGTTGTTTTGTCCGCCCTGATTACCATTGAAGCCCGAACCGGAATTTCCTTCACCGTAACCCGGCCCATAGGATCTGGATCCTGAACCACCACCTGATCCGTGATCATACCGGAAAGCATTAGAATTCTTAAACTCTTGCATGATGTAGCAGTCCTTCCAGAGGTGGTTGGCCGGCATCTCCTTTGTCCCATGTTTTGGACAGGGCTGGTTTAACAGGTAAGTCAAGCGGTCCGGTTTGGATCAGGCGCTCTGCTGCGATTCGGCAGTTTACCCTTTCATCGCTAGCCCTTGTCCTGCGCGTTGGTATTAGCCACAAAGTCCATGCTGCTATCCGCTTTACGCTTGCCACCATTTCCATGACCTGCCGTGTTGTGCTGCTGCCCCTTGGAGCTGCTGTTCTTTTTTCCCTTCCCTGTCTTGTCATCGTCAGACTCGGGATCCTTGGTACTATCAAAATCAGCATACTTCACTAACGCAGCCATGAGGGTCCCCATATCGTTGCAATGGCATTTTAGCCGTCCCAATTTAAACTTCGGAGGCTCAAACCGGCAGTTGCCTTCCAAGGTTATGACTGCGGTATCGGCATTGATGCGGTCCGATGAGTGCAAAATTTTCGAGACCCGGCGCACCCAACGGGTCATTGATTCTCCTTCTTCCTGGACACAAGCTGCTAAATCCACTATCGACATAGGCTGCTTGCATGTATCCTTGAAATTCTGGATAAACCGGGCTCTCAACTGGCCCATGAACTGATAGAGTTGGCCGGCAAACTTTTTAACCAAGTACGGGCCGTCCCTTCGAGCATCATGGTGAAATACTTCGCACACGCCGCATCATCTACATCAAACATCTCCATGGCCATCTCATAGCTCTCCACCCACGTTTCCGGGGACAGATCGGCAGTGTAGTTTGGCACCTTGCGTAGGCGCTTGAAATCCTTAGGCAGGCGCACGTTGCGTAAAGCGGGGACAAGGCAAGGTACCCCCAAAGAGCTAGAAGTAACTCCTGGCTCGACCGAGGTAGTTGGATGAACTGACGTAAGCTGAGGAGCCTCATACTGCGCCGCTAACTCGGCCTCCCTGCGCGCTCGGGCCCGTTGCACCACTTCCTGAGCATCACCAACACCACCTGTCAGGTTGTTTCCACGGGGCGCATCACGGTTCCGTGCGTTGCTTGACACGGCCGGTTCATCCATGCGCCTGCTGTAGCTCCAGCTCGGACGAGGGGTGGAATGAATTCAGTCACGGCTGTACGAAGAAGTTCCTTAACTCGACGTGTCTCCACCGCCGCCGGAGAATCACCTTCAATTTGGATGGCCTCCAGTCGTGAAGCAGCAGCAACAAGGTTGTCCATCGGATTGGAATAATGACCTGGAGGTGTTGGGACAGCCTGAGGCATGATATTGTTCTGATGAGGCGGATCCATCAGGCGAGGCTGGACCGGCGCGCCCGTCCCAGGTGCTTCCGCCTGGTTTACCACCGGCGGGTTACTGGTTCCCGCTCCTGGGGTGTTAAAGAGATCGCTAGCTTCGAAAACTGGAGGCAAGTGAGACCGGTGCTTCTTCTTCAAGACTTCATGCGACGTTCTGATCCAGCATAAGCCGATAAGCCTGTGCCTCCAAAGCGGCCCGCTCTACGGTCATCCTGGCATTCTCAGCTGCTAGGTCCGCCGTGGCCTGAGTAATCTGATCCCTCACCTTTGTAATTTCCGCATTGTGGGCGTCCTGATCCGCCGGGTTAGCCTCTGCCATAAGAATAGCCAACACGTCAAACAGATCAGACAAGACTTGAGCCGGTGGGCGCACAGGGCCTCCTGCCCCGGCTGTTGTCGCCGTTACTGACCTGGAGATCATTGCTGCTGCGGTCGAAGAGTGGATCGCCGCCTGTGTACCGGCCATGAATATTCCAACCCGGTTTGGCAGATCAGAGGGGTCCGGAATACTGTTGCCATCGGAACAGCCCCCAATCCGGCCATCTTGTAACTGATATAACGATTCGGTTTCTCTGGTCGAGGACTCGTCGCTGGAATAGACGACAGTCTCACCACCAGATTCCGATCCATCCTCGTATTCCCCTCCATGGAAAACTCCCATGAAGGAACACCTCACGGCCAATTTAACCTGGGCAGACCGTGTACGCTAAGCCGTTTCAACGAGGTCGGTGCAGATGTCCGGCTCAGGGCTTGGTTCACCGATCTTGCCAATGAAGACGTGGATGCCGCCAAAGGGGACCCGGTACCCGTACTCAATCGAGCCGGCCTCGGGGCCCCATCCTGCATCGTCGATGTAGAGCTTGCCGCGACGACTCTTGGTCATTCGGCCTAGAACGTAACCCTTGATTCCTTTGAAGTTGCCCTCCAAGAACTTGAAACCTTCGTGCAATAGCCCCACGGTGGGCGCCAACTGTCGTGGTTTTGTCTAGGCAGATGTCCTCATGAAAGGACTTAGTGGTGGAGCCATTGCTACGGGTTAGCTTGAAGGGGTTAAAGCGGACACAGGGACGCAAGAGAGTTTATACTAGTTCGGCCCCTTTGATGAAGGTAAAAGCCTACGTCTAGTTGTGACGGAATTGATGGGGTTTCGATGACTAGGGAGCAAACAAGCTTCACCTAAGCCTCGAGTTGTTGTCTGTCGTCCTTCAACCGCCGCCGGGTCGTCCCGTTATATACATGGGTGACGTCCGTCGGTTTGCAGAGTCCCGAGACCGGCTCATAGACGTGTTCGGTTCGGTCTATAATATCCCTAACTTACAACACAAGTTACATGCTAATACCGGTTCACGGCTACAGGCCACAAACCGGTTCCGGGCCTTGGGCCCTTATAGAATATCCTCATGGGCTTCAGGCATACTTGACTACTGATGAAGTTAACGCGGCCTGTCCTGGCCGGTTTACGCCTAGTAGTAATATCCCCAACATGGTCTTAATTTACCGCCTGTTGAAGAAACATGTGATCTTAATCCATTACCTATTGAAGAACCTCCTGATCCCGATAACCCGACATAGGTTGTAAAGGTAAATTCTCTCTATAGATTTGGTGAAGGTGACATTCCTCACTATAAGTCTGGTAGACAATGCTTTGATGAGTTTGATAATTTTATTGTCAAACAAGAAAACTTCAATGCTTATTTTGGTAGACAATTAAAACAAAATGCTTATATGATTAAACACTTGGGTGATTATATGGCTAATATTAGAGGTGAACTTAAACTTCTTAGCAAACATGCTTCTATGGTTACCACTCAAGTAGAACAAGTACTTAAAACTCAAAAAGAATTGCTCGATGAAATGAATAGTAAGAAAAATGATTATGCTGTTAGAGTGGCTACTAGAACTGGTAGAATGACTCAGGAACCTTTGTATCCTGAAGGCCACCCTAAGAGAATTGAGCAAGATTCTCAGAGAAATAATATTGATGCACCTAGTTCCTCTAAAAGGAAGAAAAAGAAAAATGATAGGACTTTGCAAACTTCTAGTGAACCTATTGTTGAACCACCTGGTAATCCAAATGATATATCCATGTCTGATGCTGAAACACAATCTGGTAATGAACATGAACCTAATGAAAATGTTAATGATGATGTTCATGATGATGCTCAACCTAGTAATGATAATGATGTAGAAATTGAACCTGCTGTTGATCTTGATAACCCACAATCAAAGAATCAACGTTATGATAAGAGAGATTTTGTTGCTAGGAAACATGGTAAAGAAAGAGAACCATGGGTTCAGAAACCCATGCCTTTTCCTCCCAAACCATCCAAGAAAAAGGATGATGAGGACTTTGAGCGCTTTGCTGAAATGATTAGACCTATCTTTTTGCGTATGCGATTGACTGATATGCTCAAAACAAATCCTTATGCTAAATATATGAAGGATATCATTACTAATAAAAGAAAGATATCGGAAGCTGAAATTTCCACCATGCTTGCTAATTATACTTTTAAGGGTGGAATACCAAAGAAACTTGGAGATCCAGGAGTACCTACTATACCATGCTCCATAAAAACAAATTATGTTAAAACTGCTTTATGTGATCTTGGAGCCGGTGTTAGTGTTATGCCTCTCTCTTTATATCGTAGACTTGATTTGAATAAGTTGACACCTACTGAAATATCTTTGCAAATGGCTGATAAATCAACTGTTGTACCTGTTGATATTTGTGAGGATGTGCTTGTTGCGGTTGCAAGCTTGACTATTTTAACGGACTTTGTTATTCTTGATATTCCCGAGGATGATAGTATGTCTATTATTCTTGGAAGAGCTTTTTTGAATACTGCAGGGGCTGTTATTGATTGCAACAAAGGCAATGTCACTTTTCATGTTAATGGTAATGAGCATACGATACACTTTCCTAGGAAACAACCTCAAGTTCATAGTATCAACTCTATTGGAAAAATTCCATCGATTATATTTGGAGGTTTCGAATTTCCTCTTCCTACTATCAAGAAGAAATATGATATTCTTATTATAGGGGATATGCATATCCCCATTGAGGTAACTTAGTGTTATTCGAAATTTCTCCCGTTCCATGTTAATCGGAACGAGTTTGTTAACAAGACCTGATCAACCTTGTTAGTGGATTCCTTTTGATGAGCGTGAGACGGATGAAACTAGAAGCACAACCTTCTGTACCCTCTTTATACTTTTTTTTATTTAGTGGAGATAAAGTAAAATAGTATTTTTCTGTCTGATTCCTGATTTATCCGTGCAATATAAAAATATCCCGAAAATAAAAGTCCTCCAAATGCCATGCCAATTTAATATGATTTTTTCGGTAATATTTGAGGATTTATAGTGCAAAAATCACCGCGGGGGGAGCTGCCACCTGGTCACGAGGGTGGAGGGCGCGCCCTACCCCCTGGGTGCGCCCCCCTGCCTCATGGGCCCACGGTGGCCCTCCTCCACTTATTCATACACCCATCCTCTTCTTCTTCCTCCCACAAATACGAATAACCAGCTCAAGCACGAGTTCCAGCCCACTTTGCTGTGATTTTCGATCTCCTTGCTCAAAGCACCTCTCGCAAAACTGCTTGGGGAGATTGTTCCTTGGTATGTGACTCCTCCATTGGTCCAATTAGTTTTTGTTCTAGTGCTTTATTCATTGCAAATTTGTGCTACATATGTGACCATGTTCTTGAGCTTTCATGTCAAATTTATATGGTTCCATGTAGTTCTAATGCTTGATATAGGCTCTAGGCACTTGTAGGAGTAGTTCCTATCAGTTTTATTGAAGTTGGTTCACTTTTGTTTGAAGTTACTAAAAATTTCAGAATATTTCAGAAAATAATGAAGAGACTTTTGAGGGGCTCATCGAGCCGAAGCTCGAAGGAAAAGCAAAATGAAGAAGCACAGAGGCCCAAATATAATTTGCCTCGTACCGCGGAGGTCCGACCGTGTGAATGGCCTTCCGATGACTTCTTGAAACAAGCCAGGATTTATGAGGATTTCTATTCATTGATTGAAAATGCTGGCCTCACCGACTTCCTCCGCGACCAACGTCATCAGTATCTCTTACTCACAAATACTTTTGTGCAAAACTTCTACTTTTTCCCTAAGGAATCACCTCCTTCAGTAGAGTTTCATCTATATGACGTTGTTAAGAAGATGCCATTAGCTGAATTTTGCGAGGTTTGCAAAATACCCTCTGAGGGTACCTTAGATGAACCAACCCGTAAAGATGTGGAAGCATTTATTAACACCATCACGGTGGGAGAAACCAGGAAGGTTTCTGATGCAAGAATCACTAGCATACATTTTCCTGTTTTATGCTACTTTGCCATATTTGCTAGTTGTTGCTTGATTGGTCATGGGAACTGTGGAAACCTTAGTGTTCCTGATATTATTATTTGGTTCCATGGTTTATACCGTGATAACACTGTTAGTATGGGCAGAATTATTGCTAGATGGTTAAGTCTGAACCGTACTAAGGGCCCCATCTTTGGAGGCATTTATGCTTCACGCCTAACTGCACATTTTAACATTCCCTTTAGGCTTCATTAGAAAGAAGAAAAATTGCTTCCTAGTGCTTATTTATTGTTAAGAGTTGGGAAGGGGAGCTCAAATATAAATTATTCTTTCATAAACATCATCCTGAGACTATTACCCTGCCAGCTCCTTCTTTGTTTAATTTTGAAGGACCTTATCTCGTTACGTGGGCTGCCGTTCAAGCCTACCGGAATCTAGCAAGCCCCGGAGCCGGAACCACAATATGAGCCTCCACAACAGTCTGTCTACTCCTGGGATCTGGAGGTGGCTGTTAGCCAATGGCAGTCAGAGTCTTCTTCATCATACGACCCCAACTATTCTTCGCCGCAGTATGACCCCGGCTACAACTACGGGTATCCGCCAGGCCATCCCTGGCCATGAACCAACTTAGGCCAAAAGCCTAAGCTTGGGGGAGTACGTATTTCTCACCGACGTTACATTTATGTTCACACACACTCATTGCTAGATGTCGGTGCTCATACTCTTTCACTGTAATATCCATGCTAGTTTATTTTCTTTTTGCTGCTTTCTTCTTGTGTGTTTAATAAACTTCAAGAAAAAAAATAGTAGTAGTTTATTTTCTTGCTGTAGTAATAATTAATCAGAAAACCCAAAAATATTTCCCGTTCTTCTTTTGCTTGTTGGGAGCTTTCCCGTGTAAATAGTTTTATTTCTTTTCTTTTCTTTGGGGTCGATAGGAGAAGACCATGATTAAATTGTTGAAGTGGCTCTTACATGCATTACTGTTGATTTAACCAAGAGCCCATATTGCCTTGTCTTCTCCTGTTTATTGAATGCTCGCAGATTCCAGTTTAGTCCAATGCACGTGCACTCTTATTATTATTCACACCATTCGGTCGTGCAAGTGAAAGGCAATTATGATGATATATGATGGACTGACTGAGATGAGAAAATCTGGTATGAACTCGACCTCTTTTGTTTTTGTAAATATGATGAGTTCATCGTTCTTTATTCAGCTTATTATGAATAAACATGTTTGCAATGACAATTAGAGATCATAGTTGCTTATGCCATGTTTGATTAGCTATGAGTTATAATGGTTTACCTTGCGTGCCAACATGTTATTGAAATGGTTATGATGTGGTATGATGGGGTGGTATCCTCCTTTGAATGATTTAAGTGACTTGACTTGGCACATGTTCACGCATGTAGTTGAAACAAATCAATATAGCCTTCACGATATTTATGTTCATGGTGGATTATATCCTACTCATGCTTGCATCCAATCTTATATTTACTAATTGCAGGCACCATACGAAGCTCCACGTTAATCCTTGCGGTTAAGAAATTTTGGCCATCTGATTAATCTTTGACTTCCCTGTAGCCGTTGGATGACTTCCCTGTAGCCGTTGGATGAAACAGGAGACCAGATCTCCCATCCCACGTACGCGAGTCCTCCTGCATATGGACTCTCTCAGTTTTTTTAACAAAAACTTCCCATGTACGTGAGTCCTCCAGCAGTCTCTTAGTTTTTTTTAAGAAAAACTTCCCATGTACGTGAGTCCTCCAGCAGATGGACTCATTGGTTTTGCTCAAAGGAAAAACTTAGCGTCATCCATAAAAAAGAAAAAAAACTGAGAGTCATCGCCTTCTAAGATTTAACATACGCAACAGAGGTCTAACCCTTAATCTGAGCATCGTCTCCTCTTTGTTTCCCTTGAAAAGAAAATATGAGCATCGTCTCCTCGGATTTGACTACAAAACAGGCAACCTGTATCCGATTGAATCAACCAGTGCAAGATGGAGACGCCCCCTCCGCACAGCCTCTCTGCTGCATCATACAGATTTTGTTGCCATGCGGCTCGATAGCAGGTGGCAATGGCCGAAGTTTCTAACATCCACGTCAAATTTGCGCAGCCATACTTAGCGTTGGGCGGAACATGTACTCTGCGCTAAAGTATCATGAATCGCAGGTAAGCAAAACAATATTTTCTTTGCCGTATGATTCATGTATAGTGATTCAATCTAGAAAAATCTCTAATGCAGTTGATCCTCGCCACACTCTTTCTTTGGCACTAAAGTAACCGCCGTCGTTGCTCGAGCGATGCAGTGTAGAAGGTATCGGATATCCTGCAGAAGAGAAGCAGTACTACAACCTGCTAGGAGAACTATAGGAGTTATAGAATCAAGTCAAGGGAGCAACCACAGTAATGGAAAATAGGTATGGGATCTGTACAACCAACTGTAGCTAGCGGTGGCAGGCGAGGAAGATCCCTATTGCACCTCTGGCTGCTACGGCGACGTGAGAAGGAGAGTAAGGAACAACATCTACGGAGGATTGCACGGGAACGATGGAAACATGCAGATGCCTATGCAAGTCCAAGTTGGTCGCCCACCAGCACAATACTGTCCCAACTAAAGAGGTAAGCACGTAATACATAGAATAAGACAGAAGGATTGAATTTGTATGAAAATCATAGGACGATGTTCACTGAATGTTAGTTTAATTGTTGCTTTTACAGAGCTTATGCCAAATATATTTTGTGAACCATTAAGGTGAGCAGCACATAAAAATAACAGAAGGAGAAGCAACCGAAGTCCTAAATTCCATTGCAACGACCGGACGACTGGCACACTAGGACATGGAAACGACCAAGCAGAAAGCTACAGGAGGAGTTCATGCTAAATATGCCTCTGAACGAGAGGGTAAGAGTTGTAGCTAATGTTCTCTCTTCCCAGTTTTGTTATAGAAAGGTTGGCGTAATAGCACCCAAAATCCTACCAGCAGTACCTATTCGATAAATTTGTCGAATTTAGTTGTTGTAGTACCTGATGATGAAAACAACAAGAAAAAATCAGCAGAAGAATCATTTGCAAGGATACGTAGATCTTTCTGCTATCATGGTTATTAAGATTGGATTCTTTAACATACACTATATAGAGTGGAGAAGTTTGTTTTTCATATACTGCAAATCATGAGTTCTATTGCAGTCTATTACATCAGAGTAGATATCCCTATCTTATCTTGAATTTTTATTACAGTTAAGGCTTGGATGGCCAAGGAAGCAATTGTCAAGCACACAAAAAAATGACTAAATTACAACTTTCAGTAGCACCTGGATAATTTCCTATATTGATATTTTGGCAATTGGCAACACGATGACACTGTAAAAGCTTCACACAGTTGTGCTACATGTGTGTGTACCTCTTCAACATTAGCATGCTACGTAACATGTATGCATCTTTAGGCGTTTTTTTACTACACGAGAGTGCTTATAGAACTTCGTTTCATAAAAATAATATTTCTGTAAGTACCCTCCACTAGCTAACGATTTGATTGCTTAAAAATTCCATAGTTTCTAGAATTCTTATTTCCTGAATACAGACTTATGACTTTTTACCACCTCTGATCATAGTTTCAAATAGTGCTATCTCGGCGCTATTACGCCGCTATAGCATTTGGAGGGGCTCGCGCGAAATACATCGTGTACAATTTAGGGAACCATATCATGAATTTACTTCAAAACCAAGAGTGCCATAAACCGCAATTTAAAACCATGCCTCAGGTACATGAGTACTTGCATCTAACTTCAGTGCCACTGTTTAAGCAACGACATGGCTAAGACAAGATGTAGTAGTAATAGTTTGCCAGATTCCAATCATAAGAGAAGTGAGCTGGCATATTCGACAGCAACCTGCCAATAGTAATATACAAAAAGCATTTTCACAATGCCAAATAGTTTTACGACAACATATTTAATTTATCCTTTGCTTGAAATGCCCATTTATTTCTATTTCGAACTCAAAACACGCGACATTGTTTACTTCCTGCAATTATATTTATTTGCAAAACATATAATGTGCCTTAAGTTGGACATGCTCAGATTTATGCAATTTTTCTTTCTGTCTCTATCTTATTTCTGTAAGATGACACACATAAGATGTCAGTGCAAATAAGTTCCAAAACTATAGGGTAGGTACTGCCAATGTGTACGACTCATTAGATATGAATGCCATGGGATAAATTCATTGCTAGAAACATGGACTTTATAATCCAAAATTTGTCTCCCATCCCTTATGATTTAAACAAACATATCAAGCATTTTTTATTTGTCATGTATATGATTACGTTATTATTATATCAATGGCATTTACGTTAATTGTTTGTAGTTTGTAATATGCGTAAAATTCTCTTCACCTGTTGATAATCGTTTGTAATTTTGATTCATTGTACTTCCACATTGTGACAATGAAATACGATATGTTGAAAGATTTTCCCTGCAATATAATTATGATCCACTTACTCGATCGTGCCTTTTAACACCTGTTAATGATCAGTATGGAATAGAATCAACCATTTTCAAATACTTGAGAAGCTCACATATCTTACAAAGCTATCTTATAAATATAAATATATATTTAATTCATCTTTGCAAATAGTATTGAAAAACTCTCCACTATAAATATATATTTTCCCAGTTGAATGTTCTGCTTTTTTCATTTTGAATTTTGTACTATTAGATACAAGGATATGTATCGTCTCTAAACCCCTAGCCCGTGCGTTCGCACGGGTTGATGACTAGTGTTTATTAATTTTAATGCATGTACATGGTTGTTGTCGCTCTCTAGTTGGTCGCTTCCCAGTCTTTTGCTAGCCTTCACTTGTACTAAGCGGGAATACTGCTTGTGCATCCAATCCCTTAAACCCCAAAGTTATTCCATATGAGTCCACTATACCTTCCTATATACGGTATCTACCTGCCGTTCCAAGTAAATTTGTATGTGCAAAACTCTAAACCTTCAAATAAACATTCTGTTTTGTATGCTCGAATAGCTCATGTATCAACTAGGGCTGCCCTTACCTTCCATGTTAGGCGGGTTATTCTCAAGAGGAGTGGACTCCGCTCCTCACTCACGAGAAAATGGCTGGTCACCGGGATGCCCAGTCCCATGCTTTATGCAAACTAAATCAAAATTAATTGCAAACAAAACTCCCCCTCGGACCTGATGTTTGTTGGAGGCACTCGTTGTTTCGAGCAAGCCATGGATTGATGCTTGTTGGTGGAGGGGGATTATAAACTTTACCATTCTGTTTGGGAACCGCCTATAATGTGTGTAGCATAGAAGATATCACCATCTCTTAGTTGTTATGTTGACAATGAAAGTATACCGCTCAAAATATTATTTATCTCTATTTCAAAACCGAGCTCTGGCACCTCTACAAATCCCTGCTTCCCTCTTCGAAGGGCCTATCTATTTAATTTTATGTTGAGTCATCACCCTCTTATTAAAAAGCACTAGCTGGAGAGCACAGCTGTCATTTGCATTCATTACTGTTAATCTATATTGGGTATGACTATGATTGGATCTCTTTTACCATGAATTACAATGTCTAGTCAGTCCTTGATCTTTAAAGGTGCTCTGCATTTATGTTTTGCGGTCGCAGAAAGGGCTAGCGAGATACCATCTTGTCATATCATATTATGATTGTTTTGAGAAAGTGTTGTCATCCGAGATTTATTATTATGACTCGCTAGTTGATTATGCTATTGATATGAGTAAACATGAGACCTGAGAATTATTGAAAATGTGGTTAGTTATAATCTTTGCTGAAAACTTGAATGCTGGCTTGACATATTTACAACAACAAGAGCAAACAGAGTTTGTAAAAGTTTTTCTTTTTCTCTTTCAATTTGTCAACTGAATTGCTTGAGGACAAGCAAGGTATTAAGCTTGGGGGAGTTGATACGTCTCCGTCGTATCTACTTTTCCAAACACTTTTGCCCTTGTTTTGGACTCTAACTTGTATGATTTGAATGGAACTAACCCGGACTGACGCTGTTTTCAGCAGAATTGCCATGATGTTGTTTTATGTGCAAAAAACAAAAGTTCTCGGAATGACCTGACACTCCACGGAACATCTTATAAAAAATAATAAAAAATTCTCACCAAAGATGAAGACCAGGGGGCCCACACCCTGCCCACGAGGGTGGGGGGCGCGCCCCCCTACCTTGTGGGCCCCCTGGAGACCTTTCGATGCCAACTCCAACTCTATATATTTGCTTTTGGGGAGAAAAAAATAGGAGAGAAGAAATCATCACGTTTTACGATACGGAGCCGCCGCCAAGCCCTAAAACCTCTCGGGAGGGCTGATCTGGAGTGCGTTCGGGGCTCCGGAGAGGGGGATTCGTCGCCGTCGTCATCATCAACCATCCTCCATCACCAATTTCAAGATGCTCAGCACCGTGCGTGAGTAATTCCATTGTAGGCTTGCTGGATGGTGATGGGTTGGATGAGATTTATCATGTAATCGAGATAGTTTTGTTAGGGTTTGATCCCTAGTATCCACTATGTTCTGAGATTGATGTTGCTATGACTTTGCTATGCTTAATGCTTGTCACTAGGGCCTGAGTGCGATGATTTCAGATCTGAACCTATTATGTTTTCATGAATATATGTGTGTTCTTGATCCTATCTTGCAAGTCTATAGTCACCTACTATGTGTTATGATTCGGCAACCCCAAAGTGACAATAATCGGGACCACTCCCGGTGATCACCATAGTTTGAGGAGTTCATGTATTCACTAAGTGCTAATGCTTTGTTCCTGTTCTGTATTAAAAGGAGGCCTTAATATCCCTTAGTTTCCATTAGGACCCCGCTGCCACGGGAGGGTAGGACAAAAGATGTCATGCAAGTTCTTTTCCATAAGCACGTATGACTATATTCGGAATACATGCCTACATTACATTGATGAATTGGAGCTAGTTCTGTGTCACCCTATGTTATGACTGTTACATGATGAACCGCATCCGGCATAATTATCCATCACCGATCCAATGCCTACGAGCTTTCCATCTACTCGTTTACGCTTATTTACTTTCCCGTTGCTACTGTTACAATCACTACAAAATACCAAAAATATTGCTTTTACTTTCATTACTCTTTTGTTACCGTTACCACTACTATCATATTACTTTGATACTAAATACTTTGCTGCAGATACTAAGTTATCCAGGTGTGGTTGAATTGACAACTCAACTGCTAATACTTGAGAATAATCTTTGGTTCCCCTTGTGTCGAATCAATAAATTTGGGTTGAATACTCTACCCTCGAAAGCTGTTGCGATCCCCTACACTTGTGGGTTATCAGCTGCCAGCCGTCCTCTGGAGCCCGTGCACAACTCCAAACAAGTCAACCGGCTTCACACCTTTCTTCCTCGTCTACGGTGCCGAAGCCGTCATCCCAACGGACATAGAGTTCGACTCCCCTCAAGTCACCATGTACACCGAGGAGGAAGCAGAAGAAGCACGTCAAGACGGCGTCGATCTACTGGAAGAGGGCCGGCTGTTGGCACTCAGTCAGTCCAGCATCTACCAGTAGAGCCTGCGCCGATACTATAACCGGAAGGTCAAGCCAAGATCTTTCCAAGAAGGAGACCTTGTGCTCCGGCTGATCCAGCGAACAGCCGGCCAGCACAAGCTCTCAGTACCTTGGGAAGGCCCTTTCATCATCAGCAAAGTGTTGGGCAATGACTCCTACTATCTGATCGACGCTCAGAAGCCTCGAGCGCGCAAGAGGGACGACTCCGGCAAGGAGACAGAGCAGCCATGGAATGCAAATCTCCTTCGAAGGTTTTTACAGTTAATGCAATATGTACCATGCTACCTTTTGTATTAAAGTATGAAGACTTCGGGCCCCACGAGAAGAGCTCGGGGACTGCCCTCTTTTATCTATATGACAAGAATTATGCCTACAAGTATGTTATTCTTTGTTATGCCGCTTTGCACCGGGTCCGACTAGTCGCCCCGGGGACTTGCCGCTTTGCACTATGAAATGCTTCCTGCAGCCGGACAAGTAATGTGTGGGATCTAAGCCGTCTCCTGCTAGAAGCCGCAGATCGCAGAGCGACTGGACGGTTGGCAGGAGTAAGGTAGAAAGGGTGCCCACATGAAAAATGGTTAAGGACACAAGCATGGTCATAGTTTAAGCCGGCTTCCCGCCTCTTACGACCGACTGTTGAGCAGCCGGCTCGCCATGTTCTACTTAACTTGCCAAAGAACTCTAAACGGCTAAGTACTTGCCTTCCCAAAAGAAGCTAAGTACTTGATCCAGCAACAGTCTGTAGAGCGGCTGTTTGGCTGGCAAGACGGCAACCAAGGGAAGGCGGCAAAGGAAAAAGGCAAAGAGCAATGAGCAAGAAAAGATAGAACTCGGAAAGAATATTTACATAGCAAAGGCCCTTGGCCATTCTTCAACAGAAGTTCAAGATACACCCCGCGGGTGGAATTGTGCAAGATTAACAAGTTCATCGAGACTATTAAGCAGATAAAAACGAAGATAAAGTGGTAGCCTAGGAAGCAGCAGGCGGGCTTCGTGGAGTGGCAGAATCGGCGGTGCCAGTTGGTGGAGCGGTCGGCTGGTCAGTCTCTGCATGATCGCCTCCAGTAGTAACCAGCTCGGTTGGGCGGGGCTTGTTGCTGGAGGCGCGGTCGAGCTGAGGCTGGCCGTTCGCTCCGACCTCCGGTGCCTCCTCTTCGCCACCCTCCTCCGCCTCGCCTTCTTCCCCGTCACCGTTTTCAGCCCGCTCTAGGACTAAGATGCTGGTGTCGGTGTACTCGGCAATCGACGCCGCGTGCTTGACGAGAGTGTCTTCCACGACTGCCAACTCTTGTTGAGCTTCTTGCCGGAACGTGGCTAGCTGGGCTAGACTTAGCCCAGGATACCACGCCTTGACGAACTCCAAGGCCCGGTGCACTCCGGCCCGGGCCGAAGAGCCCTTCCAGGCCTCAAGACGGCCAGCCGCTACCTCCAGCCAGTCGGCAGTCCGACTGGGGGTGCACGGTGCCTGCATATCCGTCCACAGAGCGGCGATCGCCTGGGCGCCGACACGTTGAAGCCGGCGCAGCATTCGGTGAGCCGGCCGAAGACGAGCCTCGATGCTCAGGATCTGCTCGTCAAGGGTTCGGGGGGCGTCGGTGGCGATCTCCGCGCCATCTGCCCTCCGCTCTTCGCGATTAGCCTTGATGACCTGGTTGGCGGTGTTCGAGTGGCCAGGGAAGAAGTCTGCCAAGACAGGAAAGCAAAGAGCCAAATTAAAGATTAGAAGCCGGCTCGACCAACTGCCGGCAGCTCAAAGAAGGAAAATGAGGGGAGGCTCACAGTCGACGAGATCCTTGATCTCATGGAAGCCGGAAGCCAGCATCGCCTCCTTGTCGGTCCAGGAGGAGCGCTCGGTCGCGAACTCAGCAAGGAGGGCGGTCTCCTTGTCCTCCGCCTCTTTTTTGGGTCTTCTTAAGCAGCTCCTTCTGTTCTACCAGCTGCGTGACCAACCGGTCGCGCTCCTCAGCCAGCTTGCCGCACTCCTCCTCCTTGGTGCGCAGGCAGTGTTGGCCTCGCCCAGCTACTGCTGCAGGGTGGCGTTGGCCTCTGCAGAAGAAAGAAGAGAACAAGGTGTTAATTATCAACAAGGAAGAATAGTCGCCGAGGAGATCCGGCCCAACTACTCAGCAGTCGGCCTGAATCTCGGGGACTACAGCCCGCGGGCGCGCCAGCGCGCCCCCGCGAAAAAAGAGTCATCCACAGAAAAAAGAATAGTCGCCGGGGAGATCCATCCCGACTGCTCAGCAGTCGCCCTGAATCTCGGGGACTACAGCCCGCAGGTGCGCCAGCGCGCCCCCGCAGAGAAGGAAGAGGACTCACTCCGGCTTTCCGACAAGTCGGCGGTCCGCTTGGCCAGCTCCTCGACGTTGGCGTTGAAGGCGGTCACGCGAAGATTGTGGTAGTCCTGTGACAAAATTTCAGACAAGTGTTAGTACTTGGAACTCGCCGATTAAAGTTCCGAGCCGCCTGCTCAACTGCCGGCCCGAAACTTGGGGACTACACCCAGTAGGTGCGCTGGCACGCCCCCACAAAGGAGCACAAGAAACAGAAACGAAGAAGAAAGAAATATACTCGGACGGCCTCTCGCGCCGCCAGGTGTGCCTTGTTGCAGCTCAGGATGGCGTCGCCCTCGGCTCGGATCTTGGCTTGGACGTCCAAAAGCGCCCGATTCAATGGGCAAGTCCCGCCTCCCCGCACCCACCCAGTGGGCGTGGCGCTCGTCGCCTCCGTGTCCGGGATCGAGGAGCTTGCGGCGCCGGTCTCCAGAGGACGCGGCCCCGAAGCCGCCTTCGCGAGACACCGACGCGTCGGCGTGCCGACCTTGAGAACTAGGCCCGCCACCACCTCGTCTTCAGTCAGCGGCACCAGCGGGTCCACCGGCTGCCCACCTTGCGCGCTCCCAGATGGCGGTGGTGGCGGCACGATCACGTCTGGCATGGCGGTGTTACCATCGTCCCTCTCCATGACCGGGTTCTCACCGCCGGCTTCCCAAGTCTGCGCCGTGAACTCCGGAGGTGGCGGCGCGGAGTTTAGTGGAGTGACAAAAATCGCCGATTGGCGGTGCACGGCTTCTTCATCCTGCTTCTTCGCCGCGACGGTGGCCTCGGCCTCCGCCAGTTTCTTCTGGGCGGCGGCCTGCGCCTTCTCAGCCTCCGCCTTCTCCAGGTGGGCAGCTGCCCGCTCTTCGTGTGCTTCTTGCGTGTTCCGCTTTGTCGCCTCCCGGAAGTCGACGGCTGGATCGACCCATCGAGTGGTGGCGGAGGTCTCCGCCGACCCCACGATGGAGGCGGCTGCGACCTTATCGAGAGAGATGGGAGCCCTAGACCAAGGGAAACAAGTAAATAATTCAGACAAGATCAACGAAAGGAAAAAGGAAGGCTCAAGGAAGGTAGCACTTACGCAGAGACCAGCGGCGGCTTCTTCACCTCCTTGCGGAAGCGGTTGGCCTTCGTGGCCGCCTTGACCCGCTTGGTCGCCGCGGCCGAGCCCTTGGGTTTCTTCGGGCGGCTGCCGAACAGGCTCGGCGCGGCCTGTGCTTCTTCGCGCCGCCTTGGGCGTCCGGCGCGGCAGAAAAGCTCGTGCCCGGCTGGCCGGCTCTTGGCTGGTGGCGCGGAGCGACCTCCTCCGCATCGTCGTCAGGCCAGTCCTCGAGATTGGCTCCGAGCCTCGGGCCGCCCGCTTCGCCGCCTCCTCCCTCGGCATCGTCCTCTAAAGCCGCAGCCCCCAAATCGGGGTCGCCGACGTCGCTCTCCGCCCGATCGGGGAGGAATTCGCGGTTCGGCCCCGCGGTGCCAGCTGCTGGCTGGAGGAGGGGTTCTGACCAAAGCCGACTGGTCAGATTGGACAAGGCGGACTCAGCGACAAAGAAGTCAAAAGAGAAAAAGAAACAACTCACCATGGGCAAAGGATTGGCGTGTGAATACGGCTCCTTGCCGAACTGTCACTCTTCTTTGAGCTCACAGTTCACGAGATAGTTCACCATGTCGGCTACCTCTTCGTGAGGCATCTCCTTGGTGCACATCGGACTCGGGTCCCGATGCCCGCTCATCTGGCAGATCATGTGGGGGCGACCTTGGAGTGGGAGCACTCGGCGCGCCACGAAGGCGGCCAGCAAATATGGCCTGGTCAGGCCCTCCGACTGCGTCAGCACTTGGAGTCGCGTGATGGTGCCGGCTCTCGCAGGCGTCAGTGTCCTGGCCCGGTACGACCAGTTGGGCTGCCTTCCAGCTGGCGGGCCAGCTGCGTAAGCCGGCAGATTGACACATTCGCCCTCCGTGAAGACGCTCTTCACGTAGAAGTACGACCGCTGCCACATCTTCACCGACTTTATCAGCGTGATGGGGGAAAACGGGTTGTCGGCCCCTGACCTCCGCACGGCGATGAACGCGCCACACTGAGCCGGCACGCCTGCGGCTTGGGTGCCGAGCTTGGAGTAGAAGAACTCCCCCCGGAGCTCGATGGTGGGGAGAACGCCAAGGAAACCTTCACACAAGGTGACGAAGGCGGACATCAGCACCACCGTGATGGGGGTGAGGTGGTGCGGCTGGAGGCCGTAGAATTCAAGGAAGGAGCGGAAGAAGCCGCTCGCCGGCAGGCCAAGGCCGCACAGGCAGTGCGAGCGGAAGACGACCCGCTCGCCCTCCTCCGGCGCCGGCGAGATTTTCTTCCTCGGAGCGAGGCGGACCCTCATGAAGTCCTTGCCAAGGAAGTCGATGTGGTCGTCATGGACCTCCGAACCGTCCCAGGTGCCGGATCGCATCGCGGGGGGCGTGACGGCGGAGGAAGAGCTCACTGGGAGCGAACCACCGCAGTGCTCAAATGTAGCTTGGGGCGCGGCGGCGAGAGGAAGAAGAAGAGGAAGTAGTAAGGAGGAGGGCCGCTCCCCCTCCTCCGCCTACTTATAGGCCTACGAGCTGCGAAGCCGAGGGGGCGGTCGTGGGATTTACTGCGCCCACTACCCCATACCCCCACGTTTATCGCGCACGTTACTGCGCGTAGTAACTTTGTGGGAACCTCAGCCGTCCACGTCGGCCGCAGCGGATCCGCTCGTGCGCCGAGGCGTGGTAGTGGCGGGCCCCGCTGGCAGGCATGTCCCGTCACGCGTGTGGGTGGGCAGACTAGTCCGGCCGCTCGTCGCCACGTGACGGACACAAACCTGGCGGCAGCCTGGAAGCTTAGCTAGCACGCCACTTGGATCCCGCCGAGGCATTCGAAAATTTTGGACAAGTCAGATTGGGCGAGTCCGACTCCTACCAGTCGGCCCGGCAGAAGTCAAACAAGGTTTTACCTCAAGCCCTCAGAGAAAGAAACTGCTGAGGCTCCTCGACCAATCACCCGCGGTGCCTCACCAGCTTCGGGGACTATTGTCGGAGTAATGGGCCACGGGTAGGCTAACCCGAAGCCCAGAACCTTTCAAGACATCGGGGCTGACTGCGCCCCTCAAGACGCCAAGATGAAGAGCCGCCTTCTGGAGGCCGGCTGGAGGAACGGCCGACTGCCCACACGCGGTCGAGTCCTAGAGGCGAGGTCAAGACAAGCCGACTCCTACCTGGCGGCTTCTAGAGAAGCCGACCCCGAGGAGTCGGCCCATGGCACTAGCAAAGCCTATGCCCTCATCAAGCGGGACGATACGGGGGATGGCTACAGTATGGCCCATTCCCTCCCCTTTCCAGGGGCGGGCGTGGCCACAATGCGTTGTACCAGCAGAGATCTCCGCCCGGCGTGGCACTGTTGCCATATCATCCCTGACATCATCACCTGCAGGTGGAGTCCTGCTCCCACGACGGCCTGTCTGTACGGCCCCAGGACGATGGGCCCCACCAGTCAGCGAGAGTTCAGAAGACGGCATGAGCTCTACCAGCCGGACCCGAGGGAGGTCGGCCCCTAGGAGTCGGCCCGCCCCTTCCTCGGGCACCACGTGCCATTAATCAGACGAGACGGGGAGTGGCTACAGTAATCACCCGCCAGGCGGCGGGGCTATAGCCACGACCCCCTGACCGAGCCTACATCATTAGAGGCATGGCTACAGTAACCAGCAGCCGGCATGACCCACAAGCGGCGGGTACGGCCTGTCGGCTCCGTACCAGACCAGTCGGCGGGGCCCACCAGTCGGCGGAGAAACCGGCGGCCGCAAAGACTGACGGCTGGGCCCTGCGCATAGCCGGATTACCATTGTACCCCTGGGGGGTAGGCCTATATAAACCCCCCCAGGGCACCCATGGAAAGGGTTCGGACCCATTAGAACTGCACCAGAGATAGAGGAAGGAGAGAGCTAGCCTTGCTTTCTCCTACCTCCTTCATACAGCTCGAGGAGCACCCATGTATTCATTTTGCCTTAGTGATCATACGGAGACCCCGCAGAGCAGGACTAGGGGTGTTATCTCCTAGGAGAGCCCCGAACCTGGGTAAAGTACACAGGCGTTCGTGTCTACGCCTCATCCCGCTTCCGGGCACCGCCGACGTTCTAGTCGCTCCGACCATGATAAGCCATCCTTTGGCATATGTCGCACCCAACCCCTGACATAACCAATTAAACATTTCTCAGTGTTACTAATATCAGCAATAATATCAGATATGAATTTGTACAACTAAGCTTGTTTAGCTCGATGGGTGGAGCAGTGCTATTATGACACGAACCACGTAGGCTGATTGTGGTCATCATAAAATGGGGAAAACATAAGCATGATGAGTACAGTGTTGACCGTGGCAGTGGGATGGCAGATCTGAAGCTGCAAAACGCGCAAAGGGTAGTTAGCAACTGATGTTTGTTTTGAAATAACAACTAAGATTTGGTATGGACAGGAAAGTACGGTCAACAAGTGACAAAGAAATGCAATTATGCTGTCTCTCTATATGTCGCGACATGCATTTGGAAACTCAAGTGGGACCATTAGCTAACCAATTAAATGTGTCGTTTAACTAATATCAGTATCATATTACAATCATATTTGAACAACTAAGCTTTCGAATTATGAGTGTTGTGTTGTTTAGCTTGAAGGGTGGAGTAATGCTAGTACGACAGAAAGCACCTACGCAGATCATAGTAGAGTAGATAAAAGGGGAAAACCCTAAGCATCAAGAGAAAAATCAGGAAAGTGGAACTAGCTGGACCAGTGAGTGGCTTACATGCTTTTCGAAACGAATATAGGAACATTAGGTGACCAATTAAACGTTATCTGTTTTAGTGATATGAGCATCATATCAGATTGGTATTTCAACACGTAAGCTTTGGGTTGAGGTCTTGAGGAGCAGTGCTAGCATGACACGAAGCACCTACGATGATGGTAGTGAATATAAAGGGGGGGGGAAACCATAAGCTTTACGAGTATAGTGCCCGTGCCATGGCGGATCTGAAGGTGCAAACCGGACAAAGCTACTTCGCAACCAATGTTTGCTTTCAACTAGCCACTAAGATTTGGTAAGGACAAGAAAAGTACAGTAAACATATTACAATCTATTTTCCGGGTGACATCAATAAGTTAAGCACATATGGAAGAGTACCACCTCTCTTGCGACGCCGTGTAGGCCTATGCGGATACGTTGAGGGTGTTGCGGGTGCGATGGCTGTCGGTGGCGGGGAAGAAGACTTTAGACGGCAGACGGCCGGGTCGGGGGATATATCCTGTTGCCATGGACGAGGCGGTCGTAGGAGCGGCAACGGCGAGGTGGACGACGGTGCCGATGAAGCGAGAGGAGGCGATGAAAGGATCCTGGTCCAGTGCCGTGGATGAGAGACGTCCATCTCTCGCAGTGGGCGACGGGGTAGGGGTAGCGGCTCCGACAAGGTGGAGGATGGGGCGGCGGACGGAGGAGGCTGGCCGCAGTGCGGAGGTTGTCGTGTCGCCGACGGTGTATGAATGGGGAAATGGAGGGGAGGGGGGATCTCAAACTTTGGGGTGCGCTTCTCTGAAATGGGGGAACGTTACGAACTTATCCCCCGCTTAAATTTTCGGACATCGCGTCGGTTGGGGATAGGACGGTAATCTCGCATCTCCCAAATATTTGCCGGTAAGTATTTCGGGCGAGGAGAGGGTGTTTTGCCACCCACGGTTTGCGCCCACAGTGTATGAACAGGGCTGACAGGTAGGGCGGTTGTGTCACGTCTGATGGAAGTTACACATCTGTCCCTATTTAAAATATTAGCCTACATTGATTTCGGACGAGGAGAGTTTGTTTTGCCGCCCATCGTGTATAAATGGGGAAATGGAGGAAGAGACACATGTCTTTCAGACGAGCTTGAATCAAATATGTTTTGCCGCCCACGTTTGGCGCCCACCGTGTCTGAATGAGCTCAAAGGCCGTAGTGTCACGTCAGATTGAAGTTACTAGTCTACCCCTATCGACAGCAGTGTAAATCCGGTCGATAAGGATGTCAAGTGTCAGGTGTAGACAGTAATTTCCATCTCGCAAACACTTGCTTCGGGCAGCCCACAAATTATAGTGGGTGTTTAGCCGCTTCGTTCAAAACTTGGGAGAATTAGCATTCACGTTTGCCCTGGGACCTGGCAAACTAAATTCAAATCCAATTTGTATTCGAATACGAATATCCACAGATAATTATACGTTTTGTTATTTATTTCTTCAAAACCACAACAAAGATTTATTCCACCTTTATATATGATTATGATTTAGAAATGCCATGATCTTCGAATTCAGTAGGTTGGATACACTTTGAGTCAAACAGTTATTTCATCCAATACAATATGCTCACACGAAAAACAGTTCACCTTATGTCAATCATACAAATACTGAGGATTACCTCGCCTAAAAATTTTGGATCATTACAACACATGGACAACATAGGGGGTCTTGCAACATAATCCATTCAGAGACATGACACAACATGCAAGTACAATAATCTAATGACAATTTCAACTGGTATCTAAAGAAGATCTGGGATTATCTTGGGCTTCAGATAGCAGAAACAGCAGTACCTCCTCCGTCTTCAAATGCAATATTCTTACTTCCTCCAATTCTTGGGTTGCTTGCATAATGTGTGCTGCTAATTCCGTAGTTTCCAGCCTCAAGATAAAGGTTACCTCATTCATGGCAGCCACACCATCTCTTTCTGCCTCTAGTAGAGCCTCAAGAACTATAATATCTGTGCTCAGACTGCTCTCCGGCGGTGTTGCCTCTGAACTTCTACCATCTGGTAACATGGATGGCGCACTACGTCCACAAATAGATTTCGGGGCTGTACATTGTGTCCTAGTGTGAACGGCATCCTGAAAGGTTTCCGCTGCACATCAGTAAGAGATAGTTATCATATGATACAGGCAGTAAGCTTACATGGTAAACGACGGACGAATTATTGTCGAGCATGGCAAACTATATTTAAATGGTTCAAAGCAGCATCAGCCGAAAAGAAATTAAAATGGTAAGATGAAACTAGGGATGTAAGTGGCAAATAAACGACATCCGCCAGTCCCATCTAGTTAGTTTTTGCTACCTCCCTAGTTCATTTTCCTCAAAAAACAAAAAATCTTTTGAACTATCATACCACTAGTGGACTTTAATCGGGATTAAATTGGACCCAGTTGACATCCCTAGTTGAAAGGGAGTGTACAGCCGCTATATTTAAGTTGCCAAGGCATCTAAGCAGTTGAAATAATCTGGGAAAGCACTTAACAGTGTAAAAGCCTCATATAAACTACGAAGACAGTCTTGTGATGAAGTTGAGAGGAAAAGTTAAGGACTCAAATGAAATAGGCATGCATTTCTTTACGATAGTACAACATGCACTGCTGACATATTGGCCAACTCGGGTATAGCGTAACAACAAATAAGCATTCGAATCAAGCAATACAGCAAAGCAGACAACTGAACTATTTGTAATTCGGTAGGATTACACGTTGAGGGCACAAGCCAAGAAAGCAGCCCACTCGCATTACATTTCACATGTACTAAAACACACTGGCTTACCATATGTTGCTGTGAAGCCTAGCTGCTGTTGCAATGTTCTTTGAAGATATCGTCAGCATCCCGTGGTTGCAAATCTAGTTGTTGTAGTTTATTCTGTACCATCTATTTAGGTAAAATTAGTTTTAATCGCATGCACTGGTCCGAATTGATCATCAATGGTTCATCTAAACTAATGAAAGAAGGGTGTGTGCATACACGACAATACTCCCTCCGATTCTTTTTACTTTGCGTATCACTTTTTCTTAGTTTTCTCATATTAGTCTGCGCGTTGCCGATTCCTAGCGCTGGTTTCCTTTTGTACCCTGCCCCATCCGCCTCTGCCCTAATTAATTGGCAAATTCGTCCAGAAAAATTAAACCAGTGCCCTCCTTGGTATGCGGGTCAAGAGTTATGTGCAGAGTAAATAGAATCAGAGGGAGTATATCTGCTTCCCTCTATTTTTATGCTTGTTCGAGGTGCCAGCCCCAAAAGAACAAATATTTTGCTTGATGGGGTTGGCAGCTCCATAATTAATAGAAGCATCAAATTAGTCATGCAACTTGGGAAGATCAAGAACACACAAACAAGTAATGAACAGAGGCTCGGAGTAGTGATGTAATAGCTAGCATCAGAAAATGTAGGGTAAAACAAACAAAAAGCAGCGGAACGACATGCTAGTTTGCTGATGTGTAATTAAGCATAGAGAACATTAAGCAGTCTGATGGAACCAACAGGTGGCATCAGAACAAAACTAAAGCATATTAACTATATGTGCACTGGTATGTAATTTAGCAAACGTAACATGTTGACTGCCAGAAGTATGGCCCTACAGGTGCAAGCAGAATAATGCGTCTCATGAAAAACTGAATGATGCCATAAAGAAATTCAAAGGTGCAGTGCTTATGCTAGGAAAGTGAACGTAGGCGCCGGCCGTTGGATAATAGTACCTGATTCTCGGCGGCGTATGGGTATCATTGTCATACTTGATAGCTAAGGATTGTCGATGGTGCTCGTGTTGCGGTTGAGTTTGGGCCGGCTATCGCCGTCGCTGAAGCGGCTCCGGTGCTACGGTTGCGGCGCCTGTCGACATACAAGAAAGCTCATCTGTGGTAAGTGAACAGTTGCATGATAAAGAGAAAAACCGAAGGAGTACAAATCGAAATAACCTGATGAGGTTGCAGCGTCGGTAAAGCAGGGCCGGTGGAGTTGAATATGGCATCCGTGGAGTGGGTCCGGTGCAGTGGACGAAGGCTTCGGCGGGCGCGTTGTACAGTGCTTTCAGTGAGGCGGATCTGTTGCGGCGGACGAGAGCTTGTCTGAAGGGCCAGCGAAGGGGCGGACGAGGGAGTCAGTGAAGGGCCTACGCTGTGGTGGACGAGGGTGCTGGTTAAGCAAATCCGGTGTGGTGGACCATGATGGCGGTCAATGAGATCAGGAGCGGTGGACAAGCCAGTCGCTAAAGCGGCTCCGGTGAAGTGGTGAGTTGGCAGTTGGGGGTTCCATGGTGCGGAATGTAGATCCGGCGCGGTGTGAGGTCCACCGCTGCGGTGGAGGACTAGATTCGACGGCTTGCCGTGGTTGGGGGCGGGGAGGGGAAGGGGAGGGGCTCTGGGGAAGAATGTT
Source organism: Aegilops umbellulata (assembly GCA_032464435.1). NCBI lineage: Eukaryota > Viridiplantae > Streptophyta > Magnoliopsida > Poales > Poaceae > Aegilops > Aegilops umbellulata. The sequence continues at coordinate 469,154,524 of CP136056.1, read as the reverse complement.
GGGGGCAAAGAGGGGAAAACAATGGAGTTACCAAAGCAGCCCTTTTTCGTTCATATGGCAGGGGTAAAACAGGAATATCGCAGGGCTAAACTTTCGGGCGCGTGATATTTCGATGTGAGCGGGAAGTTTGAAAGCTTTTGGCGCCTAAAATTAGAAGTATTCTGCTCTCGTACGGCCGACTATGATATCATGGCCAACAATTTGTTTGTTTTGCACGCAAAAAAATGTGCAAGCTTTGGAAATCAGTGTCTCCAACTCGAAACTTAGATTGTCCATTCAATTCAAATATGGATCATTGAGCTACTACAAGCAAATACCATCATACGGTCCAATTCAAATGAAATTCCAAATGTATTTATCCTAAATATGATGACAAAAGCAAAAATGTGTATGTGTATGAATAAAGTAGATGATTAGAAAGTTTGAACATGCCCGTATGTGTATATCTCTAGGTTTGATATATGAATTTGAAATCATGAAATCCCGGCTTAAAAAATGTACCTCCGTTTAAATGAATTACAAAAGCTAATGATGGAGTTGAATTCCAAAATTCCAATCTTAGGTTTGTAATTCTGGTCCATCAAGGTATATCACGCATGTTCAAAAGTATCGTTATCTCATAGTACAAACTGTGAAACAAATTGATCAACCATGAGTGCACAATATCTCAATTACGCTAAAGTCCCTCAAATATAGACACCTCACTCTTTATCTGAAGTCAACCCCCCCCCCACAACACACACACACACATAGAGAAGTCGTTCTCTCCCCCAAACACCAACACACGAGCACATTAACACCCCTCTCTCTTGTAAAGTCCGGACCCCAACATAGGTCTCTATCACTTTGTCTCTCGGGCATGCACACATCTCTTCCCTCACTCTCTAGGTCTCCCGCTATCTCTCTTACCCAAGCACACGCACTATGTAGAGTGTATATTTCCCATACACACAAAACGTAGCCCCCAAACGTCTATCTCCCTAGTTATGTGGTTCTCGCGTACTCACCTCACACACCACCCCCACTGCAAACAAGCACACTTTGTCTCCTTGTGCACCACTCTCCTCTTTCTATCTCTCCCACATGCGGACCCGCCCCAGCTCCTTCCCTGTGTACATATATGTCTTGACTCTTTGCATAGCTCCCTAATGTATAATCATTCTCGATTTCGCACATTGTTCTCTACACCATCTATTCTAGATCTCTCATGAAGTCCCTATCACACACACGATGACTCGCTTCCCTTGCGTCTCCGTTCATAGGCCAATTTCGGACAACATCAACATTGTCTTCCTATCTATACGCCATTTGTGCACACAAACGACCCCTCTCGCCCCCTCTCTTCCTCTCCCTCTCTCTCTCCCCGTCGCTAGCTCTCTCTTTCTCTCTCTCTCTCTCACCCCTCTCCCACACACACACTCGATGTCTCTTCCAAATAGTCTGCTCCCCCTGCCCGCAACCGTGCTATCTCGCTACTACACATGTCACACCATTCCCCCTTCCCTTATACTAGGTTTACATCATCAGTTGTCTCTCTACTCCACATACACTCTCTCCCTCTCACACACAAACGCGTGCACAAACACACACAGACACGCACAAACACCCATTTATCTAGATCCTCATCTCTCCTCATGTCCGCATGTGTATCTCACACAGTCACTCTCTAATTATGTATATGTGTCTCCATGTTACACAACACAAAGCCACATGTACATGTCTCTCTCTATCCTCCACACACATAGACACAAAGAATCTGTTATCATTGCCTCAGTCCCTAACATATCACACACGCACTCTCTCTCTCTCTCTCTCTCTCTCTCTCTCGCAAACACGCTCAACAAGGGTTTCCCCATGAATAACTTACCGTCTATTCATCAAGAGTCGTGGTAGTACGGCGAACACGAGACATGAAAAAGAATAAATCTACACGTGCTTATACAACCTAGCTAGTATGACTACTAGGACTAGAGCAAGCCAAAAAGCGCGCCGCCGTCACCCCCTCCTTGTCAGCGACGGGAAAATATTCGTTTTACACAGTCGAGAAGTCATTGTGCTAAGGCCCTACATGCCGAGGCGTTGAATAGAATCTAGATGCTAGTTTATGAAAGCAAGTATCGATAATACGTTTGTATCTCCATACTTATATTTCTTCTCTTATAAAAAACCGAGTTGGTGATGATGGTACGTGTGCCATCTTGCAATATAGACCGCCCGATCTATATCTGACGGATGGAAATTAAACTAAAAGATACCCGCACCCCTCTCCACATTTGCAGACAAGGCCTTCCCTCGTTAATCCTTATCTCCAACAAACCTCATTGTTAAGAAATTAAGAAAGGAAGCCTCTGGAACAAACTGGCCTGGTGGCCACTGCTCGCGTCGTCAATCCCCATGCCTCCGCTCAGTCCGACCACCAACCACCACCACACCCCACTCCTCTTCACCTTATCTCATATTTCTCGAGATATCATTAGTTTTTACACATGAGATTACTCCCGCAAGGGTCAATCACAACAAGTGTTTTATAAAAAAATGCATCTTGATGTTCCGTGCAATGCATGGATCTTGCTAGTACACCTACACAAGACTAAGTTGGTGATGCTGGTGTGTTTGCCATCCGTCGTTCTGACCATTAGATCTACATCTAACGATTGTGATGTAAGTTTTTGCCTTTTCTCACCAACATCCCACTTGTCTACCAATTTGCAGAAAACCCCATATTTAGTATCTTAAAACCAACGACATCCCTCCCTGACCTCACCAAAACAGCCCTTCTAGTGACATATGTATATCAAAATTAGAGTGTTTTGTACCAAGTTTGTGAATAAGTATTATTCTAATTATGATTCGTTGCAACGGACATGAACATTGCTAGTATTTCCAACCATGCATTTCTTTTCCTAGTATTCCATAGTTTCGAGTTTTCCATCAAGATATTAGTCACTCATGGTTGATATTTACTTCCAATCATGTACACATATGCACTATGTAACTAGCCTTGCTTATTGGCTTCCAAAGCTTAACTTTCACTCCTACTTACAATATGTAGAGTATTTAACAAAAAGCTACCACTTTCAACCAGCCCTAGGAAGAATCTATTGTACAAAAAATAGCAAAAACATACCCAAAATTTCTTCATCCACGCCAAAAACTACCTAGTACTCCTATCGATTAGGTTCGTTTAAACCCATTTATGACAGGGTTGGCCCACATGTCCGTGCTGACGAGGCAGCTTAAACCAACACATTGTGTTTGACCATTGACACGAGGGACCCACATCTGACCTTCTATCCTATTATTCCCCCCTCAAATCATTATTTTTCCTGAACATTACTTCAAACAGTACTGATGCGTGTTCGTCGGTGGCGCCGGTGATGAGTGAATTGGCTGCCGCTCCGCCGAACGGGCCAGACGCCGCGCTGGCCTCCGCACGGGTTGGCAGGCTAGCCCGAGCGTGACTCACGAGCGAGCAAGCCACCGCGCTAGCCTTCGCTCGAGCTAGATGGCTGGCCTTAGCGCGGCGCGCGCGAGCAAGCCGCCGCGCTACCGTGCCAATCTAGCTAGCAAATCTTGCAGACAACCAGCTGGATGGAGCTATCTTGGCTAGCTAGCGGCCGCGAGCACTGGACAGAGCTGGCATCCGGGCTGCCGCAACATGGGCTCCGCACCGCCAGCGGTTTTGACCTCGCCTTCTGCCAGAGCGGTAGCCGCGTCCCATGGCCGAGGATGACTAGGTGGACGGGCCGGAGGTAGGAGGTCACTCGAGGATTTTTGTTTGTAAGAGCATGTACAATGGTTGATAAGGTAGTCTTCTCTTAAGTCTGCCACGTATGCAAGTGGTAGTAGTTTCTTGGCATTTTAGTGGTTTCTTGCATTATTAGAGCAAGTACAATAGAGCTGAGTCAGCGGGCTATAAGAAATAAACTACTCCCTCCGTCTAGGTGTGTAAGTCATCTTACGAAAACCAAATAATCCCAAAACACTTAGGCGCAGTGCATTAACTTCTACCTCGTTTCTTGTTTCTTGACATATCAACCAATAAGAGATGTGGGTGTGCATGCTTTTAATGACTTGAAACTACCAAACACGACATGCAGTGGTTAATTCATTGCAGGCAATTCTATTAATTAGCAAATAAACATTAAGTTCTCTAGTTTTCCCCTCCTCCTTGGTCACGGTGTACAATCTAAGATGACTTATTCACCTAGACGGAGGGAGTAGTATATTTCTGCTTAGTTGGAGGAAAGAGAAGAGGAGAGAGAAGGTAAGCGGGCTCTTCGTGAAGAGCCAGCTCTAGCACGTGCTCCTAGGCACTTTGTGAGAATGAGAAGTGGGCCACATAATAAAAAGTAGTAGACTCTTTTGATCTATTATTGTACTACATGTTGGCTATAAGATGGGCTGTAGATGACATGGCACTGGCTTATAGCCAGCAGCTGGCTATACTATTAACCATGCTCTTAGGGGTTTCTTGTAAGGAACAATGTACGTACTACTAGCGACAAAAGGCGATTCTAGGCTCCGTTGTACTCCAACGAGTACTAATAGTGGTCGCGGGAGTGTATACGTCGTTTTGTGGGTTCGATCCCGGCCGAACGCACGGCGGCCTTATTTTAAAAATAGTACTCCTACACTTTGCTGCGAGCCAATATTTTACACGAGTAGTTTGAGTTTTGAAGTCAAACGGACGTGCGGCCCCACAATCTGGGTGCACTGGACAGCCTAGCCACGTGAACGGGTTTTCTTTCCTAGTATCCTGTGGCTCGCGTGCTCGCCCTAGCCGCACCTCGCTTGCAGCTTCCAGCTAGTAGCATATTTAAACTAGCGCCTCCCAATTAAGCCCGAGGAGCCGGAAAAGCCTGGCGGGGCATTGGGAATTGTGCAATATGGCTCTGTACATAAAGTGCTCTACTACTACTTTGTAGCTTGTGGCGTTGCATGCATGGACTTCACTCCATTATCGTCTCTACTATAAAAGAAATTCCCATTGACGTGTTTTTTTGAAACGGAGGCAAAAGCTTTGCTTCATGTCATTCATAAAGAAGGAACAACTAACAAAGTTCGACGAGATCCATTACACCTCCACAAATGGAAGCGAAAAGCCTATCACTGTATCAAATAACTCAAATGTTCTACCCCCGCAGTAACCGTCGCTGATAAACATGCTGCTAGTGTGTGCGTGAGAGGAGCGGCTGAGTAGGCCAGCTACGTGAGAGGAGCGGCTGAATAGAGCACCGAGAGTACCCACTAGGCCACTACGCAGGTGTACTTCCCCTGCATTGATAGTACAGTGATGGTTCTAGAGAATAGTAGTACCCTCCACTTCCAACTGTAGCTCCTTGGCCCTGAGAGTCAAGAGTTCAAAACTGGTGCACTGTACTAGACTAGACTAGAAGTACAGTACATCGCACTACTAGTTGAGAAAAGTAGTACTAGTACTGCTACAGTTAGAGTACGTACTCCTTCGTCACATAATGTAAGATGTTTTTTGACACTAGTTGGCGTGTACAAAAAATGGCAAAAACATACCCAAAAATTCTTAATCGACGCCAAAAACTACTACCTAGTGCCAAAAATTTCTTACTAGTGCTATTATTTACAGTATAATGCAATCCCATAACGTTCCATAATGCTAGTACTAGTAGTAAATAATAGCCTCACCCCTTCACTGAGGAACGATCTGGAGTTGGAAGGGACGAGGCCCTGCGGTTACTACGCTCTTATCTCCTCCTCGCCAGTTCCCCTCCAACCCGAAGAGAAGGCAGTGGTCGCTGCTCCCATGGATTTTCCAGGCGGTTCTCCTCCTCGTCGGGGCTGGGAGACCTTGGACGACGATCCTCTGGGAGAAATCGCACACCTCTCCGATGTCCTCACCGCCGCAAGACTCGATGCTTCCTGCACCAACTTTTTCAAGATGCTGCTTAAACAGGCTTGGGAAAAGGCCATGCTTGTTGGTCTTCCATGCGTCCTCGAGGAGAAGGTTCTTCCCCACCGCTCCCTGGCCATGGTTGCACGTTGACTCCGCTAGAGTTGCCGACGTTGAGAGGTAGTCGGATTTTGTCCGATGAGCAGGTCAGTAATGGAGTTTGATCATGTAGTACTTAGTTATTCCATTTCCATCCCGTAATTTCTCCGCTGCCCACCGTCTTATATATATATGTCTGGTTCGGTGCCAACGAAGATTGGCTTGCATACCTCCGGCCGGATACCACCATTATTTTGCACAACATCCATAGCAGTGCGGCTGTTTCGGTAGACCCCTTCTCCACCATTGGGATCGGCCTTCTGGACTGGCTGGGCTTGAATACGTATGATGATGCCTGCATGAGATTGAAGAAGATAGCAATTGCGGACCCGCCGATAAAGCGACGCGGCTACGACGATTACTATCTCATCGCGGTGTTCGACATAAGGATTTCCATCAATACAAGAGGCAGTAATAGCAGACAGGGCAGAGGCTGGCGCATGTTGGCCGCGGCAGATTTGTACCCCTACACGTTTGAAGACGCCGTGTTACATCTAGGCCGCATCTTCGCCGTGACAAGCCAGGGGACTTGTTTCATCTAGTTGCCATCCTACGGTACGGGAGATTACAAACGGAATGCACAAACCATCATTTGCATCCCTAACGGTACTCCATTATTTTGCAGGGACCAGCCATCCCCCGATCAAAATAAGATCGCCGATCCTAGATGTGCATTTGCATCCGTGATTCGGTCTAACCTGGAACCTTGTAGCTGACTTTGGCATATTGGGATCAACTATCTTAGCAGTCGTTACCCATGGTACCACTAATATGCAACATGGTCACACAATCTACCACGATCGGACCGTCACCATCTACCCAGGTATTCCATTTTTAACCCTCTCGCCTTCTCTTTCATTGTTGTACTAGTAGTATACTTTGTAGTACTAGTAGGAGTATTTTTTACCTTGGAGGACGCGTATAGCTAGCTAGGCCCTTGAATACTGGAACCCACTTGATGCCACCATTTTTGTTTTTCATGTCTTACTATCTCATCCATGTAGCCAAGAGTGGCTATATATAATAAGCCAGTTATTTTACTTCCTCTATATCGGAGTAGTACTATTTGTTGCATAGTATTACTGACCGCCATATTTGAGCACAACGTTATTATGCATGGACCTTCACTATGTACGTCACCATGTGTCCAGATCTGGAATGCCGCGTGTAACAGATGAACGGCGCCGAGTTCGACCCCCGTGATGCTACGTGGGTGCCGAGGAACACTCTTGGAGAGTACTCGCTTTTCATTGGGGACGGCTACCCCATTGTGAAGCGGATGCCACCTTCCGTGCACGACACGGAAGGCCTGCCGTTCATGAAGCATGGTTGTGTCTTCAGTGCGCACAGACGAATGAACGACATGCTGGGACACGCTATCCCTGATTTATGCCGCTTCAGCTTGGATGAGTCTCCATCGTGTGGAACCGGACTAGAAAGTTGCGTCAATGATTCCCGTTGCCCACCGCTATGGATCGTGCCATCCATGAAGAACACCTGGGACTGGAACCTGGAGAAGGACATGTAGCCCATATATAACGTGTAAGTGGAGTACGGTAATTGTGAACGGTAGCGCTGTGAATATATGTAGACTAGTCGTGCACAAATTTATCACATGATTGGAGATGAACTTGTGTGGCATACTGGCATTTGTCCTTTAGAATTTATTACTAGTAAATGTGTTATGTGTATGTGCAACTTGTGTGGTTGTTGCACGGGCTCCAACATGCTCTTTGAGAAAAAAAGGTGGCACAGCTTTGGATATACGTAATGTGGCGGCATCATACAGTAGCATCGTTCGCTATAGTTGTACTAGTACACTCCTACTAGGACGACAACTCCTATAAAACCTTGCGCTTGGCTCTTTGCCTCTTCGGGAGGTTCAACAGTTCGTACTTGTCGGTGTCAAAACCGGCGGATCTCGGGTAGGGGGTCCCGAACTGTGCGTCTAGGCGGATGGTAACAGGAGACAAGGGACACGATGTTTTTACCCAGGTTCGGGCCCTCTCCATGGAGGTAAAACCCTACTCTTGCTTGATTAATATTGATGATATGGGTAGTACAAGAGTAGATCTACCACGAGATCAGAGAGGCTAAACCCTAGAAGCTAGCCTATGGTATGATTGTTGTTCGTCCTACAGACTAAAACCCTCCGGTTTATATAGACACCGGAGAGGGCTAGGGTTACACAAAGTCAGTTACAATGGTAGGAGATCTACATATCCATACACTACTAGGAAAAGGGCTATAGATAGGATTGATACTAATGGCGCACTAGGGAAGCAGTGCGCCGCTAGTATATACTAATGGCGCACCTGCTGGTGATACGCCATTAGTGTGGAAGACACTAATGGCACACCATAAACGGGGTGCGCCACTAGTGTTAAATATTTTTTTCCATTTTTCCATACATACTAATGGCGCATCAGACAGGCAGTGCGCCATTACTAGTTTTAACTAGTAATGGCGCACCACACAGACAGTGTGCCATTACTGTAAATTCCCCCTCCATCTCGATCTCGATCCCCCTCCATATCTCGATCGCTATCCCCCTTCATCTTGATCTCGATCCCACCCGCACGCTCTCCCGCTAGCTCCACTGCCGCCGACGACCCACCACACCCTCCCCCGCTCCACCGCCACCGACGAGCACCCCCACGCACCCTCCCCCGCTCCACCGCCGCCGACGACCCACACCGCACCCTCCCCCGCTCCACCGCCGCCGACGACCCAACCGCACCCTCCCCGGCTCCACCGCGGCCGCCGATGATATTTTCAAATAACAAATTTGATGATATTTTTCACAAAGTTATTTACTGTTTTTATAAAAAATTATTACTGTTTCATATTCATATTCATTTTCTAAAAAAATAAGTAATAAAGTGTAGACTACAATTGTTGTTAAACAACACTTATTACTGTTTTTATAAAAAGATATTACTGTCTCATATTCATATTCATATTCATTTTGAAAAAAAAAATTCTTACTTATGGCGCACGGGTGGCTGGTGCGCCATTGCTATGAAAAAAACATTCTAATGGCGCACCGCTTGGGGGTGCGCCATTAGTAATCTAACCCCATCCACACCGCGCCGCACCTTCCCCCTCCCTCTCGCAAGATTGATTCGTCCCTCTCCCTCCACCGCGCCGCTCCACCGCGTCGCCGCCGCCCACGCGCCCCCGCCGCCTCCCTCTCCCCTTCCTCCCCCTCGAGCGCCGCCTCCCCCCGAGCCCCGCCTCCCCCCCGAGGCCTGCCTCCCCATCGAAACCCTAGAAACCCCGCACCCCCCGCGTCGGCCCCTGCCCTGCGCCGCCTCTACCACAGTCCGGGCACGGGGAGCAAGACGATGACCACGGCCGCCGGCCTCCCCACGACCAACCGAGGCGCCCAGGAGGACCGCCGCCGCCGCCGACCCCGACCCCTCCGGCGACCGGCCGCGCCCGCCCAGGTACCTCGCCTCCTTCCTCCCTCTCCACCCTTCCTCCCCATTCCCTCCCTCCCTCCCCTCGGAACAGGCGGCGGAAGGATGAGGAAGAGCGGATGGCTCCGAGCAAATGCTGGAATCTGCTCTTGACATCCACATTAACCTCACCTATCGAAACACCATCAACTAGGCACTTCAGTGGGACATATACTTCTGAATATATATCATGACAATGTGACAGTTTAAAAAACCTATAGAGTCTGCATTTTGAACAGAAAATCAGGTGCACTATCATCACTTACAAAAAGCATGTACCAGTCGACCTTACATGCCCAACAAATTTTGTCAGGCACAAAGACTTCACTTAATGCTGTAAATACAACTACACATAGAAAATGTAACTTCCTCAATAGCTTCTCCATACTTACTATACAAATCAGAAAGTCCAACCATGTAAAAAAGTTGTGCAGGTGTCACAACAGCAGGGAGCTAGCCATCAGTTGCGCTTTCCGCTATCCAAGTTTGTTCTACCATCTAGTTTCAGGGGTAGGCTACTAAGAGTAAGACCTCTCATATCCACATCTTCATTTTGAAGAATTATGTACTCGCAACCTAGATAAGCTAATTGTAACAACTTACTCAGTTGTTTATTTGCATAATAATCGCTTGAGTTGTCTAAAAAAATCAGAAAGATGTAGACATTATCATTGATTTAACTTAATCTTACTTAATATATAAAGTTGTGGCTCCCATCCAGACAAGGTCGTAGGCCCTGGTAATATGCTGGCTGAGCAGGTGCGGGAAGGGAAGGCAGGGGCACGGGAGGTTAAAGCAGGAGCACATGCCTTCTCCCATGAACTGGAGAGAGAGGCAGTAGAATGCGCTTCTCCTGTCTAGGTCTCAGACAGAGATGAGAGGGCGGGGTTGGGCTGAGCTTTGCATCGTCTTCTTTATTTTATTTTATTTCATTTTGTGCTATAAGGCAAAGATTCTTTGTGCCTTTTTTCCACGTGTTTGCAAAGGGTCATAGACTTATACTAGGGTATGAGTGTGCAGCTATTTAATTTGCTAGTGGCTCTAAGTTACAATCACACCAAGTGTTGTGATCTAATTTGTTACCATGCACCACAAGTGTCATAAAGTTATGAAGGAGTTGGGTTGCCATAAAATGCATTACACATTTAAAATCTTGAACAAGATTTCTGCACACTGTGCACTGTCAAGGACCCATGACTTCAAAATCAGAGTACCTAAGAAGGGGGGAAATCCTTTCCATTATTGTTGTGAAGCATAAAGTGGAATTTTAGGGTGTACTAGAACTCTGTAGGTTCACTTTGAGAATGTAAATACCTCTTATTGCTACTGATATCATTGGCTCATTGCTGCCTTTGTGCAATGCAGAACTGTTAAGAGTGATTTGGAGGATTCAAGATTCTGTGAAGCTCTTTTGACATTTAAAGCTCAGAACTGAAGGTACTTAATAAACTCAAAAGCATTGATGATAAATCTTGTTACCTAGAAACAGAGGTAGTTTACATATTATATTGCTGGTGTTTGTTTATGTTTAGAGTTTAAGCACGTGTAGTGTAGTGTAGTGTAGTGTAGTGAGCTTGTTCTAGTGTAAAATCAGACTAGTATGGCCCTGGCCACAATCTGTCAACTTAGCCTTCTGTGATTTTCAAAACAAGTTAACTGCATTCACATCTCTTGATGCTCAAAACCTGTCAATTTCTATCAGCTTTTGATCTATCAAGTTGATATTCAGTCAAGTTGATGTCAAACTTGACACATAAACAACAACTTTAATAAACAGAGCGACTTGTGATCGTCTGAATGACCCATTGGCGACTTCATTATGCGGGGATAATGATTTTGCAGGTACTCCGAGAGGCCCTTGAGTTTGCCGGAATGTCGATTAACTTCCGTTCCGGCAAATTCGGGTACTCCATATGTCCTATTTTCAGCAAAGGTCATGCTGAAATTCCTGTGTGTGTGTGTACACTACTAGAAAAAGGGCTACTAATGGCGCACCTAATTTGGCCATTAACGGCGCATTAGCGGTGCGCCTTTAGTAGCACGCCATTAGTAATACTTACTAATGGCGCACCACAGGTGCGCCATTAGTATAGGACATGGTGCGCCATTAGTATGCCTCCCAGGGCCATGTATAGCCAGGTGCTTTGGTATACTAATGGCGCACCACAGGGCGATGCGCCATTAGTAACCTCGGCATACTAATGGCGCACTGCATAAGGATGCGCCATTAGTATCCTCTGGAATACTAATGGCGCACTGTTATGTGATGCGCCATTAGTATGCATATTAGGTTTTTTTTATTTTTTAATTTTCTGTTTTTTTGCACAGGTACAAAATGTACAATTGGACAAAATATAGACAGCACACATCAACAACAGATTCATCGAATACAATAGAAGATTAGTCTCTGAATACATTTCATCATATTAGTCTCCAAATACAATTCATCACATTAGTCTCTGAATTGAAAAGACCGAACAAAGATAGAACATTATATTACAAGTCTCGAGACCGCGAGTAGCGAGTTTGTCTTCACATTACAAGTCGATATCGATCATCTAAACTACCTTCACATAGAAGAGAGCTGCGGTCATCACGATGAGCATCATCACGATGAGCATCATCACGATGAAACTCGTCTTCATCCGGTTCCTCCAACGCTCCCTCCCCTCTCGTGCTAGATAGCGGGCGTATCTAGATTTGGCCTCGGCCCTAGTGGTGTACCCTTTGTAACTGTTCCGCTGAATCGGTGAACCTGTCTCCGACACTCCTCCCAGTCGTCATAGACTCCGGGAACCTTACCCTTGTACACGACATACGACGGCATCGCTATGCACTAGCGAAACGAAACGTTAGTACCAATTCACAGACAATACATAAGCAATATATAAGTATGCAACAAAACGATCGGAAGAGAAAAGCAAGACATTAATAGCATCAATTACATCTAAGTTGAACGACTCTCGAAACCAAAGAGACATACTACAAGTTCATTAAAGTTTAATTACAACATGAGCCAATCGATGTTTCAGAACTAGACACATCATCACTGCTTTCGACTCGACTCAAGGGACCGGAGCGTGGATGAAGCCGCCGTCTATCGTGGGAGTCATGAAATTACGGGCGTTGTCAGCCTGCATTTGTAGCATTCCGTCTATCTCACTGTTGGACGGTTGATTTCTGAGGTAGAACTGCCCCGAGGTACGAAGGACATCTTGATGGATGATTTCTGCAAACTTCGACTGGATGCGAAAGAATTCTTGTCTGATGTCCGCGTCCTGGATTGCTGACACGCTCGCGGCCCAATCTTTGAGTTTATTCGGTAGCAGAAGTTGATGATGGTCCCGTATGATTGCCCGCATGTGATGGATGGCATAGTAGGCACCCTTCTGACCGCCAGGCGGCTGCTTGACGCAGCAGAACATCGTATTGTGGGAGAACACGTGCTTGCCGTACTTACGAATAGGCCTATTAAAGGTGCCTCCAGATTGGGCGTAGCCGGGGAGAACATCATCAAGAACCTTCTTGACATTTGTGTAGTCTACGTTCGACTGACGGTCCGGGTCGAAATACGTGGCCATGGAATATTTGGGGCTTAGGAGGATGAGCGTGCAATGTGTGTCACTGCAGAAAACACGGAATGTTAAAACAAAAACAATCGGAATCTAAGAATTCGTATGTTACGGGGCGGTTGAGGGGAGGACTTACTCGGGAAAGTAAGGCACAAGGAAGTTATCCTTATCTGGGTTTTCCAGAATGACGCCTTCGAGGTAAGAACTCGCGACTTGCCGGTCCCCAGCGCTGCCCAAGATCTTGGCACGCATGTAGAAGGGGTCGACTATCACGATGTCCGGGGTCTTGTCGCGAATGATCCGCATCTCCATACTCAGCGAAAATAGCCGAACGAAGGTGTAGTGCAGCGGATGAAGGTTCAACATAGCATGGATGTCATCAAACCGCAGGACGATCATACCCCCGATGTAGTTATCCACAAAGCCCTTGCCCTCTGGCACCTTGGCCACGAAAACCGGGTATGCCACATCCTTCTCTCTAAGACGCCGCTTCTCCAAAGAAAGAACATTGTCATGCAGACTCCGCATAGCACCGGCTGCAACATCGAGCATATTTCTCGGTAGCATCGGCCTCCCCGCCACATGCACCCTCCTCATTAAATCCTCAGGTGAAGGTGGCCCGTCCTGAGCACGGATCGTACTCGGTGCCGGCTGGCCCGCACCCTTGTTAGTCTTTCTTTTGCGTGCCTTCTTCTTCTCCTGTAATGGGACCGAGTTCTGCTCACAGACCGCCTTCTTGAGTGTGTTGGGGCTGAGAATATTTCGCACCTCGCCTATCTGAGGCTCGGTGAAGTCGGCAGCTGGAGGCGTCTCCTGAGAGCTGAACGGCAGACTACGCCTGCTGCAACTTGGCTTCTCCGCGGTACCAGCTAGATCGCGCACGTCTTTTGTTGGGTTGGGTTCTTGAGAAGGAGGCCCCATGAAGTCGCCATCGTACCCATGATCGGCAAAGTACCGATCGATGTTGGCAAATGTATCGTCGTCGTCGTCGTTCTGATCCCGTGCCATATGCATGTTTGGATCCAGTGGCATATGGATGTCCGGCACCGTTGCGGCGGTCTTGCCATGGGGCCGACTTGGCGCCGGCACGACTGGCGGTGTTGTCTTTGGGGTGGTGTCCCCCGCCCCCAAACGAATCTGGCTCTTCGGCCTAAGCAGGGGCCAGCTCAGGCAGGCGCTGAGGGTCATCACGTCATCATCGTCGGCCTCGACGGGTCGAATCGGAGGTAACAACTCATCACAGCCTAGCAGCACCCGAACCAGTTGAACCCTAAACACGTTGGGTGGCATCTGGGTACTGTGGAACAAGGGGTTGCCCGGTTGAACGATTTTGCCCTTGGTGACATCGACCAACTCATTGTTCACGAAGTGCAGGAGAGTGCATGGAACGTCGGCGGCGCCCTGCGAAAACATGTAGGGCGTCAGGGATGCCCAGTCAAAGGCAAGGAGATGAAGTCATCGGCCGAGAGAGGCTTAATTAGTTACCATGATGATGGCGTCGAGCTCGGCTGATGTCGAGGCACTGCCAACGGCGGGCGTGCAGTTGACGGAGGGGCCGCTTGCTGCAGAGGTGCCGGCCGGCGTACACCCGGGTGCATTAAGCTCCCATGCCGGCGTCGGAGACACCAATGGCCCCGCCATCGCGTTCTGCGAGTTGCTGGCCGTGAAGCTAGGAATCGGGGGCGGCCCTTGTTGGCCGCCCGCAATCCACGCACTCAACCCCTGGATCAAGGTAGGCACAATGGCGGTGATCGTCGCTCCGAGTTGTTGTTGCACTTGCTCTTGGACAATCTCCGGAATCCGCGCCACCTGTGCCTTGAGTTCTTGAACCTCGCGCGCCTGGCTTTCCGAGCTGGTCTTTTTCTCCTTTCGCCCAGGAGTGTTATAGTATGACCCCCATTTTGTCGACAAGCCTTTGCCGGCCACACGACAGCTGACGTCGGCTTACTGAGCTTATCCTTGTTCTTCATTACATTCAACGCCCTATTTAGAGTGGTGTCCCAAGGGTTGCTCTTAGTCGACCCCGCGCTACTGTTTCTGTCGCCTGCGGAAGGAATGTGAACCATTTAGAAATTTGGCTTCATTAATTAGAATACAACCATATGGAGCTAATTACGCGGGGGTGTATTCCTTACCAGAACAAGTTCAAGCGCCCTGGTCTTCGGATCCGTGGTAAGCTCCTTTGTTTTCGGGTCTTTCTTGTACCGGGCCCTGACATAGTTCCTGGTCTGCTTGTCACCGTATTTATCGAAGAGGGGCAGTAGGCCTTGCTCGGCATGGTCCGCCTCCTCCTTGTCCCATATAGGCTCCGCCACTCTATAACCGTCGGGACCGAGTGTGTGTTCCCCTAAGTTCAGCTCCCGCATTTCTTTCCCCCACTGACTTGATTGGGAGTGTGCGGTGCTCGAGCAATTGATCTTGAAGTCGTTGTAGTCATCTTCGGTGATCGAAGGATTTTCCTCCTTGATCTTCTCATAACTCTCACCTTTCTCGATCATTCTCTTCACATTGCTTTTCCAAGTAGACAGGGCCTTGCTCATCTTCGTGAGGGCAGCATTGTTCACTTTATTCCCTTTGAGGCTTGTGTTTTCAAATTCAGCGGGGAACTTGTATCGTTCGTGCAGCTTCGTGAAGAGGAGGTTGCGCAAATTCCCTCGGTCTGGATGCCTCAGGTTCTCGGTGTTGATCGAGACGGTGCTCCGGAGAATGCACCCGAGCTGAAGCGAGTACCCCTTGACTATTCGTGCGGGCGCCGTTGGATTCCCGTCGGAGTCCACTTTAGTAACTTCCTCCTTGAGGGTGCGGAGCACGGTCGGGCGCCGGTCCTTCCATTGCCTCTTCTGGCTGCCATCTGTGCGTGCGCCGCCATCATCAGTGGTGGCATCCTCGGCGGCACCATCGGTGGTGGCATCAGTGGGGTCATCCTCGGCGGCACCATCAGTGGTCTCAGGATCGGTGGGGAAGGCGGTGTCCTCATACAAGTGAGGTTGTTCCTCCATCTCCTGGGACAGCTCCCAGAATGCCTTGCCGCCCGAACCCCCGGCCTCATCGTTGTGGGCCATGTTTCTCTCTAAATAGAAACAAAGTTTGGTCAAAAATTTGGTTATTATCAAGGAACAAGATCATGGTCTCATCATTTAGGGTTTGTCGACACCGAAGCATCCTAAAATCTAAGCTTTTATCATTGAGGGTTTTTCGACGCCGAGGCACCCTAAAAGCCTAAGCATTAGTCACAAGTACGCCGGGGCACTTGATCCTACTTAATTAACTACTAAGATACCCCGGCCCATGCATTAGTCACAAGTACCCCATATGTCCTATTTTTAGCAAAGTCATGCTAAAATTCACGGAAAAATTCAGCATGACCTTTGCTGAAAATAGGACATATGGAGTACCCGAATTTACCGGAACGGAAGTTAATCGACATTCCGGCAAACTCAAGGGCCTCTCGGGGTACCTGCAAATTCATCACGACACACTGGTCGGAGACAAAACCCAGCAAACTAGCAAAATCATCACAAATTGTTTTCTATAAAAGATGATCATCATCTTTACAAGTCTTTCTCAATGTGATCACAAGTAATTCAGAGGCATCACAAGTAATTCAGAGCAAAGAAACAGCTTAATACATGCCTCAGCTTATTAATAGTCATTACTTGTCAAATACAGAAGAAGGAACAATTTATTTGTGACATAGTTAGAAATGATGACAGAATAAAGCAAACACCATACACTAGCCTCAAGATGAGAAGGCGGGTAAACAGAGTTATCCATATGCAAAAATGAAAAAGGGTAAACAGAGTATTATCTTTCCAGCTTCAAGATGTGAGAAAATACTAAGTAGCATCAGCACAAGATATAAGGAAATGACATTCCTCCAAAAGCAAAGAAGGAAGAGTATGTACATTACAAGGAACTGTTGTCTGCATTGACGACAGAAGGTATGCTCATACATTTATATTATATTGTGAGTACAACAAATATGCCGTAAAGCATATAAGCATACACCAAAGGTTACTAACCGACTTCCAAAGCTAATTACAAACCATTTCTACTCTAGCAATCACCAAAGGTGGATGCTTTCATCTATGCTTGCTCAAAATTCGTTTCAGATTTGTACCCATAATAGAAAGCAGTAGCATTTTCAGAGATATGACAAACTGAATTTTAAAGAAGGATATGGCACTATACTTAAGTCCATTTATGGATAGCCTGTTAGGGAACATATTTTCTCTCAATACTTTCACAATTAAAACAAGAATACCAACTTATTTTTTGTTTTTCCTTTCTCAATTGGTAATATGTGTTTCGTGTGTATTATTATATTTGAAAGATGGATAGGTAGAGTGACACTCAAGAACTGGGCAATTAGCATACGAGGCATAAGCTTCAAGTTAGAGACTACAACAACGGCCAAGGTGAACTCCAATCAAGCATATCAGGAGAGAAGATAAATTGGTTGAAATTGAACTGCAGCGAAGTTGCAACACAAGACCAAATTAGTACCAGCACACAGGCAGTGTGCTGACAAGAAAGGGACAACCTCAAATCTGATCCTAATCTATCCCTTGAGAAATATTATCACCTCAGATGTTATTTATTCTAAGCATGCAGCCAATCCTAACCCTAGCATGGCTTCGGGTCCCACCGGACCCATGTTGACAACAAAGTTTTGTGAACAGGTACATGACAGAGTTAAGTTTTATGCAAGGATGTGGCATATTGAAACTGAAAGTCTAATTAAAAGTCGTCAAGAGCAAAAAAACAGTGAAATGTCTAGTCCCAGAGTTGCTTTTTTCGCAACAATCGGATTGGCTGTCCATAAGAAAGATGTCGGGACAAATAACATGTCGTGGAATAGATAATTGATAATAGCAGCCCATGAGTGGTAGCCTAATAGCCAATTGCTCTCTATTCTATGAGATGCTGTATATTTTTTCTCCAGACCGAAGCGAGAGTATAGACCTCGTTATTTGTTCACTTTCTGAACTACTCGGTATGTTATGTATGTATGCGTTATCTGTGTATTCTTTACATCGTGTAGAGTGATAACAGTTAAGTTAGCAAAGATTGTCACATGTAGAATAAGTATAAATATGAACAAGCAAGAGGGAGGGCAATCCCAAAATCTCTGGTGGGAAACCCCTCGATAATTTTGTTTCAGTTGAACAGGGCACCAAATCGGAGAGGGGAAGGGGTCGGAATGGAGGATCACCTCGATGCTCTGCTCCTCGAGTTGGGCGCGGAGCAGCTTGGCGGGTGGGTGCCGGCGTCGAGAAGGCGGCTGGCTGCGGCGCGTCGAGAAGGCGGCGAGCGGCGGTGTCGAGGAGGCGGGGCAGCGGCGTCGGGGCAGCGGAGTCGGTGCCTTCTTGCTACCCCGAGCCCTTCCTCGAAGACGACGATGGGGGGCAGGGCAGGCGGCGGGGCAGCAGCGTCGGGGCGGCGTCGAGGCGGCGGGGCAGCGGCGTCGGGGCGGCGTCGAGAAGGCGGCGGGGCAGCGGCGTCGGGGAAGGGGATCGAGGGCGAGGGCGAGGGAGAGAGGGGGGATCGAGGGCGAGGGAGAGAGGTGGGCCGCCGGGGAGGAACTATGGATGGGGGGCGGCACAATACTAATGGCGCACCACCCCTCGGTGCGCCATAAGTACATACACACTAATGGCGCACCTCACATTGGTGCACCATTAGTACTTTTTTTCTGCTGGAGCCAACAGGTTATATTCAGCCTGACCTGAACCACATCAAGCTCACTCTACTAGCTCGACTGGTCAGGTGCCAGTTCTCACACCAGGAAGTCCTGGGTTCGATTCCTAGGCTCCACAATTTTATTTATGCATTTAAAATGCTGTTTGATACTTATTTGTGTTTAAATATGTTCAAACTTGTTTAAATCATCACAGTAATATTTTTATAAGACAGTAATTTTTTTTATAAGACAGTAATATGGTCGGTGGCGGCGGTTGAGTAGGGGAGGGGTGCGGGGGGTCGGTGGTGGCGGTTGAGTAGGGGAGGGGTGCGGGGGGTCGGCGGCGGCGGTTGATTGGGGAATCGAGGGTGCGGGGGGTCGGCGGCGGCGGTTGAGTAGGGGAATCGATGGTGCGGGGGGTCGGCGGCAGCGGCCGGTGGACCGGGGGGTGCTCGGCGGCGAGGGGGACCGGATCTGGTGAGGTGGGATAGCGATCGAGATGGAGGGGGATCGAGATCGAGTGTCCATGAAATTTAAAAATATTCATGATAGTTTAAAAAGTGCCCATGAAATACAATCGAGAAATGAAGGCTACGATTTAAATACAATCGATCTTAGCTAGCTATCTGTTAACAATCTTCTTGCCCTTCTTTTTCGCAAATTGAGTTCTTCTGTGGAACGGACGTCCTTTAGGTAGGGTGGTCCTGCTTCTTCTTGTGGTGTATGCTGCTACTTCATCATCGTCGTCATGTTCGATCCTCGGGTCGCCGTACTTGTCGAAGTCTTGCTCATTGGCTACTCCATCCATTCCGAAGATCTTCCTTTTGCCTCTCCTCATGACAACACGACTGGTCTTTGACGGGTCGGTAATGAAGAAGCATTGGTCCACTTGGGAAGACAGTACCCATGGCTCATTTTGCGCGGTGACGTTTGCGCCCGCGGTCTTGGATTTGGCTTCGGTTATAACCATGGTGGTGAAATACCGGTCTTCTTTTAGGACGCTCTTGGCCCATCTGACACGGAACATCGGGACCTTCTCTCCAGCGTAGCTCAGCTCCCAGATCTCCTCGATCCTTCCGTAGTATCTGTCCTTGTCGTTACCGGTGTAGGATTCCATCGTTACCCCGGAGTTCTGATAACCATCGCTCTTCATGTCCTTGGCCTCGGTGTAGAATGTGTAGCCGTTGATATCGTACGCCTCATAGGTCATCAGGTTGTGCTCGGCGCCCTGTGACAAGGCGAATATGAGTTGTTCTTCCGCGGAAGAATCCTCATGTAAAGGGTACGACAGAAGCTTCTGCTTGAACCAACGCGTGAAACATGAGTTGTGCTCTTTGAGTATATCTCCGTCCGTCCTCTGTTGGCCTCGGTCATTGTACGTCTTCTTAATAAAGGTTTTGTGCAGTACCACCCAAGGATCGACCATGTCTATGTGTTGTAGCGCGACTAGGTTTGCTCTTTCAAAGTCGGCGAGTCGACCCTCGAAGTCGACATGCATTTCGCGGCGACCCTCACGGTGACCCCATCCAGCGAGCCTGCCGAGGTGCCTGTTGACGGGCAGACCAACGGGGTTCTCGATGCCTAGATAATTCGTGCAGTACGAGATGCACTCTTCGGTCAGAAAGCCCCTGGCTATGCTTCCCTCTGGACGTGACATGTTGCGAACGTATCCTTTGATGACACCATTCATCCTTTCGAACGGCATCATGCTGTGCAGGAACGTCGGCCCGAGTTGGATGATATCCTCCACTATATGGACCAGCAGATGCACCATAACATCGAAGAATGCTGGCGGGAAGTACATCTCAAGCTCGCATAGTATCACCACGATCTCTTCCTGTAGCCTTCTGAGTTGCCTCACGCCAATCGACTTCCGAGAGATGACGTCGAAGAAGTTGCATAGGCCAAATAGCATTTCACGGACGTGCGCGTCCATGATCCCACGGATTGCAACTGGAAGTATCTGCGTCATCAGCACGTGACAGTCGTGAGACTTCATCCCGCTGAACTTCTGCTTCGCTGGGTCTAGGTATCTGCTTATCTTCCCCACGTAACCATAAGGAAGTTTTACTCCTAGGAGGCAGGTGAAAAACTGCTCGATCTCCTCCTGACTTAGAGTGAAGCACGCGGGAGGGTAGTCATTTCCGGTCTTCTTGGCCTTTTTGCCTTTGAGACGACTTTCTGTGTCCTGCTTCGCCTCATCATCATCATCATAATCATATATAGCGTGAAGCTCCTGCCTGATGCCCATTGATTTCAAGTCTACCCTTGCTTTCGGCCCATCTTTGGTCCTCTCTGGCATGTTGAGCAGGGTACCAAGCAGACTCTCGCACACGTTCTTCGTGATATGCATGACATCAAGGCTGTGAGGCACACGGTGGATCTTCCAGTACGGCAAGTCCCAGAAAACAGACCTCGTTTTCCATACCTTCAGCAGCGGCTCTGGCGCCTTTTGCTTCTTTCCCGGCAGTGGGCAGTCTTTCCAATTTTTCAACAACTTGTCTATTTCCTCGCCGCTCCTCGTACACGGGCGTTTTCGGGGTTCGGTTTCACCATCGAACAGATCCTTGCGTTTCCTCCACGGGTCATCGTCGCGAAGCCACCTTCGATGTCCCATGAACATGGTTTTCGAAGACCCGGGATCTCTATCTAGCTGGCGATACGTTGTGTCATCCATGCACCATACGCATCCAGAAAATCCGTGGACTACCTGCCCCGCGAGATATCCGTAACCGAGATAGTCGTGCACCGTCGTGAGCAGTGCGGCTCTCATAGGGAAATATTCTTTCTCTGCGGTGTCCCACGTATTGGCTGGCGTTTTCCACAGCGTGTCTAGCTTCTCCTTCAGCAGCCCCAGATACAGATTGATGTCGTTCCCTGGTTGTTTCGGCCCTTCAATTAGCATACTCATGTGAATGTACTTCCTCTTCATGCACAACCAGGGGGGAAGGTTGTACATCTACACAAACACAGGCCAGGTGCTATGTGTGCTTCTCTGGCTGCCAAACGGATTGACTCCACCGGTGCTCGCGCCCAACACGATGTTCCTTGGATCCTTCCCAAATTCTGGGTATTCAAAATTCAACGCTTGCCACTGGCTCTCATCCTTAGGGTGACTCAGCATCTTGTCTTTTTTATCTATCTTCGGATCATTTGCGTCATCTTCTCGCTTCTTCTCCTCCCTATCCGCGTGCCAACGCAGGAGCTTTGCTACCTTAGGATCCGCGAAATACCGCTGCAGACGAGGAGTGATCGGAAAGTACCACACCACTTTTCGAGGAGCTTTCTTCCTCTTCTTGTATCGAGTGATGCCGCACACCGGACATATGGTAGACTCCGCGTGCTCGTCCCGATAAATGATGCAATTGTTCATGCAGACATAGTATTTCACGTGCGGTAAATCCAGAGGACACACGATTTTCTTCGCCTCCTCCAAACTGGTGAGGCACTTGTTCCCCTTTGGAAGACGTTCGTGCCAGAATGACATGTTCTAGTCGAAGCATGCGTCGGTCATTTTGTGTTTTACCTTCATCTCCAGAGCCATGAGCGTTACTTTCAGGCGGGTATCCTCGGGCCTGCATCCTTCATACAATGGAGTAACCGCGTCTAACTCAAGTTGATCCACCTTGGCTTTCTCTCGGGCGGCGGCTCTTGCGTTATCCGTCTGCTTGAGAAGCAGCTCTTGAATATAAGGGTCCTGCACCCAGCCCATCGATGGTCCACCGTCGTATGCTCCGCCGGCATCATCATTTTCATGATCATGCCCGTCGTCTGCTCCGGCGCCATCTTCCTCATCATCATGTCCTGCATCTTCTACATGATGACTGTGTACAGCATCACCGTCGTGATCATCTCCTGGGGATTCTTCGCCTTCTCGCCCGCCCGAGCCGCGGTGGTTGCCTTGCTGCCCTTCCTCATTTCTTGCCCGGCCCCCATGGACGACTTCGTAGTCATCTTCATCACCTTGCCACCGATAGCCATCCATGAAACCACGCAAAAGCAGGTGGTCCCGCACCTGCCCGGAATCCGGGTCCGCAATAAGGCTCTCTAGCTTGCATCTTCGACATGGACATCTTATCTCCGTCTCATTCTTTTGAAGCATCTCGGCCTTCACAGACCTCAAAAACCTATTCACGATGCCTTCGGTCATCGTGCGGACCATGGTTGCCTGCGGGGTAGAGGAAAACGATATTTTAGAACCAAGAAAAAATTTGGCATGACTTTCCCTAAAAATAGGACCAAAAAGAATGCTTAATGCCAAAATTATCGCCAAAACGGAAATGAATCAACATTCTGGCAAAATATTGGCAACTATCGCATTTCAAATACCGGTACACCTCCAAACACAAACACATATGCAACACCACAAACATATGCAACACCACGAACATACATAAATCTAGCTAGGCCATAAAAAGTGCATGTGCAAATTGTTGTAGGGAGAACAACATAAATATAGCTTCCCCCCTTACTTACCTATCAAAACAAGGTAATTTAACCACTTAATTTCAATGAATCTATGGTGGAAATGAGGTGAAAAAGAGGAGGCACCCGAGACAAGGAGAAGGTGGAGAGAATGGAGTGGGGAGAAAGTGAGTGTGGGTAGGAGAGGCTGCCCAAAATATCTTATTGCTGACCACTTACTAATGGCGCACCAGCAGTAAATGCGCCATTAGTAATCCAGGTTACTAATGGCGCACCTCTATCTGATGCGCCATCAGTAGTTTTGCGAAAAAAAAGAAAAAAATCATACTAATGGCGCACTCTTCAACGGTGCGCCATTAGTAGTTTGAACTAGTAATGGCGCACGGTTGGACAGTGCGCCATTAGTAGTTTTCCAACAAAAGGAATAAAAAATATAATTAAAAAACAGCATTAGTGGCGCACTCTGGTACTAGTGCGCCATTACTAGTTACAACTAGTAATGGCGCACCGTGCCAGGATGCGCCATTAGTGTGTTTGGACAGACGCGCTAGTTCAAAAAAATTAGGATACTAATGGTGCACCCTAGGCAAGGTGCGCCATTAGTACTTTCAACACTAATGGCGTACCAGATTGTGGTGCGCCATTAGTATATACTAATGGCGCACCACCTATCTGGTGCGCCATTAGTGTCAATCCCACCTATAGCCCTTTTTCTAGTAGTGGTAGTTGCTTGTTTTTACTGTAGTTGTGGCTGCTTTCTTCTTGTATCATAAAAATATCTCTTCTGCTGCTTATCAGAGATGGCGGGAGGCAGCCACCGCCGCTCTGCGACACCGCAGTACGAGTTGGATGCTTCCGAGTTCTTCACTATCATACTTGGGACTTCAGTATCATCCATGACGCAGGTATATAAAATGAGAGATCTCCCCTAGCTTCACCCATCTTATTATGATATCTGTTGTTTGCCTACATCACTCATTGTCCCAAACTGCAGAGGCTGCCTGACAGTTTTAAGAACATGCTGATGGGTGAAGATCCGCCAAATAACGTGAAGGTGTGACAGGCCGGCAGCGGGTTTCGCAGGCTGTGGGATGTGGAGTTGATGATCAAGGAGGGCCACATGTACTTGTCTCGTGGGTGGGAGAAGTTCTACCGTGCCTACGACGTGTGGCTGGGGTACTTCCTTCTCTTCAGGTACGACGACGACGCCACCACGCTCATCGTCAAGGTGTTCAACACGACTATGTGTCGCATGCGCTACGCTGAAGATCATGATGTCGGTACGTTCTGCCTCTTCTTATTCCTCTACATTTGGCTTTGTCTCACATTGATTGTTAACGGTCATTGTTGCATTTGGACAGGTAATGGGAGCAGCAGCAGCGACAATGGCTACAGCCAAAGCAACAGCGACCATGGCAGTAGCGAAAGCAACAGCGACCATGGCTGTAGCGAAAGCAGCAGCGATTCTAGCAGCAGCATAGACAACAAGAAGGATGATCCGGACTGGAGTGCGGGAGAAAAGGAGCAGAGTGGGGATGAGGAGCTGCAGGATGACCTAGCGCTGGTGGTGGATGACCAAGGGCAAGAGATGGAGGTGGCTGAGGATGACCTAGCGATGGTCGTGCCTGAAGGTGGCCTCGCGATGGTGCTGGTGCCTGACAATGACCACGCACTGGTGGTGGCGCCGGCAATCCCACAGCTGGGCGACATGACCACGCCAATTCAGGTAGAAGACTACATCCCACTGCCTCCACTGCCTCCACCGCCTCGCCGCTCTTGCCGCATCAGGCTGAGGAAGGAGAAGGAGAAGAACAATGCATGAGAACTGAATGGTGTTGGATGAACAATGTGAAACTTTTGTAATATGTAACGATGGAACTATGTGTTGGCTATGTATGTATATATGATGGAACTTGTGTGTTGGCTATCTATGTATATATGATGGAACTTTTGTGTTGGCTATGATTGTTATATGGATGCTTGTTTGTCACAGCCCTAGAATTCTGCTTTGTAATTAGTTGCATCAGTGAGTGGCATCCATGCAACATGTTTAAATTCCATTTAAATGTGAATTGGGGAAAGTGGAAAGCCTCAGAGATCATTTCTAAAAATGATCAACATTAAAAACTGCTTCAAACAAACCCAAGAAAATGTTCCTGTTAAGCTATAAACATATTGGCAAGAAGTAAAACCCAAACCAATATTTTTGGAGTCTCAGGGATATTTATTTTGGGCCTTTGAAATTAAATCAATAAGTATTTGACTTTTGGATTATATTCATTTATATATAGAATATATTTCAAAAGGCCCTGAAATTATTTATGTGCCTTTGGAAAGTCCATCTAGCAACATAAATTATTCAGAGGATATTTGTCACTGTTTTGAATTTGTTTAAATTTGAAAAACAGTGGGAAAGTAAAAGAAAACACAAAACAGAAATAAAACAGAGCAGAAGGACTCACCTGGCCTTTCTGGCAGCCCACTAGCGGCCCAGTAGACAGCCGGCCTGCTAGGCCCAGCCCAACCCCTCACGCGTCGTCTTCCTCGCGCCTACTGGCGTTGCGCGTGGCGCGCGCATAACCGAGCCGCGGCCACCTCCTGCCTCCTCTCCACCCTCGTTCGAGCGTCTGGAGACGCCCAGAGCCCTGGCCCTTCTCCCTCACTCTATGCTCTCTCCCTCGCCCTCTAGCCCCCTTCCTCGAGCTCACCCGAGAGCGCTCCGCCGTCGCCGTGCTTCACCTGCGCAGCCACCGCCTCCCCCTCGTCCTCTCTTCGTGTCCGAGCGCTCCGCCACATCGCCTGCTACCCCACCGTCGAGCCACGCGTCGCCGGACGCCCTGCCACCTCGCCATCGACCTGTCTTCTCCGCGCCCGGCCGCCAGATCGCCTTCGCCGTCACGTCGCCATCGGGTCTCCCCGAGCCCTCTGACGCCTCCAAACGACGCGCTGTGAGCCCTGAAGTTTCCCCCTGTTCCCTCCGTCATTTGCTTCCGCTATCCGCTGTTACCAAGCAGACCGAACCCACCGCCGCAAGAACTTGTCGTCGGCGTTGCTCCGGCGACCATTTGCTCACCCCAGCATGTCTAGCTAGCTCGCCGCACACCGTAGAGCCTCTCAACCACTTCGGGTCGTCCGTTAGCACGCCGTAGCCTCGACTCCAAGCTCGCCCGAGCCCCGGCCGCCGCTGTTGTTGTCGTCGTCGTCACTACCGTCCAACTCGGGCCTTACCGAGACCACCGTTGGACACGGACGAGTCGCAGCTACATGTAGAGCCCCTCCGCCGCCCATTTGGTCGCCGGAGGGCAAAGCCCGAGCAACGCCGCCGTCTCTGGACGTCGTCGGTGACTAACCGCCGACCTAACCCGGCTGTTAGGGGCTAATTACCCCACTAACTACCACCTGAGTCAATGACAGTCGGGTCCCACTGCCTAACTAATCGACTAACAATAATAGATTAAGGTTAATCTAACTGCAGCGGGCCCACGCGTCAGCTTTGACTATGCTGACGTGTACGTTGACCCGAACCCACACGTCAGTCTCTGTAGTTGACACTATGTCACTGACCAGTGGACACCACTGGTCAGGTTTGACCTGGGCTGGCGCTGTTGACCGCTGACGTCACACTGACGCCAGGCTGACGCAGTAACTCCTTTTTCTAGATTTATTCTTATTCAGAAAATTCCAGAATTTAATGCAAACTTCTAAAATTCATAGAAATTCAACCATAACTCCGAATCAAACAAATTATATATGAAGAATGATTAGAAAAATCCAATCTATCCATCTGCACTGGTTTCATGCATGATAAAGCAACTTAAACCTGCTGCTTATATCAAAACATGATAAGGCACTAATTAAATTCATAATTTGAGCTTGGGATTAATTGAACCTTTGGTTCAAAATGACCCAAACCCATCTGGTTGTAGTTGCATTAGGCCAACACACTCATATTACCATGTCATGAGCATGCATCATATTGTGCATTGCATTGATTGTGTTTCTTTCTCAGTTGTCGGTTTTTGCCCCCTCTCGATAGACGCATTTCCACGATGTGATCAATGACACCGATGGAGAACTATACTATCTTCAGAAGTGCGAGGCAAGCAAAACCCCCTTGTTCATTCCGATACAACCCACTCTCTTGCTCCTGCTCTCTTTACTGCATTAGGACAACAACGATTCAACTGTTACATGCTATGGTAGTTGAACCCCTTATCCTCTGCATGACCTGTCATTGCCACAGTAAATAGATGAAACCCACTAGCATGAGTAGGAGTTGTTTGAGCCCTGATGTGCCTACTCATTCATGTTTGTTTGTCATGCCTGCTACTGCTTAGAGTTGAGTCAGGTCTGATTCATCGGTGATGAATTGGAATGGTGTTGAACATGTCCTATTGTGTGTGAGCTAAGTGTGTGAACACGATTTGGTAAAGGTATTGGTGAGAGGCCATGTAGGAGTACATGGTGGGTTGTCTCATTGAAGCCGTCCTCAGGAACTGAGTTCTGTGTTTGTGATCCATGAAACAGTTACTACCATGCATTGGGCCCGAAACCAATGGACCCTCTCGGCTTCTTAATCACCCTTGTCCTCTGTCCAGGAATTACGAGTAATTTCTGGTGTTTGTAGTATGTTGGGGGCTGCACGCAGCACTGACCGTCGGGGTGGGCTGTGTTGCCGTAGGCACGTGGCACGGTGTATCGGGCGCCCGTTTTGTGTCTCGGGAACCCTGCTCACATCGTTCGGGGCCGTATGTGGAAACCTCGGCCGGACTCCCTACGGATGGAACCTGAATAGGCGATAAACCTGGACTAGAGACTTGAGTGTTTAGGTAGGCCGTGGCCGACTCCCTCGCCAGGCTTCCGCTTGAAGGTTGCCGAGATACACGAAGTGTACATGGTGGTAAGTGGCGAGAGCGTGTGTGAAGAAGTACACCCCTGCAGGGTTAATATGATCTATTCGAATAGCCCTGTCCACGGTAATGGACTTCTGGGTTGCCTATAACAGTTCATAGACAAGTGAAAGTGGATACTCTAAAATGCGCAAGATAAGCGTGAGTGCTATGGATGGTGTTCTCGTAGGGAGACGGGAGCGGATCCATAGTGGTGTATTGATATGGTGAATATGTGGACTCGTGTGCGCCACCTCAAAAGAGTTGCTTGCAGTCATAGTTCAGGATAGCCACCGAGTCAAAGCTGGCTTGCTGCAGTTAAACTCCACCACCCCCTTTTGATACTGATGCATATGTAGCTAGTTCTGATGTAAGTCTTGCTGGGTACATTTGTACTCATGTTTGCCTATTTTATGCTTTGGAGAGATACGTCAGTCTCGCTAGTAGTTCCGTGTGGACTTCGACGTTTAGCTTGATACCTCAGCTATGATCTTGTGCCCTCGGCAAGATCTGGTAGATAGTCAGGCTTCTCAGCCCTTTTCATTTATAGATGTCTGTACTCAGACATGTTGAGCTTCCGCATGTGCTTTGCCTTGTATGCTCTGAATGTTGGGTCATGAGACCCATGGTTGTAATATCTCGCTCCTCGGAGCCTAATGAATAAATACTTTGAGTCGTAGAGTCTTGTTGTGATGCCATGGTGTATTTGCACATATCGAGCATATTGTGTGTATGATTGAAATGCTTGGTATGTGTGGGATCCAACAACCTAGTTGTTTATCCTTGGCAGCCTCTCTTATGGGGAAATGTAGTCTAGTGCTCCCTTGAGCCATAGTAGTCCGCTACAGCCCGGTTCACCGGAGTCCTGCTAGCCCAGCACTACTGCTCAGGACACATGACTGGCCGTCATGTGTTTCACTTCGTTTCTGTGTCTGTCCCTTCGGGGAAATGTCACGCGGTGTTATCTGGAGTCCTGCCTAGCCTGCTACAGCCCGAGTTACCGGAGTCCTGTTAGCCCAGTGCTACAGCCCGGATTTATACGTTGTTGACCGACATGCTCGATGTGATTCATGTATGCCTGTCCTCATGGGTTAGTGCCGCCTTGGGTTCACGACTAGCCATCTCGGCCCGGGTTCTCTGTCATATGGATGCTAGCGACACTATCATATACGTGAGCCAAAAGGCGCAAACGGTCCCGGGCCAGGTAAGGTGGCACCCGTGGGAGTATCGTGCGTGAGGCTGCAAGGTGATATGATGTGTTACATGCTGGATCGATGTGGCTTAGGATTGGGGTCCTGACAGCGTTGGTATCAGAGCCTGACTGCCTGTAGGATTACCAAGCCAAACTGGTCGAAGTCGAGTCTAGAAATGCTTTAGTTATGTAAGGGAATTGATTGTGGAAGGGAACGTAAGGCTCTTTTTACTCCTTATACCTCATGGCCTTCTGATCTGAGTCATCCTCTTCTCTTCTACGGGGGTTAAGAACTAGGCCTTCTCATCTATCTATCAGGATGACGAGTTACTATGATAGATACTTATAGGATTGTTGGATTCGAGCCCCTGTTCAGTTTCTACTACTTTTAGTATGTTGTCAGTTGATCTCAAAACCTTGATATTGTGGTGTTGCGTGGTTATGCCACAATTTTTGCAGGATGTCTCAAATAATTTTGAGCATTTACAACCGTTATGCTGTCCGAGTCATCCCAGGTCTCTAAATAGTCTGATGCATTTGCAAATCCTTTCTCTCAGTTCCCGATGTCCTTTTTGGTCAGAATAAGCACACTAATCGGTCTGTTGAGGTACTCCGTTGCCTTGACGTATATGTTGGAGCTACTATTATGACCCTAGGTGTCTTATGAAACCATCTAGTAATCTGTCCATGTTTTGTGTTCCCAGTGTGATGAATCTGGCCACCATTCTCGAAAGCATCCCGTGATGCTATTTAGTAGTAGGTATTCTATTCCTGGGTTCTTGAACCCGAGATTCACCCTACCTACTTCGTGTTGATAGTGTTGCTCGTACCTTTAGAATATTAGTAACCTTGCGATAGTCCTTGAGGTCCGTGGTATTTCCTTCTTCCAAATACCATGAACCATTAAGGCAGAAGTTATTTGAACCAAAAGCTCACAATCAGAGTACTCTTGAGGAGTTCTCCATTCATAATTGTGATTCTGCCAGTTCTACCTTTCTGCATGGGTTATCTGGAAGAAACCTGTTGAACTTGGTTCGACATATTAATCTATGCATCCACAACTCAGAAAGTTATATGTTCCCTTGAGTTGTCACTACTAGAAAAACCGCTACTAATGGCGCACCTAATTTGGCCATTAATGGCGCATCACTGGTGCGCCATTACTAGAACGCCATTAGTAATTTTTACTAATGGCGCACCACTGGTGCGCCATTAGTATCTGGTATACTAATGGCGCACCACTGGTGCGCCATTAGTATAGGCCATGGTGCGCCATTAGTATGCCTCCCAAGGGCCATGTATACCCAGGTGCTTTGGCATACTAATGGCGCACGACAACGGGATGCGCCATTAGTAACTTCGGCATACTAATGGCGCACTGTTTAGTGATGCGCCATTAGTGATGCGCCATTTTGAATCTAGATCTGGATCGTGATTTTTTGCCCATTTTTTGCTCGTTTTTTTTTGCTCGTTTTTTTTTTGCTCGTTTTTTGGCACGACATTATTTCAAATTTTGTTCCTATTTTTGGATCTTGTACATTCTTTTGTCGTGTTCTTTTGCCGGAGAGGAGTTCGCCGGAGAGGATTTCGTCGGAGAGGAGGAGGAGGAGGTCACCGGAGAGGCGCTCGCCTACATCGCCGGAGAGGAGGAGGAGGAGGTCGCTGGAGAGCAGTTCACCGGAGCATCGGAGAGGAGGAAGGAGAAACCATGAGAGGATCGGAGGAGAGGAGGGAGGAGGAGCTCACCGGAGAGGAGGGAGGAGGAGCTCACCGGAGAGAATGGAGGAGGAGCTCACCGGAGAGGAGGGAGGAGGAGCTCACCGGAGAGGAGGGAGAAGAAACCGTGAGGGGAGGGGAGGGGAGGGGAGGGGAGGAGAGGAGGGAGGAGGAGGTCGCCGGAGAGGAGGAGGAGGTCGCCAGAGAGGAGGAGGGTAGTATGGTGGAGGAGAGAAGGGAAGATGGAGTGGAGGAGAGGAGGAGATGGAGTGTAGGAGAGGTGAAATGAAGAGATAAGGAGGAGAGGACCACAGCCAGCCATATATACGGCATACTAATGGCGCACCGCGGGCAGGTGCGCCATTAGTAACTTTTTTTTATTTTTTTGATTTATTTTGAATTTTGAAGGCGGGAAGATACTAATGGCGCACCATGGGCAGGTGCGCCATTAGTAACATTTTTTTATTTTTTGATTTATTTTGAATTTTGAAGGCGGGAAGATACTAATGGCGCACCATTGGCAGGTGCGCCATTAGTAACTTTTTTTATTTTTTTTGACTTATTTTGAATTTTGAAGGCGGGAAGATAGTAATGGCGCACCATGGGTAGGTGCGCCATTAGTAAGTTTGAATTTTTTTTATTTTTTGCCGCTCCAGATCTTAAAAGCCCCGTATCTTTTTTTCTGTTAGGTTTTTGAGGATTTTGAAAATGTTTAACGGGGTACCCCCCCCCCCCCCCCGTTAAATTTGGATGTAACTTTTCGAGTAGATGATTTTTCATATAAAAAACTTTTTCATCCGAGTTAGTATGCAAAAGTTATACCCATTTTTACAAATTCTCGCGAGATTTTGCAAATGAAGTCGAAATTCATATTTGCAAATTTTCCCAACAACTAGACCACATATCACATGGGAAACTTATTTTCTTCTATTTTTTTGACATTTTCATAATTTTCTTTTATTTTTTTTAAAACTGAAAAGGCGATCCACCGGGGGGGGTGCATTCGGTGGAAGTGGTGGCCAAGTTACTAATGGCGCACCGTGGCATGGTGCGCCATTACTAGTTTGAACTTGTAATGGCGCACCACCCCACGGTGCGCCATTAGTAGTTTTGAAAAAAAATCAAAAAAAAGTTTTACAATTTTTTTACTAATGGCGCACCGTGGATGTGGTGCGCCATTACTAGTTCAACTAGTAATGGCGCACCATGCCACGGTGCGCCATTAGTAGTTTTGAAAAAAATTTAAAAAATAATATTTTTACTAATGGCGCACCGTGGATGTGGTGCGCCATTAGTATTTGGACACTAATGGCGTACCAACACATAGTGCGCCATTAGTATATAGTAATGGCGCACCACATGTCTGGTGCGCCATTAGTGTCAATTCCATCTATAGCCCTTTTCCTAGTAGTGTGTCCCTCTTCATTTGTATTCCGACCATCGTCTATCAAATGATAGTCAAGAGTATGCGTGCCTTCATTCATCGGTGCCTATCATTCTTGTGGTCCGTCAAGCCATTCTATTCCGGAATGACTAGGAGAAACAAACTCCAGTACCTCATCCATTTCTAGGATTGGGTCAAAGCAGTTGTATTCCGCAGATCAAAATGCCAATCCAGCTTTTGTTCTGTTCTACCTTGGAGTGTCGCTCCCTTTATGTCAGGATTGCCATGAGAATTGCAGCATCTCTCATGAATTCTTGACGCAGTGATACTTCTTGCCATCATTTTTCATTCCTCGGTCCCGTGTTGACACAACCGGAATACCGACAAGTGAACCGTGATGTGTGCAATCAATACTCCTAGCAACTAGTTTCTTGGTAGCTAATGGACAATATTCTCATTCTTAGCGTGTTGGTTATTGAGTCATCATTCTAAGATTGATCGTGCTACCTAGTCCATTTTGCTGGTGCACTCTTCGATCAAGAGTTAGGATTGTGTCAATCCCTCACTCTTTTGATCATATCATCTTGCCTTGAAAAGCAAGGTTGTTCTCGAGCTTAGAGACATATCGGTGGTTCATGATTTTCCGGATATCTTCACGGATGTATCACCAGGTCGTCCCCTGACCGATATGTTGAGTTCATGATCAAGTTGGTTTTCTTATAAACCACCCCTTCTCCAAGAAACTGTGTTGGGTATCCCTGAGCTAGTTGGTTGAGCTAGACAACAACTTGGAGAGTTGGAAGGTAAAAGCTTTGCTTAACTTAGTTCATCCCTAAGGGATATCTTCTATGTGTGTCTCGAAGAAAGATGATATCTTCATCAATTGGTCCTCGTGATCAGTTGTTGGACCTATTGTCTTACCCAATCTTTGATTTGAGTATGGGCTATTGTCAAATCAAATCAGAACCAATGATGTTCGTAATGTTGTCTTACTCGTGGTTGATCCCTCGGGCATACACCATTAGATCTTTTGGTCTGACCAATGCTATCACCGTGTTCACATGATGGTGGAAGTCCAGTGATATGGAAATTCGGATGAGTTGTTGTTGAGCCCATTAGCAGCATTTCGTCTCTCCCAATGATTCTTGTTGAACATCAACCTAGTGTTGGAAAAATTTTGTAAGCATTATCTTCGTGCCCCGCTCATGAAGAATATGTTTGGATGAAAGAAGTGACTTCCTCTAGTTCATGTGCATTTGAAGCAAGTTGCTGTCATGAATTCGAGAAAGATTGTTTTTGCCTCCTCTGGAATCGTCCCAAGTTAGTCACGCATGTGCGAAGTATTCCATGGTTTGATAGGCTCGCTACCTCCACTCCATGTGTAATCCCTAGCACGCCAAGCCACTGATTGATTTGTTCAAGGAGAACTAGTTCCTTCTTAAGAGCAAGACTTATACAAGGACTTCGATATCCTCGATGATGGTTCCCCACCTGAACTCGGTAGTGTTTTGTTGTAAGACTTCTACGTGATCATGCTTGTCTTGGACATCATGTTCACATGTATGTAGCAGAATCAGCTCATGTTTTGGAGCTTGCTATCGTAGTTCATTCCCGAGATTCTCGCAACTCCGTCTCGTCGGTTTGTGTTGCAAACTTTCTTTTCCAGACATGCTGTCTGAAATATCATGTCTCCAACCAGATCTGAATCTTAGGCAGATATGATGGTTGGAGCATTTCCAACATTTGCATGTTGTTCCCAGCTTGCTCCACCGTTGTGCCATCCTAGTCCGGGTATAAGCAAAAGTCATCCATTGCGTTGTCTTCAACAAGGTAGTCCACATCATCCATTCTAGTCCGGGTATGCCATCCCTTCGTACTCCGCCAAACGACTGTTGTGGTTTGCCTTAGGCTGGTACAAAGAGTGTCAATGATCTCTGAATCAAAAGTAATTCTTTTTGCCACTTAAGGAAATAGTTCTTCGAGTCACCTTCCTTAAGGTGTCTCGTTGTGGTATCATGGCAACCCAACTCCTCGCTATGTTGACACCGTTCACCACCCTCCTAGGTGTGGGAATTCCGCTACTTATTTAAACCTTGTCATATGCTCATTTCCATCATTCTTGATGCGTGTATCGTGTCTCATCTCGACAGGTGTCGCTATGTCTCGTTCTGTGAGTTGATCGTCGGTTGCTCGATCTTCGAGAAGATCGACTCCTCTAGATTCTCCTTTTCTTCCCGTTGTCATGTTGGATGGAGTTCTCAAAGCAAGATGTCAAGATCATGGTGATGTTCGAATCAACGTTTTTATGAAATGCAACCTGGATCGTGAAGATCTTGTTGGCTTTGTGCCCCCTCTGTCTTCTTACCTCACGTCTTGAATCTCGGGACGAGATTCTTGTTTAGTGGGGGTGAGTTGTCACAGCCCTAGAATTCTGCTTTGTAATTAGTTGCATCAGTGAGTGGCATCCATGAAACATGTTTAAATTCCATTTAAATGTGAATTGGGGAAAGTGGAAAGCCTCAGAGATCATTTCTAAAAATGATCAACATTAAAAACTGCTTCAAACAAACCCAAGAAAATGTTCCTGTTAAGCTATAAACATATTGGCAAGAAGTAAAACCCAAACCAATATTTTTGGAGTCTCAGGGATATTTATTTTGGGCCTTTGAAATTAAATCAATAAGTATTTGACTTTTGGATTATATTCATTTATATATGGAATATATTTCAAAAGGCCCTGAAATTATTTATGTGCCTTTGGAAAGTCCATCTAGCAACATAAATTATTCAGAGGATATTTGTCACTGTTTTGAATTTGTTTAAATTTGAAAAACAGTGGCAAAGTAAAAGAAAACACAAAACAGAAATAAAACAGAGCAGAAGGACTCACCTGGCCTTTCTGGCAGCCCACTAGCGGCCCAGTAGACAGCCGGCCTGCTAGGCCCAGCCCAGCCCCTCACGCGTCGTCTTCCTCGCGCCTACTGGCGTTGCGCGTGGCGCGCGCATAACCAAGCCGCGGCCACCTCCTGCTTCCACCTCCTGCCTCCTCTCCGCCCTCGTTCGAGCGTCTGGAGACGCCCAGAGCCCTGGCCCTTCTCCCTCACTCTATGCTCTCTCCCTCGCCCTCTAGCCCCCTTCCTCGAGCTC
This sequence comes from Aegilops umbellulata, assembly GCA_032464435.1. Lineage (NCBI taxonomy): Eukaryota > Viridiplantae > Streptophyta > Magnoliopsida > Poales > Poaceae > Aegilops > Aegilops umbellulata. Next base: position 469,119,027 of record CP136056.1, on the reverse strand, counting down.
ACCCGAGAGCGCTCCGCCGTCGCCGTGCTTCACCTGCACAGCCACCGCCTCCCCCTCGTCCTCTCTTCGTGTCCGAGCGCTCCGCCACGTCGCCTGCTACCCCACCGTCGAGCCACGCGTCGCCGGACGCCCTGCCGCCTCGCCATCGACCTGTCTTCTCCGCGCCCGGCCGCCAGATCGCCTTCGCCGTCACGTCGCCATCGGGTCTCCCCGAGCCCTCTGACGCCTCCAAACGACGCGCTGTGAGCCCTGAAGTTTCCCCCCTGTTCCCTCCGTCATTTGCTTCCGCTATCCGCTGTTACCAAGCAGACCGAACCCACCGCCGCAAGAACTTGTCGCCGGCGTTGCTCCGGCGACCATTTGGTCACCCCAGCATGTCTAGCTAGCTCGCCGCACACCGTAGAGCCTCTCAACCACTTCGGGTCGTCCGTTAGCACGCCGTAGCCTCGACTCCAAGCTCGCCTGAGCCCCGGCCGCCGCTGTTGTTGTCGTCGTCGTCACTACCGTCCAACTCGGGCCTTCCCGAGACCACCGTTGGACGCAGACGAGTCGCAGCTACACGTAGAGCCCCTCCGCCGCCCATTTGGTCGCCGGAGGGCAAAGCCCGAGCAACGCCGCCGTCTTTGGACGTCGCCGGCGACTAACCGCCGACCTAACCCGGATGTTAGGGGCTAATTACCCCACTAACTACCACCTGAGTAAATGACAGTCGGGTCCCACTACCTAACTAATCGACTAACAATACTATATTAAGGTTAATCTAATTGCAGCGGGCCCACGCGTCAGCTTTGACTATGCTGACGTGTACGTTGACCCGGACCCACACGTCAGCCTCTGTAGTTGACACTGTGTCACTGACCAGTGGACCCCACTGGTCAGGTTTGACCTGGGCTGGCGCTGTTGACCGCTGACGTCACACTGACGCCAGGCTGACGCAGTAACTCCTTTTTCTGGATTTATTCTTATTCAGAAAATTCCAGAATTTAATGCAAACTTCTAAAATTCATAGAAATTCAACCATAACTCGAAATCAAACAAATTATGTATGAAAAATGATCAAAAAAATCCAATCTATCCATCTGCACTGGTTCCATGCATGATAAAGCAACTTAAACCTACTGCTTATATCAAAACATGATAAGGCACTAATTAAATTCATAATTTGATCTTGGGATTGAACCTTTGGTTCAAAATGACCCAAACCCATCTGGTTGTAGTTGCATTAGGCCAACACACTCATATTACCATGTCATGAGCATGCATCATACTGTGCATTGCATTGATTGTGTTTCTTTCTCAGTTGTCGGTATTTGCCCCCTCTTGATAGACGCGTTTCGACGATGTGATCAATGACACCGATGGAGAACTATACTATCTTCAGAAGTGCGAGGCAAGCAAAACCCCCTTGTTCATTCCGATACAACCCACTCTCTTGCTCCTGCTCTCTTTACTGCATTAGGACAACAACGATTCAACTGTTACATGCTGCGGTAGTTGAACCCCTTATCCTCTGCATGACCTGTCATTGCCACAGTAAATAGATGAAACCCACTAGCATGAGTAGGAGATGTTTGAGCCCTGATGTGCCTACTCATTCATGTTTGTTTGTCATGCCTGCTACTGCTTAGAGTTGAGTCAGGTCTGATTCATCGGGAATGAATTGGAATGGTGTTGAACATGTCCTATTGTGTGTGAGCTAAGTGTGTGAACACGATTTGGTAAAGGTATTGGTGAGAGGCCATGTAGGAGTACATGGTGGGTTGTCTCATTGAAGTCGTCCTCGGGAACTGAGTCCTGTGTTTGTGATCCATGAAACAGTTACTACCACGCATTGGGCCCGAAACCAATGGACCCTCTCGGCTTCTTAATCACCCTTGTCCTCTGTCCAGGAATTGCAAGTAGTTTCTGGTGTTTGTAGTATGCTGGGGGCCGCACGCAGCGCTGACCGTCGGGGTGGGCTGTGTTGCGGTAGGCACGTGGCACGGTGTACCGGGCGCCCGTTTGGTGTCTCGGGAACCCTGCTCACATCGTTCGGGGCCGTATGTGGATACCTCGGCCGGACTCCCTGCGGATGGAACGTGAATAGGCGATAAACCTGGACTAGAGACTTGAGTGTTTAGGTAGGCCGTAGCCGACTCCCTCGCCAGGCCTCCGCTTGAAGGTTGCCGAGATACACGACGTGTACATGGTGGTAAGTGGCTAGAGCGTGTGTGAAGAAGTACACCCCTGCAGGGTTAATATGATCTATTCGAATAGCCGTGTCCGCGGTAATGGACTTCTGGGTTGCCTATAACAGTTCATAGACAAGTGAAAGTGGATACTCTAAAATGCGCGAGATAAGCGTGAGTGCTATGGATGGTGTTCTCGTAGGGAGACGGGAGCGGATCCATAGTGGTGTATTGATATGGTGAATATGTGGACTCGTGTGCGCCACCTCAAAAGAGTTGCTTGCGGTCATAGTTCAGGATAGCCACCGAGTCAAAGCTGGCTTGCTGCAGTTAAACTCCACCACCCCCTTTTGATACTGATGCATATGTAGCTAGTTCTGATGTAAGTCTTGCTGGGTACATTTGTACTCACGTTTGCCTATTTTATGTTTTGGAGAGAGACGTCAGTCTCGCTAGTAGTTCCGTGTGGACTTCGACGTTTAGCTTGATACCTCAGCTATGATCTTGTGCCCTCGGCAAGATCTGGTAGATAGTCAGGCTTCTCAGCCTTTTTCATTAATAGATGTCTGTACTCATACATGTTGAGCTTCCGCATGTGCTTTGCCTTGTATGCTTTGAATGTTGGGTCATGAGACCCATGGTTGTAATATCTCGCTCCTCGGAGCCTAATTAATAAATACTTTGAGTCGTAGAGTCTTGTTGTGATGCCATGTTGTATTTGCACATATCGAGCATATTGTGTGTATGATTGAAATGCTTGGTATGTGTGGGATCCGACAACCTAGTTGTTTATCCTTGGCAGCCTCTCTTATGGGGAAATGTAGTCTAGTGCTCCCTTGAGCCATAGTAGTCCGCTACAGCCCGGTTCACCGGAGTCCTGCTAGCCCAGCACTACTGCTCAGGACACATGACTGGCCGGCATGTGTTTCACTTCGTTCCTGTGTCTGTCCCTTCGGGGAAATGTCACGCGGTGTTATCCGGAGTCCTGCCTAGCCTGCTACAGCCCGGGTTACCGGAGTCCTGTTAGCCCAGTGCTACAGCCTGGATTTATACGTTGTTGACCGACATGCTCGATGTGATTCATGTATGCCTGTCCTCATGGGTTAGTGCCGCCTTGGGTTCATGACTAGCCATGTCAGCCCGGGTTCTCTGTCATATGGATGCTAGCGACACTATCATATACGTGAGCCAAAAGGCGCAAACGGTCCCGGGCCAGGTAAGGTGGCACCCGTGGGAGTACCGTGCGTGAGGCCGCAAGGTGATATGATGTGTTACATGCTGGATCGATGTGGCTTAGGATCGGGGTCCTGACATTGTTGTATATCTCATAGGTGAAATAGTGACCTAAGATTAAGAAAAAAAATTAAAAAAATTGTTACTAATGGCGCATTACAGTGTGGTGCGCCATTAGTATAGCAAACACTAGTGGCGCACCATGGGCAAAACTAATGGCGCACCAGTGGTGCGCCATTAGTAAGATATACTAGTGGCGTGCTACTAATGGCGCACTGGTAATGCGCCATTAGTAGGCAAAACCAGTGCGCCATTAGTAGGCCTTTTCCTAGTAGTGGTATCACCAAGCTTGCCTTCCACGCCAAGGAAAGTCCCTTCCGGACACGGGACGAAGTCTTCAATCTTGTATCTTCATAGTCCAAGAGTCCGACCAAAGGCATAGTCCCGCTATCCGGACACCCCCTAATCCAGGACTCCCTCAGTAGCCCCCGAACCAGGCTTCAATGACGATGAGTCCGGCACATAGATTGTCTTCGGCTTTGCAAGGCGGGTTCTCCTCCAAATTCCGTGTTCCTGTTGAATAGTGTCCGGCTTCTTGTGAATATTGCGCTCCTTGGCTTCTACGCCCAATAATGGCCATCTTCCACGTGTCAAACGAATACGAAAAGCCAGGGTGTTTTTACATTTACCCCCCTAGCCGCGTAAATGAGGTGCCTATTAAAGAGGCGAGGATTTAGATCCAAATCACACCATCTTCCCTCCGTGAGCATTCATCAGAGCGCATCCGACAGAGGTCCATTCCATCATGGCCGGCCGTCGCAGCTCCTCCTCTCGCCCTTCCAGCCCTCAGCCTGGAGATTGGGAGAGATGTTCCATCCCGCACAGCGAGCTAGTGACGCTCCACACCAAGGGATTTCTCCCCCAACCTACATGGTCCCAGTTCGAGCCGGGCTTGCCACCTATAATGGCGGAGAGCAAGCGGAGAGCGTCCCCAATCCCTCCAAAGGAGAGCAGGTATGCCTTGTCCCTTATTGATAAGAGGGATCGGATTTCCAATTCATCCGTTTCTCCGGGGGCTCCTAGAGTTCTATGGCCTCCAGTTGCACAACCTCACGCCTGCCTCCATATTGCATATCGCGGGCTTCGTAGCCCTTTGTGAGCTGTTTTTGGGCTGTGAGGCTCATTTTGCACTATGGAAGAAGCTGTTCTGCCTTGTGCCCCGTTCTCGGAAGGGGTCAATATATCAAGTGGGCGGAGCCGGAGTGTGGCGCATCGCCGGGACCGGGTATCTATCCGGAACCCCAAAGAAGGCGTCTGAAGACTGGCCTTCAGAATGGTTTTATATAGAAGACGTCCCCTTGTCGGATCCTATTCGGACCGGCCTCCCGGAGTTCGACAACGCTCCCTTGAAGAAGCGCCTAAGATGGCATCCTCAGAGCCCTTAGAGGGAGAATGATAAGGACGTTCTTTACCTGATGGGCCGGATAATGTTGTTAGCTCATTTCGGACTGGCCATGATCGGGGTCATGGCCGCATGCATTATGTGGGGGGTGCAGCCACTTCAGTATAGAGGCCACCCCATGTGGGACTTCAATGGAGAGGACGACGCCACCCGCTGCGGCCGTAAGGGGCCGGAATCGGTTGCCGCTCTAATAAAGATCTAGTCCGCTTTGTACAAGGGAGAAGAGGAGGAATTTCTCCGCGTCAACCCACGGGGCGGATTTTCTATGTACAATCCTCCAAGCTGGGTAAGCGGACACTTTTACTCGCCCATCCGTTTCATACTCCCATAGTTAAGTATTCAGTCTAGCAATTTCAACGCAGGAGCTGCGCCAGGCTGTAAAGGAAATAAATAGCCCTCCTCCACAACCCGAGGATCCGGAACGGTCCCTCAACCCATCCTCCCAAGAGGATCCGGACATATCTGTGGAGCCGATTGATGGGGTATTTCACCAATTGAGCAGTGACAACACCTTGGTGGCCATTACGGCCGATTACCCAGGGCTACTCCCAGCCTCACAGGTAATTGAGACCGAAGTCCCAGCACTTTGAAAAGGGATTCGTCCTCGCATGTTTCTGATTACCGTATAACAACCGTGTTTTACAGGGGAGGTCTTGAGGCGGAAGGCCGAGCCTGCGGTGACTTGCCAACAAGGGGCCGCAAGGCCCCGCAGGCTGAAAAGAAGTGTGGTCCGGATTGAGCCGCCGGCACAACGGTATGGTGCGCCATCTTATTCCAAGACATTATTTTCAGAGGCATGCTTAACGCCCGTGCTCTCTTTTAGGAAAAAGAGTGCTCGCCGGACTATATCCGGAGAGGTTGGCAATCGCGCCTCCACCAGCCAGGCTCCAAGGCCGGGTCCGGAAGTGGAGGTGAGCACGAGGCGCGCACCGGATGCTCCTCCGACAGAGGATGCGGACATGCTATCAGCCACCAATTCCGAGGTGGAGAGTGCCATGAACCACAGGCGTCACCGGACTGTTCTTCGCGACGCTTGTTTCTCCCAGGAGGCGTTGGAGGCCTTTAACTCGGGAGATGCGTATCTCTGTGTTGCTCAAAATGGTCTAACCAGAGCCACGGAGCAGTATGTAAAGGACATACGGGTAAGAAAATTTGATGATTATATATATCAGTAGCCCCTGAGACTTGAAACAGTTAGAATAACTGATTTAAGGATCAATTGTTATGCAGGTTCTTACAGAAAAGAATACCCAACTGTCCCAGGAGCTGGAAGAGTGCAGATCCCAACTTGAGGCCGCACTAGCCGCATCAGGGGAGCCCAAAGAGACCCCCTCTGGTAATATATCTTTCAAATGATAAGTATCATATAAAGTGCGGCATGTAGGCAAGTCTGACAAATAAAACTGCAGATGGCGCCGGATTAAATCCGGATAAGCAACAACTCCTACGCCAGCTAAAGGCTGGTGAGAGCGTCCTGACAAAGGTGAGGCGGGAGAAGAATGATCTCCAAGATGCCAACACCAAGATGGGCGTTGAACTGAAGGATGTCCGTGCCCAGCTGTCGGACTCCGTTAAGGAGAATCAGCGGCTTCGACGCGGCATATTTAGTAAGTGCTTGAACGAACTTGTGAAAAAAAAGAGTTCGGCGAGGAAGCTGGCTGACGGAGTTATGTCTGTAGGTATGCTAACAGGTCGTCCTGCAGAGGAAATGCCCGATTCTACGGGTAACCTTCTTTCCGAGCTCTCACAACTGCACGAACGAGTTCGGCAGGTGATGCAAGGCGTCGCTCAGGCCTTGTGGCCATCCATCTCCATGCCCGAAGGCCTTGGAGAACTTGCAGAGAAGCTGAAGAGAGCACGGTGGCGCTTCCGATTGTGGAAGATATCGGCCTGCCGTCAAGGCGCCAAGGAGGCCTGAGCCATGGTGAAGACGCGGTACACGAAGGCTGACCCAAACCACATGGTCGAGGTCGGACCTGTGGGGCCCGATGGGAAGGAGATCCCTGTGAGCTTAGTGTACGGCCAAGTAGAATTGGCCGCAAAGTATTCCCAACAGGACTGTAAATTAGACAGCGTATTGGATGGTATTGAAGAGGAATACAATCAGTCAAATTGACTATGTAATTTTAGGTGACATGTATAACGCCTTCTAGCCGGATTGTAGATCGTTTGTCATGGCGGACCTTTTTGCTTCAACCTCGGGACCTGACGGTCCGGAGTGTGTCCGAATACCCTCGCGGTTATATAAGAACCGGGGTATGCGTGGAGACCAGGCGTAGGGGTCATTAGTGCTTGAACAGACAAGTGCCCAACTAGTTATGTTATATTACATGGTTAGTAAGAAACATCTTCCAGGGAGAATAGTTCCGTTAGGCCTTTCCCTGGGAGACATGCCCTAAAGTGCATGTCCGGACTGCGAAAAGAGACGCAGGAAAAACATCTGGGGGCGTATAAATAAATAAGTGAGAAATCATCTTTAGTTCACCGACCGAATATTCCCTTTAGAACGCTAGCTTTCGGCTTCACCCAGTCTGAGGTACACATCCGGCTGACCCGGCAGTAACAATCGCAGAGGTGCTCCCTTTACCACCTAGCCGAACAATCGGGAACGTAGGGGTAAGCACAGGAGCCACGCAACCCAGCTTTGTCGGATTTCGGGTTCCGGCAGACCCTTGAGGTTCGAACACTGGGGTGCGCGCGGAGATTTCGCCTTCTACCTGCCTACACCCCTCCGCCTCGCTAAGATCTAAGCTATGGAAAGAACAGCACAAGAGACACAGGGTTTATACTGGTTCAGGCCACCTTTGTGGTGTAATAGCCTACTCCAGTGTGTGGTGTGGTGGATTTCCTCTTGGGATGATGATGATGAACAATACAAGGAAGAACAGCCTCGCGAGGGTCTGTTCTTGGCTGGGGCGATGAACTGCTTGGGTGAGTTTGATCGCTTCTCTCTCTATCTTTCTCTATCCTTGCCTCTTGATCAGATGTCCTACTCTATGGTGGCTAGCTCTATTTATAGGCAAAGGCCCTGGGCCTCTTCCCAAATATTGAGCGGGAAGGGCGCCAACAATTGGCCATTTTGAAGGGGAACATCTGGTACACTTATCCTGACTAAAGTTGGTCCTCGCCTGCCAAAGGCTATGGTGGTGATGCTAGCTTGGGCTCCACAATGACTTCCTCCCTGCCGTTGGACTGGTCTTGGTCTCGTTGCACCGAAACGGGTGCCTTTGCTTGATGCTCTCGCCTGCGCTTGCTCCCTTTGCACCAAAGAGGAAAGGAGGACACTGCGCGGGCTGGCGCCCTTGGTCGTCATGGCTTGCGTCATGGGCACCTCGTGAGGTACCCCGCCTTGATCTCTCCGCCTCCTCGCGAGCCAGCCTGATGAGGCCGTGCCTGAGGAAGCTCCGTGTCGTCCTCCCCGCGAGGCTTGGCCCCTCGCGAGGGTCTTGGGTCTGTGTTGATGAAGATGGGCCGTGCTGGGCCCCCCTTTGAGCCACGCCACAGGCAGGCAAGTCTTGGGACCCCCGTTCCCAGAACGCCGACAGTAGCCCCCGGGCCCAAGGCGCGCCCGAACTTGGTCGTGCAGAGAGGCGAAAGGGCAAGGGCGAAGCACCGTGGGCCCTAACAGCATGCGGCCTTGGGCGCCGCGTGGCGGTTGATTGGACGTGGGCGCCTCAGCAAGCGCGCGACTTGATAAAGGAGCGGCATCTGCCTAGGATTGGCTTTTTGCTTTCTCCGGTTGCTGCTCAGATCCCCTTTCTTGCGCCTCTGCTTCCTTCCTCCAAAATTTCCAGATCTACTTCGACCACGTGACCTAGGAAGCCATGGTGCCTCGTCAGTCCCCGGAGCTTGGTACTCGTCTGCCCTGGACTAGCCGAACGTGTCGGTGGCGAGCCTCGCCCGGTTGCGCCAGATGGCGGCGGCGCAGGGCCTCGACGGGGCGAAGGTGTTCAAGGCCGGCTCCGCCACCCCTGAGGGCCAAGGGAGCACCTTCTATCCGTTCTTTGTAAGCGCCATTGCTGCTGGCTTGGTGCCTCCCTTCTCCGAGTTCTTCTTATCTGTCCTCCGCCATTATAAGCTACAGGCTCTGCATCTCCACCCCAACTCCGTCCTTCTCCTGGCAATCTTCGCTTATTACTGCGAGGCTCACGTAGGGGTGCAGCCCTCAGTGGCCTTGCCGCGCCACTACTTCTACCTCCGAACCTCTCGCGGTTCCGCTTCCGCGTGCGCGAGCTTCATCGCGTACGGTGGCGCCATTGCCATTTCGAACCCCGGGAAAAGGATTGAGGGCTTCAGGAGCAAGTGGGTCTTGGCAGATGCTGGGCGCATCCACCCTCGGCTGATCTTGCCCACGGAGCAATCCATGAGCTCCAGCAATTGGGGTCGAGCGGAGCTCGCGGACCCCCGCGCGAAGATGGTGTTGGAGAAGATGGACGCGGATCTGAGGCCGGCCAACTTGGCGGCGGCGAAGCTGACTGGCGCGTCGCTGCTGAGGGAATTCCTGGAGCACCAGCTGGCTCCGCTTCGGCAGTACTCACTTCCGTTGTGGAGGCCCCATCCGAGCCCCGCGGCCTTGGCCGACGAAGATCTGGCTGCGGTCCTCCAATCTCTGGTCGGGGGTGATGTGGCGAGGTTGGAGGGCGCTCCTATGCCCTTGTTCCTCCGCGACGACTGGGAGCAGGTAGTGGAGTCCAAACCCGTCTTCAACGGGGACAGGCCCGTGCCCACAGAAGCTCCTGAAGATCCGGTGGATGTGTCCTCCGACGACTCCAGCGAAGAGGAGGAAGGAGGGGAGCAGGAAAAAGGGCTTGACTCCGAGGCGACTGACGGAGAGTCGAGGGCTCCCCTCCCCCAGCGCAGGCCAAGCGGCCTCCGCCTCTCTCAGAGCGATGACGACGAGGATGATGATGAGCAGGGCGGCGGGAGCTTGCCCCCGATCCCGAAGAAGGATAGAACCGGGCTGATCTCCCGTGGGTCTGCCCCGGCCCCGAGGCAGACAGCCGACTCGCCTTCCGTTCCTGAGCTTCCCAAGGGTGACCCATCCAGACGGCTTTCGGGCTTCAAATATGGCCGGAGGCTGCTTGAGCTCACTGGCGACGAACCGTAAGCGCTTGATTCTTGTCTTTATTTCTTGTTCTGCTGCCGAGGCTTGACGTCCGCATCTCTTGGATAGGCTGGCGCCCGCAGCAAAGAAGCCGAAGGGAGCTCCTGAGGTTCCATTCGGGGCAGCGCTTCTGCCCGCAAAGGAATGTGACCGCGACGCACGGGCCTCTCCTGCCCGGTCATCCTCGCAAGGCCTGGCTGAGCCGGGTGGAGCAAGCTCAGCCCCCATGGCCCAAGCGACTCCCGAGGTGCCTTTGCCTGCTGCCACCACCACAGCCGTTGGGGCGCAGCAGGCTCCGCCTTAGGATGTTGTGGTCGTGCCGCCGCCTTCTCCTCCTACTCCACCGACTGCTGTCTCTCCGACTCCTCCTGCTGTTCTAGATCGTGCTGCTGCTGAGCTGGACCGGCTGCGGCAGGATCTTCTTGGCGCCGAGCCTCGCTTGGAGCTGGCTTTAGGATGGATTCGCTCCGACGCTTCGATTCGGGCGGCGCTGGTCCAGGCCTCGACGGCTTGCGATGAGGAGAGGCAGGCCGTCCTTGTGACGCAGCCCTGGGGGAGGTGGTCGACGTCCGTGGTCACTGCAAGGTGCTGGAGGACGAGCTGCAAGGCCTGCGGGACCAGCTCGCGAAAGAGGCCCGCCTTCGCCAAGAGCAGGAAGAAAGCGTGAAGGCTCGCGAGGCGGCCGTCAAGAACCGGGAGGCCCAGCTCAGGAAGCGTCGTGACCGCCTAGGCACACTGGAGCAGGAGTTGGAGGCAATGAAGGTCGAGCTGGACGACAAGGCCCAGGTTCTTGCCGAGGACCGCATGGCCTTCGCGGAGATGGAGGCGAAGGCTCGCTCCTCGCTGAAGATGCTTTACGACAGCGGCCTGGAGAGCCCGCTGGCCGGCGCCGAGGACGGCCCCGCCAAGCTGCTTCCCTTCCTAGTTCACGCTCTTGAAGATGTCGCCCTTGGCCTTGGCTCCACGGCCGAGGCTGAGGCCAGTGTCCTGTCTTCTGCAGCGCTGACGCGGGTCCTCACCCACATCTACCTTCGCGATCCCAGCGTCGACCTCGAGAGCCTGCTGGAGCCAGTAAGCGGCGAGCGTGCCGCCGCCGCTGCCGAGGCCATGAAGGGTCGCGCGGAGGCTCTGCTGGGGAAGATCCGGGCCTTCAGCACCAAGCCAAAGCGAGGCGCTGCCGACCCTGCTGCTCCATGAGGCGAACCCACTCCACGCTGCTCCACCGCCAACAAGTGACTTCGTTGTGGCTCCTGTCCTGCCTTTAATTCCTGCACATGTATCATGCCTCGGGGAGGCGTTTAAACTTGCGTTTGGCATTGAGATAACAGTGTGGACTGTAATATTTGCTTTTGAATTCCTTGAAATTTACGCTTTTCCTTCCTACTTGCTTATGTTCTACGCCGGCAGAGCCCAGCCCCGCGCATACCTCACCCAGCATTAGCCCCGACCGGAAACCAGGACAGGACCAAGGAGTGAGGGGCTACATGACAAGTTAGGCTCCTGAGTCGCGATGCTCAGGAGTCCCCCTTGTCACACGAACAACAAGTAGGGAGGTGAGATGTGGGTGGATCTACTGTTCTACGTCTGCAGAGCTCGGCACCGCGCGTACCTTACCCAACGTTAGCCTTTCGGAACTAAGGGGTGAGGGGCTACGTGACCAGTTAGGCTCCTGAGTCGCGATGCTCAGGATTCCCCCTTGACGCTCAAACGGCCTTCGTACCTTGGCTCTGCTCGGGGAGAGACGCGCGACGAACTAGGCCCGGGGGGCCTGGCTGGGTGGCGTGCGTCTGGGCGTGACCCAGGCGCAGCCCCCGTGCCCAGCCCCCTCGCGCGGCACTCCCGAGGGGAGGCATTGCGATGAGGCAAGACACTGAGCTCTGGGCTCCCTGAGGTTGATGCGGTCCGGGGGCCACCCTCAGTTGTTTATCACCAGCGCGGAGTATAGCGCTTCCGTATGAGTACGGGCATAGCCGCTCCTCGGCAGTGTCGTCAGCCAGCGCGGAGCATGGTGCTTCCACTGGTACGTGGGAGGGGGCTTCCCTCCGGGAGGAGCCCCCGGGGCGTGTACAGCCCCGCCCTGACACGTGGCTGCCGCGGTAGCGCCTGGCGAGGTGTATCTGGGCACCCGTGAGCCAGCGCGGGACTCACGGGGCCCTACCTCTAGGCGGGTTGCGCCTGGCACTGGGCCTTATCTTGTGATGTGTCCCTGCAAATTTGGTTAGATGCCGGCACTCTACATCCTCGGGTCCCGGCCCTCGAGCTGGTCTCAGTCGTCGCTGGTATGCCAGGTCGCGATGCCGTGGACAATGCCAGAGGGTGAGGGCTGGAGAGCCAGTAAGAGCCCTGAGTCGCGATGCTTAGGTACCCCCCCCCCCCTTAACGTGCAAGTGGTCCGCATGGAGAAGAAGAGGTTCCATGGACAGGCATCAAGTAATCAAGCATGGTGGGTCGAACGCATAGTCGGAAATAAACGCAAAAGAGATACATGCCATTGGGTCTGGCCCGAGCGACTTGGGGATGATGCAGCCCGAGGGGCGCCACCAACAAGGTAAGCTAACAACATGAAATAAAAGGGATACACGCCGCAGGGGCGGACCCACGCGGCCTAGGAATAATGCAGCCCTGGGGGGGCGCTCCTAGCTGGAAATGAAACTTGAAAGATGTCACCTGATGATGTTGAGGATGGAGGAGTGTTGGTGTAGCAGACTCGGTGGGCTGCGGAAGCCTATCCTCACGAGCCCCCAGGCCCAGGGGCCTCGGGAGGCTCCGGAGGTGCTGGTGGCTCCTCGCAGACCATCTCCATCTCTGCCAAGGCTGCGGAACGCCTGGCCTCTGGAGCCTCCATGATGCCCCTCATGAGGCGCTGTTATGTGGCAGCCGCGTTCGGCAAGCCGTAAGGCATGCGAACGTAGCTGTGGGGTGGACCTTCGCAGCGCCCCACTCGCGAGGGCCAGAGGTGATCCAGAGAGGCGACTCGATTGAGCCCTGGTGTGTCGATGCAGACACGCAGCCCACCATCCTCGCCTGGATGGGGAGCCACAGCTGGTAGGAGGCGGCCGCCTCTCATGACTCTTGACTCCTGTAGCTCCTGAATGGCCTTGCTGACGAACTCCTGAGGGTATGGCCCTCCTTGCCTTACTCCTTCTTGAGGGAAACGTGCTTCGAAACACGCCTCCATGTGGTGCCCAAGCGCCTCCCTCGTGACCTTGGCCAGGTCGGTGGCCCTCCAGGGGAGAGCCCCCGAGCCCTGCCTGAGGAGGGCGCCGGGCGCGCTTTCCTATGCGTTGGAAGGAGGTTCCCCCTGGGTAGGCGCGGGCCCTGAGGGGCCGGGCCGGACGATGTCTTCTTCTTCTTGGGGGTGGTCTCGGGAAGCCTCCTGCTTCCGCGGTCAGGGTCTTCCAGTGACGCGTCCTGAAAGGCTCGTTCCAGGGAACACACTGCATCCTTCTCTTCACAGGGCACCGTGATGACTCCGCCACTTCCTGGCATCTTGAGGACGTTGTAGCCGTGGTGAGTTACGGCCATGAACTTGGCCAGCGCTGGGTAACCAAGGATGGCGTTGTACGGCAGGCGAATGTGAGCGACGTCGAAGTCGATGAGCTCGGTGCGGTAGTTGTCGTGTGCCCCGAAGGTGACAGGGAGGCGGACCTGCCCAATCCGGACCGTGGAGCCGTCGGTGACTCCGGAGAAGGGCTTGGTTGGCTGAAGCTGGTTGTAGGGCACTTGGAGATTGTTGAATGTTTCCACGGACAGGACGTTGAGCCCTGCCCCGCCATCGATGAGGGTCCTGGTGACCACCACGTTGCTGATGATTGGGGAACAAAGCATCGAGAGGACTCTGGCTGTGGCCGCACACTTGAGCTGATCCGCTGAGCTGAACGTGATGGCGCACACCGACCACCTGAGAGGGCGCGTGGCTTCGAGCTTGGGGAGGACTGCATTCACTTCGCGGGCGAACTGCTTGAAGATGGCTGAGAGGCTGGGGCTTGAGCCCCGCCCAGGATGCAGGCGATCGCGCGCGGCTCCTGGAAGCCCCCAGCCCCCTCGTCTTGATGGCGGTCCTCGTTTCTCCTTGGCTGCGGTGGCAGCGGAGGGAGGCCTGCATTGCCTGGCGGGCGATCCTCGCGAGGCTGATCCCTCCAGTCTCCCTCACGAGGCGGGTCTCACCAGCAATCCTCGCGAGGTTGATCGCGCCACCCTTGGCGCGGGCCGCGGTCTTCCCAGCGTCCTGCGTTCCTTCCTCCTCCTAGATCGTAACCCCGGTCACCGCGGTCGGGACAACGGCCGATCCTTCCTTCTCGCACGGCTCGGAACTCTTGACATTCGTTGGTGTTGTGGTTGTGGAGGTCGTGGTACACACAGTACCGACTGCCCTTGGAAGATTCGGGCTGATCTCTGCCCCGCTTCGTGTTTGGTTCTGCCGCGAGCACGGCAGCCCCCTTGCGCTTCACATCCTTGGCCTTGGGCTTCTTCTCTTCTGGGTCTGCGGCAGGTAGCTCGAGGAGGGAGAGACGCCCTTCCTCAGCCCTAGCGCACTTGGTCGCCAAGTTGAACAGCTCCAAGGAAGTGCACATGTCTTCATGCATCGCCAGCTCCTCCTTCATCTTGACGTCGCGCACGCCGTCGGAGAAGGCTGAGATGATGGCCTCCTCGCTCACCTTGGGAATCTTCAGGCGTGCGTTGTTGAAGCGCTAGATATACTTCTGCAGGGTCTCTCCGGGTTGCTGCTTGATGCGGCGCATGTCGCTCACGGCGGGTGGCCGGTCGCGAGTACCTTGGAAGTTGGCGATGAAGCGGGTGCGCATCTCGTCCCAGGAGGAGATTGTGCCTGGAGCCAGGTTCAGGAGCCAGGTGCGGGCCCCGTCCTTGAGCGCCATGGGAAACCAGTTCGCCATGACCTTCTCGTCTCCGTTGGCAGCTTCGATGCCCAGCTCATAGAGCTGGAGTAACTCCGCAGGGTCGGCCGTGCCGTCGTAACGAGGAGGCAGGTCTGGCTTGAACTTGCCGGGCCACGCGACGCTACGTAGCTCGGTGGTGAAGGCACGGCAGCCTGTTGTGGCCACGGGGGGCCTTGGGTGACGGAGAGCTTGGTCTTGCAGGTCCCCATGCGCTGTAGCTGGGAGCAGCGCGGGGTCTTGACGAGCGGGAGCAGGAGCATGGTCGCGACGTGCTGGAGCAGGGAGCGCCCGGGCAGCTTCTTGCGGGCGAGGGACTTCTTGGCAGCTCGGCTCTTGCCACGCTAGCACCTGACAGAGCGGGTTCCGCCCAGGGGCCACGCGCCTTGGAGCCAGGGCGTCTTCTTGAGGAGGGGGCGGCTGGGACGCCCCCGGAGCTTCGTCGCCCGCACGGGGCAGGGTGCGGCGCAGCGGAGCGGACGGCGCAGGAGAGCCCCTTGCGGCGCGGACGAGCTCGGCGACACGGTCGAGCCATTCTTCGTAGACGTCATCGACGGGACGGTAGCGCAGGAGCTCATTTGCCGCGATGAGCCCAACTCAAGCCTCCATGGGTGCGCGGAGCGCGTGGGACGAAGAACCAGCTGGGGTGAGCGAGGGAGTAGCGGTGCAGCCGTCTTGCCGCATGGACGGGTGCTGAGACGATGCTTGCTGCTCGTTCCCCACCGGGCCGGTGGCAGCGGCTGATGGGCAATGGCGAGGACGCCCGCCGACAGGAGCCATCTGGACGACGTGGGAAGCGAGAGCGGCTCGGCGCTCGGTGCGGGCCCGACGAGCGTCAGACATGGACGCGATGGTCGGAGGAGAACAGGGCGGTGGAAGACGAATTCCGGTGCACCCCTACCTGGCGCGCCAAATGTCGGATTTCAAGTTCCGGCAGACCCTTGAGGTTTGGACACTGGGGTGCACGTGGAGATTTCGCCTTCTACCTACCTGCACCCCTCCGCCTCGCTAAGATCTAAGCTATGGAAAGAACAGCACAAGAGACACAGAGTTTATATTGGTTCGGGCCACCGTTGTGGTGTAATACCCTACTCCAGTGTGTGGTGTGGTGGATTGCCTCTTGGGCTGAAGATGATGAACAATACAAAGAAGAACAGCCTCGTGAGGGTCTGTTCTTGGCTGGGGCAATGAACTGCTTGGGTGAGTTCGATCGCTTCTCTCTCTATCTTTCTCTATCCTTGCCTCTTGATCAGATGTCCTACTCTATGGTGGCTAGCTCTATTTATAGGCAAAGGCCCTGGACCTCTTCCCAAATATTGAGCGGGAAGGGCGCCAACAATTGGCCATTTTGAAGGGGAACGTCTGGTACACTTATCCTGACTAAAGTTGGTCCTCGCCTGCCAAAGGCTCTGGTGGTGACGCTAGCTTGGACTCCACAATGACTTCCTCCCTGCCGTTGAACTGGTCTTGGTCTCGTTGCACCTAAACGGGTGCCTTTGCTTGATGCTCTCGCCTGCGCTTGCTCCCTTTGCACCAAAGAGGAAAGAAGGACACTGCGCGGGTTGGCGCCCGCCTGGCGCCCTTGGTCGTCATGGCTTGCGTCATGGGAACCTCGTGAGGTACCCCGCCTTGATCTCTCCACCTCCTCGCGAGCCAGCCTGATGAGGCCGTGCCTGAGGAAGCTCCGTGTCATCCGTCGCGCGAGGCTTGGCCCCTCACGAGGGTCTTCGGTCTGTGTTGATGAAGATGGGTCGCGCTGGGCCCCCCTTTGAGCCACGCCGCAGGCCGCAGGCAGGCAAGTGTGGGGAACCCCGTTCCCAAAACGCTGACAAGCTTGGCCAAAACTTAAGTCATATCGATGCATATAATGGTGAATAAAAGGTACATGCGGAAGTGTAACACATGTGTTGGGCATGAAGCCCGTATAAATAAGCTTCTGTTAAAGAAGCCCCCGGGTATAATGAGCGCGGATAGCGCGTTAGTTGTGTGCGAACAAGGCACAAGTGAGCCCTTAAAGGCTATAAGAGAAAAGGAAGGGAGAAGGAGAGAATTGTAAGACAGATAGTGTATAAAAAATGGACAGAGGAAGGCGCTAGGCGTAGAATCTTCGGAGACGGGCTGCATTCCATGGGTTCGGCTCGAGTCGGTTATCGGATGCATCTCGCAGACGGTACACTCCACCAGTCAGGACTTGGTCAATAATGAAGGGACCCTCCCATTTGGGCTTGAGTTTGTCCTTTTTCTTATCTGGCAGGCGTAGAACTAATTCGCCAACATTGTAAGTTTTAGCCCGTACTTCTCTGCTTTGGTATCTTCGAGCCTGCTGTTGATAGAATGTCGAACAGGCTTTTGCCATGTCACGCTCCTCCTCCAAGGCGTCCAGACTGTCCTGCCGATCGAGCTCGGCTTCTCTTTCTTCATACATGCGCACACGAGGTGAGTCATGAATTATGTCGCAGGGCAAAACCGCTTCTGCGCCATATACCATGAAGAATGGTGTGTATCCGGTGGTGCGATTCGGCGTGGTCCGCAGCCCCCAGAGTACGGAGTCGAGCTCGTCTACCCAGTGCGTGTTAGATTCCTTAAGGGGCCGCACTAATCTGGGTTTGATGCCGCTCATGATGAGACCATTTGCTCGCTCGACCTGGCCGTTAGTTTGTGGGTGATAGACGGAATCATAATCGTGCTTGATGCCCATATTTTTGCACCCGAGTTTTACCTCGTCGGTCGTAAAGTTCATGCTGTTATCAGTGATGATGCTGTGGGGGACGCCGTAATGGTGTACGACCCCGGATATGAAGTCGATCATCGGTCCGGATTCGACCGTCTTAACAGGCTTGGCTTCTATCCATTTGGTGAACTTATCCACCATGACCAGTAAGTATTTTTTCTTGTGGGTTCCTCCTTTAAGGGGTCCAGCCATGTCAAGCCCCCAAACCGCGAAGGGCCATGTGATGGGGATAGTTTGGAGGGCGGTGGGTGGCATATGGCTTTGGTTTGCAAAATCTGGCAACCAACGCATCGTTGGACTAAGTCCTGAGCATCTTCCCGGGCCATCGGCCAATAAGAGCCTATACGGAAGGCCTTGCTTACAAGGGCCCAAGCTGCAGCGTGATGACCGCCGAGTCCGGCATGAATTTCAGCCAGAAGGTTCCGCCCTTCCTCTTCGGAGATGCACCTTTGCAGGACTCCGGTGGTGCTTTTCTTATAAAGCTCTCCCTGATGGACTTTATAGGCTTTAGATCGCCGCACTATGCAGCGTGCCTCGTTTTGGTCCTCGGGGAGTTCCTGCCTAGTAAGGTAGGCTAGGAATGGTTCTGTCCACGGGGCGATGACGACCATTATTACGTGGGCTGAAGATGTTATTTCATTGGCAGAGCCTCCGATTATGTCAGAGTGTTCGGTGTCGGGCAGTGCGGTTGGGTCCGGGCTGTTATTGCCGGGTTCCCCTTCCCATACTACAGATGGCTTGAACAGCCTTTTACAAGAAGATGTTGGGGGGGACTACATCGCGTTTTGCGCTGATGCGTGCCAGGACATTTGCCGCCTGATTATTTTCCCGGGCTATATGGTGAAATTCGAGCCCCTCGAACAGGGCTGACATTTTTAGGACGGTGTTGCGGTAAGCTGCCATTTTTGGATCCTTGGCATCAAAGTCTCCATTTATTTGCGATATCGCGAGGTTCGAATCCCCGCGCACCTCTAGGCGTTGAATGCCCATGGATACTGCCATCCGGAGACCATGTAGAAGGGCCTCATATTCGGCTGCATTGTTGGAGTCCGTGTACATTATCTAGAGTACGTATTGAACTGTATCTCCTGTGGGGGACGTCAACACGACGCCAGCCCCTAGACCGGCCAACATTTTGGAGCCGTCGAAGTGCATGATCCAGTTTGAATATGTGCCGTACTCTTTAGGGAGTTCAGCTTCCGTCCATTCGGCGATGAAGTCGGCCAAAACTTGCGACTTAATAGCTCGCCGTGGCTTGTAAGTTATGTCGAACGGGAGGAGCTCAATGGCCCATTTTGCAATCCGGGTCGTCGCGTCGCGGTTGTTTATAATATCGTTAAGTGGCACTTCCGAGGCTACTGTTATTGAACACTCTTGAAAGTAGTGTCGCAGCTTCCGGGATGCCATAAATACCGCGTACGCTATCTTTTGATAATGCGGGTACCGTGACTTGCATGGAGTAAGGACAGTGGACACATAATAGACCGGATTTTGAAGGGGGAATTTGTGTCCGTCCGTTTCTCGTTCGACGACGAGCACTGCGCTTACAACCTTATGGGTTGCTGCAATGTATAATAGCATTGGTTCGCCAATGTTTGGCGCGGCCAGGACTGGGTTTGTTGCCCATATGGCTTTTATTTCGTCGAGTCTGGCTGTGGCGGCATCCGTCCACTCGAAGTGTTCGGTGCGCCGAAGGAGGCGATAAAGGGGTAATGCCTTTTCTGCCAAGAGGGAGATAAAGCGGCTTAGAGCCGCCACGCATCCGGTTAATTTTTGTACTTGTTTGAGGTCCTTTGGGATATCCAATTGTGACAGAGCTTGGATCTTGGCTGGGTTTGCTTCAATTCCTCTACCGGATACAATGAAGCCCAAGAGCTTTCCGGCTGGTACGCTGAAAACGCATTTTTCCGGGTTGAGCTTGATGTCGTATGGCGCCCTCTGTACTGTGAATTTTACAGGGTCCATTAAGCCATCCTTCCAGTACGGTTCCATGCCCTGTAGAGGGTTTTTGCTTTTTGGTGTTTAACCCGGGTGTCTGGCCATAATGCACCCTTTTATTTCGGACTGGGCTTGTGTTCGCGGCCGGATTGTCCCAAAATTTTATTTCGGTTTTCCAGGCGCTTTCCATCGCACAGTACTTTCGTACTATGGATGCCAAGTCAGCGAAGCATGTAATCTCACGGCTACTTATGGTGTTGAGGATTCCCTTGTCCGTGTAGTTATTGCAGAAGAATAAACTTGCGTCTTCCTCGCGGCAGTCCATTATCCTGTTCATAACCAGGAGGACTCTGGCCCAGTAATGGTGTACTGTTTCTTCGGGCTCTTGCCTAATTTGGGATAGATTGATGATGTTCGGGTGGGTGGGTGGAATTGAATCCGAAACCTTACCCAATCTGAGACTCGGGGGCCAAGGAGTTTCCGAACTCGGAAGTTTGGATTCTTGGAGGTTGTCCAATGAATCTAGCCCGTTGCCTGACTCTAAGTTCAGGTCTTGAGTGACGTCCTCCCCCCCGTGGGTATCCGGCTTGGAGGGATCGGGAATCTGGACATAGCTAGTCCTTAAGATAGATGAAGGGTCGCCGCATTGTCCCTCTACCACTGCAACGTGATGGGTGACCTGGGGAGAGTTAATCTCTCTCAGATCGGGTTTAGGCCCAATCTGATAGTAGTCTGTAGCGACTCCCAGGGCGGCAATGCGATCCAAGAGCTCGTTTAAGGAAGAGAGCTCCATTGGATCTAACTGCTCGGCGAGTTCCGAGTTGACGTGCAGATTGCTTTTGATGACCCGAGAGGTCATCGTCGGCGCAGCAGCCGAACAGGCAGTCATAAGAAAACCACCTAACTGGAGAGTTTGGCTGACAGCCAGAGCTCCCTTAGCAACGGTGCCGTCTTTAAAGACGGGATGAGGCATCCTTCCTGATGGCGACGACATAGAGGAACTCTCAATGAAAGCACCAATGTCGGTGTCAAACCGGCGGATCTCAGGTAGGGAGTCCCAAACTGTGCGTCTACGCGGATGGTAATAGGAGACAAGGGACACGATGTTTTTACCCAGGTTCGGGCCCTCTCGATGGAGGTAAAACCCTACTCCTGCTTGATTAATATTGATGATATCGGTAGTACAAGAGTAGATCTACCAGGAGATCAGAGAGGCTAAAACCTAGAAGCTAGCCTATGGTATGATTGTTGTTCGTCCTACGGACTAAAACCCTCCGGTTTATATAGACACCGGAGAGGGCTTGGGTTACACAGAGTCGGTTACAATGGTAGGAGATCTAAATATCCGTATCACCAAGCTTGCCTTCCACGCCAAGGAAAGTCCCTTCCGGACACGGGCCGAAGTCTTCAATCTTGTATCTTCATAGTCCAAGAGTCCGGCCAAAGGCATAGTCCGGCTATCCGGACACCCCCTAATCCAGGACTCCCTCAGTACTCGTGTGAACCTTGCACTTGGCTCTTCGCCTCTTCGGAAGGTCCAACAATGATGATACTACAGTACAATATGCTTCTGGCAATCTGACACCGATTGAACTGCTGCACGTCCACCGCGAGGGGGAGGGCGAGGGAGAGGGAGAGGGAGAGGACACTGTAGTCAAAACCCTCTCCTCGTCCTATGAACCAGCGCGCGCGTGGGCGAGGGAGAGGCGTAATAAGCAAGCTTCTCCTCGTTTGGCGAGTTGACGGGACACATCAAAGCAGTACTAGTACTAGTAGTAGTAGTCCATACTGCGTCCTTTCCGATTAATATGGCTTAATTTGAAACGAGAAAAATACACTGGCGGTCAACGTATGTAACAATACGCTCTTTACGATCACTAGCTCATCGTAGAGCACCGTATTGCACCCTACTGACCGGCCACATAGTCGACGTGGCACTTTGTTGACTGGTTAAATTGTCACCTGGTTTCTGGGTCCCACCTGTTAGTTGGCAGAGCAAAGAAATCAGTTAAACAAA
The DNA here is from genome assembly GCA_032464435.1 of Aegilops umbellulata. Lineage (NCBI taxonomy): Eukaryota > Viridiplantae > Streptophyta > Magnoliopsida > Poales > Poaceae > Aegilops > Aegilops umbellulata. Next base: position 469,097,479 of record CP136056.1, on the reverse strand, counting down.
ACTTTAGCAGGCGCGACACGAGTCCAACCCTTGCGCGCGAACCGCCCTGGCTGTGTATGTGAGTGCATGCACGTGTCCTCCCTCGGTCTTCCAACAAAGAGTGTAGTACATGATGTATATCTACACTTCCAATGCATTTATCCTTTAATCTAAATCGATATTGATTGACTATAATGCACCAACTTTTGCTGTAGTTATAGGCTACATGTCTATCCTTAATTACAGCATGCAACGGCCTTCATTTAATCTTCTTATCTCAATGGTCGCATGCACACATAAGTCTGCTACTTTTGGGCGTTAATTATGCCCTGGTCAATGCATAAATCTCCAAATGTACAGTCTTTCATGGACGTAGGGAGTAGGTTGAGCACTTGAGCGTGAGCGTGTGTGTTGCGTCGTGTGCTGTGTGCGTCATGGGTGCGTGAGTGTTGCGTGCGTCCATGTGTACGTGTGAGTGTTGCATGTTGCATGCATGGGGCTTACTCCCTCCCATTGACATGTTCATATTTCAAGCTTCCTCCGTTCCCTCCATATGGTGATACTCCCTCTGTTCCCAAATAGTACGGAGTAAAAGCCTCCCTCTGTTCCCAAATACAAAGTATTTGTCTTTCTACATATTTCAACAAGTGACTAGGTACGGAGCAAAATGAGTGAAGTGAGCGTAGAGGCATAGGGATACTGTAGGAAGGAAGTCCTCGTGATCCATTATTCCCCATCTCGGTCAGAGAGAACTATTCAACTAGTCTTCGCAGTGAAGTGACAATACACGCTGCAGCTGATGGGACACGTAATTAATAAGCTGAACCAGCGTATTGGTGTTACTAAATCAGCCTTACCCAGTACTGCCATCATGTTTGCCAGTAGAGCACGCTTCCGCAGATACGCCTACGCACCTCTGTCCTCCATTAACTGACATATGGGCCCTGTTGTGGTAGACCCACATGTCATCAGTGTAACTATTTACACTCCGAAGGACGGTATATCCTTGTAGTAGTACTAGTAGAATTGAGATTGAATGCACTTTCTTCCCCGTCATCCACTCTTCTTCCTCCTCTCTTCTTCTTCCTCCTCTCTTCCCCATCGTCGGCCGCACACCATTTACCCCCGCTCACTGCTCGCCCGCCCGCGCCATCTTCCTTGGTAGCTCGCACGTACCATATCCCCCCGCTCACTGCTCGGCCACACGAGGAGAAGCTTCTTCGCTCGCTCGCCCGAATCCACTTCCCCGCTGGCTCGCAGGCACCGAAAACCCCAATGGCAGAACTGACTGACACGCAGAGCCGCGATTGGAATTCCCTCCCCGATGTTCTCTTGGAGAAGATCTGTAGTCGTATGGACCTACTCAGCACCGTCCGTCTGGCCGCATGCTCGGCGTCTTTGTACCATCTACTCATCTGGAACCGGCCGACTCTTTTCAAGACACCCTGCTTGCTGATGCCCGATCCTCGCAGGTGGCCCAGACACCGACATGACGATCCTACGGAGGTTGCCGTGGTGCCCCTCGACATGCTACCACTACCCGTCCACCTGTCCTTCATGCGCGGCCACTACTGGGCGGGCATGAAGGCCAACTGGATCGTCCTCATCCACCACACCAGTAGTCCGTGGCGTCTCGTGGATATCTACACCCAGCGATACATCACCCTTCCATCATTGGATACCGCCGCCATCGAGCCTCGCGGCCCGCCGGACACTCCTGCCTACTACGCACGAGACGCGTCAAGCTTTTGGCTCGACCTCTGTTTGTAGAAAGTTGTGATCTGCGAAGAGCCCACACCATCAGAAGACTACATGGATTACAAGCTCATTGCCTTGTTCAACATGGGATTAGTCTATCTGGAATCCGGTCGCCATACATGGTTATGGCTCATCATCAATCCTGTTGAGGCAACATTTCTGTCTGATGCTATAGTGCATGATGGCATCGTTTACGTGGTGGACGCACAGATTGGCTGCCTATACTGGTGGAATCTATCGTCGTGTAATTGTTCTATCTCATCTCATCTTTACCTTATGAATACGACTGCCTATTCATTTGTTACAAATTTAGAATGCATAGCATGTCTATAACCACATCATTGCTATATGTTCCCCTCGTTTCCTAGATTTTTATGACCACACATGTTATTGTTAGAGTTGATATGAGAACAATTGGCATCTAATGATTGTTAGAATACATATTATGAGCAGAACATCATGATTGCTATATGTTACTCTCGTTTACAAGATTTTTATAACAACGCATGTTATTGCTTAGAGTTGATATGAGAACAGTAGTAGTAAGTGCTATGGTAGAATATGAGTAGGCGCTGTCATAGCTGTTTTCCTCTCATTGTTACATGATGTTTGAACCATGACATGTTGCTAGAATATGAAAGCCATTGGCTTATTTTTTCACTTGGGGTATGATTATGACCACGGCATTGCAATTCCCTGTCTATGATATGTGTCACTGTTATAATAATCTTAATTCCACACATACTCTGAACATGATTGTTTATTTTTGTCCTTTTGGTCTCCAATTTGAATTGTTGTAGCAGAGGCAAATGCACTAGCCTTCATGATTCCAGGACCTGGAATCATACCAGCCGATGGGTGGCGTTTTATCGCTCGTTCAGCTGACGGCGGTCATTTGATGCTCATTCGCACGTACCAAATTGACCAAACCGTTACATCAAACCACATGCAGTACAATGCGTGGGGCATTCGTGACATTGATGGCTATGGCTGCTTCATGTTCTAGAAAGATCCCAGCTCCGTTGGGCCAGGCGTATTCAACTGGAGTCGGGTTTACAACCTCGGCAACCACTCCTTGTTCCTCGGGCTCAATTATCTGATCATCCAACCAATCATCGATCATATCACCGGCGATGATTGCTGTGCTATACAACTTCCATTCACGAGGGGGGGCTGTGTTTACACATCATACCATGGGTTTCATGAATCACCATATCCAGAGATTCCTCGACACAACTTGTTGCCAGATAATCTTCAGTGTGTGAAAGGCATCAAGCCTCCATGCGATGGATGGCTTTTGCAAACCCAACATGCCAACAACAAATATGCACAACTTGATTCGTGCTGATATCTAGACTGAGCCATGTATTCTGCTGTTGTAGCACGACCCTCTTTTCTTGGATATTATGTACTGTTGTTAGTTTGAAGCACTCCTCTAGTTTCAAGGATAGATACCTTCTGCCGGGGGCTGCAAGAGCAAAGATTCACCCACGGCGAACTAGGGTTACCAGGGGCTGCAGCTTCAGATAAGTCCTTCATCCCTTATCATGCATTCCCTTATGGACTGAGGTATGTGAAACCTCGTTTTTCCTTAAGCTACCGTGCTCCCTAACTCTAGGCCCTAGGGCTCGTTCCGGGGACCAAGTTTGGTCGTAGTCGCGGTAGCAAAAGGATGAAACGAGGAGCCTGAACCCGCCTCATCCCTGACTCCGCCAAAAGCGTGATAAAGGTCAAGCGAAGTGGGGAGACGGCAAGGCCTGTTGCCGGGCGAGAAAATGTTTATCTTAGAGATATCAAGGATTTACTCCTTGTCGTGGGTTCCACCCGCAAACAAATGACCCGGCAAGCATCCCTTTTTCATTAAAAACATTCCACTCAGGTACAGTCCATAGGGAATGAAAAACATGAATGAGAGGATTACAAGTTTTAAATTCAACAAAGGCCCGAAGGCTTACAAACTAAAAAGAGATAAGGTGCCCGTAATCCCTTTCTTGTCCCTCTCCTCAGGAGGCAGGTCAAGGAGGCAAAAAGGGCGAAAGGAGCGCCTAGGCGAGCTACGGGTGGCAGAAGACACCAAGAGAACATCTCGGTGGCCGTCCGAAGGCTGGATGGTGACGGCGGCGTAGGAAGCAGAGCTCGAAGACGAGGTGGCAGGACGTCAGCACGCGTCAAAGGCGTCGGTGCCCACGTACTCCTACTTGACGGCCTTGCCGCCCACCCTCTTCCTCTTCCGCAGCCTCCCAACGCCAGCCGCCCAAGGAAACGACCCCGAGAAGTTCAAGGAGCCGGCGAAACGGATGATGGGGTCGCCGGTGCCGCATGGAGCGGCGCCCGACAACTAGCCGGACCCGTCATCCTGCCGCCTACCACCCTCATCGTCGATGCCGCTGTCCTCCTCGTCACTCCCGCTCGAGGAGGAGTCTTCACTATCAGAAGAGCTCTCCACGCAGCACCTTGCACGAGTCCCAAAGAGCCCAAAGACCTTGACGGAGAGAAGGCCACCCTCCATCAGCTTAAAATGGAGAGTGAGCCCCTCCGTCAAGCGGTGGATGTGAGCAAACGTCTTCCATCCCCGACGAAGATACATCACGTGAGGAGCTGGGGAGTCGACGCGGACCCGCGTGCCACTGATCCCACAGCCCCTCATGTGCAGCTGCAATGACTCCGGTGGATCCAGCTCCATCTCTCGCGCAAATGGAGTCGGGAGACGAAGGCGACGGTGCGGCGGCCGGCGCAGCTTGACGAAGAACTCACAAGGGTCATCCCCAACATGGCCCTCCATTGGAGGAGGAGCTGCTGGCGGAGGTGAGGCCGGCGCGCCGCCCCGTCCTCCTCTGCCCCGAGCGCCCCGGCCTCGCCCACGGCCTCGCCCCCTCCCCCTAACCCTCGCAGCTGGCTCTGCCACCGCAGGAACGGGAGACGGAGGGATGCGTTGTCGAGCGGCGACCCTCGCCGCCACCGTTGAAAGACCGGGATTTCCTCTCTCCATGACGGATGGAAGGGAGGAGCAGAAGCTAAAGGAAGAAGAAGATGAAAGAATGCGGGACGCCATCCCCCCTCGCGCTATTTATAAAGGATCGGGGTTGGGGCTCGGCCGCCCCGCTCGGCCAATCGAGATACGGAAGGCGCAGGGAGCCAGGACCGACCCGCCGCCCCAACCAGCGACGGCCCGGTTCCCCGCCTCCACCGTTTGCCACCCCAGGCGCATGAGAGACACGTGGTGGACGTGCAGAACCGAGAGGACGGGTGAGACGACCTCTCCCCACCCCGTGATCGTGGGGAGTGGACGCCCTGGAGACCGCGCCTCGGCCCCATTCAGTAAATGGGCCGCGCCTCCACGCCTCCCTCCGTTTATGGGGAAGGCGCGAACCGCCCCTTTACTACGACGTGACGCATGGGTGCTGAGACCAACCCCATGCATGCCGCCCATGTCACACACGCCTCCCCACGCCGCGCCACGCGCGGGAGTCATTGGAAGCGCAGCGCGCGAAAAATCTTATCGCGGTAAAAACCACCCCGCCTGCCCGCGCACCGTTTTTGGGCCTAGCCCAACAACGCGTTGTGCTTATGTGTGGCCCAGGCCCGGGGGCTCCTGTCGGTGTACAAAAAGAGGGGTACACCTTTTTGTACCCCTATAACTGTGCACGGGCAGTCTGAGCCACGGGCACCACCAAACCAAGCAAGGCAAGGGAGGTGAGCCAGGGTAAGGCCGAAGCTCAAGAGAACTGGAGCAACGCCAAGGCCAAGACCACGAAGAGCAAAGGGCATGAAGCGGACTCCCCCGGCAAGATCCTTGTCGGGAGACAGTTTTAGCAACCCCGGCAAGGCCCCTGCCGCGGCAACTCGCCCCACACCTACGAAGCAAATCACCCTTGAGTCCACTGCCCCCATGGGGCAAGGACTCGGGAGACATTCCCATGGTGGCATGCAAATCTTTGTGAAGACATTCAAGATCAGATACGCACTATAGAAGATAACGACCCTTGGCGGGATCCCAACCGAGGAAGACCACAAGGCCCCCGGCAGGCGCCTTGCCGGGGATGACGGCAGGCGCCTCGGCAGGACCCTTGTCGGGGCCCCGGCAAGGCCCTTGCCGAGAACACCCGCAAGACCACCATCAGGCCGACGCCAACCAAGTCTCCACTGATGTTCGCGTACAGCTTCCGACCCGACCAACTGGGCAGGCACCTGCGTGGCGGCATGCAAATCTTCGTGAAGACACCACCACCGCGCCACCTTAGCTGCCTGCCTGCCTACATGGCACCACGGGCATCGCTAGCCAGGGCGCGTGTCGACGCGAGGACGAGCGGCGACGGACGGGACAGGCTTCGCCCCCGCCCCCGTTAAAGCAAGGACACCTAAGCAAGACGCATTAAATGCGCCTTGTCATGTAATGCAAGGGATAACCTCGCATCACTGTACTCTTTCCACCTCCTGTGTGCCACTGTGGAAACCCCTTTTTATATAAAAGGAGGCCCGAGGCGACCAGGGGAACTGGTCTGTTCCCCCTCTTTTTTTCCATGTGGTTCGGCAAGGATATCTGTGTGTCCTGTGAACCAAACAAGACAAAAGAAAGGCAAAGAGACACACACTCGACCTCTAAGATAGCGGTTAGTCGCCGCTAAGCACTATCACCTTCCTGGGATCAAGTGCATCCTAACTCACCTGCATAGGATGTGATAATGATGATGGAGATGCTGTGCAGAAGCTATATATATCAGTTAGGCTTCAAGTGCGTACTTGTTAGTTAAACCTATGTATAAATTGTGACACTAAATACGACTAGTAAGTAGTACAGTAGCAGTACTAGTATACGTCGGTTAAATTATTCATCATGTCCACACATTGAATTGACGTGACAACACGCTACGCGTGAGGTGACACAAGAATCCCGGCGGCGTGTTCGGGTATACTGGACATCAGATTTGGAGTACCACTTATCTGTCAAAATCTTTCATCATTCACTTAAAACAGTCGATTAATCATACATTGAGTACCATATAACTGGAATTACCGATGCAAGTCGAAGAAGGATTGGCCGGTGCTGCTGGCTGGCGTCAAGTTCGATCCCACGGATCAGGAGCTGATCGAGCACCTTGAGGCCAAAGTGAGTGCTGATAGTGCGAGATTTCAGTCTCTCATTGATTTGTTCATACCAACCATCGACAGCGAGCACGGCATATGCTACACCCAACCTGAGAAACTTCCAGGTAAGACACCGATCGACCGTCTACTTGCACAAACATATTTCTTTGTTTATAGCTCTATTTTTCTTTTTAGACGCAGACCTGGTGAAGCAATTACAATTTGACATTTAATAAAAAGTGAAACAAGTGACTGCAACATGCCAAAGATGTTATGAAAATGCCAACTAGGTACACTAAAACCTGTATTCCACAATACTGCAGGTATCACACTGAGTGGCCTAAGGAAGCATTTCTTCCAGCGCAATTCCAGGGCGTTTAAAAGGGGCACGTGGACGCGTCGCAAGATACAGTCGGAGTGCGGCATGCACGCGATGTGGCACAATACCGGCAATACCTTGCCGGTGATGGTCAACGGCCGGCAGACGGGCAGCAAAAAAGGTTCTGGTGCTGCACACGAACAATAACTTCGACCAGCAGAGGACCAACTGGGTGATGCACCAGTACCACCTCGGGGACCTGGAGCAAGAGAAGGAGCGGGAGCTGGTCCTCTGCAAGATTTTCTACCAGACGAACACTAGGGCCAGGAGTAAAAAGATTATAAGTTAGTTTGGTATTGGTAGTTGTACTACCTTATCATCCGCAAGTTGGTATTGTTGTTAACGATCTTTTGGTACGAACTTGCATTTGCTTCCAACTATCATGCCGAGGGTCGATGTGGATATAAAGCTGAATCGTTTGTTTCGAAACGAATTTTCAGGCACCTGATTTTTATTTGATGGGTAGCATAAGCACCCGCCGTTCGAATTCCCAGTTCTCCAATTTTTTCAAAACAAGTGCATGCACTTATTATCACGATAAAAAAACAATATCCGTGATGCATCCCAGTTATCAGTCTGTACTTGCAGAATTCTCTCGTTTATTGAGCACGTATATTGTTTTTTCAGGTTGAGCAAGTTTCAACTGGGCTGTAGACTGCCCAGGGTTGGTTTTGTTTTTAACAGGCCCAGCCCATGACGACAACAGGGCACAAAGATCTAGCAGGTATCTACTGGCCTCTGGCCCGCCAACGTTAGTTATATTTTGTCTTGCAACATCCGCAAGCAGTTTTTTTACTGAATCAAACACACAGCCCAGTTCTATTTGAAACGCATGTCCTACTTCCGTTTTCTAATCTCTACCTATAGTTTTACTAGTTCATATACACGTATCATTATATTGAAAACACATAAAATTCCCTTTTCATATTTACATCCTTATTTTTGTTGTTTTTTCCCACCCAGCGCTGATTTTTTTACCACTGGTTTTCCCTTAAACCAACTCAATTGTCCCATGTCTTATTTGCTTACAAAAACAAAACGATTTTTTTGGCAAATCAATAAGTTCTTAAAAAATGTTTATCATTTCGGGATTACAACAGTTCGGACTCCACCGAAATATGCAAAATAAGGTTGAACTTTTTGACCGTGGTCCTGGGCAGAAAATGGGCCGTAATAAATTACTTAAGAATTAGCAAATGGGCTGCAAATTATAAAAAATAGCAAATGGGCTTTATGTTGTCTACCACAGATTTGGAGGCTGATTTGTGGGCCTACTAATTTCATGCGTACACAAGGTTTCTCAAAAAAGAAACATAGTCAACAATCGACTCTACCAGCGTCAGACCGTTAGATGTCAATCTCACGGCAATCGTGCTTCTTCAGTCTCTGATCTTCCTGCCCCAGCCGCCCAAACCAGCGCCGTTGGAACCGCCTGCTCCTGCCTCCCGTGGCTGGTAATGCTGCCGGGCAGGCCTCACGACCCCATCATACTCGCATCCCTGGCCTGTCTATCCCTCTACTCACCCACACCTCCTGTTATTTTCCGGTGACGGCAGCCGAACCAGTCAACCCTCGTACTCTCCACCGCGTGGGCAGCCACTGCCGTGTCTTCCCCGGCTCCGTGTCATTCCCTTCGTAGGCCTCGCCATCGTCCACCGCCCTGGTGCTCTTGGCGTGGCGTGGTCAACGATGTCCATCCAAATGCCGTAGTGCTTCTTCAACATCTGGTCTTCTTGCCCCAGCCGCCCAAAGTAACGCCGGTCGTGCCGCATGCTCCTGCCTCCCGTGGCCGGCTGTGCTGCCGCGGAGGCCTCACCATCCCCATACTATTCCCACCGCTGGCCAGGGCATCCCTCCACTCACCCACTCCCCCTGTTATTCTACGGTGACGGCAGCCTCACACCACAGCCAAACCAGTGAACCCACGTACTCCTCTTCGCGTGGGCATCCACTGTCGCGTCTTCCCCTGCTCCGCGTCGTCCCCTTCCTAGGCCTCGCCATCGTCCACCGCTGTGGTGCTCTCGGCGCGGCATGGTCAATGTGGTCAATGACCGACTTCCATCGGAAGAGTACTGTACGTGGAGAGGCTGACAGCTGGGTCCACGGCAGCCGCAAGGAAGTGCCTCCTTATTACACGCAAAATAATTATTCCTCCACCTGACAGCAGGGACCCACCGGACAGGCCACCAGTATTTCGCGGAAAAAACGTTTCCCCCCTGACTGCTGGGACCCACCGGACGAGCCATCGTATTTCGCACAAAAAACATTTGCCCCTGACTACTGGGACCCACCGGAAGGACCACCGTATTTCACGAAAAAAACGTTCCCCCCGTTGTTAGCTCGGACCCACCGGAAGTGCCTCCTTATTACGCACAGAAAAATGAATACTCCCCTGCTAGCTGGGACCCACCATGGTGGGACGCTGACTTGTGGGCCTACTAAGTTGACGAGGATGGAGGGCTTTGTCAACTTAGTTAATATGAACGATTCAAGCTCCAATGACCGTACGATGTCCATCCAACATCCATAGTGCTTCTTCAACCTCTGGTCTTCTTGCTCCAGCCGCCCAAAGCAGCGCCGGTCGTGCTGCATGCTCCTGCCTCTCGTGGCCGGCTGTGATGCCGCGGAGGCCTCACCACCCCCTACTACTCCCACCTCTGGCCCAGGGTATCCCTCTACTCACCCACACCCCCTATTATTCTACGGTGACGGCAGCCTCATGCCGCAGCCGAACCAGTGAACCCTCGTACTCCTCTCCGCGTGGGCATCCACTGCCGCGTCTTCCCCGGCTCCGCGTCGTCCCATTCCTAGGCCTCGCCGTCTTCCACCGCCTTGGTGCTCTCGGCGCGGCATGGTCAATGCGGTCAACGACCGACTTCCATCGGAAGAGTACTGTACATGGAGAGGCTGACAGCTGGGTCCACGGCCACAGCCCAGTTTTTTTGTGATTTGCCAAGTAAGTCGCTTTGTCAGGCCTGTTGGGCTGCAAATCTTTCAAGACGAGGAGAGCTTCATTCGGCTGGCCGAGAAAATGGCCCATCAGTAATGAGAAATGGGTTGTACATTTTTAAAATACATCAAACCGGCAATTAGTTTCAAATATCTTTTTTCATTTCGAGATTTTAAATTACATTAATTTTTATGCATAGAGAATTTGTTGTATTTTATATTGATATACATTTATTTTTAAATCAGTTTGAATGTGAGTCGAAATTTTGGGATTAAAAACAGTTCGGACCGCACTGAATTATGCAAAATTTCGTGTAATTTTTTAACCGTGGCCACAATATGGGTTGTAATGCCAACAAAAAGAATATGGGCTCCAAAAAACCTTAATAATTAGCAAATGGGCTGTAAATTATTAGAAATAATGGCAGATGGGTTGTATGCTGTTTTCCATAGATTTGACGCTTTCCTAAAAAAAGGTTGACGCACAAGCAGTGACTGTTGGATGGCCATCCAACGGCCGTCGTGCTTCTTCAATCTCTGCTCTTCCTGCTCCAGCCGCTCAAACAAGCGTCGGCGGGACTGCCTGCTCCCTCCTCTCCGCGGCCGGCTCTACTGCCGCGCAGGCCTCACCGCCCCACCGTACTACCATCGCTGGCCTAGCCATCCCTCTACTCACCCACACCTGTTGTTACTCTCCGGCGACGGCAGATGAACCAGTAAACCCTCGTACAGTCGTACTCCCCTCCGCGTGGGAAACAACTGCCGAGTCTTCCCTGCCTCCGTGTCGTTCCCTTCCTAGGCCTCGCCGTCGTCCATCGCGCTGGTGCTCTCAGCGTGTCCTGGTCAACGTGGTCAACGACCGACATGCATCTGAAGTGGAATGTACGTGGAGAGGCCGACAGATGGGTCCACGGCCGCACGCAAGGAAATGCCTCCTTATTACGCGCAAAATAATGATTCCTGCACCTGACACAGGGACCCACCGAAAGGGCCTCTGTATTTCGTGAAAAAAACGTTATCGCCGCTGACAGCTCGGACCCACCAGCTATATCTTCACATGCAAGGAAGTACCTCCTTATCACGCACAAAAAAATGAATACTCCCCCTGTTAGCTGGGACCTAGTATAGTGGCAGGCTGACTTGTGGGCCTACTAAGTTGACGGGGACGGAGGGCTTTGTCAACTTAGTCAATATGCACGATTCTAGCTCCAGTGACCGTACGATGTCCATCCAACGACCGTAGTGCTTCTTCAACCTCTGGCCTTCTTGCTCCAGCCGCCCAAGCCAGCGCCGGTCGTGCCTCGTGCTCCTGCCTCCCGTGGCCGCCTACGATGCAGCAGAGGCCTCATCACCCCCTACTACTCCCACCGCTGGCCAGGTCGTCCCTCTACTCACCCACACCCCCTGTTATTCTGCGGCGACGGCAGCCTCACACCGCAGCGAACCAGTGAACCCTCGTACTCCTCTACGCGTGGGCATCCACTGTCGCGTCTTCCCCAGCTCCGTGTCGTCCCCTTCCTAGGCTTCGCCATCGTCCACCACCCTGGTGCTCTCGGTGCGACGTGGTCAACGTGGTCAAGGAACGACTTCCATCGGACGTGGACTTTACGTGGAGAGGCTGACAGCTAGGTCCACGGCCGCAGCAAGGAAGTGTCTCCTTATTACGTGCAAAATAATTATTCCTCCACCTGACAGCAGGGACCCACCAGACGGGCCACCATATTTCGCGAAAAAAATGTTTCCCCCTGATTGCTGGGACCCACCAGCTACACCTTCGCACGCAAGGAAGTGCGCCTGGGCAAAAAAACAAAATGATTCGCCCCCGTGACTGCTGGGGCCCACCAACTACATCTTCGCACGCAAGGAAGTGCCTGACAGTCGGCACCCACCTAGTCGAAGCGTACGTAGTGTTGTCCTTCTGGTCACGAACGTGTACGTACATACTGGTCAATGTAGAGGCGCACACGTGTCGTAGTAGAGGCGCGCACGTGTCGTAATAGAGGCGTGCACGTAGCATGTACACATACGTACAGCGGCCAGGGTGCAAGAAAGAAAATACGGCCACGTATGTGTACATACGGACGGGGTCTCAAACGCCTACTCGCGCATACGTACGGCCAGGGCTCGTGTACATGGCTGGGTCGGAACGGAGAAACAACGTCGTCGTCGTGTTCATGGGGAGGCAACGAAATGCGTCGTGTTCATCGAGAGGCAACGGAACGCGTGGGAGCCAACCGGCTGGGTCGGAACGGAACGCGTAGTCGTGTTCATCGGGAGGGCTTGGACGGAACAGGCGATGGAAACGAGGCCTGGCGTACCGCACAACGGAGGAAATAGACCTCCTACGTTCGGAACGGGGTCCTGTTGATCGGGAGGGGTGTGGCGTACCGCAAAACGGACGAAACGGACCTCCTACGGTCGAAATGGGGGTCCTGTTGATCGGGAGGGGTGTGGCGTACCGCAAAACGGACGAAATAGACCTTGTACGGTCGAAACGGGGGTCCTGTTGATCGGCAGGGGTGTGGCGTACTGCAAAACGGATGAAACGGACCTCCTACGGTCGAAACGGGGATCCTGTTCATCAGGAGGGGTGTGGCGTACCACAAAATGGGACTCCACGGGATACTGTTCATCTCCACCGTCGACCTCCTCCAGCCTCCACGAGCTCCTATTCATTCAGCCTCCACGGGCTCCTGTTCATCCAGCCTCCACCACGCGCTACTCCACGGGCTACTGTTCAACCACCCCTCCACCGTCTACTATTCATCTAGCCCTCCACACCATGGGGTCCTGTTCAACCACCCCTCCACCATCTACTGTTCATCCAGCCCTCCACCACACCACGGGGTCTTGTTCATCCAGAGGCAACGCCACTGCTCACTGTTCATCCAAACCCCCCGCAACGCTCACTGTTCCTCTAAACCCCCCGCAACGCTCACTGTTCATCCCAGAGGCAGCATCGATCGGCTTCAGTTAGCAGTAGTAGCGAAGGAATCGCTCGATCGGGTTCAGTTAACAGCCATCTATCGACCGCCCGGGTTCAGTAACGCGTAGCGTGCAGTGCAATCGCTCGGGTTCAGTTAGAGCCCCAACGCCTCGCTCGGGTTTAGTTAGAGCCAACGCCTCGCACACACGCGCGTACGTGTACGAGAGAAACGTGCATCGCTCGGCCCCCGACCTCCTACCGTAACCAGGAACTCCCCGAAATTTTCCTCGCCCTCGCTTCTACCACTGTTTTTTCCATCATGGACGGCCCAAAGAATTTCATGCAGCTGCGTCTCCGGCCCGCCCAGGACGAAAAGCCCATTTTCTGTCATGATTTTTTGTCATAGAAGTAGGAGCCCACCACATCTATGATGATACCGGGTTTTGTCACAATTATCGTCATAGAAGTGTCATATGTATGACAGAAAAAAATTCGTTCGGCCCAAAAGTCACGGATGTGTCATTTTTTTGTAGTGTTGGAATAAATTACCACCCGGGCAAGGCCAACGTACTTGCCGATGCACTCAGTCGAAAGCCCGTCAGCATGAATGTCATATTGAGATCCTTGCCTCCCAAACTCCAAGAGGAGATTGCTCAGCTCAACTTGGTCATAGTGTATGCTGGCCTCGCTAATATTTTGGAAGTTACCCCCACACTTGAGATAGAGATCCGCAAGGCTTAGTCAGATGACGTAGAGCTGCAAAGACGTGCCAAGTGCCAGATGTCAAAACAAACCCCAGATTTCTTCAAGGACAAATTCGGTACCCTCCAATTCCGTGGACGAATTTGTGTACCCAACCAACCGGACTTGAAGAAGAAAATCCTGTCAGGAGCACACGGATCCTCATATTCCATTCACCCAGGAGGTACGAAAATGTATGAGGACCTTAGACAAATATTTTGGTGGGATGGAATGAAGAAAGACATTGCCTATTTTGTAGCCTATTGTGACATATGCAACAAGGTGAAGGCAGAGCATCAGAAGCCAGCCGGACTCCTCCAACCGCTGCCGGTCTCACAGTGGAAATGGGATGACGTTTGTATGGATTTCATTATGGGATTGCCTAAGACTCTGCGAGGCAAGGATGCAATCTCGGTTATAGTGGATACCATAACCAAGGTCGCTCACTTCATTCCCATCAGCAACAGATACAGGGCAAATGAACTTGCTCAGATGTATGTATCCAGAATAGTCAGTCTGCATGGAGTGTCCCGAACTATCACTTCCGGCCGAGGTTCCTTGTTTACTTCCGCTTTTTGGTCCCGTCTCCATCAAGCCTTGGGGACAACGCTGAAATATAGTACTGCCTATCATCCTCAGACAGATGGACAGACAGAGCGGGTAAATCAAATACTCGAAGATATGTTGCGAGCCTGTGTGCTAGCCAAAGGAGCTAAATGGGAAGATTGCTTGCCATATGCCGAGTTTTCTTATAACAACAATTTCCAGACCAGTCTGAAAATGTCACCATATGAAGCTCTGTATGACCGTAAGTGCCGCACTCCTTTAAATTGGTCTCAAACGGGAGATAGTCGTATCTTCGGAACAGATCTCATGATGGAAGCTGAGAAACAAGTTAAGGAAATCAGAGACAGATTGCAACTGGCCAAATCTTGACAGAAGAGTTATTATGATGAAAAGCACCGGCAGGCCAGTTTTGAACCCGGAGAACACGTATACCTCCGAGTCACTCCCATGAAAGGAGTCAAGAGATTTCAGACTCGTGGAAAGCTGGCCCCCAGATTTATTCGTCCATTCCTGATTATGTCTCGAGTAGGTACTATTGCATATCAACTGGAACTACCCGCTGAATTGACAGACGTGCACGACGTGTTCCATGTTTCGCAATTGAGATGATGCATATCCCTGCCTGAGAAAAGGACTGCTATGGCTAAGATAGAGTTGGCAAAAAATTTAACTTATGAAGAGAGACTGTTTAAAATTTTGTATCAAATGGAAAGGGTCACTCGCAGTAAAGTCAGAAAAATTTACAAGGTTCAGTGGGAGCATCACACAGAATCGGAAGCAACTTGGGAGCGGGAAGAATTCCTAAAGGATCAGTATCCAGAGTGGTTTTTCCAAGCAACCGAACCTCGAGGACGAGATTCATTCTAAGTGGGGGAGGTTTGTGACAGCCTGGTTTTTGCCCTCTCTTATTTGCCTGATTTTCATTTGAAATTTTTCTAAAACCTAGAGTTTTTGAATCTTTTCATAAGGACTTAAACACTTGGGCATCCTTGGCTTTCACCCAAGTGCTTCACTTCCCTCCTAAATCATCATTTCTTTTCTGATCCCTCCCAAAATAATCTTTGGAATATTTTTATTAAATGAAAAATATTCATTTCATCTCAAAAACCCTAGCCAGATCAGTATGCTCCAAAGCAACCCTAATTTTTATGGCTTAGAAAAATCTGAGATAATTCACAAATATTCTGTGAACCCTTAGGCACCTTCCTGAGCAAAAATATTTCATCACTTTTTGGAATATTTTTGCTACAGAAAATGTTTTCTGTTCTGGACAGAAATGGTAGTTTTTACAGCAACTACCATTTTACTTGCTCCATTTGACCTGAACTTTCTTTTGCAACTTTACCTTAGTAACTCATGACTAGCCTCCAAAGCACAGCCTGTAACTCCCAGCCGTTCGACCACAGTAACTGTTCAAAGTTACTAATCAGAACCTCACCTGGCTTGTAAAAACCTCTCTACTGCACCTGGATCCAAACCAAATCGTGGTAACACTCAAAACTACCACGAACAACATGCCATACATGAAGTTTATGCTTAGATCGGCCTGATGTCATAGTTCACGCGGTGACCACATTCGTTCAGGGGTGTTGGCATGCGTGTCGACGCGCTCTGAGTGCCGCCAAGCGCTCTGTTCGCGCGTGCTCGCTTCCCTCGCCTGCCCGAGCGTGCCAAACCGGGTCACCATCTTCGTCTCAATGCTCTTAGCCTCCCTCTAGCGCTCGCCGACGCCGGGGCTCACCGCAGCGAGCACGTGCAATGTCCGGCCAGCCCAACAGTGCGGAGCGCACTGTGCTCGTCGCCTTCCCCTTGATCATGTGCTCGTCTCCGTCCGCCCACAGTCCCCGCGTGACCTGCGTCGCCTTCTTCCCCTCTCACTGACATGGCTCGTCGTCAGGCGCCGTGGACAGGTGTCCGCCGGTGGAGCCCGAACCCCCCTTGTCGCTCGCCTATAAATGGAGCCACCCCCAGCCTTCTCGAGCACCATCCAGCACTCCCACACATCCCACAATCGCGTAGGAAGCCATAGCCCAGCCGGGCAGGCCTCGGGCCGCCGTCCCCAAGCTCGAGCTCGCCGGCGATCCCCTCTAGTCACCGCGGAAGCTCTAGCCCCTCCCAGGCCAGGGCAACCCCTCCAGGGCTTCCGCCTCTCTCCGGTGAGGCCGTCCCGCCCGCTTGCAGCCCCTGGAGTGGCCTCCGTTCGCCGTCTTCCTCAGGTCCGGCAACCACCGTGTTCTGCCTCCGCTTGCAAGCTTGATTCCAATGCCGTCTAACCACCCCTAGCCACGCTACGGGTATGGGCAGGTGCGCCACCGTCCCCTCTTTAAATCCCTCCCTTTCGTTTTGGCCGAGGAGCCCTCGCCGCCGACAAGAGCTTCGGCGAAGCCACGGCCTCCTCTGCTTCCTTCTCCCCCTTCCTCCACCTAACTAGCGGGGCCCGCTAGTCAGCCACTCTATACGCGCGTGAAGCGGTACGAGTGGTGGCGCCGCCCTGAGGTTTTACGCCTTCGACGTCACCCCCCCCCCCCCCTCAGTTGTTTATTTGAATTCAAAATCACTTAAATTCCAGAGTGCTTCAAATAGTTATAACTTTTCAACCATAAGTCCAAATGAATTGATTCTTTTTGCATTGTGTTCTTTGAAAAGAAATCTAGCAGCTCACCAAAGATGAGATTTTTCTGAGCTGTTTAGAATTTCTGGTGATTTTCAGAAGTGCTCTTGATATTTGCTTTTTTATGTTTAAATTTATTTTCAGAGGGTGAGGCTTGTCTTGAGGAGCACCAGAAGGCTTGTGAAGCTCATCTGCACTAAGACAAGCCAGATCAACATTTTCATGGTGTCATTTCAATATTTATGATTTTCTTACTTGAATGAAATGATTTCCCCATGCATTTAAAATTATTGTGTTATTTATATTCTCTTAAGTGTTTGCTAGTTAATATGCTTGATTTACAGAATGTGGAAACTAGCTTAGTTGGTAAAGCAAAGCTAGGATTTATTAATGGTGATGATAGAAATAATTTTGCTATGCATGTTAGCAATTATTTAAGGTTATGTTCTTGCATAAATTAAATTGATAAAAATTTGCTAGAAATTATTCTGTTAAGTACTTGTTTAGACATTTTACTTGCCTTACATAATGTTTGAACCTCACTTAGTTGGTAAAGAAATTACGAATTGTTGTGGTGAAATCTTTTGTTAACCATATGAGAAATTTATCAGAGTTACGTTCTTGCGTGAGAAAATAATCATAAAACTTGCTACAAAATATTTTGGTTAATATGTGAGTAGTCTTGATCAGCAAAGTAATATGTGTTGTTGAGGTTTATGCTTAGTGTGAATATGGGTGACATCAGTCATTTTCTTTGTTAAGTGATGCATGTGTAGTTTTGCATTTCATGGCATGCTATGACACCGGTCATTTTCATTTTAGTTGAACCTGAATATAACTCAACTTGAATATACCATTGACTGGGTCATGGTGCCGCTGAATCGAGTTTCTTTCCCAGTGCAACCACATTTTCCTTTGTGGGAAGGCCTTGATTCGGTCCATTGACATTGCCTCTGGTCGGTGCCTCCAACTAGGGAAGGTTACGTCGTGCTTACCCTGGCCCGGTAAGCAGGCATAATCTTGTGTGCCCGTTGTTGAGTTTATGGTACCGAGTCCCCGAGTGGGATTGTTTTGGCCACGACGGTGGTCGGTGTGTCTTTGGTAGACACGGGGCCACCCAGGACTAGCCCGTTGGGGATTGGGTCGGAGTGGTCGGGAGAGTGTCATGGCAATGGAAGGGTTTTGTCGGAACGCCGTTGGTCCACCCGAATGGTAGTGCGAGGCCATGGGTTCCGTGGTGTGGGTACAGTGTGCTACCTCTGCAGAGTGTATAATCTATCGATAGCCGAGTCCATGGTCACGGACACCTCGTAGTAGGTCCCACCATGAGTCAACGTTTAATAAAATTTCACACTAAGCTATGAACTTTGCATTGTTGATGGATGGCAGAAAGGCCATCGAGGCATTCGGGACCAGATGTTGGTCGTAGTTGTGATCGCCGTAAGGATCATGAGTTATTCTCGTTAAAGACCATGTTGGTGGTTTGTTTGTGATCCGAGGATGATCACGGTTGGTAAGTTGTCCCGAGGGACGTTCGAGCATGATCACAGCATGTTGGACATATAGTGTTGCATTATTAATAATTGGTTTAATATCATGATATTGTTTGCCATTATGATTATGCCTGTTGTGAGCTTACAAGTACATTCAATGTACTGACCTGGCGTGTCATGCCAGATTTCAAGAAAGTATCGTTGGAGTGGAGCGTTGTTCGAGTCTAGATCGTGTACACATCGGTGTCCCTGTGATATGGAGCTTCCGCTACGACGTTATTCCGCTGCCACGTAGTTGTTCGGATCGAGGCCCCTTTATGTTCACTAAATAATGTACATATTGTTCAGCCGCACCGGGTATTCGGGAGTTGCATAATATCATAGTCATAGGAACATGTATAAGTCATGAAGAAAGCAATAGCAACATACTAAACGATCAAGTGCTAAGCTAACGGAATGGGTCAAGTAAATAACATCATTCTCTAATGATGTGATCCCGTTCATCAAATGACAACTCATGTCTATGGCTAGGAAACTTAACCATCTTTGATCAACGAGCTAGTCAAGTAGAGGCATACTAGTGACACTCAGTCTGTCTATGTATTCACACATGTACTAAGTTTTCGGTCAATACAATTCTCGCATGAATAATAAACATTTATCATGATATAAGGAAATAAATAATAACTTTATTATTGCCTCTAGGGCATATTTCCTTCAGAAGCCACTAGTGAAACCTACGGCCCCCGGGTCTTCTTTCTCATATATTTGCCTTTGCGATCTACTTTTCTCTTGCATTTATTTTCAGATCTATTAAACCAAAAATACAAAAATACCTTGTTGCATTTCATTTATATTTATTTTGTTTGGCGTTCGATCTATCAATCTACTACAATTTATCTCACGTCCGTTTGCCTATCTTGAGGCGTCGTACCCCGGAAGGGATTGACAACCCCTTTAACACGTCGGGTTGTGAGGATTTGTTATCTATGTGCAGGGGTTGTTTACATTGTGTTGCTTGGTTCTTCTACTGGTTCGATAACCGTGGTTTCATATCTGAGGGAAATACCTGCCGCCACTGTGTTGCATCATCCCTTCCTCTTTGGGGAAATACCGACGTAGCTTCAAGCGACATCAGCTATTAATCCTGATATGACACAAGTTATTGATGATGTTAGTTCCGCTATGAATGCTACTTATGATGATGCTAGTACCTTGCTTGATGATAATGTGCCACTAGGTGAATTTCTTGATGAACAAATTGCTAGGACTAAGGCTTTTGAGAATGCTGAAACTGATGAAGAGCTTGAAACTGAAAACCTTGAAACACCTATTAGAACTAGTCCTCCTATATATGAATTGCCAAAGGTACCGGAAGGTTATGTTATGAATGAGGAGACAACTAGGGATATTCTTGCTTATAAGGATAGATATGATCTAGAAAAAATATTATGCAAGTATAAAGAAAATACTTTGAATGCTAAAAAGAAATGTGATCCTCAGTTTGCTAGTTCACCTATTTTTGTTGATGATAAGGATTATGAATTCTCTGTCGACCTAGAGTTGATTACTTTGGTTGAATCTCATCCTTTCCATGGTTATGAAACTGAAACTGTTGTGGCACATCTTACTATGTTGAATGACATAGCCACCCTTTTTGCTCATGATGAGAAAATTCGCTATTATTATATTCTCAAATTATTTCCATTCTCATTAAAGGGTGATTCTAAAGCTTGTTACAATACACTTGCTCCTGGTTGTGTGCGTAGTCCCCAGGATATGATTTATTACTTCTCTGAAAATATTTTCCTGCTCATAAGAAACAAGCTGCCTTACAGGAAATATTTAACTTTGTGCAAATTGAGGAAGAGAGTCTCCCACAAGCTTCTAGGGATATCCCTCTATGCGGAAATAATGGACTAATGTATGCTTCCAGGGATTTCCTAGATAGTTGTGCTCGTTGTGTTTTCAGGGAACAAACTGTTGGGCAAGGTGGAGAATTATCGAATAACATATTGAAAACTTATGATGATTGGCCTCTTCCTGAACCACCGCTTAAACCCACTCTGAAGAAGAGGGGTATCTTATATCTCAGTCCTGAAGATATGCAAGAGGCAAAGAAATCTATGAAAGAAAAAGGTATTAAAGCTGAGGATGTCAAAAAGTTACCTCCTATTGAAGAAATACATGGGCTTGATACACCACCACCACCTAAGGTGGTAGAGGTAAGTTCTCTAATGAAATTCAATGATAATGATAATCCTCACAATATGCACCCTAGCCAATGCCTTTATGAGTTTGAAAATAACATTGGAAAGCTAGATCACTTCAACGCAAATGTTATGGAACAATTGAAATACAATTCTGATATGAGTGCTCGCTTGAGTGACTTGTTATTTAGAATCTCAAATGATGTTAGAGGTGTGGGGAAGCATGATTCTATGGTTCAAACTCAGTTAGAACAAGTTTCTAAATCTCAAAAGGAGTTGTTAGATGAAATGAATAATAATATCAATGATCATGCTGTTAGAGTAATGACTAGAGGAGGTAGGATGACTCAGGAACCACTTTATCCTGAGGGACACCTAAAAAGAATTGAACAAGACTCTCAAAGGGTTAACACTAATGCACATAGTCCTTCTAAAAAAGAAGAAGAAAAATGATAGGACTTTGCATGCCTCTAGTGAACCTGAGGTAGAAAAACCTCCTGATAATGATAATGAAGTTTCTATCTCTGATGTTGAAACTCAATCTAGTAGTGAACACTCATCTTCTGATAATGAAATAGATAATGATGAGGTTCAGGAAGATACTCAAACAAATAATAAAGAACTAGACAATGATGTTGAGATAGAACCAGCAGTTGATCTTGATAACCCACAACCCAAGAATAAAAGATATGATAAAAGAGACTTTCTTGCTAGAAAACACGGTAAGGAAAGAGAATCATGATTTCAAAAACCTATGCCCTTTCCACCTAAGTCAACTAAAAAGAAAGATGATGAAGAATTTGAACGCTTTGCTGAAATGCTGAGGCCAGTCTTTTTGTGTACTCGCTTGACTGATATCTTGAAAATGCCTCCTTATGCAAAGTACATGAAAGACATCATCACCAATAAGATAAAAATCCCGGAAGTTGAAATCTCCATAATGCTTTCTAATTATACTTTTAAAGATGGATTACCTAAAAAGCTTGGAGATCCAGGAATACCAACTATACCTTGCTCCATCAAAAGAAATTATGTGAAAACTGCTTTATGTAATTTGGGAGCTGGTGTTCGTGTTATGCCTTTCTCTTTATATAAAAGACTTCATTTCAATAAACTCACACCTACTGAAATATCTTTGCAAATGGCTGATAAATCAACTGCCATACCTATCAGTATTTGTGAGGATGTGCCCGTTGTTGTTCCTAATGTTACTATCTTGACTGACTTTGTTATACTTGAGATGCCCGAGGACAACAACATGTCGATTATCCTTAGTAGACCCTTCTTGAATAATGCAGGGGCTGGTATTGATTGCAATAAGAGCAAGGTCACTTTTCATATCAATGGTAATAAGCATACGATGCGCTTTCCGAAGAAACAATTCCAAGTGAATGGTATTAATGTTATTAAAAAACATCCGACAATCACTATTGGAAGTTTTCAACTACCTCTACTTACTGTTAAAAAGAAATATGAAATGCTTATTGTTGGGGACATTCATATCCCTGTTGAGGTAACTTAGTGATTTACGAAAGTTCTTCGGTTTCATGCTAATTGAAAGTGGTTGTTAATAAGACTTGATCAACCTTATTAATGGATCTTTTTTTAGAGGTATGAAGTTGATGAATTTAGTGAGCACTACCTTCTGTCCCTACCTTTTGTTTTCTATTTTTGTTAGTTAAATAAAATAAAATGCCATGTTTTGTCTGTTTTCTGAATTTCCTGTGCGAAAAAATGACCCAAAAATAAAAGTTCTCAGAATGCTTTGAAAATTTAATACGATTTTTTCTGAATATTTAAGAACTTCTTGTGCAAATAATATCGGAGGGAGGTGCACCAGGTGGGCACAACCCACCTGGACGCGCCAGGACCCCCAAGCACGCCCTGGTGGGTTGTGGTCCCCACATGGGCCCCCTCACTTATCAATTCATCCCACATCACCACCTACCTCCAGAAAAAAAAATCACCATTGCTCTTTCTCTCTCTCATGTTCTTGCTCTCAAACCCGCGGATTTCGATCTCTTAGCTCGAAGCTCCGTTTCCGAAACTGTTTCAGGGGATTTTTGCTTGGTATGTGACTCCTCTGTTTGTCCAATTAGTTTTTGCTTTAGTGGTTTATATTTTGAATAATTAGCTACTCTTGGTGCTACTGTAGATGAGCTTGCATGTTGAATTCGTAGAGTTCTAAGTAGTTTGAATGCTTCATATGGCCTCTATGCTTCCCTATCAGTAGTTGCTACCAATCTTGTGAAGTTCTGTTAACAAATTTTTGCGACCCAAAATTTTTCAGAAAATTGTACGTGAATATGATGAACCTCTTTATAAGGAGTTCTTCGAGGAGGATATCCTCGGAGGCATCTTCTAGCAGCAGCTCTACTCGTCGGTCTTATGTTGAACCAAGTGAAAGTTCCATACGAGCTGCCGCCACCAAAACATGCTTATGGCCATGCAACGATTATATGGTGAGTGTGGGCATTAAGGAAGAATTTGAGCAATATGTTCACAATGCCGATCTCGGTCCCTACATTTCAGATAAGTGCAACCAACACCTCACTCTCACTGAATCATTTACTATAGGATTTAAATTCCATCCCCGTGAGTCTAGGGTGTCATTTAAATTATATGAAAATCCATTTACCATATCTTTAGAGAGATTTTCTCACCACTGCAAAATCTCATTCCGGGGTTCGCTTGACGAACCACCAAGCTCTGAGTTTGAGATATTCTTGACTAGTCTTTTCTACGGTGATACTAGGGGAGTGACACAAGGTAGAATAAAGAGCATTCATTTTCCCTCAATCAAGTACTTTACATTACTTAATGGAAAATGTATTATAGGTAAACAAGATTGTTGTACACTTTGTGCTCCAGACTTGAGCCCCATATGCACCGCTCTCACCGGTGACAAAAGTTATAACCTTGGAGCGATTGTTGCACGTAGGTTGCAACACAACGCTGGTAGTGGATAATTTTATGGTGGAATTTATTCCACACGCTTAGCAAGAGAGTTGGGTGTTTCACCTTTTCCTCATGACCCTAATTTACCCACGCATTACTTAGACTTTGAAGCTATGAAACGTCATAAGATCCTTAGTGGTGAACCCCATAATTTCACTTATAACCTGTTGTTTAATAAAAGTTCCATTATGGACACATATTTTCCTGCACATGCTCTCTTTGATGTACACACTAGGGGAAGATATTTGTTCTTGAGAGCGAGGCCCGAGCCCATAACACGGCAGTTGTGGCTGCACGATAGGCTACAACATCCGCATCGAGAGCCTCCGTGAGCTATCACTCCGACTATTAATGCAGTCTACTGACTGATTACCAAATTATGCCAAAAGCCTAAGCTTGGGGGAGTACGTATTTCCACCAACATTGAATTCATGTTCACACATTTCATTTCAGTTGTCGGTGTTCACACTCTTTCATTGTATTATCCATGCTAGATTTATTTTCTCGCTTTCTTCTTGTGTATTTTAAAAACTTTCTGAAAATCCTAAAAATTATTTCCTACTTCTTTTCGGTTTTTCTTCCCAGTTTAGAATGTTGTAGTACTAAAAAGAAAACCCAAAAAGATTTCCTTGTTCTTCTTTTACTTGTTGGGAGCTTTCCCGTGTAAATAGTTTTTCTCGTTTTTGCCTTTTCCTTTTTTTATTTGCTTGTTCAAGAAAAACCAAAATCTCCAAAAATATTTCAGTGTGTTTCTCTGAATTTCTTTTCTTTCTTTTGAGTCATACCGAGGAGAAGACCACGATGAAAGTGTTGAGTGGCTCGCATATGCATTATTGTTGTCTAACAAAGATCCCATATTACTTTGTCTTCTCCTGTTGAATAAAATGTTTGCAGATTCCAGCTTAGTCCACGACACTCTTGCACTATTATTATTTTCATATCGTTCGGTTGTGCAAGTGAAGGCAATAATGACAATATTCGATGAACTGGTCGTGACAGAGAGAAACAGGTATGAACTCGACTTGTTCTGTTTTTGTAAATATGTTTAATCTAGTATCCATGATTTAGCCTATTATGATCAAACATGTTTGCAATGACAATTAGAGATTATAGTTTCTCATGCCATGCATAAGTAGCTAGGAGTGGATAATGACTTATCTTGGATGTCAACGTTGCGTTAAAATGATTGTGACTTAGTATGA
Source organism: Aegilops umbellulata (assembly GCA_032464435.1). Lineage (NCBI taxonomy): Eukaryota > Viridiplantae > Streptophyta > Magnoliopsida > Poales > Poaceae > Aegilops > Aegilops umbellulata. The sequence goes on along the minus strand of CP136056.1, from coordinate 469,072,621 downwards.
TGATATGGTATCCTCCTCCGAATGTTCGAGTGGCTTGACTTGGCACATGTTCATGCATGTAGTTGAATCAAAACCAACATAGCCTCAATGATATTTATGTTCATGGTGTTCATATCCTACTCATGCTAGTATCCAATGTTACTTATGCCTAATGCACGTTCATGACTGTTGTTGCTCTCTAGCTGGCCGCTTCTCAACCTATTTGCTAGCCTTCACCTGTACTAAGTGGGAATTCTGCTTGTATCAAAAACCTGAAACCCAAGTTATTCCAGATGAGTCCACTATATCTACCTATATGCGGTATTACCCTGCCGTCCTAAGTAAATTTAAATGTGCCACCTCTAAAAACTTGAAATAAATATCCTTTTTGTGTGCATGGATAGTTCATAGAGGGACAGGAGGTAGTCAGTATCTTCCATGCTAAGCGGGTTATTCTCATGATGAGTGTTTATTCACTCGTCCGTGCACGAGAGGGGCGGTAATAGGGATTCCCAGTCCCAAACCGCAAAAAGAATAGAGCTTACAAATAATCAAACAAAAACTCCTATGGAGTATTAACCTTTACTTTATCACTTGGGAACCACCGCTAATGTGTTTAGCATGGAAGATATTGGCAACTGATGGTCGTGAAGTAAACAAGAAGGGTGCATTTCTCAAAATTTCATTTACCTCTGTTTTAAAAACTTGAGCTCTAGCACCGCTGCAAATCACTGCTTCCCTCTGCGAAGGGACTATCTCTTTACTTTTATGTTGTGTCATCACCTTCTAAAATAAGTGCCAGAACCTGAGAGCACTGTTGTCATGCTCATGCATTGTGTGTAGCTAATGTTGGGTGCATCATGACTGGATCTTTTCTACCATGAATTGCAATGTTTAGTCGCTGCTTGAACTTTGGAGGTGCTCTGCATTTATGTTTTGCTGTCTCGGAAAGGGCTAGCGAGATACCACTATTGTCATAACGTATCATGGTTGTTTTGACACCATGTTGCTGTTTGAGATATCTTATTATTGCTTGCTTGTTGATTATGTCATTGATATGAGTTAATATAATTTTTAAGAGTTACTGTCGACATGGTTAGTTATAATCTAGGCTGAAAACCTGGGTGTTGTTTAAGCTTATTTATGCAAACAAGAGCAAAAGAGTTCGTAAACGTTTTTCTTTTTCACTTTTGGTTTATCAACTGAATTGCTTGAGGACAAGCAAAGGTTTAAGCTTGGGGGAGTTCTTACGTCTCCGTCGTATCTACTTTTCCTAATTCTTTTCCTCTTGTTTTGGACTCTAATTTGCATCATTTGAATGAAACTAACCCGAACTGACGCTGTTTTCAGCAGAACTACTATGGTGTTGTTTTTGTGCAGAAATAGAAGTTCTTGGATTGGAATGAAACTTTGCGAGGAATTTTTATACAAATAAAGAGAATTTCTGGAGCCAAGAACCACTGGAGGGGTGGCACCTAGGTGGGCACAACCCACCAGGGCGCGCCCCCCCTCCAGGCGCACCCAGGTGGGTTGTCCCCACCTGGTGGCCCCGCAGACCCTGAAACCGACGCTATAAAATGACATTTTTCCAAAAAAAAATAAGGGAGAAAGAATTATCGCATTTCACAAGACGAAGCCGCCGCCGCCTCCTGTTCTTCCTCGGGAGCCCATGTCTGGAGTCCGTTTGGGGCTCCGGAGAGGGGGATCTTCGATCTTCGCATCACCAACCCTTCTCCATCACCAATTCCATGATGCTCCCCATCGGGAGTGAATAATTTCTTCGTAGGCTCGCTGGTCGTTGAGGAGTTGGATGAGATTCATCATGTAATCGAGTTAGTTTTGTTAGGTCTTGATCCCTAGTATCCATTATGTTCTGAGATTGATGTTGCTATGACTTTGCCTTGCTTAATGCTTCTCACTTCTCACCATTATATCTATATTCTAGATCCGATCTTGCAAGTTATAGTCACCTACTACATGTTATGATCCGGCAACCCCGGAGTGACAATAGTCGGGACACTTCCCAGTGATGACCGTAGTTTGAGGAGTTCATGTATTCACCGTGTGTTAATGCTTTCTTCTGGTTCTCTATTAAAAGGAGGCCTTAATATCCCTTAGTTTCCAAATAGGACCGCGCTGCCATGGGAGGGTAGGACAAAATATGTCATGCAAGTTCTTTCCATAAGCACGTATGACTATTTATGGAATACATGCCTACATTATATTTATGAACTTGAGCTAGTGTCGTATCGCCCTATGTCACATACCTAGTTCTGGCTAGGTCAGCTTTAGGTGTGCATCATGTTTAATTTCAAATGAATTTGAAATGGGGATTAACAAAACCCTAGCACCCCCTCTAGTAATAACAGTTTCAACTGAAAATTACCTCAATGAACCCAAAATGGCCTTCACAAAATGTTCATCATTTTTGGATTGGTCTTGAACCTCTGCCAAAAATATTGCATATTTTTCTAGGACAACTTGGATCACTGAATTAAATCATATGGTATTTGCATTTGGGCATTTAAAATGCTATAAAATATTTTAAATGTCCAAATAATCATAAACTAAAATGTTTGCTGTTGGAAATATTCCAAAAAGTGGGCATGAGCAGTTTCATGATTTTTGAGTTAGTTTTAGTGTTTTTAGAAAAGCCACAAAGTTACACAAGAAATAAAAAAACGAAAAATAAAAGAGAGAGAGAGAATCTTACCTGGCCTCACTTGTGCAGCCCACCAACCGACCCAGCCCTGTAGCTGGCCGGCCCAGCCCACCACCGCCTCCTCCCCTGTCGTCTTCCTCCTCTGCCAGGAGGACGGGCGCGTGCTCGTCGCGCGCTGGCCACGTGCCGATCCACCTCCTGCTTCCCGCCGCTGCCTCGGTGCCGTGGATGCCTCTGGCGTTGCCACACAGACCCCTGGACCCCCTCAAGCGCTCCCCTCTCTCCCTGCCTCGCCTCTCTCACTCTCTTTCCCAAGCCAAGCGGAGCAGTCGCCACCGCTCGTCGTTACCGTGGCTACCAGCATCCCCACGCTTGCCCAGCGCCCCCACGAGCCCCACCTCGACGCTGTAGAGCCGCACGCCAAAGCACGCGACCCTGGGAGGCCAGCAATGTCGCCATCGCCGTCGTCTTCCACCTCGGGCTCTGGCCACCATCGTCATCGATCCGCTGCACGCAGGACGTCCCCGAGCCAGCTAACCATCCCTACGGCACCTCTGTGAGCTCTGCCACCGTTTCCCCCTCTTCCCCGCTTTGTTTGATCGCCGTAGTCGTCGCCCCCTTGATGACCGAAATGCACCGCCGCCTGAGCTCACCGTCGACGATGCTTCAGTGACCAAATGGCACCCTGGAGTGTCCAACCTACTCCCCGCAATGCGTAGCGCTCTCCTAGCGTCTTGCCCTGCTCTTCTATGCACTGAATCGTGATCCCGCGCGCAACCGAACTCCGGCCGCTGCCACGAGCTCGACTCCAGCGAGCCCGCGCCACCCCATCGCCTCCCGCTTGCCCTACTAGATGCGCGAGAGCCCTAGCTACGCGTAGGACCAAACCACGGTCGATTTGGTCGACCGTGGGCAAAACCCGAGCGCCTCCGCCGTCTCGTGCTTCGCCGGCGATGAGCCGTGGACCAGGTCCGGCGGGTTTGACCCCGCTGACCAGGGATATGACCTCCCCTGGGTCACCAACAAGTGGGCCAGGCCCCTACTTAATTAGTGTTAGATTTAATTGGTGTTAATTAACCTAGTTAACTAGATGAGCCACTAACATTTGGGCCCAGGCTCTAACTAACTCAGGTTAGTATTTAACTTAGCACTAACTAACTGTGTTAGTTAGTTAGTCACTGACCAGTTGGTCCCACTGGTCAGGTTTGACCAGAGGCAGCCCAGTTGACCCGCTGACGCCAGGCTTACGTCTGCTAACCTCATAATCATTTTCTGGCGATTTTAAATTTCAGAAATGAATTATAAAATCCAAAAAATTGTTTAAACTTCTAAAAATCATAGAAAAACAACGGTAACTCCAAATGAAATAATTTATATATGAAAAATTATCAGAAAAATTCAATCTATCCATCTATACCTTTTGCATGCATGTTAGAATAACTTATGACTATTGTTTAGGGAAAATGAAATAAATGGTATTTGAATCTTCACATATGGAGTTGAATTGAATCTTTGATTCAAACCAACTTCATTTAATCTGGTTGCTAGATGCATTAGCTCAAATGACATCATACTACCATGTCATGATCATGCATCATATTGTCGCATTGCATTGATTATGTTCTTTCTCTGTTGTCGGTGTTTGCCCCCTCTCAGTAGACATTCTTCCGACGATGAGTTCGATGACACCGATGAAGAGCTATACTATCTTCAGAAGTGCCAGGAAAGCAAAACCCCCCTTGTCCATTCTGATACAATCCCACTCTCTCGCTCCTGTTCTGCATTAGGACAACAATGATTCAACTGTTACATGTTGTGGTAGTTGAACCCCTTTCCTCTGCATGACCTGTCATTGCCAAAGTAAATAGATGAAACCCACTAGCATGAGCAGAAGTTGTTTGAGCCCTGATGTGCATACTCATTCATGCTTGTTTGTCATGTCTGCTACTGCTTAGAGTTGAGTCAGGTCTGATTCGTCGGGGATGAATTGGAATGGTGATAAACATGTCCTACTGTTGAGAGCTAAGTGTGTGAACACGATTTGGTAAAGGTAGCGGTAAGAGGCCTTGTAGGAGTACATGGTGGGTTGTCTCATTGAAACCGTCCTCAAGAACGGAGTTATGTGTTTGTGATCCATGAACAGTTACTACCACAGATTGGGATCCTTAATTGACTCTCTCGACTTATTAATCGCCTTGATCTCTGTCTAGGAGTTGCAACTAGTTTCTAGTGTTTGTAGGATATGTGTTGGACGCCGTGCGTAGTGCTGACCCTAGGGGTGGGCTATGATGCAGTAGATACATCATGGCCCAGTGTACCGAGTCGCCCACTTGGTGTCTCGGGAACCCTGCACACATCGTTTGGGGATGTGAGCGAAACCCCGGCCGGATCTCCTCGCGGATGGAACCCGAGTAGGCAATAAACCTGGACTAAAGACTTGTGTGGTTAGTCAGGTCGTGGCCGACTCCCTCACCAGGCTTCCGCTTGAAGGTTGCCGAGATACACGACGTGTACATGGTGGTAAGTGGCGAGAGCGTGTGTGAAGAAGTACACCCCTACAGGGTTATAAATGATCTATTCGAATAGCCGTGTCCGCGGTAAAGGACTTCTGGGTTGCCTGTACAGTTCATAGACAAGTGAAAGTGGATACTCTAAAATGCGCAAGATAAGCGTGAGTGCTATGGATGGCGTTCTCGTAGGGAGACGGGAGCAGATCCATAGTGGTGTATTGAAATGGTGAATATGTGGACTCGTGTGCGCCACCTCAAAAGAGTTACTTGCAGTCGTAGTTCAGGATAGCCACTGAGTCAAAGCTGGCTTATTGCAGTTAAACCCCACCATCCCTTTGTTGATACTGATGCATATGTAGCTAGTTCTGATGTAAGTCTTGTTGGGTACATTTGTACTCACGTTTGCTTAATTTATGTTTTTGCAGAGAGACGTCAGTCTCACCAGTAGTTCCGTGTGGACTTCGATGTTTAGCTTATTACCTCAGCTACGATCTTGTACCTTGGGAGGGTCTTGTACATAGTCGGGCTTCTCAGCCTTTTTCATTTGTAGTTGTCTGTACTCAAACAAGTTAAGCTTCCGCTTGTGCTTGTTGCTTGTATGACTTGAATGCTGGGTCATCAGACCCATGTTTGTAATACTTGGCTCCTCGGAGCCTAATGAATAAATACTTTGAGTCGTAGAGTTTTGTTGTGATGCCATGTTGTATTTACACATATCGAGCATATTGTGTGTATGATTTAAATGCTTGGTATGTGTGGGATCCGACAACCTAGTTGTCTATCCTTGGTAGCCTCTCTTATGGGGAAATGTAGTCTGGTGCTTCCACTGAGACATGGTAGTCTGCTATAGCCCGGTCTACCGGAGTCCTGCTAGCCCAGTTACTACTGCTCCAGAACACTTAGACTGGCCGACATGTGTCCCACTGCGTTCCTTTGTCTGTCCCTTCGGGGAAATGTCACGCGGTGACTTCGGAGTCCTGCTAGCCTGCTATAGCCTGGGTGCCCGGAGTCCTGTTAGCCCAGTTGCTACAGCCCGGATTCACATGCTGATGACCGACACGTTCGAGGCTGGGTCATGTATGCATGTCCCCGTAAGTTAGTGCCACTTTGAGTTTACGGCTAGTCATGTCGGCCGGGTTCTCTGTCATATGGATGCTAGCGACACTATCATATACGTGAGCCAAAAGGCGCAAACGGTCCCGGGGCAGGTAAGGTGGCACCCGTGGGAATACCGTGCGTGAGGCCGCAAAGTGATATGATGTGTTACATGCTAGATCGGTGTGACTTAGGATCGGGGTCCTGACACCCTAGGTTGTAACCGTCACATGATGAATATCATCCAACAAATCACTGATCCAATGCCTATGATTTTCCTACATATTGATCTTGCTAAGTTACTACTGATGTTGTTACTATTGTTACTGCTATAAAACTATTGCTATCATTGTTACCATTACTATTGTTGTTGCTACTACTATCAGAACTATCGCACTAATTTGCTACAGATAATTAATCTCCAGGTGTGGTTGAATTGACAACTCAGCTGCTAATACTTACAAATATTCTTTGGCTCCCCTTCTGTCGAATCTATAAATTTGGATTGAATACTCTACCCTCGAAAACTGTTGCGATCCCCTATACTTGTGGGATATTAGCAACCGCTTCGGGCAGGAAAGGGCGTGGACAAGGAGAGGGTTTTGGGTGGGCCATGGTTGTCAGATGCGTGTGTGGCACAAGTCCGAATTCGGTAAGTTTTGTAAAACCAAGAAATTCAATAATTTCTTTAAATATTTTTGCTTTAGGTGAGTTGTTTGGGGCATCTTGTTCGGGTCTAACCCATTAATGCATTTGGTTGCAAGCAGCGTCCACTCTTTCCTCATATGCTAGATCATTGATGGCGCACGTTGCCGCGCGCATCTGTTTTGAATGTAGTATGATAGGTGCTACACCAACTAATGTAGTAGATTGCGTTCCCGGAGGACACTTTCTCCATTTCGTATTTATTTTGAAATCAGAGAGTGCAGACTACTCCCTCCTTTTCGGTTTATAGGGCTCAAATCTGAAATCTCACCAACCAAGGCACATGGTGAGTGGAGGAATGTATCTCATATTTTACAAAACTACCCAAAGTAAATTGAAGTATTAGTTGATATTAATTGCAGTGCATGCATGCTTGGCCACTAGATGAGTAGTAGCATTACATGCATTAGTGAGTTCCTTTTTAATTCTTGCAAGCAAAGATTTAATACACCTCGGAATCTCAAAAGGAGATGGAGATGAGCCCTTTAAATTGGCAAAATGAAAAAAATTAGATAGGCCCTATAAACTTGAAAGGAGGGAGTATAAGTTTTATCACGTCTGCATTGGACCTGGACTTATTTATTTGCGATAATGCTACACTTATGGCATGAATGCTATAGAAGCAGGCTACGGGCTAATCTATTGTGCTTCTGTTGCCTGATTTTTCTCTGCAGCCCTTCAATGATTTCCATTGGGCTAACAAAAACGTGCCACATCAGAAACCTCAATCCGTAGGCAAGTGTCCGTAAGTGTAGCATTATTGATTTGTTTGCATTGCACACGGACCCCAACACAAACCTTGATGCCACACATTGTCTCTCCCATTTATCCATATGAGTTTATCTTCAGGATTAAATTGACCAAGAAGAAAGATTAAATAGGTGTTACGGGAAGACAATTTCCTGGCTTTGCCCTTGGCAGATTTCTGACGAAATACATACTTTTGAATTCAAATAAAACTAATTAATCAAATATGTATAGTTGTTCAGTTTTATATAAGTGAGAATGTAAGCATCAAGCCCGAGTAATCTTCCTCCAAAAACACCCAAATTTGGCTGTACAATGACATTCTACAGAGTAACTACAGTAGGAGACGCATTGGAAGTGTATCCGAATAATAGCATGTGGATTGTGGACCATAGAATGCTATTGAGATCTGAAGTGACTATCCTAGTTCCTCCAAAAGATCATGACTATACATGTGCTGTGGAAGTGCAAGAAATTTTGCCAACAGAGAATATAGTAGTTAATCAAGAATAACTGAAACTTGATGCATACAAAATATAGTTGACAGATTCAAAAAAGCCATTAGTATTAAAGAGAAGATTGGGGACAAAAAACACTCCATAAATAGATACTATACTATACATCAGCGACACCAGTTATATACTTTTCAGTAAAAGGACAAACAAATATGTATCTTAGTTACATGTCAAAGTTATGGCAGAAAAATAGTAGCACCTCTAGTCCTACGTCTGCAAGGCTGAAGTGCTCCTTGTGTAACTGAAAATGCCATTATCATTCAACAAATGACAACAATCCATAGAGTCCACTCTAATAAATCAGATAATTCCATGAATATAAACCTCCATTCATCACATATTCTGCAACAGACAACCTTAAAGAAAGAGATGACAAATATATCCATATATTTTCAAGTTTCTAAATGCACAACTGACAATACAAAGAATGGTGTTCCAATGTACTTCATAAAGAAGTATAAAATTACGAAATGCTGGTCTAGGAGTTTTTCTTTACACTTCCCCCTTTTTTCTTTTCATTAATTATATAAAGGAAGGGAAATGTAATCCATGTAGAAGAGAGAGACCACGTTGACAAATTTTGATTATAAATAGCAAATAACCACCCAACCAAGTAGTATTGGGTTGGGATTTAATTAAAGAGGTTGCCGGATCAGGAACGACAAAGGCGAGATATAGATTGGAATTTACGATGTCTAGAAAATCATTAAGATCACTGACGCCCATCTCCTCTCCAAAAGCTGGCATTGGCAGCAATGTGATACATTACATAATTTAGAATAAAAGTATACTTATATATTAAATACATTCTTTCGTTGAAGAAGGAATGCCGTGCTAACACAGGGAATTAGACAGAACTAGAACATCTGCATTGAGCTATCCCATTTTATTTCCAGTTGATGCTCAAAATTAACAGTAAAAGGAGCACTGTCTGCTCAATAGTTGCCTCTTATCATGTTCATGAACCATGTGTATTCAATCAATTCTTAGGCCAATGTTTTTTGCCTTCTCTTGAATGATTTAAAAAGTTGATAAATGATAGCACTGGGAAGAATAGAAACAATGTCAGGCTTAATTTTGTAGTTGTAAATAGTACCAGGGCCTTACCAAATCATGCAATCTGTATTGCATTAACATGGTTTCATGCCTAATTAGCTTTAAGGATGTACTTGCATTATAGTATACAGCGGGCAAGCAGCCATTGAGCACTCACACAACTAAAAATACAATACATAATAGAAAATATGAATAGCTAATAATTAGTAAATGGTTGTTTTAGATTTACTAAAAACATTTTTGTAGCATCCGCAATAGGAGCCTCTAGTTCACTTGTTCACATTTTTGGTCGTGTGTCCGCCCATCATTGAAGTCGCCTCCTCATCTTTGTCGCCATCCGCAAATGCCAGTCTCTGCCACCGTGATAACCCACAAGTATAGGGGACCGCAACAGTTTTCAAGGGTAGAGTATTCAACCCAAATTTATTGATTCGACACAAGGGGAGCCAAAGAATATTCTCAAGTATTAGCAGTTGAGTTGTCAATTCAACCACACCTGAAAGACTTAATATCTGCAACAAAGTATTTAGTAGCAAAGTAGTATGGAAGTAACGGTAACGGTGGCAAAAGTAACAGTAGCAGTTTTTGTAGCAATCGTAATAGTGGCAACAGAAAAGTAACTAAGCAAAGTTCAATATGTGAAAAGCTCGTAGGTGATGGATCAATGATGGATAATTATGTCGGATGCGATTCCTCATGCAACAGTTATAACTTAGGGTGACACAGAACTAGCTCCAGTTCATCAATGTAATGTAGGCATGTTTTCTGAATATAGTCATACGTGCTTATGGAAAAGAACTTGCATGACATATTTTGTCCTACCCTCCCGTGGCAGCGGGGTCCTATTGGAAACTAAGGGATATTAAGGCCTCCTTTTAATAGAGTACCGGACCAAAGCATTAACACTTAGTGAATACATGAACTCCTCAAACTACGGTCATCACCGGGAGTGGTCCCGATTATTGTCACTTGGGGGTTGCCGGATCATAACACATTGTAGGTGACTATTGACTTGCAAGAAAGGATCAAGAACTCACATATATTCATGAAAACATAATTGGTTCAGATCTGAAATCATGGCACTCGGGCCCTTGTGACAAGCATTAAGAATAGCAAAGTCATAACAACATCAATCCTAGAACATAATGGATACTAGGGATCAAACTCTAACAAAACTAACTCGATTAAATGGTAAATCTCATCCAACCCATCACCGTCCAGCAAGCCTACGATGGGATTACTCACGCACGGCGGTGAGCATCGTGAAATTGGTGATGGAGGATGGTTGATGATGACGATGGCGACGGATTCCCCTCTCCAGAGCCCCGAACGGACCCTAGATCAGCCCTGCCAAGGAAGATTAGGGCTTGGCGGTGGCTCCGTATTGTAAAACACGATGAATCCTTCTCTCTGATTTTTTCCTCCCCGAAAGTGAATATATGGAGTTAGGGTTGAGTTTGGTGGAGTCCCAGGGGGCCCACGAGGCAGGGGGCGCGCCCTGCACCCTCGTGGACAGGGTGTGGGCCCCTTGATGCTGATTCTTTTGCCAATATTTTACATTAATTCCAAAACATGTCTCCGTGGATTTTCAAGTCATTCCGAGAACTTTTATTTCTGCACTAAAATAACACCATGGCAGTTCTGCTGAAAACATCGTCAGTCCGGGTTAGTTCCATTCAAATCATGCAAGTTAGAGTCCTAAACAAGGGCAAAAGTGTTCGGAAAAGCAGATACGTTGGAGAGGTATCAACTCCCCCAAGGTTAAACCTTTGCTTGTCCTCAAGCAATTCAGTTGACAAACTGAAAGTGATAAAGAAAAACTTTTACAAACTCTGTTTGATCTTGTTGTTGCAAATATGTAAAGCCAACATTCAAGTTTTTAGCAAAGATTATGAACTAACCATATTCACAATAACATTTAGGTCTCATGTTTACTCATATCAATGGCATAATCAGCTAGCGAGCAATAATAATAAATCTCGGATGACAACACTTTCTCAAAACAATCATAACATGATATAACAAGATGGTATCTCGCTAGCCCTTTCTGAGACCGCAAAACATAAATGCAGAGCAGCCCTGAAGATCAAGGACTGACTGGACATTGTAATTCATGGTAAAAGAGATCCAGTCACAGTCATACTCAATGTAAATTAATAGCAATGCATGGAAATGACAGCGGTGCTCTCCAACTGGTGCTTTTTAATAAGAGGATGATGACTTAACATAAAAGTAAATAGGTAGGTCCTTCGCAGAGGGAAGCAGGGATTTGCAGAGGTGCCAGAGCTCGAGTTTTAAAACAGAGATAAATAATATTTTGAGTGGCATACTTTCATTGTCAACATAACAACCAAGCAATCTCGATATCTTCCATGCTACACACATTATAGGCGGTTCCCAAATAGAATGGTAAAGTTTATACTCCCCCACCATCAACAAACATCAATCCATGGCTTGTCCGAAACGGGTGCCGTCCAACTAACAACAATCTTGGGGGAGTTTTGTTTGCAATTATTTTGATTTGATTTGAGCATGGGACTGGGCATCCCGGTTACCGGCCATTTTCTTGTGAATGATGAGCGGAGTCCACTCATCGTGAGAATAACCCACCTAGCATGGAAGATATAGACAACCCTAGTTGATACATGAGCTATTCGAGCATACAAAACAAAATTTCATTTGAAGGTTTAGAGTTTGGCACATACAAATTTACTTGGAACGGCAGGTAAATACCGCATATAGGAAGGTATGGTGGACTCATATGGAATAACTTTGGGGTTTATGAAAGTGGATGCACATGGCAGTATTCCCGCTTAGTACAAGTGAAGGCTATAAAGAGACTGGGAAGCGACCAACTAGAGAGCGATAACAGTCATGAACATGGATTAAGATTAATCAAGAATGAGTGCAAGCATGAGTAGGATATAAATCACCATGAACATAAATATCGTGGAGGCTATGTTGATTTTGTTTCAACTACATGCGTGAACATGTGCCAAGTCAAGCCACTCGAATCTTTCAAAGGAGGATACCACCCTATCATACCACATCACAACCATTTTAATAGCATGTTGGCACGCAAGGTAAACCATTATAAACTCCTAGCTAATTAAGCATGGCATGTGCAACTATAATCTCTAATTGTCATTGCAAACATGTTTCATTCATAATAGGCTGAATCAGGAACGATGAACTAATCATATTTACAAAAACAAGATAGGTCGAGTTCATACCAGCTTCTCTCATCTCAATCAGTCCATCATATATCGTCATTATTGCCATTCACTCGCACGACCGAACGGTGTGGATAATAATAATAGTGCACGTGCATTGGACCTGGAATCTACAAGCATCTATTATATACTTAAAACAGAAGTAAAATAAGATAGCACGTTCTTCCACATACGTTAAAATAATATGCACCGTTGATATGTAATAATTACGGCTGAGATTTAAAGATATTACGTTACGTGCCTAAAGCGTGTATTGAACCGACACGTCTAAGATGTGTTAATAAAAAGTTGGAAAAAAATAGATGATTCATGAATCGGCAAGTGACTAGCAGGTATGGGTGATTTCCAGAAAAAAAACACGAACGGTTAATTTCAAGAAAAATATAGCATGTACTGAACATACCAAAGCTGTCACGTACATGTATCTTTGTTGAAAAAGTGCAACCACCGTCACGTGGATCAGATGGACAGCTAAAAGTTTATAATCCCAATTACGTGTTGTACCCTCCAAAAAATAGAGTTGTACGTGGAAAGAAAGGAACAAGTAATCAACTCTGATTTGGATTCTACTAATGAGAAGAGAAAAACAGGCACGCCACACATACCTATACCAATATCACGTAGTGTATGTGTGTACATAATTAAAACGAAAGCCCGGATAAACAGATAAGCCACCAAATTAAATATTTAAATTAAAATATATATACTTATATAATTCATCGGTAGTGCTTAAATATAAATTTTAACTCATAAGGTCGAACATGTATTTAAATTTCGAATAAATCATTATTTGATTCCAGCCAGATTAGAATATAAGTTGACGCAGAACAACACGTAAAAAAAACCTAGGAAAAGATTCAACAAGATAATAAAAATTAATACAAACTCTTTAAGATACACACTAATAGTGTTAAAGCAATTTTCATTATATAAAATTTATCTATGGAGCTAAAATACAAAAATTACCCATGAATGTGAACATGTAATTTCAAGCAAACCGTATGTGATTCTAGCCCGTTCAGAATATAAATTTCTGAAGAATAGACAAAAGAATCTATCACAAGATTCAGGAAGACCAAAAATTAAATACTAACTTTTTATGATATACACAAATAGTTACTTAGGCTCGGAGTAAGAGGGTAGTGTCATGGGCATTTAGAAGCATGTGTGGAAAATCTACGTGCATGGTATTGTGCCATCTCAAAACAAAGTTGCAAGACAGTGATGAAGATAGAGGAAGATGACATAAAATCTATACATTTAATTATGGATGAGATGGTTTCGCTTGGTAGGAGGCTAAGCTCTCAGAAGTCACCACTTATCACACGCCAATGACTTTAACAATAATAATACATTTACCATTATGATTTCAGCCGGAGTTTGATCATGTTTCCCCAAGATGATATATCAATTGTAACATCGCAGCTTGGTTAACACTAGGTTACATGAGGGGAATTGCAAATTGACATAGGGTAGCCGAAGAGAGAAATCAGAAGATAATTATGGAATTATAAATCTTTCTTATTGCACGGCGCTGAGCTTTATCACAGTCCAATATGTCTTCAAAGAATAATACAATTAAATGAAGAGTCCCTGGGTCGTATCTTTTTTTGAAGATGCACATTTTATATATTATAATTTTTATAAAAATTAAATATTGCTAGAGAAATACGGGTGGTGAATAGAAAATCAAATATAATAAAAAAAGTATAGTGAACGATAGAGAATACTACGGTAAAAAATGAAGCACTAATTCATGTCAAATATGAAGTGCCTCATTTTTTCTAAAAAAATACAATTACATGCAAAGAAAGTAGGCATCATTAGTTACAAGCTCTGGCTAGGTCTGGTTAAAGAACATTATAGCCAATTTACCCACCATTCATCATTATGTTTGTTCAGACTTGGAATCAGTATACATAATTACATTATGTTGAGAAGATGTGGAAGCCCATATGTGGATATGTGGATATATGATATCAAACTAATAAAAGAATACATGCAAAATATGATTATCAATGACTTAGACAGTGCAACACATAAGAAGGTGATTGTTAAGAAAAGGTGGAGCAATGAAAGCTAGCGATTAATTATTACAAAGGCCTATGGTTTGGCATGCCATTGTTTGTTTGATCTTTGTTTTTCACACAACCAAAGATGTACCTCTACCTTTATACAAATAATAGAAATATGTGTAGCAGGTATAACAGTGTTTACTGTAGATACAAATATTACCTATATTTTAGAATAAATAAGCTATTGCAGTAGATCAAATGAAATAATATTGGTAGATAAAACCCGCCAATATATGAAAAACTTTCTGAGACATCTAGTCGCGCAAATGCGCGGGTCACACTACTAGTTTAATACAAGGGAGAAGACAAGGTAATATGGGCTCTTGGTTAAATCAACAATAATGCATATGATATCCACTCAATATTTTCATCATGGTCTTCTCCTCTCGACCCCCAAAGAAAAGAAAAGAAATAAAACTATTTACACGGGAAAGCTCCCAACAAGCAAAAGAAGAACGAGAAATCTTTTGGGGTTTTCTTTTAATTACTACTACTACAAGCATGGAAAGTAAACTAGCTAAAATCTTGAACTAATTTTTTTGGTTTTTCTTAAGGTTTTTCAAACACACAAGAAGAAGGCTTAGAAAAGAAAATAAACTAGCATGGATAGTACAATGAAAAAGTATGAGCACCGACAACTGGCATGAGTGTGTGATCATGAATGTAATGTCGGTGAGAAATACGTACTCCCCCAAGCTTAGGCATTTGGCCTAAGTTGGTCTATGCCCACAGATCAAAGCTACTCTCTCCGGTGTACTGAGGAGGGTCCTCAGGGTGCCACTGGTTGGCGATCTCCTCCGGATCCCACTGATAAACAGACTGTCGATAAGGGTCAAGTGGTGGCTCAGGCTCAGGCTCTGGGACTTGTGTCAGCCTCCAGTATGCATAAATGGCCTCGGGCAAGATGAGGTACATGCCTGAAAGTATGTTAAACAAAGAGGGTGCAGGAAAGGTAATATTCTCACAGTGAGTTTTATCAAATATCAAATTATACTTAAGCATCTTCTTCTTATTTTTAACAATAAATTCATGTGCTACCATACTCTTATAATCTAGAAAAATAGGGGGCAACAACGTTTCCTCTTTCTCATAATGCCTAATAGGTATCTCAAAGTATTTAGCAAGGCGTGAAACAAAGATGCCTCGGAAGATGGGGCCCTTTGTACGGTTCAGACTTAATCGTTTAGCAACAATAGCGCCTAAGCTGAAAGTTGTATCACGAAACAAAGCATGGTGCAAAATGACAAGATCAGGAGCACTAAGATTTCCACTGTTCCCGCGACCAATTAAGCAAGTACTAGCAAATATTGCAAAGTAATGTAGAACAGGAAAATGTATACTAGTAATTCTTCCATCGGAAACTTTCCTCGTTTCCCCTACAACAATTCTATCAATAAATCCATCCACATCACTACGATGTGGTTCCTCGATGCTTCCCGCAGAGGCTATCTTGCAGACCAGACAAAAATCATGGAGTGACATCTCCTTAACCTCATCATATAAGTGAAACTCCACTAAAGGTGGTGATTTCTTAGCATGGAAATAAAAATTTTGCACGAAAATATTAGTGAGTAGGAGATACTGTTCGCACTGGTCATGGAGGAAGTCGGTGAGGGCTGCATTCTCAGCCAAGTAATAAAAGTCATCGTAAATTCCGACGGCTCTCAAGAATGCATCACAAGGCCATTCACACGGCCGAACCTCCATGGTGCAAGGAAGATTGTATTTGGGCTTTTCACTATCCTTATTCTGCTTATCCTTCGAGCTTCGGCTCGAAGAGCTCCTCAACAATCTCTTCATCATTTTCTTTCTCTGAAAAAAATCTGAAATTTTTAGTGACTCAAAATAAAAGTGAACCAAACTCAACAAGAGTGATAGCAACTAATCCCACAAGTGCCTAGAGGCTATATCATGCATTAAACCTACATTGGACCATATGAATTTGACATGCAACCGCAAGAACAGGGTCAACTTAGCAGCAAAAATTTGCAATAAATAAAGCACTAGAACAAAAACTAATTGGACCATTGGAGGATTCACATACCGAAGAACAATCCCCTAAAACAGTTTTGAGATTGGAGCTTTAAGCAAAGAGATCGAAAATGGCAGCAAGATGAGCTTGAACACGGGTTTGAGCTATGGGAGGATTTTTTCTAGAGGAAGACGAAGTGAGTGGGTGCTAGAATAAGTGGAGGGGGTCCACATGGGGCCCACGAGGCAGGGGCGCGCCCTGTGCCCTCATGGCCAAATGGTGGGCCCCCCTGGTGTGTTCTTAGTGCCAGAAATTCTTAAATATTATACAAAAAATAATATTTCATTTCCAGGACGTTTGGAGAACTTTTATTTTTTGGGTATTTTTATTGCAAGGATAATTCAGAAAACAGACAGGAAATACTATTTTTTCTTTATTTAATCTAAATAACAGAAAGTAAAAGGAGGGTACAGAGAGTTGTGCTTTCTAATTTCATCCATCTCGTGCTCATCAAAAGGAATTCACTAACAAGGTTGATTAAGTCTTGTTAACAAACTCTTTCCGAATAACATGAAACCGAAGAATTTTCGAATAACACTAGGTTACCTCAACGGGGATATGCATGTCCCCAACAATAAGAATATCATTTTTCTTCTTGACAGTAGGAAGAGAGAATTCAAAACCTCCAATAGTAATCGTTGAAAATTTTCCAATAGAATTGATACTGCGGACTTGAGGTTGTTTCCACGGAAAGTGTACCGTATGCCCATTACCATTAACATGAAAAGTGACATTGCCTTTGTTGCAATCAATAACAGCCCCTGCAGTATTCAAAATGGTTCTACCAAGGATAATCGGCATACTATCGTCCTCGGGAATATCAAGAATAACAAAGTCCGTTAAAATAGTAACGTTTGCAACCACAACAGGCACATCCTCACAAATACCGACAGGTATAGCAGTTGATTTACCGGCCATTTGCAAAGATATTTTAGTAGGTGTCAACTTATTCAAATCAAGTCTATGATATAAAGAGAGAGGCATAACACTAACACCGGCTCCAAGATCACATAAAGAAGTTTTAACATAGTTTCTTTTAATGAAGCATGGTATAGTTGGTACTCCTAGATCTCCTAGTTTCTTTGGTATTCCACCTTTAAAAGTGTAGTTGGCAAGCATGGTGGAAATTTCAGCTTCCGGTATCTTTCTTTTATTTGTAACAATATCTTTCATATACTTAGCATAATGATTCATTTTAAGCATATTAGTCAAACGCATACGAAAAAACATAGGTCTAATCATTTCAGCAAAGTGCTCAAAATCCTCATCATCCTTTTTCTTGGATGGTTTAGGAGGAAAAGGCATGGGTTTCTGAACCCATGGTTCTCTTTCTTTACCGTGCTTCCTAGCAATGAAGTCTCTCTTATCATAACGTTGATTCTTTGATTGTGGGTTATCAAGATCAACAGTAGGTTCAATCTCTACATCATTGTTATAGCTAGGTTGAGCATCAACATGAACATCATCATTATCACTAGGTTCATGTTCATTACCAGATTGTGTTTCAGCATCAGAAATAGAAATATCATTGG
Source organism: Aegilops umbellulata (assembly GCA_032464435.1). Taxonomy (NCBI): domain Eukaryota; kingdom Viridiplantae; phylum Streptophyta; class Magnoliopsida; order Poales; family Poaceae; genus Aegilops; species Aegilops umbellulata. The sequence goes on along the minus strand of CP136056.1, from coordinate 469,054,480 downwards.
GATTCTCAGGTGTGTCAACAACAGGTTCACTAGAAGCATGCAAAGTCCTATAATTTTTCTTTTTCTTCTTCTTAGAAGGACTTGGTGTATCAACATTAGTTCTCTGAGAATCTTGCTCAACTCTCTTAGGGTGGCCCTTAGGATACGAAGGTTCCTGAGTCATTCTACCCCCTCTAGTCATAACTCTAACAACATTATCATTTTTCTTATTATTTAATTCATTGAGCAAATCATCTTGTGCTTTAAGCACTTGTTCTACCTGAGTGGTAACCATAGAAGCATGTTTACTAATAGGTTTAGGGCCACCTTTAACTCTAGACATATAATCACTCAAGTGTTCAACCATATAAGCATTACATTTCAATTGTCTACCAACATAGGCATTGAAGTTTTCTTGTTTAACAAAAAAATATCAAACTCATCCAAGCATTGGCTAGCAGACTTATTACGAGGAATATCACCTTCATCAAATCTATAGAGAGAATTTACCTTTACTACCTGTGTCGGGTTATTAAGACCATGTATTTCTTCAATAGGTGGTAAATTCTTAACATCTTCACCTTTAATACCCTTTTCTTTCTTAGATTTCTTTGCCTCTTGCATATCTTGAGGACTGAGAAATAGAATACCCCTTTTCTTCGGAGTTGGTTCAGGAAGTGTCCAATCATTATCATTACACAATATATTATTCAATAGCAATTCAGCCTGCTCAACAGGTCTTTCCCTGAAAACACAACCATCACAACTATCCAGGTGGTCTCTAGAAGCATCGGTTAGTCCATTATAAAAGATATCAAGTATTTCATTTTTTTAGAGGATGATCAGGCAAAGCATTAAGTAATCGGAGAGGCCTCCCCCAAGCTTGTGGGAGACTCTCTTCTTCAATTTGCACAAAATTATATATCTCCCTTAAGGCAGCTTGTTTCTTATGAGCGGGGAAATATTCAGCAGGGAAGTAATAAATCATATACTGGGGACTACGCACACAACGAGGAGCAAGAGAATTAAACAATGTTTTAGCATCACCCTTTAATGAGAATGGAAATAACTTAAGGATATAGTAGTAATGAATTTGTTACTCATGAGTGAATATGGGGCTATATCATTCAACTTAGTAACATGTGCCACAAGATTTTCTGATTCATAGCCATAAAAAGGATCAGATTCAACAAAAATACAGATAGGTGAAGTAGCAAAAGTTGGGTCATATTTCATTCTAGCATTCAAAGACTTTTCTTTCAGCTTAGCTAACAGTTTCTTAAGTTCATATCTATATTTGCAAGAAAAAAGGTCTCTAGCAGTTTCTTCATCCATAACATAACCCTCAGTCACATCTGGCAATTCATATATAGGGGAGAATCTTCATCATCACTTTCATCAATATTATCTGTTTCAATAATTTCATTCTCTCTAACCCTAGCAAGTTGTTCATCAAGAAATTCACCTAATGAAACAATATTATCAAGCATAGAAGTAGTTTCAACGTAAGCATCATGCATAGCATAAGTGGCATCATCAATAACATGCAACATATCAGAATCAATAACAGGTGTAGGTGTCGCAAATTTACTCATAACAGAAGGTGAATCAAGTGGAGAGCTAGATGGCAGTTCCTTACCTCCCCTCGTAGTTGAGGGAAAAATCTTGGTTAACAGATATAAATCCCAAGTGACTCAAAGAATAGAGCTATGCTCCCCGGTAACGGCGCTAGAAAATAGTCTTGATAACCCACAAGTATAGGGGATTGCAACAATTTTCGAGGGTAGAGTATTCAACCCAAATTTATTGATTCAACACAAGGGGAGCCAAAGAATATTGTCAAGTATTAGCAGTTGAGTTGTCAATTCAACCACACCTGAAAGACTTAATATCTGCAGTAAAGTATTTAGTAGCAAAGTAGTATGGAAGTAACAATAACGGTGGCAAAAGTAACAATAGCAGTTTTTGTAGCAATCGTAATAGTGGCAACGGAAAAGTAACTAAGCAAAGATCAATATGTGAAAAGCTCATAGGCAATGGATCAATGATGGATAATTATGTCGGATGCGATTCCTCATGCAACAGTTATAACTTAGGGTGGCATAGAACTAGCTCCAGTTCATCAATGTAATGTAGGCATGTATTCTGAATATAGTCATACGTGCTTATGGAAAAGAACTTGCATGACATCTTTTGTGCTACCCTCCCGTGGCAGCGGAGTCCTATTGGAAACTAAGGGATATTAAGGCCTCCTTTTCATAGAGTACCAGACAAAAGCATTAACACTTAGTGAATACAAGAACTCCTCAAACTATGGTCATCATCAGGAGTGGTCCCGATTATTGTCACTTCAAGGTTGTCGGATCATAACACATAGTAGGTGACTATTGACTTGCAAGATAGGATCAATAACTCACATATATTCATGAAAACATAATAGGTTCAGATCTAAAATCATGGCACTCAAGCCCTAGTGACAAGCATTAAGCATAGCAAAGTCATAACAAAATCAATCTTAGAACATAATGGATACTAGGGATCAAACCCTAACAAAACTAACTCGATTACATGGTAAATCTCATCCAACCCATTACCATCCAGCAAGCCAACGATGGGATTACTCACGCACGGTGGTGAGCATCATAAAATTGGTGATGGAGGATGGTTGATGATGACGATGGCGATGGATTCCCCTCTCCGAAGCCCCGAACGGACTCCAGATCAGCCCTCCCGAGGAAAATTAGGGCCTGGCGGCGGCTCCGTATCGTAAAACACGATGAATCCTTCTCTCTCATTTTTCCTCCCTGAAAGTGAATATATGGAGTTGGGGTTGAGGTCGGTGGAGTCCCAGGGGGCCCACGAGGTAGGGGGCGCGCCCTGCACCCTCGTGGACAGGGTGTGGGCCCCCTGATGCTGATTCTTTAGCCAATATTTTTCATTAATTCGAAAATGTGTCTCCGTGGATTTTCAGGTCATTCCGAGTACTTTTATTTCTGCACAAAAATAACACCATGGCAGTTCTGCGGAAAACAGCGTCCGTCCGGGTTAGTTCCATTAAAATCATGCAAGTTATAGTCCAAAACAAGGGCAAAAGTGTTTGGAGAAGTAGATACATTGGAGACGTATCACACCGCCTACTGCAGGGAAAGGAAAAGGGGAACAATAAGACCGATTCATGTTTGTATATTTTCATGGTTCAGAAAACTCAGTACTTCAGGATTCTGCTTACTCAATATCGAAGACCTTGTTCCAATACATTTGTTTGCATGTTGGTTTTAACTATGGCATTCTGTGTAGTATGCTTTGCAATTATATGTTAGTACAACCACTGGTGCGCGTCAGTCCTAAACAAACGGTTTTTAACCCCTTTCCGCAACGGCATTTGGAACCGTCGCCAAGTGAGTGTGAGCGATAGGGGGGTCCTTCCCACACAACCCAGAAACTGTCGGGGATATGCCCTCCTAGCACACACGCTCGGCAAAATGAGGTCGTGTGCGACCGGCGAGTGCTCAAGTATGGAAATACGTACAGAAGAGCTAAAAAATACAATTATACAGCAAAATTGTTTCCGGTCGCAAGTACATCCCACACAGTCAGTCCCCGCTAAATGTTTCCGTTCTTATGTGCATCCCACACAGTCGCTCCGAGGAAAACGTTTCCGTTCACAGGTACATCACACACAATTTTTCCGGTTAAATCGTTTGTGATAGCGTTGACATTGCACACAATATTAATAATTTATCATTTGCGTTATTGAATGCATTACACACGGTGCATAGAAGAAACTGTGTGGCAAAGGCTGTCCATCACACCCACTTTTTATTTGGTAAACGTTTGGGCAAGGTGGCCTAACGCAAACAGTTTTCAAGAGAAAGTCATGTGTGCAGTGGAGATTGATCGCACGCGTAGTGGATCCTGATGTCTAGTACGCAACCTTCTCCTTGTATACGTTGTTGGGCCTCCAAGTGCAGAGGTTTGTAGGACAGTAGAAAATTTCCCTCAATTGGATGACCTAAGGTTTATTAATCCGTGGGAGGTGTAGGACGAAGATGGTCTCTCTCAAACAACCCTGCAACCAAATAACAAAGAGTCTCTTGTGTCCCCAACAGACCCAATACAATGGTAAATTTTTTAGGTGCACTAGTTCGGCGAAGAGATGGTGATACAAGTGCAATATTGATGGTAGATATAGGTTTTTGTAATCAGAAAATATAAAAACAGCAAGGTAGCAAGTGGTGAAAGTGAGCGAAAACGGTATTGCAATGCTAGGAAACAAGGCCTAGGGTTCATACTTTCACTAGTGCAAGTTCTCTCAACAATAATAACATAATTGGATCATATAACTATCCCTCAACATGCAACAAAGATCCACTCCAAAGTCACTAATAGCAGGAGAACAAACGAAGAGATTATTGTGGGGTACGAAACCACCTCAAAGTTATCCTTTCTGGTCGATCTATTCAAGAGTCCGTAGTAAAATAACACGATGCTATTCTTTCCGTTCGACCTATCCTAGAGTTCATACTAGAATAACTCCTTAAGACACAAATCAACCAAAACCCTAATGTCACCTAGATACTCCAATGTCACCTCAAGTACCATGGGTATGATTATACGATATGCATCACACAATCTCAGATTCATCTATTCAAACCAACACAAAGTACTTCAAAGAGTTCCCCAAAGTTTCTACCGAAGAGTCAACACAAAAACGTGTGCCAACCCCTATGCATAAGTTCACAAGGTGACTGAACCCGCAAGTTGATCACCAAAACATACATCAAGTAGATCACGTGAATATCCTATTGTCACCACAGATAAGCACATGCAAGATATACATCAAGTGTTCTCAAATCCTTAAAGACTCAATCCGATAAGATAACTTCAAAGGGAAAACTCAATCCATTACAAGAGGGCAGAGGGGGAGAAACATCATAAGATCCAACTATAATAGCAAAGCTCGCGATACATCAAGATCGTGCCACATGAAGAACACAAGAGAGAGAGAGAGAGAGAGAAAGAGAGAGATCAAACACATAGCTAACTGGTACATACCCTCAGCCCCAAGGGTGAACTACTCCCTCCTTGTCATGGAGAGCGCCGGGATGATGAAGGTGGCCACCGGTGATGGATCCCCCCTCCGGTAGGGTGCCGGAACAGGGTCCTGATTGTTTTTTGGTGGCTACAGAGGTTGCGGCGGCGGAACTCCCGATCTAGGTTATTTTCTGGAAGTTTGGGTATATATGAGGTGTTGGCATCGGGAACAAGTCAGGGGGGTCCACGAGGCGGCCACGAGGTAGGGTGGTGTGCCCCCCACCCTCGTGGTGGCCTCGGGACTCTTCTGGTCCATCTCCGATACTCTGTGGGTTTCTTCTGGTCCAAAAACAATCTTCATGAAATTTCAGGTTGTCGGGGGAAATCGACACCTATGGAATAACTGGGATCCCTTCTACGGTTGGCGGGCGTGGGTCTGTGCAAAGAGAGGGTCTGACAGGAAGCACATGGATCGTTTACCCAGGTTCGGGCCGCGGAGATGCGTAATACCCTAGTACTGCTTTGGTGGATGTATTTGAGTGTTCTTGTGTTCTTGAGCTAGCTACGGGGTGTGATTTTTCCCAAAAGATCCGAATCAGCTCCCTGGTTGCCTCAGGCCTCCTTTTATAAAAAAGGGGTTGCCATAGTGGCACACAGGAGGTGGAAAGGTCTATAGTTGATGAGTCTATCCTCTGGCACCGTCGGACAAACACATTTAATGCACTGCCGACGTGCCCCTCTTGCTTTATCGGGGACGGCAAGGAAGCATGTCCCAGCTGTCGCCGCCTCGCCTGGTTTTGACGCGCATCCGAGCTGACGAGGCATTGCTGTGCCTCCACGAAGATCTGCATGCCACCACGTAGGTGCTTGCTGGGTCGGTGTAGAGGCTGCTCGTCACCACGCAGGTGCCTGCTTAGCTGGTTGAGCTAGCAGCTGCATGGGGGCGATGGTGGCGTCTTGGCAGACATGGGCCTGGCTGCGGCCCCGCTGGCGTCCTCGGCAAGGGTCTTGCCAGGGGCCCTGGCAAGGGTCTTTCCGCGACGTCGTGTTCGTCCCCAGCAAGTATCCTGCCGGGGGTCTTGTGGATCTCCTCGGCTAGGATCACACCGAGGGTCGTCATCTTCTGGTCCTCATCTGATCTCGCGTATTTATGATCTTGACAAAGATCTGCATGCCACAATGGAGGTGCCTCGCGAGCCTTGGTCCCAATGTAGTTGTTGGCGGCGTTTCGAACCCTTGGGCTCAAGGGTGGCTCGCTCTGCTGGTGTTGGGAAAGTTGCCCCGGCAAGGCTCTTGCCGGGGCTGCGAAGGCCGCCCCGGCAAGAGTCTTGCCGGGGGAGTCCACCTCGCCCCTTTGCTCTTTAGTGCTTCTGGTCTTGGCGTTGCCTTGTTTGTCTTGTGCTTCGGTTTCCCTCCGGCTTCCCTCCTCTGCCTTGTTAACTGTGGCCGCGGGCGCGGCTCTGACTGCCCATGCACAAGTAAAGGGGTCAAAAGGAGAGCCCCTACTTTTGTACACCGACAGGAGCCCCTGGGCCTGGGCCACACATAAGTGCGACGCATTGTTGGGCTAGGCCCAGAACGGTGCGCGGGCAGGCTGGGCAAGTTTTACCGCAGTAACTTTTCGTTCGCTGCGCTTCCCCATGACCCGCGTTGAACGCGCGATGTGGAGGGCCGTGCGTGATGTGGGGATCATGCGTGGGGCGGTTCCCGCACGCATGCGTCACATCATGGTAAAGAGGCGGCTCGTGCCTTCCCCATAAAAAGAGGGAGGCGCAGAGGCGCCGCTCATTTACTTGGGCGGACTCGAGTCGTGGTCTTCAAGGCGTCCGTGCCCCACAATCATGGGGTGGGGAACGGTCGCCTCACTCGTCCCCTCAATTCTGCTTGATCGCCACGTGTCCCCCATCCAGGTGGCAGGCGGCGGTGGAGGTGGGAAACCGGGTCGTCGCTGATTGGGTCAGCGGGGCGGTCTCGATTCCCTGCGCCCTCGATGGCCGGATTGGTCGAGCGGGGCGGCCGAGCCCCGACCCCGCCCCTTTATAAGAAGGGGGAAGGGATGGCATCTCACATCCTTTCATCGTCCATCTCCATTCACTTCGGCTCGTTTCTTCCTTCTGTCATGGCGAGAGGAGGCGCCGGCCCTTCAACGGTGGCGGCGAGGGTCGCTGCTCGACAGCGCGTCCTTCCTTCCCAAGAGCTCGCGGTGGGCGGAGCCGGCCACGAGAGGAAGGGGGAGGGGCGAGGCCGAGGTTGACGTGGCGCTCGTGGAAGAGGGGGACCAGGCGGCGCACCGGCCTTGCATCTACCAGCGATGCCTCCCCTGATGGAGGGCCATGTCGGGGACCAGCCCCGTGAGTTCTTCATCAGGCTGCGCCGTCCACTGCATCGCCGTCTCCGTATCCCTACCCCATTTGCTCGGGTGATGGAGCTCGATCCACCCCAGACCCTCAGGTTGCACATGAGGGGCTGCGGGAACGGCGACACGCGGGTCGACGTTGACTTCTCCGCTCCTCACGTCATGTACCTCCATCGTGGATGGAAGACGTTCGCTCGCATCCATAGCCTAACGGCGGGGCTCGTTCTTTACTTCAAGTTAATGGAGAACGGCCTGCTCTCCGTCAAGGTCTTTGTAGATCTTGGAACTCGCCTAAAGTGCTGCGTGGAAAGCTCCTCCGACGATGAAGATTCCTCCTCAAGCGGGAGTGACGAGGAGGACAGCGATAGCAATGACGAGGGCGCCGAGCGGCGGGACGCTGTCCTCGACTTCGACTGGCCACGTCATCCCTCCCTCGGCCACGCGCCCTGCCGAGGGCTTTCCTCGTCAAGCTATCCATCGGCGCGTTTCCCGTCGCCTCCTTGGGCGGCTGGCGTAGGGGGGCCAGAGGAGGCGAAGAAAGCGGGTGGCGGCCATCAAGTCGGAGTACGCGGACACCTACGCCTTCGTCGCGTATTGTCGGCCCGCTGCCTCATCTTCCAGCTCCCCTTCTGGCACCGGGATGTTCTCTTGGTGCCTTCTGCCCCTCGTACCTTGTCTAGGCGCTCTTTTTGCCCTCCTGCTACCTTGTTCCATCTTCTGAGGAGAGGGACAAGAAAGGGATTACGGGCATCTTATCTCTTTTTAGTTTGTAAGCTTGCGAGCACTTGGTAGATTTAAAACTTGTAATCCCCTTGCTCATGTTTTTTATCCCGTATGAACTGTACCTGTATGGGACGTTTTTAATGAAAAGGGGTGCTTGTCGGGTTCTTTGTGCGTGAGCGAGGTCCATGCCAAGGAATGAATCCTTGTTATTCTCAAGATAAACATTTTCGCCCGACACCAGGCCCTGTCGTCTCCTCACTTCAGTCGACCATTCTCACGCTCTTGGCGGAGGCAGGGCGAAGTAGAGTTAGGCCCCTCGTTTATTTCCTTGCCACCGCGACTACGACCCGGTTCCGATCCAGGGACTTGGGTACATGGAAAAAAAGGGGAGCACGGCGGTTTAGGAGCAAAACGGGGTTTCATATGTCCCAACTTCATAGGAAATGCACAATAAAGGATAAAAGACTTATCTGAATCCGCAGCCCCCGGCAGCCTTGGCTTGCCGTGGTTGGATTCCTTGTATCTGCAGCCCCCGGCAACCTTGGCTTGCCGAGGCCGGAGTGCCGGCTCGTTCTCTTTCTTCCAAACAGCTCAGCAGAAACATCCATGTACCCATACGAACCAAAGAGGACGGAAAGGAACAGAGAAACGCACACTCGACCTCTATGCTAGGGGTTAGTCGTCGCTAAGCACGATCAACCCTAACCGAGGGAGAGACTTAACCTAGCATGCATGCTAAAAGTTAGGGCACCAGCGCTTCATTTATTTATGCTCAGGGTCTGCGCCTGGCTTTGTACAGAGGGTTACATGCCCTGCCGGCAAGGCTTGTACAAAAGGTGGTTTGCCGGGGGGCCCGGCAACCGCACCTTATGGGTAAAACTTGCGAAGATGTTCAATGTTCCAGGATTTGCTCACTGGAATAGCATCTTCGGTCTCTAGGCGGACTGCGCCGGGCCTGGTGACTCGTATTACCCGATAAGGGCCTTCCCACTTTGGCGTCAACTTGTTGGAATTCTTGGCCGATTGAACGCGCCAAAGAACAAGGTCGCCTTCCTCAAAGCTTCGGGCATGAACCTTGCGCCTATGGTAGCGGCGCAAGGCTTGCTGGTAGCGCGCTGCTCTCACAGCCGCCCAAAGACGATCTTCCTCAAGGACTGTTGCGTCACCTTGACGCAATTACACTTGCTCAAGCTCGTCATAAGCAAGCACTCGAGGTGACCCATATGTGAGTTCCGTGGGGAGAACTGCTTCTGCCCCGTATACCAGGGCAAAGGTGTCTGTCCGGTGGCTCGATTTGGCGTCGTTCTGATCGACCAAAGAACCGCTGGCAACTCATGAATCCAGCGCCTTCCGCTCTTGTGCAGCATGTCAAAAGTCTTTGTTCTCAGGCCTCGCAGTACTTCAGCATTTGCCCTCTCCGCCTGGCCGTTGCTCCGTGGGTGTGCCACGGAGGCGAAATAGACCTTGCTGCCGAGGTCTTGGATGTACTGCATGAAGGTGTGGCTTGTGAACTGCGTGTCGTAATCTGTGATGACCCTGTTGGGCACACCAAAACGGCAGACTAGCCCCTTGAAGAACCTGATGACTGACTGTGCTGTCACCTTCCTCACTGCTTCCACCTCCGACCACTTTGTGAACTTGTCGATTGCAACGTACAAGTACTCAAAGCCCCCGACAGCGTGGGGGAAAGGGCCCAGTATGTCGAGCCCCCAGACCGAAAATGGCCAGGAGAGAGGAATTGTTTGAAGGGCTTGAGCTGGTTGATGAAGCTTCTTTGAATGGACTCACACACTTCACACTTGGTTACTAGTGCCGTTGCATCCTAGAGGGCAGTGGGCCAGAAGAAACCTTGCCGAAACGCCTTGCTGGCAAGGGCCCTCGACCCTATGTGGGAGCCACATATGCCTCAGTGTATCTCCGCCAACAGCTCCAGTCCTTCTTCTCGGGGAATGCACTTCAATTTCACATCGTTCGGTCTTTTCCTATACACGACATCATCAACGAACTGGTACATAGCAGACCGACGGGCTACTTTCTCCGCTTCCTTCTGCTCCTCAGGAAGCTCCCCTGTTTGGAGGAATCAGACGGTATGATGTGCCCATGCCGGAGCCCGGGGCTCGACGGCAAGGACTAAAGGCATTTCTTCTGCCATGGGAGCAGCCGTCTCTACGGCCAGGGCTTGACGCCCCGCCGGAGTCAGTTGCCCCTTGGCAGGCTCAGTACCCACGGCAACATCCTTGCCGGCGGCCCCAGGGGGCTCGACGGGAAAGTACTTGCCGTGCCTAATTTCCTTCGCTTGTTCTACTCTGTCGATGGTTCAACGGATGGTTGAGTTAACCGAAGCACAAAAGTACCTGGTTCCACAGGTAGCTTCAACGCAGCGTGCTTTGACAGGTAATCAACGATGTCGTTCTCCACTCAGGGAACGTGCTCCACCTGTATGCCGTCAAAGCGCTCCTCTAGCTTCCTCACCTCATCTACGCAGGTCTCCATCAATGGGCTCTGATAATCTTTGTTGACTTGTCTGACGACAAGCTATGAATCGCCCCTGACGATGAGCTTCTTAATCCCGAGGTCTGTCGCGATCCTGAGACCGGCAAGCAACCCCTCATATTCAGCAGTGTTATTTGTGGACATCTCCCTGGGAAAGTGCATCTGGATTACATACTTGAGGTGCTCTCCGGTGGGTGCGACAAGAAGCACACCAGCACCGGCGCCTTGCAGCAAGAAAGCCCTGTCAAAGTACATGATCCAGTTGCGACTTGCTTCCTTGCCGAGGAGAGTGGTCTCTTGGATCTCCTCGTCGGGCGTTGAGTTCCATTCCGCAATGAACTCCGCCAGGACTGTGCTCTAGATCGTCGAAGTACTTTTGAATTTCAAACCAAAGCTCGACAGTTCCAAGGCCCACTCCACAATCCTCCCGGTTGTGTCTGGGTTATGCAATATCCGTTGCAACGGGAGGCGGGTGACGACGGTGATTTCGTGGTCTTGGAAGTAATGACACAGCTTCCTCGAGGCCATAAGGAGGCCGAAGAGCAATTTCTGCACACCGGAATACCTTGACCTAGCCCCCTGCAAGAGGGAGCTGATGAAGTAAACCGGATGCTGCATCATTTTCTTCTTCTGCACCACTTCATCTGGTAACGCGGGACCCATTTTGATGGCATCAGGCTCTGCCGGGGGAGGCTGTCTTGCTGGCATTAGGCCCTGTCGTTGCCACTGCCTCTTCATTGACCTCCCTCTGTGCCACTAGCGTGGTGCTGACCACTTGATTTGTTGCTGCTAGGTACAGCAGCAATGGCTCTTGCGGTTTAGGCGCAACTAGTATCGGCGTAGAGGAGAGGTATTTCTTCAAATCCTGTAGCGCTGCTTCGGCCTCCGGGGTCCATTCCATTGGTCGCGCCTTTTTCAAGATTTTGAAAAAGGGAAGGGCGCGCTCGGCAAACTTGGAGATGAATCTGCTCATGGCGGCAACGCAGCCAGTGAGCTGACGCACATCCTTGATTCGCTTGGGCGCCTCAATTTGCTTGATAACCTTGATCTTGTCCGGGTTTGCCGCGATCCCACACTGCGACACAAGAACCTGAGAAGCTTGCCGGACGGAACGTCGAAGACACACTTCTCAGGGTTCAACTTGAGGATAATCTTGCGCAGGTTTGCAAACGTCTCCTCTAAGTCTTGTACAAGAGTTGCCTTGTCCTTGGTTTTGACCACTATGTCATCCATATAAGCTTCCATATTTCTATGTAGCTAGCTGGGGCTCAAAACCAATTTGGACTGCCCTTGCAAATGTTGAGCCAGCACTCTTCAACCCGAAAGGAATCCGTAAAAAGCAATACGTACCACATGGGGTGATGAATGCTGTCTTCTCTTCGTCTTCTCTTGTCATGAAGATCTGGTGGTAGCCCCAGTAGGCGTCAAGGAATGACAACAGATCACACCCGGCAGTGGAGTCAACAATCTGGTCGATGCACGGCAATGGGAAGGGGTCCTTAGGACAAGCCTTATTGATATATGTGTAATCAATACACAGCCTCCACTTCCCATTAGCCTTGCGCACCACCACCGGATTGGCCAACCACGTCGGATGGAGCACTCCTCTCCCCAAGCCTACTGCTTCCAACTTTCTGATCTCCTCTGTGATGAACTCCTGCCGTTCCAAAGCTTGCTTTCTGACCTTCTGCTTGACGGGCCGCGCATGGGGACAAACATCAAGATGGTGCTCAGTCACTTCCCTGGGAACGTTGGGGATGTCAGATGATTGCCACGCAAACACATCGACTTTCGCCCGCAGGAAAGTGACGAGCGCGCTTTCCTATTTGCTGTCGAGGGTGGAGCTTATGGTGAAAGCCCCTCCCGTGCCATCCTCCTTGACAGACGCCTTCTTGGTCTCTGGCCGTGCAGCTCTGGATTTCTTGCTCTTGCCAGTGGAGCTCTCTGGCACGTCCTCGACGGTAGCACAACACTCCGAAGAGGTGCGCTTGCCGGAGTGGGTGGGGAGGTCTTGTTGGTCTTCTTCTTGCCTCACGGGGCTTCAGCGGCAGGAGCAAGTGCCTTGGCGGCAGTTGCTGCAACTGCTTCCCAGTAGAGTAGGTCGGTGCAGATCAGCGCATCCTTCTTGTCGCAGGGAACGGTGATGATGGTCATTGGCCCAGGCATCTTCAGCGTGTTGTAGGCGTAATGTGATGCTGCTATGAACTTGGCTAGTGCGGGGCGGCCAAGGATCCCGTTGTAGGGCAAGGGGATCTCGGCTACATCGAAGAAAATCCTCTCCGTCCTGTAGTTCAACTCGCCTCCAAACGTCACAGGCAACGTGACCTTACCCTTAGGCTGACTCCTTCCCGGTTTGACCCCATGAAACATGCCCGTCTCCTCGAGGTCTCCGTTAGGAATTTGCAGCCTTTTGATCACAACGGGTGAAATCAAGTTTAGTCCAGCCCCGCCGCCAACCAGCATCTTGTTCACCTTGAGGTGGCATATCGTTGGTGAAACTAACAACGGCAAACACCCGACCGCAGTTGTGCGATCAGGGTGGTCCTCGGCGTCAAAGATGATAGGCGTGCTGGACCACTTCAGTGGCTTCTGAGCATCGAACGCCGGCTCCGCTGCTGTGATCTCACGCGCCCACTACTTGAAATGGCGGTGAGAAGTGTGCAGCGGGGCGCCGCCATCGACGCACATGGCCTCCGTAGCCTTCTGGAACTCATGCTCGTCATCCTCGTCATGACCGTCGTCTTCCTACTTCTTGTCGCAGCCCCGAGCGGGCCTCTCTTGCTGATTATCCTTACCGCGGCGGCCTCCTTGGCCGCCACGCTTTTTGCCGGACCCTTCAGCACCATCCTTGCCCTTCTCCTTGTCCCGCCTCTCATACTCAGCTCTTTGCTTTTCAGCAAGCAGCTCGACTTGTCCGCAGTTCTAGAGGTCATGGCCCTTGGTGCGGTGGATCTTGCAATATTGCTTGTCGGAGCCCCCTGGCTTGTCGGCAGCCGCCAAGGCCCGGCAAGTGGCGCACCCGGCAACCTCCTTTCCGGGGTCATCTGCCTTGGCCTTCTTGGCGGCGCTGGTGTCGTCGGACCCCTCGACGGCAAGCACGACCTTGCCCTTGCGTTTCGTGTTGTGGCGCGGGCTCTTCTTTTTTGGGGCGGCGGTGTCTTCGTCCGTAGAGTCGGTTTCCGCGCCGGCATCCTCGCCGGGGTACTTCCTCCCCTCTTTAGCCCGAGCGCATCTATCGGCCAGAACGTAGAGTTTGGCCACATCCTTGACTTTGTTCATTGCCAGCTCTTCACGCATCTTGCAGTTACGCACATTCTGATGGAATGCGCTGATCACGGCGGCGGGATGAACGTCTGGGATGTTGTATTGCAGTCGGCTGAACCTCTGTATGTACTTGCGCAGGTGTTCACCTTCCTTCTGGGGAATGATATGCAAATCACTTGCCTAGCCATGAGCTTGGTGGCCTCCAGTGAAGGCACCAACGAACTCATGACATAGGTCCGACCAAGAAGAAATGGAATCCACCGGCAAGTACATCAACCAAGACATGACATTGGGTTTCAGGGCCAACGGGAAGTAATTGGCAAGCACCTTGTCGTCACGAGCTCCAGCAGCTTGCATCGAGATGGTGTAGATGCTGTGGAAATCTGACGGATGGGTCTTGCCGTTGTACTTCTCGCCGACGTCGGGCTTGAACATGCGGTGGGACGACCACTAGAACTACCGCAGTTCACGGGTAAAGGCTGGGCAACCCACCTCGTAAGGTAGGCCGCCGGAGCCTCCCAGTGTTGGGTGGTCCATAGCAGGCCCTGCCTGCTTATCTGACTGGTGGCGTGTATCGTGCCGGTGCTCGATGGTGGTTCGAGCGTCTTCATGGGCTCGTTCCCGAAGACCTTGGCACTGGTCGCGGTGGGTCCGTGGGTCGATGACGCCACGGAAATGTTATCGCAAGCGTCGTCACGATGGATCGACACCCACGGTGGCTGGCGTGGAGGAGGAGAGTGCACCATGGCTGCAGCACCTCCGGTCCTTCCATCGCTGGCATGCGGTGGTTCGACAGAGCGTCGGCCCGAGGTCCCCGCTGGTCGCGGTTCATCTTGGTTGGCGACACCGACGAGGCTCTGGATGGTGGTTCTCCACTCGTCAAGCTTTTTCGTAGCAGGAGGGAAGTCGAGGAGCAACTACACACGCGCCAAAGCTTCCGCCGGCGTGGGCGGTGGCGAAAGCTGCGTGGACCGTGGCGCGCTCCGACTCCTAACCACGTTAGAAGGAGCTCCATCACGGCACTGCGGCTGTACGCCATTTCCGCCAACACTTCGGCGGGCGTGTTGGCTTCCTCCGTCCCACGAGTGATGCACGTGACTCTTCCCACGGAGGCGCCCGGGGTCCCCAGCATGGTGGCGCTACTCGTCGCGTGCACCCTGGGAAGAGTGCGTCGTGGGCGCTGGCGTAGGCGACTTAGAGGTCGCCGCGCCGCCCCTAGGTGGCACGACGCCGCCCTTGGAGGGCCCCGCGCCGCCCGCGAGGGGCCTGGCTCCGTGTTTCGATTTGGCGGCGTGCGGCCCGTCATCTCGCGCACGAACGACGCCGCTCGCCAAGCTCTGGCTACCAGAGCGATGTTGGTGCTCACGGGCCGCGCCTCGGGTTCTGTCCGTGACGGGCCCGCTGCTCGCGCGCATCGGTGCGGGTCGCCCGGCTCCGGATGAACCAATCAACGTGATCGTCTTCTTCTTGGGGGCCATGGTGATGAAGAACTGCTAGGCTAACCGCTAGACTGGATTTTCACATCTGCGCCCCCTAGCTGGCGCGCCAAAGATGTCGAGGGAAATCGACACCTATGGAATCACTGGGATCCCTTGTACGGTTGGCGGGCCCGGGGTTGTGCAAAGAGCGCGTCTGATAGGACGCACATGGATCGTTTACCCAGGTTCGAGCTGCGGAGATGCGTAATACCCTAGTCCTGCTTTGGTGGATGTATTTGAGTGTTCTTGTGTTCTTGAGCTAGCTACGGGGTGTGATTTTGCCCAAAAGATCCGAATCCTCTCCCTGGTTGCCTCGGGCCTCCTTTTATAAAAAAAAGGGGTTGCCATAGTGGCACACAGGAGTTGGAAAGGTCTAAAGTTGATGAGTCTATCCTCTAGCACCGTCGGACAGACGCATTTAATGCGCTACCGACGTGCCCCTCTCGCTTTATCGGGGACGGCAAGGAAGCACGTCCCAGCTGTCGCCGCCTCTCCTGGTTCCGACGCGCGTCCGAGCTGATGAGGCGTTGCCGCGCCACATTGGCTGGCTGCTGGGCTTGCGCGGTGGTGGAGCCTCCACGAAGATCTAGATGCCACCACGCAGGTGCTTGCTGGGTCGGTGTAGAGGCCGCTCGTCGCCACGCAGGTGCCTGCTCAGCTGGTTGACCTAGCAGCTGCATGGGGACGGCGGTGGCGTCTTGGCAGACGCGGGCCTGCCTGCGGCCCCGCTGGCGTCCTTAGCAAGGGTCTTGTCGGGGGCCCCGGCAAGGGTCTTGCCGCGGCGTCGTGGTCGTCCCCGGCAAGATACTTGCCGGGGGTCATGTGGATCTCTTCGGCTAGGATCCCGCCGAGGGTCGTCGTCTTCTGGTCCTCATCTGATCTCGTGTATTTATGATCTTGACAAAGATCTGCATGCCACCACGGAGGTGCCTCCCGAGCCTTGGTCCCAATGTAGTTGTTGGCGGCGTTTCGAACCCTTGGGCTCAAGGGTGGCTCGCTCTGCTGTTATTGGGCAAGTTGCCTCGGCAAGGCTCTTGCCGGGGCTGCGGAGGCCGCCCCGGCAAGAGTCTTGCCAGGGGAGTCCACCTCGCCCCTTTGCTCTTTAGTGCTTCTGGTCTTGGCGTTGCCTTGTTTGTCTTGTGCTTCGGTTTCCCTCCGGCTTCCCTCCTCTGCCTTGTTAAGTGTGGCCGCGGGCGCGGCTCTGACTGCCCGTGCACAAGTAAAGGGGTCAAAAGGAGAGCCCCTACTTTTGTACACCAACACAGGTCAATTGGACTCTGTTTGGTATTCCTTTTCTGCTATACTCAAAAACAAGGAAAAAACAAAAATTGGCACTGGGCTCTAGGTTAATAGGTTAGTCCCAAAAATCATATAAAGCAGCATATAAATGCATATAAAACATCCAAGATTGATAATATAATAGTATGGAACAATAAAAAATTATAGATACGTTGGAGACGTATGAAGCATCCCCAAGTTTAATTCCTGCTCACCCTCGAGTAGGTAAATGATAAAAACAGAATTTTTGATGTGGAATGCTACCTAACATAATTATCAATGTAATTTCCTTTATTGTGGCATGAATGTTAAGATCCGAAAGATTCAAGACAAAAGTTTAATATTGACATAAGAATAATAATACTTCAAGCATACTAATAAAGTAATCATGTCTTCTCAAAATAACATGGCTAAAGAAAGCTATCCCTACAAAAATCATATAGTCTGGCTATGCTCTATCTTCATCACACAAAAAATTTAAATCATGGACAACCCCGGTTTCAGCAAAGCAATTGTTTCATACTTTAGTATTCTCAAACTTTTTCAATCTTCACGCAATACATGAGCCTGAGCCATGGACATAGCACTATAGATGGAATAGAATGGTGGTTGTGGAGAAGACAAAAAGGAGAAGATAGTCTCACATCAACTAGGCGTATCAACGGGCTATGGAGATGCCCATCAATAGATATCAATGTGAGTGAGTAGGGATTGCCATGCAACAGATGCACTAGAGCTATAAGTATATGAAAGCTCAACAAAAGAAACTAAGTGTGTGTGCATCCAACTTGCCTGCTCATGAAGACCTAGGGCATTTGAGGAAGCCCATCATTGGAATACCCACTAGTATATAAAAGTGACAACATAGGAGACTCTCTATCATGAAGATCATGGTGCTACTTTGAAGCACAAGTGTGGTAAAAGGATAGTAGCATTTCCCCTTCTCTCTTTTTCTCTCATTTTTCTTTTTGTTTTTTTGTTTGTGCCTTTTCTCCCTTTTTATGGCCTCTTTTTTTCTCTTTTTTTATTTTTCGGCCGGAGTCTCATCCTGACTTGTGGGGGAATTATAGTCTCCATCATCCATTCCTCACTGGGGCAATGCTCTAATAATGAAGATCATCACACTTTTATTTACTTACAACTCAAGAATTACAACTCGATACTTAGTACAAAATATGACTCTATGTGAATGCCTCCGACAGTGTACCGGGATGTGCAATGAATCAAGAGTGGCATGTATGAAAAAATTATGAATGGTGGCTTTGGCACAAATACGATGTCAACTACATGATCATGTAAAGCAATATGACAATGATGGAGTGTGTCATAATAAAAGGAACGGTGGAAAGTTGCATGGCAATATATCTCGGAATGGCTATGGAAATGCCATAATAGGTAGGTATGGTGGCTGTTTTGAGGAAGGTATATGGTGGGTGTATGGTACCGGCGAAAGTTGCGCGGCACAAGAGAGGCTAGCAATAGTGGAAGGGTGAGAGTGTGTATAATCCATGGACTCAACATTAGTCATAAAGAACTCACATACTTATTGAAAAAATTTACAAGTCATCAAAACAAAGTACTACATGCATGCTCCTAGGGGAAGGGTTGGTATGAGTTAATAATCGCGCGATCCCGACCTCCGCACATAAGGAAGACAATCAATAAATAAATCATGCTCCAACTTCATCACATAACGATTCACCATACGTACGTGCATGCTACGGAAATCACAAATTTTAACACAAGTATCTCTCAAATTCACAACTACTCTACTAGCATGACTCTAATATCACCATCCTCATATCTCAAAACAATCAGAAGGAATCAAACTTCTCATAGTATTCAAACTACACCACAACACTAATGTACCGACATATAATCTACCAGGAGAACGCACTTAAGAGGGCAGATAAACTGCCGGGATGAAGATTCTCCCGGCAAATAGAACTGCCACAACAACAGCTGCCGGGGATTAATTGTCCCGGCAGATAAACAATCCCCGGCAGTTCTTCTGCCCCGACCACTATATCTGCCGGCAGTTTATGTTCTCCCGGCAGATTCATCCTAGCATATGCACTACAGTTTGCTGGCAGTTCCGCTGCCTATACAAGCACGTTTACCTAGCAGATAATATGCCATGACGTGCTTTCTCAGAAGCAATCTAAATTGTTCTGGGCAAGATATACCACATTTAATATCCAATCATTATGTTCGAACAGACATGACAGATCACAAAACTTATACATACAGCTCAATCAAATTACATGTAAGGCCTCATTCAATAACATAAAACAGATAAAAAATATACGTTTCTAATGACATTGTGCCTCAGAAGGCAAAGTACATATGTTTAAGCTAAAGAAATCGTGCCACACAACCAACATTAGCATACAAATGGCTTGTGTGCTGAAACAACCAACCAAATGCAGTGTAAAACTTGCCGATGTCTCAAGGTTCAACAAATGAGGCATATTACATATATATTATCACTCCAGCAACTTGTAGATCTTCCAAACCTCCAGCAACTTGTAGATCTTCCAAACCACCATCAGCTTGTGTATCTTTGAGAAATCTGCAACAAATCAGAAACTCAAAAATGGTGCTATCGTTTCAGATTTTAAATCAACATATTATAGATTTCGTCGTGCCGAAGTTTAACTCATCGGCACAAAACTCTTCTAAATGTGCAACACTTCATCATCACAACAAGCAATGATTATTACGTACATAATTAGATTGAGCAGAAATTATTTGCGCTTCAAATACAAAAATCTTTCATGGGCAAATATGGCAAAACAGTAATCTGTAATGTTGTTACTTGCTTCACTAAACCGTACTCTCCAAGTGCACCAAAAGGAACAGATTGCACTAATTGAGAACCTAGAATAAAAGAAAGAATGCACAAACATAATTGAGAACCGGAGGATTGTACAGCAAAAAAAGTAAAGGTAAAAGTTAACCCCTCAGTAAACTTAGTACATCCTAAATGATATGCAGAGGTGACAAACAAACAAATAAGCACGGCAAAAAGAAATATATAAATAATATCATATAGCAATAGCCAGGAGAAAGATGCATATGTATTACCCCTCGAGACTTGCATGTGGTCGCATTGTTGCTTTTGCCAGACTTATCCTTTTCCAGCTGCATACATAGAAGCAGATTATTAAGGTGTAAAAATAAATTGGGAGCAGATACAGAAGCTAGAAGATAAACTTCTTGTTACTCAAAGAAGTTGCAGTTGAAACACGGTGTATCCAATCTACACTCCGCAGCCTCCACAATGGGCCATCAGGGTTGGTTAGGGCTTGGTAGCTACATCCGATGTGAGCACACAGAGGTGGTGTTGCATAGCATGGAGAAAGAGGGAGGGGAGTTGGAGGGGAGGCCTGCAAGAAGCCATGCCGAGAACCAAACTTGCCACAACAAATGTGTAACTATAAAAATTACCATCGAAAACGTTCTAGAATCCACTACAAGATAAAAAGAATGGATTTATAATCCTCATAAATTAAGTGTTGTGATTTGTGAGTATATTCGAAATGGAGAGCTTTCAAGAATAGATCTCATCAAATGTGACAGACAAATAGTGTGCTAAAGAAAATCTCCTCATCGATTCAAATTTTAAGGTTAACATTCAACTACAAAGAACAAATCGCAGAACCAAATACTAGTAAGATAATGAAGTCATGAACATCCCCATGGATCATTCGCACACTCTAACCTCCAAGTAAGCCCAGGTCTATTAATCCCGGATGAACAGACCAGTTTGCAATTTTACCTAATTGCGCGGGTGGGGATGAGTAGTCGAGGATGCAAGTTGTTCCTGCCTTCCTAGGGCTGGATCCCTTCACCACCGGACACGCGCCCAGATTTCGTCACCTGCCAACACAATTTTGCCCAGGAAACGCCCTCAAAAAATAAATCTGCCCAGGAAACAGTGGTACGGAGGTGGATGTGCCCAGTTTGTCGGACGGCATCACACACTATCGCGGACGTGGGGGGCCCAGGCAAGTGCCCAGGGTAGCCACGCGCTGGCTCCGCCGCTGTTATCTAGCATTATCCAATTTGAAATGGAGCATTATCTAGCATATCTCAACCATATTATCAGGCATTAGAATCCTGCACATCTGAATGTTGTTTCAGAGATGTTGATTTCAGTACATACAACCCTTGATAAACATGATTTCGGAAATTTTGATTTCAGTTGAACTACAGAATTTACTCCAAGCAAATATCTAAGCAACAATACAAGTACTCCTACAGTACGCCCAACATGTTCAGATAACAACAACAACAATTCACAGTAGCTGAAGGAGTCAAGTTATTCCGAGCATGTAGAGACAACAACGACAGAAATATCAGGGGCAGGGGAGTAGCTGAATTATTGGCAGCTCGTGAAGTTACTGTCCTCAAGGTCAACTACATGTTCACGGACAACATGTCCCCAGCATGTTCAGCCCAGCAGCTCGCTAGTGCTCATGGTCAGGCGCAAGAGGTTTACCTGCAGACACAGACGTCGCCACAATCCGCCGTTGACGCAGCAGAGGACGATGGCAGCGCGCATGGAGGAGATGCCGCAGCCTGAACGGGGACCCGCAGCTGCCCGGCGTCCACCACGCCGTGGACGACCCCCAGTGCCTCAAAGACAAGCCCACCACCACGGCGCCTGCCGCCTCGGCCCCCTGCTGCTGCTGCACATCTCGGGCCCGACCTGGGGGTAGGCGCTCCTCCTTACAGGTCGAGGGCGATGGGGAGCGCTGGTGTTCGTCGCTGCCGTCGTCGAGCAGGAGAAGGCCGCCGCGTGCCCACGCTCCTCCCGCTCCAGCTACACGGCGACGTCCTCCCGCTTCAGATCCAGCAGCTTCAGAATCATCCGGCTGCACATCTCCTTTCGCTGCTCCTTGCCGCCGCCACACCTCCTCTTCACAAAAAAAGCCACCTTTAACTCCACCGAGAGGCGACGTGGGGCCAAAGAAAGAGGCGCCGCCGGCGAGAAGATAAGGGCTGCGGCGACGCGTGTGAGGAGGAGGCGGCGACGCTGGCGAGAGGGGACGGACGGTCCGCTGCTTGGGGGTGAGGACATAGTCAGATAGAGGAGGCTGGGTGCGGTGGTGTTAACATGTGATGTCATGTAGTATGTATTTGTAATCCATGTATATAGGATCTGAGCCACGTTCTGGCCGGAACCGGATCCTCTGCCGTGCTGTTAAGCACGGCACCCTGCCGTGCCTCCCTGTGACGCTAGTGGACGCAGGCATATGGGCCTTGCCAAAAACCAATGTAGCTACCCAGACCATCCGTCTGATGCATCACACATTTAATAGATTAATAAATTAGTAATTATAATTAATACAGTACATGACTAACTAAAATGAACTTGTTTCAAAAAAATAGTTTTACAAAATCTCGGTCTTATTTTACGTGGAGCGAAATATGTCATTTTTCTATTTTTTATTTATTATTTTAATCCATCCGATTGTAATTTTATTTTTGTTTTTGTGCGCTTTTATTTTGACCACACCCGCCGACCACACATAATCTTAGTTGCCTTCCAACCGATCGTGCGCAACTGCAGTCGCATGCATGTGCACCTACGATCTGCCCCTCGAGTTCATGAGGGTGGGAGATTTGTTGAGAGAGCGAGCGAATGAGGTGATGAGGGTGAGCGCTCAGGCGATCCAGAGACTGGGGGTATTCCTCCTGTTCAAAAAAAAATGCACTGGCGTGCATCTACAATTGCATGTCCATCTGTCGCCGATGTCTCCGTGCCCAGGCGACATCATTAGGGAGAGAACAAGTGTCGCGCCTTGGTCAGCTGCGTAGCCACCTCTCTCATGATCTCCGACAAATATATTCGTGTATTAAAAACATAAAACTAGAAAAAGAAGAACGAATGAAAAGTGTGTTATTTAAAACCATATAATTTTAATACATGGATGTATTTGTTTTTTTGCGGGTAATATATTTGTTGAAACTTGTGAGTGAGGCGGCTACACAGCCGAGTGGAAACTCTAGCCGCAACCCAGTGACGACCAAAGGGATACAACACGACGATCTTTAACTATAGTTAAATGCGATCGATGGACATGCAATTGTAGTTGCACGCCCATGCACTGACGTGCGACTGCAGTTGCGCACGATATGTTGGCATGCAATTGCAGTTTTGTTTGGGCGACGAATGTGGTAAAAAAATAAAACCGACACCCATAAAAATAAAAGTACCAATCAAACTGGTCAAAATAATAAATAGAAAGGACATATTCCGCTTTGCGCAAAATAAGACTGAGATTAGCAAAACATTTTTTCTGAAATGAGATCATTTTGGTTTCACAGTATTATCTAAAAGCACAGAAAAACAAAAATAAAGGTACCAATCGAACCGATTAAAATAATAAATAGAAAATAGGAAAAGGACATATTCCGCTCCATGTAAAATAAGACTGAGATTTAGTAAAAATGTTTTTCTGAAATGAGTTTATTTTTGTTAGCCATGTACTGTATTAATTATAGTTAATCATTAATCTTTTTTTGAGGCAATTAATCTGTTTTTTTAGTAGAACGGTGTGATGGATAGAACGGCTGGGCTGGGTAACTAGTTTGGCTTATGACAAGGCCCATATGCGTGCGACCCCTAGCGCCACCAGAAGGCACGGCACCCTGCCGTGCTTAACAGCACGGTAGAGGAGCCGGTTCCGTTCTGGCCTGCGTGCCACCTTTGTAGGACTTGTTGTAACTGCTGCTCCTAGTATATATTGTAACCAGTGTGATGGAATGAACTACAGAGAGAATTTTATCAACCAACTTGGTATCAGACTCCAGTACCTCATGGCCGAGCACTCCTCCTCCCCGGCCACCAGCTCGGCCACCTCCCCGGGCACCAACCCGGCCACCTCGCCGGGCATCTTCTCCTCGTCGTCGACCAGCGCCGGCACCACTGCCGCCGCCAGCACCCACTCTACCTTCATCTTCGGCACCTCTTCCTCCACCCATAGCGGCTCTTCCCCCTCCATCGGATCTTAGTTCGCCCCACTCTTCTCCTCTCCGGCGCCCCCACTGTCCTTCGCCACCGCACCCTCCCCGCACCCCATTTTCCGCGACAGTATCCAAAACCACATCAAGTTTCTCCTTAATCCTGATGAGCACAACTACCACAAGTGGAAGTCCTTCTTCCTCCTCGTGTTGATCCGCTACGGCGTCGCCCATTTCATCGAACAACCTCTCCCCCCCAACGCCACTGCTCTCCACCGCGAGCTCGACGCCCATCTCGTTCTATGGATCTACTCCACCCTTGCGGACAACCTTGTCGACCACGTCGTCGGTGCCACCACCACCTATGATCTGTGGCATCGCATCCGTGATTACTTCCTGGCCAACCGTGCGGCGCGGTATATGATGCTGAATCGCCAGTACCGCAATCTCAAGCAAGGTGATCTCTCCGTTGCCGAATACGCTCGCCGCATGAAACTCCTCACTGCTGGCCTCGCCGACATCGATCACGCCGTCACCGAGGTCGACCTCACCACTCAGTTTCTCCACGGCATCGACAAACGGCTCGACACCATCCACGTCGTCCTGGGGGATACCGTGCCTCTCCCCCCGTTCGAGACGGTTTTCTCGCGCCTGAAGCTCGCCGAGGAGAACCTCGCTCAGCGCGTCACCGACGAGCCCGTCCCCATCCTCGTCATCACCGGGACCAGTGGCTCCTCCGGCGGCTCCTCCCACCCTCGCCAGGGCGACCGTGTCGACCGCCACACCGAGCGCGGTCCTGGTTTCCCGCAGGGTCGCGGATCTGGCAACCGCCAGGATGGTGATCGCGGCGACCGCGGCGGCCGCGGACGCGGCCGGGGCGACCACGGAGGCCGTGGCACCCCTCCGGCGTACAATCCCTACATGGGTTTTTTCGCCCCCTACGGCATGGCTCTGCCCACCGCGCGGCCTGGCTGGGTTCCTTCGAACTCTGCCGGCGTGCTCGGTCCGCGGCCTGGATCTCATGCTTAGGCGTACCCGATGCAGCTCTCCGGCTTCCCCGCGCCCACTCCCCCACAACCGCCGTCGTGGGATCATCTCGCCATGCTCCAGGCCGCCTACAGCGCTTCCGGCTACCCCAACAACGGCCCGGCTCCATCCGAGTGGTACCTCGACAGCGGCGCCGCCTCCCACGTCACCGGCAACCCTGGTAACCTCACCTTCTCGAATTCTTCTTTAAAGCATCCTTTCTCTAGCATTGTTGTTCGCAATGGCTCCCATTTACCCATTCATGCCACCGGTTCTACCACCCTTCCTCCACATAATTTTCAACTACGTGATGTTCTCTTTTCTCCTACTGTGGTCACAAGTCTTATTTCCGTTCGTCAATTCACCAAAGATAACTCTTGCTCAATTGAATTTTCTCCGTTTGGCTTTCTTGTGAAGGATCTTCGAACCAGGAGGGTACTCATGATCTCCGCTAGCTCCGGCGATCTCTATCCGTTCTTCGGGAATAACAAGACTTGGCGCTCTGCTCTCTCCGCCACCGTCTCCACCGCCGATGTGTGGCATCGTCGGCTCGGCCACCCAAGCCCTCACACCATGTCCTGTCTAGCTTCCCATGATTTTCTCCCTTCATGTAATAAACCAGCGCACCAGCCATGCTCTGCGTGCCAATTAGGACGCCAGCCGCGTCTTCCTTTTTCTTCTTCTAGTAGCCCAACATATGCTCCCTTTGAGCTTATTCATTGTGATTTGTGGACCAGCCCCGTTGTAAGCTTTTCTGGCTATCAATACTACTTAGTTGTACTTGATGATTGCTCCCATTTTTCGTGGTCATTTCCCCTACGCCACAAGTCGGACACCTCCTCCACTCTTCTTCGCTTCTTCACTTTTGTTCGTACCCAATACAATGTAATCATCAAGGCTCTTCAATGCGACAACGGCGGCGAGTTCATCAACTCTACCTTGCGCGCTTTCTTCTCCCTCAATGGCATCACCTATCGGTTCTTCTGTCCTCACATGTCGCCCCAAAACGGCAAGGCTGAACGCCTCCTCCGTACCATGAACGATATCGTGCGCACACTCCTCCTCCAAGCAACCCTCCCCCCCCCCCCCGTTCTGGGTCGAAGCCCTTCATACCGCCACATACCTCCTCAACAGGCGTCCCTCCCGTGCCATCTACGACCGCACTCCATACTACATGCTTCATGGCATTCATCCAACGTACGATCATCTCCGTGTGTTCGGCTGTCTCTGTTTCCCTAACCTTTACGCCACTTCCACCCACAAACTTTCTCCCCGCTCCACTCGATGCGTTTTTCTGGGCTATCCCCTTGAGCATAAAGGGTATCGCTGCTACGATCTCACAACACGACGCGTCATCGTCTCTCGTCACGTTATTTTTGACGAAGCTATTTTTCCATATACACCCGACACACCCTCGGCCACACCATCCCCGCCCGCATCACATCCCACGCGCTTTCTCCTCCCTGACACCGCTGATCCGGTGCCCAGGGCGCCACCTACCTCGTACCGGGCCCTGCCAGAATCCCTTGACGCGATGCCCCCATGCACGCCCACCCCACCTCGCCAGCTGCCCGACAGCCCGACCCACTCCTCCACGCGTCGCTCACCAACTCCCTCCCCCGGCTCCACCACATCCGGCACCCCACCTGCCTCCACCCCACGCGCTTCCTCGGGAACGCCGCCTACCACACCCACCGCGCCACTCCCCTCGGATCACGCACCCACCCAGTCCGTTACCGCGGAACCCGCGCCTGCCACTTCTGCCAGCTGATCCTCCTCGGATCCCGCGACGACCAGACCACCACCTGACCCCACGCCATCTTCCTCAGCTTCCGCGCCAGCCACTCCTATTCAGCCACGTCTACCAGCTCGGGCCAAACCAATTAAACCACCCCATAATTCTCACAAAATGCTTACTCGCGCCAAGTCTGGCTTCTGCCAGCCCAAACGTTTATTTACCACTACCACGTCTTCCATATCTCCTATTCCACCCACATACCGCTCCGCTCTCAAAGACCCCAATTGGCAACATACAATGCGTGAGGAATATGATGCTTTAATCAACAATTCGACTTGGTCTTTGGTTTCCAGGCCTGCAGGTGTCAACGTGGTCACGGGCAAGTGGATTTTTCGCCACAAGTTCCACCCCGATGGTTCTTTGGCGCGCTACAAAGCACGCTGGGTGGTTCGAGGATTCACGCAAAAGGAGGGCGTCGACTACGACGAAACATTCAGTCTGGTCGTCAAACCGGCTACTATTCGTGTCGTGCTCAGCATCGCCACCTCCAGCAATTGGCCCATCCATCAACTCGATGTCAAGAACGCCTTTCTTCATGGTGACCTCAAGGAGATCGTGTATTGTGCTCAACCAGCTGGGTTCGTGGACTCCGCACGGCCTGATCACGTGTGTCTCCTCCGTAAGTCACTTTATGGGCTCAAGCAAGCTCCCCGCACCTGGTTTCATCGCTTTCGGTCGTTCTTGTTGTCCCTTGGTTTTCATGCCTCCAAGAGTGACTCTTCGCTCTTCATTTTCCACCACGGTGCCTCCATTGCTTACCTCCTCGTGTATGTAGATGACATTATCCTCACCGCTAACAACTCACAAACCCTTCACCACATCATCTACTCCCTCAAACAAGAATTCTCCATGTACGATCTTGGTGCTCTCCACCATTTTCTCGGCATCAATGTCACTCCTAACGCTCTCGGCTTGTTCTTATGTCAGCAACAGCATGCCCTCAAAATACTTGACCATGCCAAGATGCTCAACTGTAAACCTGTTTCTACTCCCATTGACACCCACGCTAAGCTATCCGCTCATGCTGGCCACCTGCTAGAAAATCCCACCACCTACCGTAGTCTCGCCGGGGCCCTTCAATACCTTACCCTCACTTGCCCGGGTTTGTCTTATGCGGTTCAGCAGGTTTGCCTCTTCATGCATGCTCCTCGCGACAAACACATGCAGCTCATCAAACGCATCCTTCGCTATCTCCGTGGCACTACTCACTACGGCTTACAGCTCTACAAATCCACCACTCATGATCTTCTGGCATACACGGATGCGGACTGGGCAGGGTGCCCGGACACCCATAAGTCCACCTCTGGATTTTGTGTCTTCCTTGGCCGCAACCTGCTGTCTTGGTCTTCCAAGCGTCAGGCCACCGTATCTCGGCCTAGTGCGGAGGCCGAATACCGTGGAGTGGCAAATTGTGTCGCTGAGTCTTGTTGGTTGCGCCAGTTATTGCATGAGCTGCGTCGACCACCTTCCCATGCCACCGTCGTCTATTGTGACAACGTCAGCGCCTCGTACATTGCTTCCAACCCCGTTCAGCAACAACGCACAAAGCACATCGAGATCGATCTGCATTTTGTCCGGGATCGCGTGCCTCTCGGTGAAGCACGTGTCTTGCATGTACCATCCAGCTCTCAGTTCGCTGACTTGTTCACCAAGGGCCTTCCATCACAAATTTTTCATGAGTTTCGTGCCAACCTTAACGTCCATCCTCATGGAGTTCCGGCTGAGGGGGAGTGTTAACATGTGATGTCATGTATGTATTTGTAATCCATGTATATAGGATCTGAGCCACGTTTTGGCCTGCGTGCCACCTTTGTAGGACTTGTTGTCACGGCTCCTCCTAGTATATATTGTTACCAGTGTGATGGAATGAAATACATAGAGAATTCTATGAACCAACTGGTGGTTGGGGGCGGGGGCGGGGGCGGCGGCGGCGGCAAGGGCACATCGCGTTTGGGGGCGGCGGCGACGAGGGCACACGTCGGACTGGATTTGGGGGCGATTTGGAGGAGAGTTCGGGAGATTTGGGCGGCGTGAGTTGTGAAACTATTCCACATTTTCTTAAGTGTGTGCCAAATTCGTGACTTAAGTACTCTCCTCCACGATCTGATCGTAGAAACTTGATTTTTCTGTCACGTTGATTCTCAACCTCACTCTGAAACTCCTTGAACTTTTCAAAGGTCTTAGACTTGTGTTTCATTAAGTAGACATAGCCATATCTAGTCAAATCATCAGTGAGTGTGAGAACATAACGATATCCTCCGCGAGCCTCAACGCTCATTGGACCGCACACATCAGTATGTATAATTTCCAATAAGTTGGTCGCTCGCTCCATTGTTCCGGAGAACGGAGTCTTGGTCATTTTGCCCATAAGGCATGGTTCGCATGTGTCAAACGATTCATAATCGAGAGACTCTAAAAGTCCATCAGCATGGAGCTTCTTCATGCGCTTGACACCAATGTGACCAAGGCGGCAGTGCCACAAGTATGTGGGACTATCATTATCAACTTTACACCTTTTGGCATTCACACTATGAATATGTGTATTATCACGCACGAGATTCATTAAGAATAAACCATTAACCATCGGAGCATGACCATAAAACATATCACTCATATAAATAGAACAACCATTATTCTCGGATTTAAATGAGTAGCCATCTTGTATTAAACGAGATCCAGATACAATGTTCATGCTCAAACTTGGCACTAAATAACAATTATTGAGGTTTAAAACTAATCCCGTAGGTAAATGTAGAGGTAGCGTGCCGACGGCGATCACATCGACCTTGGAACCATTCCCGACGCGCATCGTCACCTTGTCCTTTGCCAGTCTTCTCTTATTCCGCAGCTCCTGCTGTGAGTTACAAATATGAGCAACAGCACCGGTATCAAATACCCAGGAGCTACTACGAGCACTGGTAAGGTACACACCAATTACATGTATATCACATATACCTTTAGTGTTGCCGGCCTTCTTATCCGCTAAGTACTTGGGGCAATTCCGTTTCCAGTGACCATTTCCCTTGCAATAAAAGCACTCAGTTTCAGGCTTGGGTCCATTCTTTGACTTCTTCCTGGCAACTGATTTACCAGGCGCGGCAACCTCCTTGCCGTCTTTCTTGAAGTTCTTCTTACCCTTGCCTTTCTTGAACTTAGTGGTTTTATTCACCATCAACACTTGATGTTCCTTTTTGATCTCCACCTCCGCGGATTTCAGCATTGAATACAACTCGGGAATGGTCTTTTCCATCCCCTGCATGTTGTAGTTCATCACGAAGCTTTTGTAGCTAGGTGGGAGCGACTGAAGGATTCTGTCAATGACCGCCTCATCCGGAAGATTAACTTCCAGCTGAGTCAAGCGGTTGTGCAACCCAGACATCTTGAGTATGTGTTCACTGACAGAGCTATTTTCCTCCATTTTGCAGCTAAAGAACTTGTCCCGGCAGCGCGCGCTTTCACCTCTGGCGGGCTTTCTCTCGGTAGCGCGCGCTTTGGCCCAATTTTATTTTGGTCTAGTGTCATGGGCCATGGTTACTTGTCCCGGCAGTAAATGCGCCATGGTTACTTGTCCCGGCAGATAATGCGCCCTTCGGTGTGGACACGATTGCCGGCAGTTTATATGCCCTTATTGGCCAAGTCCTACCGGCAGTGTTTCTGCCCTGAAGTACTTCTACTGGTAGTAATAAGTTTCCCGGCAGATCATTCGCCGTTATTCACATACTTCTCCCGGCAGTTAATTGCCCCCAATTAAGTGTTGTGGTGTAGTGGCACTTTATATGAAAGTTTTTTATTATATCCATCTTGGATGCCCATCATATTAGGACTAAATTCATAACCAAAGCAAATTACCATGCTATTCTAAAAGACTCTCAAAATAATATAAGTGAAGCACTGAGAGTTCATCAATTTCTTCAAAAATAAAACTACCATCATGCTTTAAAAAGATATAAGTGAAGCACTAGAGCCAATGACAAACTACTCCAAAAGATATAAGTGAAGATCAATGAGTAGTTGAATAATTATGTAACTATAAGAAGACTCTCTAACATTTAAGAATTTTAGATCTTGGTATTTTATTCAAACATCAAGCAAAACAAAAGAAAATAAAATGATGCTCCAAGCAAAACACATATCATGTGGTGAATAAAAATATAGCTCCAAGTAAAGTTACAGATGAATGAAGACGAAAGAGGGGATGCCATCCGGGGCATCCGCAAGCTTAGGCTCTTGGTTGTCCTTGAACATTGCCTTGGGGTGCCTTGGGCATCCCCAAGCATAGGTTCTTGCTGAAGGAAATATGCCCTAGAGGCAATAATAAAGTTATTATTTATTTCCTTATATCATGATAAATGTTTATTATTCATGCTAGAATTGTATTAACCGGAAACATAATACATGTGTGAATACATAGACAAACAGAGTGTCACTAGTATGCCTCTACTTGACTAGCTCGTTGATCAAAGATGGTTAAGTTTCCTAGCCATAGACATGAGTTGTCATTTGATTAATGGGATCACATCATTAGGAGAATGATGTGATTGACTTGACCCATTCCGTTAGCTTAGCACCCGATCATTTAGTATGTTGCTATTGCTTTCTTCATGACTTATACATGTTCCTATGACTATGCGATTATGCAACTCCCGTTTACCGGAGGAACACTTTGTGTGCTACCAAACGTCAGAACATAACTGGGTGATTATAAAGGTGCTCTACAGGTGTCTCCAAAGGTACATGTTGGGTTGGCGTATTTCGAGATTAGGATTTGTCACTCCGATTGTCGGAGAGGTATCTCTGGGCCCTCTTGGTAATGCACATCACATAAGCCTTGCAAGCATTGCAACTAATATGTTAGTTGTGAGATGATGTATTACGGAACGAGTAAAGAGACTTGCCGGTAACGAGATTGAACTAGGTATTGAGATACCGACGATCGAATCTTGGGCAAGTAACGTACCGATGACAAAGGGAACAACGTATGTTGTTATGCGGTCTGACCGATAAAGATCTTCGTAGAATATGTAGGAGCCAATATGAGCATCCAGATTCCGCTATTGGTTATTGACCGGAGACATGTCTCGGTCATGTCTACATTGTTCTCGAACCGTAGGGTCCGCACGCTTAAGGTTTCGAACAGTTATATTATGAGTTTATGAGTTTTGATGTACCGAAGGAGTTCGGAGTCCCGGATGAGATCAGGGACATGACGAAGAGTCTCGAAATGGTTGAGACGTAAAGATCGATATATTGGACGACTATATTCGGACATCGGAAAGGTTCTGAATGGTTCGGGTATTTTTCGGAGTACCGGGGAGTTACGGGAATACGGGGGAGAAGTATTGGGCCTTATTGGGCCATACGGGAAAGAGAGAGGGGCTGCCTAGGGCAGGCCGCGCCCCCCCAAGGCCTAGTCCGAATTGGACTAGTGGGAGGGGCTGCGCCCCCTCCTTCTTTCCCTTCTCTTTTCCCCTTCCTTGTCTCCTACTCCTACTACATGGAAGGACTCCTAGTTGGACTAGGAAAGGGGGAATCCTACTCCCGGTGGGAGTAGGACTCCCTAGGGCGCGCCATAGAGAGGGCCGGCCCTCCCCTCCTCCACTACTTTATATACGGGGGCAGGGGGCACCCCATAGACACACAAGTTGATCTTCGTGATCGTTCCTTAGCCGTGTGCGGTGCCCCCCTCCACGATATTACACCTCGGTCATATTGTAGCGGTGCTTAGGCGAAGCCCTGCGACGGTTGAACATCAAGATCGTCACCACGCCGTCGTGCTGACGGAACTCCTCCCCGAAGCTTTGCTGGATCGGAGCCCGGGGAGCGTCATCGAGCTGAACGTGTGCCAAGAACTCGGAGGTGCCGGAGTAACTGTGCTTGGATCGGTTGGATCGAGAAGACGTACGACTACTTCCTCTATGTTGCGTCAATGCTTCCGCTTCGGTCTACGAGGGTACGTAGACAACACTCTCCCCTCTTGTTGCTATGCATCACCATGATGTTGCGTGTGCGTAGGAATTTTTTTGAAATTACTACGTTCCCCAACAGTGGTATCCGAGCCAGGTTTTTATGGTTTGATGTTATTTGCACGAGTAGAACACAAGTGAGTTGTGGGCGATATAAGTCATACTGCCTACCAGCATGTCATACTTTGGTTTGGCGGTATTGTTGGATGAAGCGGCCCAGACCGACATTACGCGTACGCTTACGCGAGACTGGTTCTACCGCCGTGCTTTGCACACAGGTGGCTGGCGGGTGTCAGTTTCTCCAACTTTAGTTGAACCGAGTGTGAGCTTGATCTGAAGTATCTTGATCTGAAGTATCTTGATCATCATCATTAACCTCCTCTCTAATTGGAGCAGGCACCACAGGAACATTTTCCTGCGCTGCGCTATTCTCTGTTTCAAGAGGCAGTACTTCATCAAGCTCCACTTTCCTCCCACTTACTTCTTTCGAGAGAAACTCTTTCCCCAGAAAGGTTCCTTTCTTGGCAACAAAGATCTTGCCCTCGGATCTTAAGTAGAAGGTATACCCTATGGTTTCCTTAGGGTATCCTATGAAGACGCATTTTTCCGATTTGGGTTCGAGCTTTTCAGGTTGAAGTTTCTTGACATAAGCATCGCATCCCCAAACTTTTAGAAACGACAGCTTAGGTTTCTTCCCAAACCACAATTCATACGGTGTCGTCTCAACGGATTTCGACGGTGCCCTATTTAAAGTGAATGCGGCTGTCTCTAGAGCATATCCCCAAAATGATAGCGGTAAATCGGTAAGAGACATCATAGATCGCACCATATCCAATAAAGTGCGATTACGACGTTCGGACACACCATTACGCTGAGGTGTTCCAGGCGGCGTGAGTTGTGAAACTATTCCACATTTTCTTAAGTGTGTGCCAAATTCGTGACTTAAGTACTCTCCTCCACGATCTGATCGTAGAAACTTGATTTTTCTGTCACGTTGATTCTCAACCTCACTCTGAAACTCCTTGAACTTTTCAAAGGTCTTAGACTTGTGTTTCATTAAGTAGACATAGCCATATCTACTCAAATCATCAGTGAGTGTGAGAACATAACGATATCCTCCGCGAGCCTCAACGCTCATTGGACCGCACACATCAGTATGTATAATTTCCAATAAGTTGGTCGCTCGCTCCATTGTTCCGGAGAACGGAGTCTTGGTCATTTTGCCCATAAGGCATGGTTCGCATGTGTCAAACGATTCATAATCGAGAGACTCTAAAAGTCCATCAGCATGGAGCTTCTTCATGCGCTTGACACCAATGTGACCAAGGCGGCAGTGCCACAAGTATGTGGGACTATCGTTATCAACTTTACACCTTTTGGCATTCACACTATGAATATGTGTATTATCACGCACGAGATTCATTAAGAATAAACCATTAACCATCGGAGCATGACCATAAAACATATCACTCATATAAATAGAACAACCATTATTCTCGGATTTAAATGAGTAGCCATCTCGTATTAAACGAGATCCAGATACAATGTTCATGCTCAAACTTGGCACTAAATAACAATTATTGAGGTTTAAAACTAATCCCGTAGGTAAATGTAGAGGTAGCGTGCCGACGGCGATCACATCGACCTTGGAACCATTCCCGACGCGCATCGTCACCTTGTCCTTTGCCAGTCTTCTCTTATTCCGCAGCTCCTGCTGTGAGTTACAAATATGAGCAACAGCACCGGTATCAAATACCCAGGAGCTACTACGATCACTGGTAAGGTACACATCAATTACATGTATATCACATATACCTTTAGTGTTGCCGGCCTTCTTATCCGCTAAGTACTTGGGGCAATTCCGTTTCCAGTGACCATTTCCCTTGCAATAAAAGCACTCAGTTTCAGGCTTGGGTCCATTCTTTGACTTCTTCCTGGCAACTGATTTACCAGGCGCGGCAACCTCCTTGCCGTCTTTCTTGAAGTTCTTCTTACCCTTGCCTTTCTTGAACTTAGTGGTTTTATTCACCATCAACACTTGATGTTCCTTTTTGATCTCCACCTCCGCGGATTTCAGCATTGAATACAACTCGGGAATGGTCTTTTCCATCCCCTGCATGTTGTAGTTCATCACGAAGCTTTTGTAGCTAGGTGGGAGCGACTGAAGGATTCTGTCAATGACCGCCTCATCCGGAAGATTAACTTCCAGCTGAGTCAAGCGGTTGTGCAACCCAGACATCTTGAGTATGTGTTCACTGACAGAGCTATTTTCCTCCATTTTGCAGCTAAAGAACTTGTCCCGGCAGCGCGCGCTTTCACCTCTGGCGGGCTTTCTCTCGGTAGCGCGCGCTTTGGCCCAATTTTATTTTGGTCTAGTGTCATGGGCCATGGTTACTTGTCCCGGCAGTAAATGCGCCATGGTTACTTGTCCCGGCAGATAATGCGCCCTTCGGTGTGGACACGATTGCCGGCAGTTTATATGCCCTTATTGGCCAAGTCCTACCGGCAGTGTTTCTGCCCTGAAGTACTTCTACTGGTAGTAATAAGTTTCCCGGCAGATCATTCGCCGTTATTCACATACTTCTCCCGGCAGTTAATTGCCCCCAATTAAGTGTTGTGGTGTAGTGGCACTTTATATGAAAGTTTTTTATTATATCCATCTTGGATGCCCATCATATTAGGACTAAATTCATAACCAAAGCAAATTACCATGCTATTCTAAAAGACTCTCAAAATAATATAAGTGAAGCACTGAGAGTTCATCAATTTCTTCAAAAATAAAACTACCATCATGCTTTAAAAAGATATAAGTGAAGCACTAGAGCCAATGACAAACTACTCCAAAAGATATAAGTGAAGATCAATGAGTAGTTGAATAATTATGTAACTATAAGAAGACTCTCTAACATTTAAGAATTTTAGATCTTGGTATTTTATTCAAACATCAAGCAAAACAAAAGAAAATAAAATGATGCTCCAAGCAAAACACATATCATGTGGTGAATAAAAATATAGCTCCAAGTAAAGTTACAGATGAATGAAGACGAAAGAGGGGATGCCATCCGGGGCATCCGCAAGCTTAGGCTCTTGGTTGTCCTTGAACATTGCCTTGGGGTGCCTTGGGCATCCCCAAGCATAGGTTCTTGCTGAAGGAAATATGCCCTAGAGGCAATAATAAAGTTATTATTTATTTCCTTATATCATGATAAATGTTTATTATTCATGCTAGAATTGTATTAACCGGAAACATAATACATGTGTGAATACATAGACAAACAGAGTGTCACTAGTATGCCTCTACTTGACTAGCTCGTTGATCAAAGATGGTTAAGTTTCCTAGCCATAGACATGAGTTGTCATTTGATTAATGGGATCACATCATTAGGAGAATGATGTGATTGACTTGACCCATTCCGTTAGCTTAGCACCCGATCGTTTAGTATGTTGCTATTGCTTTCTTCATGACTTATACATGTTCCTATGACTATGCGATTATGCAACTCCTGTTTACCGGAGGAACACTTTGTGTGCTACCAAACGTCAGAACATAACTGGGTGATTATAAAGGTGCTCTACAGGTGTCTCCAAAGGTACATGTTGGGTTGGCGTATTTCGAGATTAGGATTTGTCACTCCGATTGTCGGAGAGGTATCTCTGGGCCCTCTCGGTAATGCACATCACATAAGCCTTGCAAGCATTGCAACTAATATGTTAGTTGTGAGATGATGTATTACGGAACGAGTAAAGAGACTTGCCGGTAACGAGATTGAACTAGGTATTGAGATACCGACGATCGAATCTTGGGCAAGTAACGTACCGATGACAAAGGGAACAACGTATGTTGTTATGCGGTCTGACCGATAAAGATCTTCGTAGAATATGTAGGAGTCAATATGAGCATCTAGATTCCGCTATTGGTTATTGACCGGAGACATGTCTCGGTCATGTCTACATTGTTCTCGAACCGTAGGGTCCGCACGCTTAAGGTTTCGAACAGTTATATTATGAGTTTATGAGTTTTGATGTACCGAAGGAGTTCGGAGTCCCGGATGAGATCAGGGACATGACGAAGAGTCTCGAAATGGTTGAGACGTAAAGATCGATATATTAGACGACTATATTCGGACATCGGAAAGGTTCTGAATGGTTCGGGTATTTTTCGGAGTACCGGGGAGTTACGGGAATACGGGGGAGAAGTATTGGGCCTTATTGGGCCATACGGGAAAGAGAGAGGGGCTGCCTAGGGCAGGCCGCGCGCCCCCCAAGGCCTAGTCCGAATTGGACTAGTGGGAGGGGCTGCGCCCCCTCCTTCTTTCCCTTCTCTTTTCCCCTTCCTTGTCTCCTACTCCTACTACATGGAAGGACTCCTAGTTGGACTAGGAAAGGGGGAATCCTACTCCCGGTGGGAGTAGGACTCCCTAGGGCGCGCCATAGAGAGGGCCGGCCCTCCCCTCCTCCACTACTTTATATACGGGGGCAGGGGGCACCCCATAGACACACAAGTTGATCTTCGTGATCGTTCCTTAGCCGTGTGCGGTGCCCCCCTCCACGATATTACACCTCGGTCATATTGTAGCGCTGCTTAGGCGAAGCCCTGCGACGGTTGAACATCAAGATTGTCACCACGCCGTCGTGCTGACGGAACTCCTCCCCGAAGCTTTGCTGGATCGGAGCCCGGGGAGCGTCATCGAGCTGAACGTGTGCCAAGAACTCGGAGGTGCCGGAGTAACTGTGCTTGGATCGGTTGGATCGAGAAGACGTACGAGTACTTCCTCTACGTTGCGTCAACGCTTCCGCTTCGGTCTACGAGGGTACGTAGACAACACTCTCCCCTCTCGTTGCTATGCATCACCATGATGTTGCGTGTGCATAGGAATTTTTTTGAAATTACTACGTTCCCCAACAGTGGCATCCGAGCCAGGTTTTTATGGTTTGATGTTATTTGCACGAGTAGAACACAAGTGAGTTGTGGGCGATATAAGTCATACTGCCTACCAGCATGTCATACTTTGGTTTGGCTGTATTGTTGGATGAAGCGGCCTAGACCGACATTACGCGTACGCTTACGCGAGACTGGTTCTACCGCCGTGCTTTGCACACAGGTGGCTGGCGGGTGTCAGTTTCTCCAACTTTAGTTGAACCGAGTGTGGCTACGCCCGGTCCTTGCGAAGGTTAAAACGGCATCAACTTGACAAACTATCGTTGTGGTTTTGATGCGTAGGTGAGATTGGTTCTTGCTTAAGCCCGTAGCAGCCACGTAAAACTTGCAACAAACAAAGTAGAGGACGTCTAACTTGTTTTTGCAGGGCATGTTGTGATGTGATATGGTCAAGGCATGATGCTAAATTTTATTGTATGAGATGATCATGTTTTGTAACTGAGTTATCAGCAACTGGCAGGAGCCCATATGGTTGTCGCTTTATTGTA
Source organism: Aegilops umbellulata (assembly GCA_032464435.1). NCBI lineage: Eukaryota > Viridiplantae > Streptophyta > Magnoliopsida > Poales > Poaceae > Aegilops > Aegilops umbellulata. The sequence goes on along the minus strand of CP136056.1, from coordinate 469,016,689 downwards.
TGCAATGCAATCGCCCTGTAATGCTTTACTTTATCACTAAGCGGCAGCGATAGTCGTAGAAGCATAAGATTGGCGAGACGACAACGATGCTACGATGGAGATCAAGGTGTCGCGCCGGTGACGATGGTGATCATGACGGTGCTTCGGAGATGGAGATCACAGGCACAAGATGATGATGGCCATATCATATCACTTATATTGATTGCATGTGATGTTTATCTTTTTATGCATCTTATCTTGCTTTGGTTGACGGTAGCATTATAAGGTGATCTCTCACTAAATTATCAAGAAGTGTTCTCCCTGAGTATGCATCGTTGCCAAAGTTCGTCGTGCCCAGACACCACGTGATGATCGGGTGTGATAAGCTCTACGTCCATCTACAATAGGTGCAAGCCAGTTTTGCACACGCAGAATACTCGGGTTATACTTGATGAGCCTAGCATATGCAGATATGGCCTCGGAACACGGAGACCGAAAGGTCGAGCGTGAATCATATAGTAGATATGATCAACACAATGATGTTCACCATTGAAAACTAATCCATTTCACGTGATGATCGGTTATGGTTTAGTTGATTTGGATCACGTGATCACTTAGAGGACTAGAGAGATGTCTATCTAAGTGGGAGTTCTTAAGTAATATGATTAATTGAACTTTAATTTATCATGAACTTAGTCCTGGTAGTATTAGCATATCTATGTTGTAGATCAAGAGCTCGCGTTGTTGCTTCCCTGTGTTTATTTTGATATGTTCCTAGAGAAAATTGTGTTGAAAAGATGTTAGTAGCAATGATGCGGATTGGATCCGTGATCTGAGGTTTATCCTCATTGCTGCACAGAAGAATTATGTCCTTGATGCACCGCTAGGTGACAGACCTATTGCAGGAGCAGATGCAGACGTTATGGACGTTTGGCTAGCTCAATATGATGACTACTTGATAGTTTAGTGCACCATGCTTAATGGCTTAGAATCGGGACTTCAAAGACGTTTTGAACGTCATGGACCATATGTGATGTTCCAGGAGTTGAAGTTAATATTTCAAGCAAATACCCGAGTTGAGAGATATGAAGTCTCCAACAAGTTCTATAGCTAAAAGATGGAGGAGAATCGCTCAACTAATGAGCATGTGCTCAGATTGTCTGGGTACTACAATCGCTTGAATCAAGTGGGAGTTAATCTTCTAGATAAGATAGTGATTGACAGAATTCTCTAGTCACCATCACCAAGTTAGTAGAACTTCGTGATGAACTATAGTATGCAAGGGATGACGAAAATGACTCCCGAGCTTTTCATGATGATAAATCGATGAAGGTAGAAATCAAGAAAGAGCATCAAGTGTTGATGGTTGACAAGATCACTAGTTTCAAGAAAGGGGCAAAGGAAAAAGGGGAACGTCAAGAAGAACAGCAAGCAAGTTGCTGCTCAAGTGAAGAATCCCAAGTCTGGTCCTAAGCCTGAGACTAAGTACTTCTACTGCAGAGGGACTGGTCACTGGAAGCAGAACTACCCCAAGTGATTGGCGGATAAGAAGGATGGCAAAGTGAACATAAGTATATTTGATATACATGTTATTGATGTGTACTTTACTAGTGTTTATAGCAACCCCTCAGTATTTGATACTAGTTCAGTTGCTAAGATTAGTAACTCGAAACGGGAGTTGCAGAATAAACAGAGACTAGTTAAGGGTGAAGTTACGATGTGTGTTGGAAGTGGTTCCAAGATTGATATGATCATCATCGCACACTCCCTATACTTTCGAGATTAGTGTTGAACCTAAATAAGTGTTATTTGGTGTTTGCGTTGAGCATGAATATGATTTGATCATGTTTATTGTAATACGGTTATTCATTTAAGTAAGAGAATAAATTGTTGTTCTGTTTACATGAATAAAACTTTATATGGTTACACACCCAATGAAAATAGTTCATTGGATCTCAATCATAGTAATACACATATTCATAATATTGAAACCAAAAGATGCAAAGTTAATAATGATAGTGCAACTTATTTGTGGCACTGCCGTTTAGGTCATATTGGTGTAAAGCGCATGAAGAAACTCCATGCTAATGGGATTTTGGAATCACTTGATTATGAATCACTTGATGCTTGCGAACCATGCCTTATGGGCAAGATGACTAAAGACTCCGTTCTCCGGAACAATGGAGCGAGCAACTGACTTATTGGAAATAATACATACTGATGTATGCGATCCGATGAATGTTGAAGCTCGCGGCGGGTATCATTATTTTCTGACCTTCACATATGATTTGAGCAGATATGAGTATATCTACTTGATGAAACATAAGTCTGAAACATTTGAAAAGTTCAAAGAATTTCAGAGTGAAGTGGAAAATCATCATGACAAGAAAATAAAGTTTCTACGATCTGATCGTGGAGAAGAGTATTTGAGTTACGAGTTTGGTCTTTAGTTAAAACAAAGTGAAATAGTTTCACTACTCACGCCACCTGGAACACCACAGCATAATGGTGTGTCCGAACGTCATAACCGTACTTTATTGGATATAGTGCAATCTATGATGTTTCTTACCGATTTACCACTATCGTTTTTGGGGTTACGCATTAGAGACAGCTGCATTCACGAAAAAAGGGCACCATCTAAATCCGTTGAGACGACACTGTATGAACTGTGGTTTGGCAAGAAACCAAAGTTGTCGTTTCTTAAAGTTTGGGGTTGTGATGCTTATGTGAAAAAGTTTCATCCTGATAAGCTCAAACCCAAATCGGAGAAATGTGTCTTCATAGGATACCCAAAGGAGACAGATGGGTACACCTTCTATCACAGATCCGAAGGCAAGATATTCATTGCTTAGAATGGATCCTTTCTAGAGAAGGAGTTTCTCTCGAAAGAAGTGAGTGGGAGGAAAGTAGAACTTGATGAGGAAACTGTACCTGCTCCCTTATTGGAAAGTAGTTCATCACAGAAATCTGTTCCTGTGACTACTACACCAATTAGCGAGGAAGCTAATGATGATGATCATGTAACTTCAGATCAAGTTACTACCGAATCTCGTAGGTAAACCAGAGTGAGATCCGCACCAGAGTGGTACGGTAATCCTGTTCTGGAAGTCATGTTACTAGACCATGACAAACTTGCGAACTATGAGGAAGCAATGATGAGCCCAGATTCCGCGAAATGGTTTGAGGCCATGAAATCTGAGATATGATCCATGTATGAGAACAAAGTATGGACTTTGATGGATTTGCCCAATGATCGGCAAGCCATAGAACATAAATGGATCTTCAAGAGGAAGACGGACGCTGATAGTAGTGTTACTATCTACAAAGCTAGAATTGTCGCAAAAGGTTTTCGACAAGTTCAAGGTGTTGACTACGATGAGAGTTTCTCACTCGTATTTATTCTTAAGTCTGTCCGAATCATGTTAGCAATTGCCGCATTTTATGAAATCTAGCAAATGGATAAACAAAACTGCATTCCTTAATGGATTTATTAAAGAAGAGTTGTATACGATGCAACTAGAAGGTTTTGTCGATCCTAAAGGTGTTAACTAAATGTGCAAGCTCCAGCGATCCATCTATGGACTGGTGCAAGCATCTCGGAGTTGGAATATAGGCTTTGATGAGTTGATCAAAGCATATAGTTTTATACAGACTTGCGGTGAAACCTGTATTTACAAGAAAGTGAGTGGGAGCACTACAGCATTTCTGATAAGTATATGTAAATGACATATTGTTGATCGGAAATAATGTAGAATTGTTCTGCAAAGCATAAAGGAGTATTTGAAAGGAGTTTTTTTTGAAGAAGGACCTCGGTAAAGCTGCTTACATATTGAGCATCAAGATCTATAGAGATAGATCAAAACGCTTGATAAGTTTTTTTCAATGAGTACATACCTTGACAAGACTTTGAAGTAGTTCAAAATGGAACAGTCAAAGAAAGAGTTCTTACCTGTGTTACAAGGTGTGACTCAAAGCCCGACCACGACAGAAGATAGAAAGAGAATGAAAGTCATTCCCTATGCCTCAGCCATAGATTCTATAAAGTATGCCATGCTGTGTACCAGATCTATTGTATACCCTACACTGATTTTGGCAAGGGAGTACAATAGTGATCTAGGAGTAGATCACTGGACATCGGTCAAAATTATCCTTAGTGGAATAAGGATATGTTTCTCGATTATGGACGTGACTAAAAGGTTCGTCGTAAAAGGTTACGTCGATGCAAGTTTTGACACTGATCCAGATGATTCTAAATCTCAATCTGGATGCATATTGAAAGTGGGAGAAATTAGCTAGAGTAGCTCCATGCAGAGCATTGTTGACATAGAAATTTGCAAAATACATGTGGATCTGAATGTGGCAGACCCGTTGACTAAACTTATCTCACAAGCAAAACATGATCACACCTTAGTACTCTTTGGGTGTTAATCACATAGCGATGTGAACTAGATTACTGACTCTAGTAAACCCTTTGAGTGTTGGTCACATGATGATGTGAACTATGGGTGTTAATCACATGATGATGTGAACTATTGATGTTAAATCACATGGCGATGTGATCTAGATTATTGACTCTAGTGCAAGTGGGAGACTGAAGGAAATATGCCCTAGAGGCAATAATAAAGTTATTATTTATTTCCTTATATCATGATAAATGTTTATTATTCATGCTAGAATTGTATTAACCGGAAACATAATACATGTGTGAATACATAGACAAATAGAGTGTCACTAATATGCCTCTACTTGACTAGCTCGTTGATCAAAGATGGTTAAGTTTCCTAGCCATAGACATGAGTTGTCATTTGATTAATGGGATCACATCATTAGGAGAATGATGTGATTGACTTGACCCATTCCGTTAGCTTAGCACCCGATCGTTTAGTATGTTGCTATTGCTTTCTTCATGACTTATACATGTTCCTATGACTATGAGATTATGCAACTCCCGTTTACCGGAGGAACACTTTGTGTGCTACCAAACGTCACAACATAACTGGGTGATTATAAAGGTGCTCTACAAGTGTCTCCAAAGGTACATGTTGGGTTGGCGAATTTCGAGATTAGGATTTTTCACTCCGATTGTCGGAGAGGTATCTCTGGGCCCTCTCGGTAATGCACATCACATAAGCCTTGCAAGCATTGCAACTAATATGTTAGTTGTGAGATGATGTATTACGGAACGAGTAAAGAGACTTGCCGGTAACGAGATTGAACTAGGTATTGAGATACCGGCGATCGAATCTCGGGCAAGTAACATACCGATGACAAAGGGAACAACGTATGTTGTTATGCGGTCTGACCGATAAAGATCTTTGTAGAATATGTAGGAGCCAATATGAGCATCCAGGTTCCGCTATTGGTTATTGACTGGAGACATGTCTCGGTCATGTCTACATTGTTCTCGAACCGTAGGGTCCGCACGCTTAAGGTTTCGATGACAGTTATATTATGAGTTTATGAGTTTTGATGTACCGAAGGAGTTCGGAGTCCTGGATGAGATCGGGGACATGACGAGGAGTCTCGAAATGGTCGAGATGTAAAGATCGATATATTGGACGACTATATTCGGACATCGGAAAGGTTCTGAATGGTTCGGGTATTTTTCGGAGTACCGGGGAGTTATGGGAATACGGGGGAGAAGTATTGGGCCTTATTGGGCCATACGGGAAAGAGAGAGGGGCTGCCTAGGGCAGGCCGCGCGCCCTCCCAAGGCCTAGTCCGAATTGGACTAGGGGGAGGGGCTGCGCCCCCTCCTTCCTTCCCTTCTCTTTTCCTCTTCCTTGTCTCCTACTCCTACTACATGGAAGGACTCCTAGTTGGACTAGGAAAGGGGGAATCCTACTCCCGGTGGGAGTAGGACTCCCTAGGGCGCGCCATAGAGAGGGCCGGCCCTCCCCTCCTCCACTACTTTATATACGGGGCCATGGGGCACCCCATAGACACACAAGTTGATCTTCGTGATCGTTCCTTAGCCGTGTGCGGTGCCCCCCTCCACGATATTACACCTCGGTCATATTGTAGCGGTGCTTAGGCGAAGCCCTGCGACGGTTGAACATCAAGATCGTCACCACGCCGTCGTGCTGACGGAACTCCTCCCCAAAGCTTTGCTGGATCGGAGCCCGGGGAGCATCATCGAGCTGAATGTGTGCCAAGAACTCGGAGGTGCCGGAGTAACGGTGCTTGGATCGGTTGGATCAGGAAGACGTACGACTACTTCCTCTACGTTGTGTCAACGCTTCCGCTTCGGTCTACGAGGGTACGTAGACAACACTCTCCCCTCTCGTTGCTATGCATCACCATGATCTTGCGTGTGCGTAGGAAATTTTTTGAAATTACTACGTTCCCCAACACTTGCCACTCCTTATTCCATAGTCCATCGAATCTTTACCCAAAACTTGAAAACTTCACAACACAAAACTCAACAGAAAATTCGTAAGCTTCGTTAGTATAAGAAAATAAATCACCACTTTTGGTACTGTTGTGAACTCATTCTAAATTCATATTGGTGTAATATCTAATGCATTCCAACTTCTCTATGGTTCATACCCTCCGATACTACTCACAGATTCATCAAAATAAGCAAACAACACATAGAAAATAGAATTTGTCAAAAACAGAACAGTTTGTAGTTATCTATAACTCTCGAATACTTATGTAACTCCAAAAATCCTGAGATATTAGGAAGTCCTAAGAAATTTTCTTATTAATCTCACGCAAAAAGAATCAACTTAAAATCACGCTTCTGTGAGTTATTAAAATTATTTTCGTGAGCGCAAAAGTTTCTGTTTTTCAGCAAGATCAAATCAACTATTACCGTAAGCCATCCCAAAGGTCTTACTTCGCACTTTATTGAAACAAAAGCTATAAAACATGATTACTACATTATCTTAATCATGTGAACACACAAAAAAAGTTGGGGTAAATATTGGGTTGTCTCCCAACAAGCGCTTTTCTTTACTACCTTTTTAGCTAGGCATGATGAATTCAATGATGCTCACATAAAATATAAGAATTGAAACATAAAGAGAGCATCATGAAGAATATAACTAGCACATTTAAGCCTAACCCACTTCCTATGCATAGGGATTCTGTGAGCAAACAACTTATGGGAACAATAATCAACTAGCATAGGAAGGCAAATCAAGCATAACTTCAAGATTTTCAACACATAGAGAGAAACCTTGATATTATTGCAATTCCTACAAGCATATATTACTCCCTCATAATAATTTTCAGTAGCATCATGAATGAATTCAACAATATAACTATCACATAAAGCACTATTTTCATGATGCACAAGCATAGAATTTTTTATTACTCTCCACATAAGAATTTTTTTTCTCATGAATAGTAGTGGGAGCAAAATCAACAAAATAACTATGAGGTGAGGCATAATCCAATTGAAAATTAAAATCATGACAAAAAGTTTCATGGTTATCTTTATTCTTTATAGCATACGTGTCATCACAATAATCATCATAAATAGGAGGCATGCTTTCATCATAATAGTTTTGCTCATCAAAACAGCAAGGTAGAAAGTGGTAAAAGTGAGCGAAAACGGTATTGCAATGCTAGGAAACAAGGCCTAGGGTTCATACTTTCACTAATGCAAGTTCTCTCAACAATAATAACATAATTGGATCATATAACTATCCCTCAACATGCGACAAAGAGTCACTCCAAAGTCACTAATAGCGGAGAACAAACGAAGAGATTATAGTAGAGTATGAAACCACCTCAAAGTTATCCTTTCCGATCGATCTATTCAAGAGTCCATAGTAAAATAACACGAAGCTATTCTTTTCCGTTCGATCTATCTTAGAGTTCATACTAGAATAACACCTTAAGACACAAATCAACCAAAACCCTAATGTCACCTAGATACTCCAATGTCACCTCAAGTATCTGTGGGTATGATTATACGATATGCATCACAAATCTCAGATTCATCTATTCAAAACAACACAAAGTACTTCAAAGAGTGCCCCAAAGTTTCTACCGGAGAGTCAAGATGAAAACGTGTGCCAACCCCTATGCATAAGTTCACAAGGTCACTGAACCCGCAAGTTGATCACCAAAACATACATCAAGTAGATCACGTGAATATCCCATTGTCACCATAGGTAAGCACATGCAATACATACATCAAGTGTTCTCAAATCCTTAAAGACTCAATCCGATAAGATAACTTCAAAGGGAAAACTCAATCCATTACAAGAGAGTAGTGGGGGAGAAACATCATAAAATCCAACTATAATAGCAAAGCTCGCGATACATCAATATCATGCCACATTAAGAACAAGAGAGAGAGAGAGAGATTAAACACATAGCTACTGGTACATACCCTCAGCCCCGAGGGTGAACTACTCCCTCCTCGTCATGGAGAGCGCCGGGATGATGAAGATGGCCACCAGTGATGGATCCCCCCTCCGGCAGGGTGCCGGAACAGGGTCCCGATTGGTTTTTGGTGGCTACAGAGGCTTGCGGTGGCGGAACTCCCGGTCTAGGTTATTTTCTGGAAGTTTGGGTAGATATAAGAGGTGTTGGTGTTGGGAACAAGTCAGGGGGTCCACGAGGCGGCCATGAGGTAGGGGGCGTGCCCAGGGGGTAGGGTGCGCCCCACCCTCGTGGTGGCCTCAGGACTCTTCTGGTCCATATCCGATACTCCGTGGGTTTCTTTTGGTCAAAAACAATCTTCGTGGAATTTCAGGTCAATTGGACTCCGTTTGGTATTCCTTTTCTGCGATACTCAAAAACAAGGAAAAAACAGAAACTGGCACTCGGCTCTAGGTTAATAGGTTAGTCCCAAAAATCATATAAAACAGCATATAAATGCATATAAAACATCCAAGATTGATAATATAGTAGCATGGAACAATCAAAAATTATAGATACGTTGGAGATGTATCAGATCCTAGAAACGTTTTGATCTCCACGTATATTGCAGACGTTTGGCTTTCGCAAACCGTGTGCAGTGTAATCCCTAATTAATCTCTAATTTAAAAATCACATGTTTTGAATTTGAAAGTAGGCAATCACTTATTTCATATCCAACCATGTTTATTACAAATATAGGTTCAACCACGAATCCATAATTTGATGCACAGGTACATATACGAAAGAACTACAGAAGCACCAAGTAAAGAATGATGAACCCCAGTTGTACTAAAGACTATAAAGAGAGAGGCGAAAGACATTCTGGTTGCTGGAGAAGGTGAAGCGGAATGCCCATATTGTGCCCTCCTCCATGCATAATGGGCTCACGACTCTAGACCAACCCCTTGTGATGGCTGCTCGTCCATCCTTCACTGTCTTCATTAGGACTTCTCGATGCTCATTGTAGTCTGGATGAAATACTTTAACCTTCATTGCGTGTCCATCAATCATGTACTTTGCGAGGTAATCTTGAGTGAACTGCTTCAGGAACCACTGGGAACGAAAAAGATTCAGACACTGTTGTCTAACAACTCATTATGGGCAGTAAAAAGAGAAGGTTGTAGAGTTTGTAGTTACCATCCTAAAGCTCACTGTTGTGTTGGATAGAGCATAAACAAATAATTTGCTTAACACCATTCTTATCTTTTTGCTAATAATCCTTATCAGTTTCTGTCGGGGAACGTTGCAGAAAATTAAAATTTTCCTACGGTTTCACCAAGATCCATCTATGAGTTCATCTAAGCAACGAGTCATGGGAGAGAGATTGCATCTACATACCACTTGCAGATTGCGTGCGGAAGCGTTCAAGGGGATGGTGATGACGTAGTCGTACTCGTCGTGATTCGAATCACCGATGACCAAGTGCTGAACGGACAGCACCTCCGCGTTCAACACACATACGGGACGATCGACGTCTCCTCCTTCTTGATCCAGCAAGGGGAAGGAGAGGTTGAGGAAGAAGACTCCAACGGCAGCACGACGGCGTGGTGTTGTTGGTGCAGCAGAACTCCGACAGGGCTTCGCCAAGCACGTACGGAGGAGGAGATGTGTTGGGGAGGGGAGGGGCTGCGCCTTGACTTGTGTATGTAGCCCTCCCCTCACCCCTCTATTTATAGGGGAAGGGGCAAGGGGGGCCGGCCCCCTCTAGATGGGATCTAGAGGGGGGGCGGCGGCCAAGGGGGAGGGGGCTTGCCCCCCAAGCAAGGGGGGCGCCCCCTTTAGGGTTCCCCAAACCCTAGGGCGCATGGGCCCTTGGGGGGGAGGCGCACCAGCCCACTTTGGGCTGGTTCCCTTCCCCTTACAGCCCATGAGCCCCTCCGGGAGAGGTGGCCCATCCCGGTGGACCCCCGAGGCCCCTCTGGTGGCCCCGGTACAATACCGATATGCCCCCGAACTATTGCGGTGTCTGTATGACAACTTCCCATATAGAAATCTTTACCTCCGGACCGTTCCGGAACTCCTCGTGATGTCCGGGATCTCATCCGGGACTCCGAAAAACATTCGGTAATCACATACAAGTCTTCCTAATAACCCTAGCGTCACCGAACCTTAAGTGTGTAGACCCTACGGGTTCGGGAGACATGCAGACATGACCGAGACGACTCTCGGGCAATAACCAACAGCGGGATCTGGATACCCATGTTGGTTCCCACATGTTCCTCGATGATGTCATCGGATGAACCACGATGTCGAGGGTTCAAGCAACCCCGTAAACTATTCCCTTTGTCAATCGGTAGGTTACTTGCCCGAGACTCGATCGTCGGTATCCCAATACCTCGTTTAGTCTCGTTACCGGCAAGTCACTTTACTCGTACCGTAATGCATGATCCCGTGACCCAACACTTGGTCACTTTGAGCTCATTATGATGATGCATTACCGAGTGGGCCCGGTGATACCTCTCCGTCATACGGAGTGACAAATCCCAGTCTCGATCCGTGTCAACCCAACAGACACTTTCAGAGATACCTGTAGTGCACCTTTATAGTCACCCAGTTACGTTGTGACGTTTGGTACACCCAAAGCACTCCTACGGTATCCGGGAGTTACACGATCTCATGGTCTAAGGAAAAGATACTCGACATTGGAAAGCTCTAGCAAAACGAACTACACGATCTTATGCTATGCTTAGGATTGGGTCTTGTCCATCACATCATTCTCCTAATGATGTGATCTCGTTATCAATGACATCCCCATGTCCATAGTTAGGAAACCATGACTATCTATTGATCAACGAGCTAGTCAACTAGAGGCTTGCTAGGGACATATTGGTGTCTAGTATTCACACATGTATTACGATTTCCAGATAACACAATTATAGCATGAACAAAGACAATTACCATGAACAAGGAAATATAATAATAATACTTTTATTATTGCCTCTAGGGCATATTTCCAACAGTCTCCCACTTGCACTAGAGTCAATAATCTAGTTACATTGTGATGAATCGAACACCCATAGAGTTCTGGTGCTGATCATGTTTAGCCCTAGGGAGAGGTTTAGCCAACGGATCTGCGACATTCAGATCCGTGTGCACTTTACAAATTTCTATGTCTCCATCTTGAACATTTTCACGGATGGAGTTGAAGCGACGCTTGATGTGCCTGGTCTTCTTGTGAAACCTGGGCTCCTTGGCAAGTGCAATAGCTCCAGTGTTGTCACAGAAGAGTTTGATCGGCCCCGACGCATTGGGTATGACTCCTAGGTCGGTGATGAACTCCTTCACCCAAATTGCCTCATGCGCTGCCTCCGAGGCTGCCATGTATTCCGCTTCACATGTAGATCCCGCCACGACGCTCTGCTTGCAGCTGCACCAGCTCACTGCTCCACCATTCAACATATACACGTATCCGGTTTGTGACTTAGAGTCATCCAGATCTGTGTCGAAGCTAGCATCGACGTAACCCTTTACGACGAGCTCTTCGTCACCTCCATAAACGAGAAACATGTCCTTAGTCCTTTTCAGGTACTTAAGGATATTTTTGACCGCTGTCCAGTGTTCCTTGCCGGGGTTACTTTGGTACCTACCTACCAAACTTACGGCAAGGTTTACATCAGGTCTGGTACACAGCATGGCATACATAATGGATCCTATGGCTGAAGCATAGGGGATGACGCTCATCTCTTGTTTATCCTTTGCCGTGGTCGGGCATTGAGCCGAGCTCAATTTCACACCTTGCAATACAGACAAGAACCCTTTCTTGGACTGATCCATTTTGAACTTCTTCAAAATCTTATCAAGGTATGTGCTTTGCGAAAGACCTATGAGGCATCTTGATCTATCTCTATAGATTCTGATGCCTAATATATAAGCAGCTTCTCCAAGGTCCTTCATTGAAAAACACTTGTTCAAATAGGCCTTTATGCTTTCCAAGAATTCTATATCATTTCCCATCAATAGTATGTCATCCACATATAATATGAGAAATGCTACGGAGCTCCCACTCACTTTCTTGTAAACGCAGGCTTCTCCATAAGTCTGCATAAACCCAAACGCTTTGATCATCTCATCAAAGCGAATGTTCCAACTCCGAGATGCTTGCACCAGCCCATAAATGGATCGCTGGAGCTTGCACACCTTGTTAGCATTCTTAGGATCGACAAAACCTTCCGGCTGCATCATATACAGTTCTTCCTTAAGATAGCCGTTAAGGAATGCCGTTTTGACGTCCATTTGCCATATCTCATAATCATAGTATGCGGCAATTGCTAACATGATTCGGACGGACTTCAGCTTTGCTACGGGAGAGAAAGTCTCGTCGTAGTCAATCCCTTGAACTTGCCGATAACCCTTAGCGACAAGTCGAGCTTTATAGATGGTGACATTACCATCCGCGTCCGTCTTCTTCTTGAAGATCCATTTGTTTTCTATCGCTCGCCGATCATCGGGCAAGTCTGTCAAAGTCCATACTTTGTTTTCATACATGGATCCTATCTCGGATTTCATGGCTTCTAACCATTTGTTGGAATCCGGGCCCGCCATCGCTTCTTCATAGTTCGAAGGTTCACCGTTGTCCAACAACATGATTTCCAGGACAGGGTTGCCATACCACTCTGGTGCGGAACGTGTCCTTGTGGACCTACGAAGTTCAGTGGGAGCTTGATCTGAAGTATCTTGATCATCATCATTAACCTCCTCTCTAATTGGAGCAGGCACCACAGGAACATTTTCCTGCGCTGCGCTATTCTCTGTTTCAAGAGGCAGTACTTCATCAAGCTCCACTTTCCTCCCACTTACTTCTTTCGAGAGAAACTCTTTCCCCAGAAAGGTTCCTTTCTTGGCAACAAAGATCTTGCCCTCGGATCTTAAGTAGAAGGTATACCCTATGGTTTCCTTAGGGTATCCTATGAAGACGCATTTTTCCGATTTGGGTTCGAGCTTTTCAGGTTGAAGTTTCTTGACATAAGCATCGCATCCCCAAACTTTTAGAAACGACAGCTTAGGTTTCTTCCCAAACCACAATTCATACGGTGTCGTCTCAACGGATTTCGACGGTGCCCTATTTAAAGTGAATGCGGCTGTCTCTAGAGCATATCCCCAAAATGATAGCGGTAAATCGGTAAGAGACATCATAGATCGCACCATATCCAATAAAGTGCGATTACGACGTTCGGACACACCATTACGCTGAGGTGTTCCAGGCGGCGTGAGTTGTGAAACTATTCCACATTTTCTTAAGTGTGTGCCAAATTCGTGACTTAAGTACTCTCCTCCACGATCTGATCGTAGAAACTTGATTTTTCTGTCACGTTGATTCTCAACCTCACTCTGAAACTCCTTGAACTTTTCAAAGGTCTTAGACTTGTGTTTCATTAAGTAGACATAGCCATATCTACTCAAATCATCACTGAGTGTGAGAACATAACGATATCCTCCGCGAGCCTCAACGCTCATTGGACCGCACACATCAGTATGTATAATTTCCAATAAGTTGGTCGCTCGCTCCATTGTTCCGGAGAACGGAGTCTTGGTCATTTTGCCCATAAGGCATGGTTCGCATGTGTCAAACGATTCATAATCGAGAGACTCTAAAAGTCCATCAGCATGGAGCTTCTTCATGCGCTTGACACCAATGTGACCAAGGCGGCAGTGCCACAAGTATGTGGGACTATCGTTATCAACTTTACACCTTTTGGCATTCACACTATGAATATGTGTATTATCACGCACGAGATTCATTAAGAATAAACCATTAACCATCGGAGCATGACCATAAAACATATCACTCATATAAATAGAACAACCATTATTCTCGGATTTAAATGAGTAGCCATCTCGTATTAAACGAGATCCAGATACAATGTTCATGCTCAAACTTGGCACTAAATAACAATTATTGAGGTTTAAAACTAATCCCGTAGGTAAATGTAGAGGTAGCGTGCCGACGGCGATCACATCGACCTTGGAACCATTCCCGACGCGCATCGTCACCTCGTCCTTTGCCATTCTTCTCTTATTCCGCAGCTCCTGCTGTGAGTTACAAATATGAGCAACAGCACCGGTATCAAATACCCAGGAGCTACTACGAGCACTGGTAAGGTACACATCAATTACATGTATATCACATATACCTTTAGTGTTGCCAGCCTTCTTATCCGCTAAGTACTTGGGGCAATTCCGTTTCCAGTGACCATTTCCCTTGCAATAAAAGCACTCAGTTTCAGGCTTGGGTCCATTCTTTGACTTCTTCCTGGCAACTGATTTACCAGGCGCGGCAACCTCCTTGCCGTCTTTCTTGAAGTTCTTCTTACCCTTGCCTTTCTTGAACTTAGTGGTTTTATTCACCATCAACACTTGATGTTCCTTTTTGATCTCCACCTCCGCGGATTTCAGCATTGAATACAACTCGGGAATGGTCTTTTCCATCCCCTGCATGTTGTAGTTCATCACGAAGCTTTTGTAGCTAGGTGGGAGCGACTGAAGGATTCTGTCAATGACCGCCTCATCCGGAAGATTAACTTCCAGCTGAGTCAAGCGGTTGTGCAACCCAGACATCTTGAGTATGTGTTCACTGACAGAGCTATTTTCCGCCATTTTGCAGCTAAAGAACTTGTTGGAGACTTCATATCTCTCGACCCGGGCATGAGCTTGGAAAATCAATTTCAGCTCCTCGAACATCTCATATGCTCCGTGCTTCTCAAAACGCTTTTGGAGCCCCGGTTCTAAGCTGTAAAGCATGCCGCACTGAACGATGGAGTAATCATCAGTGCGTGACTGATGGGCGTTCATAACGTCCTGGTTTTCTGGGAATGGTGCATCACCTAGCGGTGCATCTAGGACATAATCTTTCTTGGCTGCTATGAGGATGATCCTCAAGTTCCGGACCCAGTCCGAATAGTTGCTGCCATCATCTTTCAGCTTAGTTTTCTCTAGGAACGCGTTGAAGTTGAGGCTGACATTACCGTGGGCCATTTGATCTACAAGACATATTGTAAAGATTTAGACTAAGTTCATGATAATTAAGTTCATCTAATCAAATTAATGAATGAACTCCCACTCAGATTAGACATCCCTCTAGTCATCTAAGCGTTACATGATCCGAGTCGACTAGGCCGTGTCCGATCATCACGTGAGACGGACTAGTCATCATCGGTGAACATCTCCATGTTGATCGTATCTTCTATACGACTCATGTTCGACCTTTCGGTCTCCGTGTTCCGAGGCCATGTCTGTACATGCTAGGCTCGTCAAGTTAACCCTAAGTGTTTTGCATGTGTAAAACTGTCTTACACCCGTTGTATGTGAACGTATGGATCTATCACACCCGATCATCACGTGGTGCTTCGAAACGACGAACTTTAGCAACGGTGCACAGTTAGGGGAGAACACTTCTTGAAATTTTGTAAGGGATCATCTTATTTACTACCGTCGTTCTAAGTAAACAAGATGCATAAACATAATAAACATCACATGCAATTATATAGTAGTGACATGATATGGCCATCATCATATAGCTCCTTCGATCTCCATCTTGGGGCTCCATGATTATCTTGTCACCGGCACGACACCATGATCTCCATCATCATGATCTCCATCATCGTGTCTCCATGGAGTTGCTTGCCAACCATTACTACTACTACTATGGCTAACACGTTTAGCAATAAAGTAAAGTAATTTACATGGCGACACGCAGGTCATAAAAGAATAATGACAACTCCTATGGCTCCTGCCGGTTGTCATACTCATCGACATGCAAGTCGTGATTCCTATTACAATAACAAGATCATCTCATACATCACATGATTCATCACAACTTCTGGCCATATCACATCACAAAGCACTTGCTGCAAAAACAAGTTAGACGTCCTCTAATGTTGTTGCAAGGTTTTTTTACGTGGCTGTTATAGGTTGCTAGCAAGAACGTTTCTTACCTACGTTAATACCACAACGTGAATTTGTCAATCTCTATTTACCCTTCATAAGGACCCTGTTCATCGAATCCGATCCAACTAAAGTGGGAGAGACAGACACCCGCCAGCCACCTTATGCAACTAGTGCATGTTAGTCGGTGGAACCGGTCTCATGTAAGCGTACGTGTAAGGTTGGTCCGGGCCGCTTCATCCCACAATACCGCTGAACCAAGATAGGACTAGTAACGGCAAGAAGAATTGACAATTCGACGCCCACAACTACTTTGTGTTCTACTCGTGCAATAGAGAACTACGCAAAGACCTAGCTCATGATGCCACTGTAGGGGAACGTTGCAGAAAATTAAAATTTTCCTACGGTTTCACCAAGATCCATCTATGAGTTCATCTAAGCAACGAGTCATGGGAGAGAGATTGCATCTACATACCACTTGCAGATTGCGTGCGGAAGCGTTCAAGGGGATGGTGATGACGTAGTCGTACTCGTCGTGATTCGAATCACCGATGACCAAGTGTTGAACGGACAGCACCTCCGCGTTCAACACACGTACGGGACGATCGACGTCTCCTCCTTCTTGATCCAGCAAGGGGAAGGAGAGGTTGAGGAAGAAGACTCCAACGGCAGCACGACGGCGTGGTGTTGTTGGTGCAGCAGAACTCCGACAGGGCTTCGCCAAGCACGTACGGAGGAGGAGATGTGTTGGGGAGGGGAGGGGCTGCGCCTTGACTTGTGTATGCAGCCCTCCCCTCACCCCTCTATTTATAGGGGAAGGGGCAAGGGGGGCCAGCCCCCTCTAGATGGGATCTAGAGGGGGGGCGGCGGCCAAGGGGGAGGGGGCTTGCCCCCCAAGCAAGGGGGCGCCCCCTTTAGGGTTCCCCAAACCCTAGGGCGCATGGGCCCTTGGGGGGGAGGCCCACCAGCCCACTTTGGGCTGGTTCCCTTCCCCTTACAGCCCATGAGCCCCTCCGGGAGAGGTGGCCCCTCCCGGTGGACCCCCGAGGCCCCTCTGGTGGCCCCGGTACAATACCGATATGCCCCCGAACTATTCCGGTGTCTGTATGACAACTTCCCATATATAAATCTTTACCTCCGGACCATTCCGGAACTCCTCGTGATGTCCGGGATCTCATCCGGGACTCCAAACAACATTCGGTAATCACATACAAGTCTTCCTAATAACCCTAGCGTCACCGAACCTTAAGTGTGTAGACCCTACGGGTTCGGGAGACATGCAGACATGACCGAGACGACTCTCGGGCAATAACCAACAGCGGGATCTGGATACCCATGTTGGTTCCCACATGTTCCTCGATGATGTCATCGGATGAACCACGATGTCGAGGGTTCAAGCAACCCCGTAAACTATTCCCTTTGTCAATCGGTAGGTTACTTGCCCGAGACTCGATCGTCGGTATCCCAATACCTCGTTTAGTCTCGTTACCGGCAAGTCACTTTACTCGTACCGTAATGCATGATCCCGTGACCCAACACTTGGTCACTTTGAGCTCATTATGATGATGCATTACCGAGTGGGCCCGGTGATACCTCTCCGTCATACGGAGTGACAAATCCCAGTCTCGATCCGTGTCAACCCAACAGACACTTTCAGAGATACCTGTAGTGCACCTTTATAGTCACCCAGTTACGTTGTGACGTTTGGTACACCCAAAGCACTCCTACGGTATCCGGGAGTTACACGATCTCATGGTCTAAGGAAAAGATACTCGACATTGGAAAGCTCTAGCAAAACGAACTACACGATCTTATGCTATGCTTAGGATTGGGTCTTGTCCATCACATCATTCTCCTAATGATGTGATCTCGTTATCAATGACATCCCCATGTCCATAGTCAGGAAACCATGACTATCTATTGATCAATGAGCTAGTCAACTAGAGGCTTACTAGGGACATATTGGTGTCTAGTATTCACACATGTATTACGATTTCCAGATAACACAATTATAGCATGAACAAAGACAATTACCATGAACAAGGAAATATAATAATAATACTTTTATTATTGCCTCTAGGGCATATTTCCAACAGTTTCCTCACTTGATGCTTGTTCATCAATATCTCATTGCCCCATACGCAAAAAGGGTCGATGCGTGGATCCTTGCCAAGGGCATATGTACCTACAAGCAACAAGCCAATATTAGAAGCTAACTAGTGTCCAGGCCAGGATCTACATGCACTACATTATGGAGCGACGGGGGGAGTACAAGCCGAGGGATGAAGCTAATCTCGGCGAAAAATGGTGGCCACTCCCGTTGTTGTCTTGCATAAGTAGTGGAAAGGCATGATAAGTACATCAATCTTAACATCAAACAAATATAGCAAAGGTAAAGAACATCATCTCCAAATGATAGCTTGAATGTGTTGGTTTCAGCATGCTGTTAAAGCAGATATAAAATGGAAGGCAATGTTACCGATAGCAGGCTTAGCAGCCATCAAATATTGCAATTCAAACTGGTATTGTTCAAAATGAATAGAACATAGGTAATGCTTAAACATCACACTGGATAAATGTGTAAAACTGAAATAAAGGGCATGTGTTAACTACACCAGGAATAACTGGAACCAAATATAGCCGTTCAAACTAGTATTGATGTAGTCGAGCAGCACAGTTTTGACTTGCACATAGTGAACAACACATTGTGAATGACTGAAATAAACAAAGCAAAAATGACCAGTATAACAACCAAATATAGCCATTGAAAACTGGACAGAGTCTCACTGCAACCAACCTAACAAGCAAATACAGATAAACGGGGCATATGCTTGAAAACTGGACAAATGCTCACCGCAACCAACCTAACAAGTAGATAAAGATAAACAAGGCATATGCTTGATAACTGGACAAATGCTAAAAAAGCAACCTACAACCAAATACAGATTAACAAGGCATTTGCTTGATAACTGGACAAATGCTAAAAAAGCAACCTAACAACCAAATACAAATAAACAAGGCATCTGCTTGATAACTGGACAAATACTCACTGCAACCAAACTAAGAATCAAATACAGATAAACAAGGCATCTACTCGATAACTAGAAAAATGCTCACTCCAACAAACCTAACAACCAAATATAGATAAACAAGGCATCTACTCACTATAAACAACCAAATATAGCCATTCGTGAAACTGAAGTGTACAATTCATACTTAAACATCACATAGACCTATTGAACAATACATTTTTGCATAACTGAAATAATTAAACACGACACAGTTAAAGCACCGCACGGCAAATGCTACACTACAAAAAAAATACACTTCCGTGATGATACGTGTTTGTCACAGTAGGTCGCGTTTTTTG
This sequence comes from Aegilops umbellulata, assembly GCA_032464435.1. Taxonomy (NCBI): domain Eukaryota; kingdom Viridiplantae; phylum Streptophyta; class Magnoliopsida; order Poales; family Poaceae; genus Aegilops; species Aegilops umbellulata. Next base: position 468,997,080 of record CP136056.1, on the reverse strand, counting down.
TCATGCATGTACATCCATGAAAAATTTATGACAGAATCAAGATAGTCATACCTGTGCTGTCGTAGAAGTGTTCCATGACATTACCAAAATTATCATCACGAAAGTGTCACAGAAGTGCGTCACAGAAGTGCTTTCGTCAAGGGTGACCGACACGTGGCATCCACCGTAACGGAACACCGTTAAGCTATCGGGTCGGGTTTTGGATTCGATGACCCGTTAACAGCCTCGACCAATGGGGATTTTCCACGTGTAAAATCATCATTGGCTGGAGGAAACACGTGTCGGCTCATCGTTGGGACAGATGTCAACCACTCATTGGACGGAAGGCGCCTATGATACGTCGACACGTGGAATGGCCCAACAGAGGCCCATTCCTGTGAAAAGGCTGGCCCATTTTACTTGGTAAAAACCTGGCGGGCCGGCCCATGGAAAGCCTGTTAACGGCTTGTTCGAATATAGCCCATTTACATCCCGCTAACCCAAGGCCCGTTACGCCCTATCAGAATTAGGCCCAATAGCGTCATCTGGGCCATCCAATATGATTCCAGCCTGTTTTCACTTCTGGCCCATGTATGGCCCATGACGTTTTTCGGCCCATATGAGGCCCTATGTAACTCTTGGCCTATTAACGGTTGTCGGTGTCAAAACCGTCGGATCTCGGGTAGGGGGTCCCGAACTGTGCGTCTAGGCGGATGGTAACAGGAGACAAGGGACACGATGTTTTTACCTAGGTTCGGGCCCTCTCGATGGAGGTAAAACCCTACTCCTGCTTGATTAATATTGATGATATGGGTATTACAAGAGTTGATCTACCACGAGATCAGAGAGGCTAAACCCTAGAAGCTAGCCTATGGTATAATTGTTGTTCATCCTACGGACTAAACCCTCCGGTTTATATAGACACCGGAGGGGGCTAGGGTTACACAGAGTCGGTTACGAGGAAGGAGATCTACATATCCGTATTTCCAAGCTTGCCTTCCATGCCAAGGAGAGTCCCATCCGGACACGGGACGAAGTCTTCAATCTTGTATCTTCATAGTCCAACAGTCCGGCCAAAGGTTATAGTCCGGCTGTCCGGATACCCCCTAATCCAGGACTCCCTCAGTAGCCCCTGAACCAGGCTTCAATGACGATGAGTCCGGCGCGCAGATTGTTTTTGTCATTGCAAGGTGGGTTCCTCCTCCGAATACTTCATACAAGATTTTGAACACGAGGATCGTGTCCGGCTTTGCAAAACAAGTTCCACATACCATCGTAGAGAGAATATTTTTTTCACAAATCTAATCTGCTGACGTATTCCGTAGCCTGACATCACACCACAGCCAAGCCTTTATTCGAATCGTTTTTACAGCCCACCTCAGCGCGTTTCGCGAGGCGGTTTCCCTGGCACATCTTGTCGAAGCAGAGATCGTGTCCCCTTTATTTACGGGATTCTCATCAACGCGGGCATGGGTAACCCAATCGCGCCCGTTGGTATGTCCCCTCAATCGAAGGTGAGTCCCAAATGGTCACAAGGAGGGCTCTCGGTATTCAACCTCTTTATAAAGATACCAAGGCCTTACTCTTTTCTTTCGGTCTCAATCGAATCCGCCTCCCGCCTCGAGTTCCAACACCCGAAGCTTCAGATTCAGGCGCTTCGGACCTTTGATTATGTCCGGATCCAACCTTCAAGGTCGATGGATACGGAGGAAGACATAATAAAGCTAAGGGAGGCCAGGTACTTGACCGGCGAAATCCCGCATAGGATGCCTGCCCCCGGGCAGGTTATTCCCACTCCTAAGCCCGGCGAGAGCGTCATGTTCGTATCTCACTTCCTCCGAGGGCTAGGCTTCACGCCAGATCCCTTCGTGAGGGGGCTCATGTTCTATTATGGTCTGGACTTCCACGACCTAGCTCCGGAGTCTATCCTCCACATCTCATCGTTCATCGTCGTGTGCGAAGCTTTCCTCCGCATTACCCCTCACTTCGGACTTTGGCTCAAGACCTTCAAAGTGGAGCCGAAGATGATCGAGGGGTAGCACGCAGAGTGTGGAGGCGCTGTAATAAGCAAAAATGCTGATGCCCCATGGCCCGAGGGCTCTTACAAGGAGGAGCCCAGCCTATGGCAATAAGAGTGGTTTTATATCACGGCTCCTAGGGGTACAAAGTGGGTGGGTCCACCTGTCTTTCGCTCGGGTCCCCCGCCACGACTAACGTCATGGGTCAACAAGGGGCTCGACTGGGGGGCAGTAAAGGATGTGCCCCTATTGCAGAGCCGCATCCGAGATCTCCTAGAGAGAGATGTTAGTCTGGTCATGGTGACGCAAGTCATGTTAATTCGTCGAGTCCTGCCCTGCAAACGCCGTCCCCTCCGCCTGTGGGAGTTTAACCCGGAAGGACCGCGAGCTCTTCAACATTTCCTTGGCATGGCGCCCGTGGAGATGTACAAACTGTTCTTTGGACCACAAGCAATGTGTCCGGATTCCACTGAGGATGCAGGTCTCAGCTGCAATCGTCCGGATACCCAAGTAAGTATCCCCGCATCCGAACATTCCATCTGCTTATTTATCGCAACATCGCCCTTAAAAAGGCCGCTCTTTAACCAGGAGTGGATAGCGAAGGCAAAGTTGATCAGGTGTCAGGCCCCCCTCCCTGAGACCTCGCCAGACCCTGTGTTAACCAGGATGCTGGAGATCGCGCCTTATCTAACGCTTTCGGGAGAAGATAAAGTTGGAAACAAGGAAGCTACCGCCTCCGAGGAGGAGGTTAACCTGAAGGGAGGAATTGAAACTTCCTCTCCCATGGAAAGAAGAGGACCGCCTCTGAGGACCCGGAGACAATGGTCTCAAAATGGGGGAAGAAATCTTCGCCAGAGGGTCCTGCACCGGGGGATACCCCGGCCGCACCATGCCCTCAAGGGGATCAGCCCTCTACCGAGCTGTAAGTAAAAGGGTACTTAATAATGAGGAAGAACCTTGCTTTACCTCTGAGGAAAATAACCGAGGCCTTTATCTTTGCAGTTCGGATCTTAGCCCTTCCCAGCAGAGCTCGTCTTCGGGGGGTCTTCTTCCGGAGATGATGGAGAGCGGAGCGCCTCCCCCTGCCATACCGCCTCATGGGGCGGGCGACCCCGAAGTGTCGTCGCGGAGGGTTTCTCCTGATCCGGCGAGGCCAGAAGGTAGTCATATGGCAACCCGAAGCCCTCAGTATCCTGCTTTTGAAGAAAGCAATCAAAAAAGTCCTGCACCGCCTGGTGTGCGGTCGGACGTACTGAGGGATCTGCTAGAGCGAGCAGTTATCTCAGAGGAGCACCGCACGTTAATGGGTACGGTAATTGAAAGGATTTCGTCCGCGGAAAGCGGGTTGCATGAAGATGTCATGAGTCTACTGACGGGTTTTGAGGTACATGAAGTGATGCACCTTTTTGACGGTACCGCATATTTTTAAGATGCGCCCTGTATAGATAGTAGCCCCTGAGACTCTGGGTCCTGTAGTAGATGACAGCACACAGAGGATCATAGTCCCAGGTATAATTTTGCCGCCTTCATATGCAGGTGGCCAAGTGTCCGGTGGCCAGCCGGACTGCTGAATTTGCTGAGTTAAAGCGGCAACTTGACGTGGCAGATGCCGACATCGTGCTTGTCAACAAGCGGCTTGACGAGGCACAAGGTATGTGATTTCTCCAGAGACACATGGTAAGAGGAGCATGATGCCAGTATCTATAACATGTGTGTTTAATGCAGATGGAGTTGCGGCCATGGAGAACCTGCGGGAAGAACTTGCCCGAACCAAGAAACAAGCCAGAAAAAGTGATGTGGCTGCCCTAAAGGCAATCGAGGAGCTAAAAGCCGAACAGGCTACTCATTGCCAAAGCAAGGAGGAAATGGCCAAGATGGCTGTGGAATTGAAGAACGTAGCTGACCGTTGCAAGCTTCTTGAAAAGGAAGATCAAGCGAAGAGGACAGACCTGGAGAAGGCCACGATGGCGGCCAAGGATACCCGCTCTGCGATGAGAGCGATGAAGGAGGAGCTGCGTCAAGCCGGAGATATTGCGGCTGGGAAGCCCTTTATGCTGCGGATGAAATTCAGAGATCGTAAATATGCTCCTTTGGACCGGCTGTGGAGTTCTGCGGACGCATATCTGGATTTAGCGGTGAGTGCTATTGATGCGGCCGAACACTTCCGAGATCAAAAGGATCGCAAAGTGCAAAAGCTGTTCTGGTCACAATTTAACGATCCAGAGCGTCTGCTTCCATTGACTGATTGGCTGGCTGAATGGGCCGAGCTAAATAGATTGTCCGGACTTGCCATGAAGTATGTCGTGGATCATCTGTGGCCAGAAAGGCCAAAGACGAAGATTTACTTTAGTTTGGTGCAGCAGTTCCTTGGTGCAGTACCGCATATCAACGCGATGAAGAGGTCGGCTTGCGTAGAGGGTGCGTGGATGGCCCTTGCCCGTGTGAAGACATACTGGGCCGAGATGGAGGCCACCGTCGTTGCAGCCCAAGATTCGGACGAAAGCCGAGTACCTGCCGAGCACTACTTTCAAGAAGTTCTTGAGGGCGCTCATTCAATAGAGTCGCAGTGCTCGAAGAATATTATGTTCTAGTGACATGTATTCCTATTGAAAACAGTGTTTTGCTGAAATGTAAATGCTCTTTTATATTTGTGCCTGCAAGAATTATAATACCTCCTGTGCGGCCATTTATGTATATATGTATATAACCTGAAAGATGTCAGTCGTCGGCTTAAGCCCCCACGCATATAATGCGGGGGTGTTCGCAGAAGATGCATATTCACACTTGATCCAACGTCTTGGTCCATTAAGGAGGTGATAGCACAGCGAACTAGGCAATCGGACTATAATGCTTTATCACTGTCACATAGCCATAGGAGTTTGACAGTGGGGCTACTATATAGCCCCTGGTGGCTCCGTGCTCATCCGAATTCGGGGCGCGTATATGCCTGGCCGGGAAACGGCCCTTCGTTAAGGCGGAGGAATCCCGAAGATTCTGCTAGGTCATCGAGTGGTTGACCAGTCTCACGCTATATCATGACAGTCAGTTTTCGGCTTTCTCTACTGAGGTGCTCGCCTGGCTGAACCGGGGCACAATCGCAGTAGTTCTCCTGGTGCCGCCTTAGCCGATAGAGCGGAACGTAAGGCAGCAAAACACAGGAGCCGGGCAAACCGAACATTTGACCAAAGGCCAAACTCGCGACGCCGAACACTCCCTAAGGTATTCGGTCTTTGTGATTTTAAACGGGCTAGACAGTGCCCTTTGTAATAAGCCCCTGGTGTCCAGGTACATGCAATATTCTGACGTGGCCACATGCCAAGACGCCAGCCTCCTTCTCAGTTGTGCTGAGAATCCGGGGGATGTGTATCAACAAGAGACAGTAAAAAAGGTTTACGCAGGGTCTTAATCTGAAAAGAATCCTTGGGACGGGTCCCTGCTACACGTCTGCGCCTGTGTCTCCGTTGTGCCGTATCCTGGACGGGCGTAGCACGATGTTCATCTGTAAAAGAGAGGAACTTAGTTGAAAAAGTAGTCGTGCAAAATGTATGTTATACTAAATAAACAAAGTATGATTCAAGGTAGGTAAAATTGAGCCTTGTTGCCGCTTGTTTATATGCGTGGAGCCCCTTGTATAGGGGTGTATAGCCATCAAATCTTTATGGATTATACGGTTATGCCGGACTCGTCTAGCCGTGTCCGTGGTCTTGACGACCTATTTGGTGCTCTGGTTGGTGAGGCAGTTTAGTGTGTGGCTGTCAAGGCAGCCGCACAGTCTTCCGCGCGCAAGGATAGCTCAATATTTCCCTTTACTGAGATGATGCCTCGTGGGCCGGGCATCTTAAGCGTGAGAGATGCATAATGTGGTATTGTGTTAAAGCGAGCGAAAGCTTCACGTCCCGGTAGTGCTTGATAACCACTTTTAAACGGAGTGATGTGGAAGGTTAGCTTTTCGCTATGGAAGTTATCCGGTGAGCCGAATATAACTTCTAGTAAGAGGGAGCCCGTGCAATGGGCTTCTGGGCCTAGCGTTACTCCTTTAAAGGAAGTATTGCTATGGCTAATTTTTGTTGGGTCCATCCACATTTTGCGGACTGTGTCCTGATATATCAGGTTTAAACTACTGCAACCATCCATCAGGACTCGTGTAACATGGTATCCGTCAATTATCGGGTCTAACACCAAGGCAGCCCATCCTGCGTGCCGGATACTTGCAGAGTAATCCCGATGGTCGAAGGTGATTGGTTTGGACGACTAGTGGTGGAACTCCGTTGTGATAGGCCCTGGGGCACGTATCTCTATGAGCGCCACTTTGTTTCTCCCCTTTGTCATGTGTAACACGTTTACTGTTTTCACTTCTGGTGGGAACTTCTTCTATTCCCCAGTGCTTTGTTTGCGGGGTTCGTCATCGTCTTCACTTGGTGTATCCAGCCCCTTGTGTTCGGCATTGAGTTTGCCGGATTGCTTGAAGACCCAACATTCCCTATGGGTATGATTTGCAGGTTTATCAGGGGTGTTGTGTATTTGACATATCTTGTCCAGAATCTTGTTTAGGCTGGACAGTTCATCCCTGTTGCCTTTGAGAGGCAGCTTTTGCTGACCCCGCCGAGAGCTTTTGAATCCGGCGTTTACCGCCGTGCTCTTCGGGCTGTCCTCTTTACTCTGGCGCTTGTTTGTGCTGCGTCGTGGCTTCCCGTTTCCATCCCTGACTTCGGATGTACTTGGGTCGCTGGTGCTACATCGGGCTAACCAGCTGTCCTCGCCCGTGCAAAAGCGGGTCATGAGGCTTGTTAATGCAGCCATTGTTCTCGGCTTTTCTTGGCCGAGGTGTCTGGCGAGCCATTCATCTCGAACGCTGTGTTTGAAAGCTGCTAAGGCTTCGGCGTCCGGACAACCTACTATTTGATTCTTTTTAGTAACAAACCTGTTCCAAAGCTTTCAGGCTGACTCTCCGGGCTGTTGAGTTATATGACTAAAATCGTCTGCATCCGGTGGTCGGACATAAATCCCTTGAAAATTTGCCCGAAAAGCATCCTCGAGCTCTTCCCAACTTCTAATGGTGTTTTCGGGAAGGCCTTTAAGCCATTGTCGGGCTGGTCCTTTGAGCTTGAGGGGTAAGTACTTGATGGCGTGGAGATCGTCTCCTCTAGCCATGTGGATATGGAGGATATAGTCCTCAATCAAGACCCGAGGGTCTGTCGTTCCGTCGTATGCCTCTATGTTTATGGGTTTGAATCCCTCTGGAAATTCATGGTCCAACACCTCATCGGTGAAACATAGGGGGTGTGCGGCGCCCCTGTACTTGGGTGCACTACTAGGGAAAAGCCTAGCAGCAGCGCGCGTTTTAGACCTATCGGTAGCGCGGGGTTATGCGCTACTGATAAGGCGCTACAACTAACGTATAGCAGTAGCATGCCTCCTCCCACGCTACTGCTAAATCGACTTAGTAGTAGCGAGTTCCCGAAGGAGCTCTACTTGTAATTAGTAGTAGCGCTTCTCCCTGCCCGCGCTGCTACTATTATTTCATATTTTATTTCTTTTTCATTTCATGTTGTATTCGTACACCTTTACACAAGTTTTCATACAACACGAATTTAGAAATTGTTTTTACATCATAATGAGTTATTACATCACGGGGTGAAAGAACGGTGTGAACTAGTTTCAAGTGGGTGGACATCCACTTGAAACTAATCCGCGGTTCTTTCACCCAATGATATAATAAATATCATCATCATCATATCATTAACAACTTATCATCATAATACATCATTGTCATATAACACCTCCTCAAGATCATCATTTTCATCAATGAGACATCACATAGCAAATTGGTCACTAGTCGTAATCACAAGTACTCCTCACATCATCAACTCTAACACATTGTATCACATACTAAACATATTGTACCTCATAGGACCTACTACATTCTCTTAGGACCTACTATATTCTCTAAGGTAAAATAGCAAAAAACAAGATAGCCCCTGACTCTCCATTATGGAGAATGGAGATTATCCTGTCTCCAATTCTTGCCTTTTGCTTAATGTTACTTCCAAGAACCTCCTTGCGAATGTCCAAACATTTTTTCCATTCTTTGATTAGCATGTGTTCACCGCTTTTAGAAATCCGATATGTACAGGTGAGCTCCTTAGATTCACCAGGCTGTATGTTCATAACTGCAAGGCGACCATTCTGATACATCAGATGAGGCACACAATCCATCAGGATTTCCTGTTGAAAAAACATAGTAATAAATTCGTAGTTAGCAATGATATACTAGTTCTAGAAGTATGCAAAAGATGCACGGATGTCGTAATAGTAAAAAATCTTACCAAGGTATCTCCATAGAAGTTACCGTGGTTCAACACATGCACTAGTGGCACGTATTCACCATAATTTGGAGGAGTTCGATAATAGGTATTGTAATTCTCAAGAAAAGTACAATAAGCAATCAGATGACTTTTCTCCTTATAAGTTAATTCAGAGCCATCAGTGTAGTGGGTTTTGTCTACCATCTTCTGCACATTCTTTGAAGATTCAAAATAAGCTGTCAATGGAAATAAGCGGTCAACTATTTTGAAATAAACAATATAAATTACTTAATAACTATGTTTGAGAAACTCACATTGCGGTAGAATCTGAAGCGTATCAACAAGGACCCAAATGTCCATATTGTCTTGCTCGATGTCGGGATTACCAAGATCCATGGTGACAATCATACCTTCATAAAAACCATACATTTTGCAAAGTGCTTCCCAATTTTGGCAACCAAAATGGGTTACGCTCTGATAATTGTACAGATTTAGTTCAAAATCGATATCATGATGGGTCCTTAGGTGTATTTTCTTTGTTTCATAATTTTCATGGTCTTCAAAACCCATCCTCTCCAAGACATAGCGTCTTGCATGGCATGTGATAAGCTAGTCGAATTGTAAAAGATGAAAATTAGACATTGAAATAGTTGAAGTCATGCTTAATTACGAAAAAAACACTTGTCGTTGTTGCGTACCATTTCAACATCGAAGGTCTCCTCGAGCTTAATGCTGAAGCGCCGATCTTCATCCAGCTCAACGAACCTGTCGCACATACCTCGATCATCGTGGCACCAGCTGCACTCCCCCGGGAGACTGTCGTCGTCTGAGTACGACATTTCCTATGTTCATAATTCAGAGATTAAACTTAGACATATTCTAGCACAAGTCATGCCAGAATTCACGGGAAAATCTGGCATGACCTTTGCTAAAAAAGGACATATCGAGCGCCTAAAATTTGCCGAAACGGAAATTAATCAACACTCCGTCAAAACATAGGCCACTCGGAGGTGTAACCAAAACATGAAATAATTGCTTAAACTAAAAAATAACAACAAATATGACATGTTCAACTAGTTCAATTAATTCAACTAGTTCTTACTAAATATAAACTTAGTATAAAAAGAAAAAGCTAGTTCTTTCTAAAAATAAAGTAGTTCAACTAGTTATTAATTTACTTACTATACTAGTTCAACTAAAACTTAACTAGTTCAACTAAAACTAAACTAGTTCTATTAATTCAACTCGTTCTTACTAAATATAAACTTAGTATAAATAGAAAGAAACTAGTACATCTACTACTACTAATTAACATCTAACTACTAATTAACATCTACTACTGCTAATTATACAACTAGTTTACCATCACTACTAGTAATTAATATCCACTACTTCTAAAAATCATTATCTATGAACCCTAAATTAACATCTACTACTACTAAAATCATCTACTAACTAAGCAAAGAGAGAGGGGGTGGGGGAGGGGTGGGGGGCTTACAGAGGGAGAGACGATGGCGGGGAGGTGCTCAGCGACGGAGGGGCAGCGAGGGCGGGCTCGGGATCGGGAGGCGGCGGTCCTGGGCGGCGGGCTCGGTCGAGGGCGGCGGTGGTGAGGTCGAGGGCGGCGACAGTGTGGTCGAGAGCGGCAGCAGGCGACGGCGGTGAGGTTGAGGGCGGGCGGCGGCGGCGGTGGTGAGGGCAGGCGCGCTCGGGCTCGGGCGGCGGTGAGGATCGAGTAGGGGAACAGGCCGGGGGGAAAGGAGGACTTAGCGAAATTTTGAGCTGGGGGTGGTTAACTCGAACTAGCAGTAGCATTCATATGGAAAACACGCTATAACTAACTTATCTATAGCGCGTTTTAGTGAAAACCGCTACTGCTAATGGAAGCAGTTATTTCTTTTGTTTATCCCAATATCAGTAATGCTTTGTCCTGAAAAAACGCTATAAGTCTAAGCAATGTAAAAACATCAAAAATATACATTGGTCATCATTGATCTTTTTGTGTATAATCTAAATAGTCAACATGAATCCTCACCGTACCTGTATAGGAACAGGCGAGGATTCATATTTCAACCACAAATCATACACATATAGTTCAATGAAGACCAAGTGCTCGACATAGGTTGAGAAGTAACATATTTAAGGTGGTAAACACCTTGTTCGCTTAGCAGTATGGGACTAAACTTAATTAGTTGCGGTGATACTTAGCAGTAGCGAGTTTTAGGAAAATCGCTGCTACTAAGTTCTTTAGCAGTAGCGCGTCCATGGCAAGGGCGCTACTACTATATCTAGCATGGAGGCAACACCGTGGCAATTATAGTAGTAGCGCTCTTTTCACCTAGAGCGCTACTGCTAATTAGCAGTAGCGCCTATTTTTAAACCGCGCTGCTGCTAAGATTCTGTGTATAAGGTTTTCCCTAGTAGTGGTGTGCCGTGGTGTTCGGAATTTTGTTGTATTGCATTGCATGTTTGAGCGCGCTTTCTTGGCCCGTAGATGGATCTGGTTGGTCCATACTTTTGGTGTGAGTTCTCGCGTGGATCGCGTACTGGCTTGTGTGCGGCGTCGTTTGCCGCTCTATGTTGGCCATGAGGTCTCCTATCCGACCGGGTGGCTGTTTTTTTATTGCGGGGGCTCTAAGGCCTCCTCATCAAATTCAGGTAGTAGCTTTCGCTTCGGGTAGCTCTTTGTGTGGCGACTGCCGCCGTACTTGTCTGCAGTGTTGAGTACTTTATTCCATCTGATTCGGAGTGCATCTTCCGCAGTCTTGAGCTTCCGCTTCTGCTTTTTCAGGCTCCGCGCAGTGGCGACGAGCCTTTTATGGAGGCCCTTCTGCTCCAGGAGCTTATCCGGTGTGATGTATTCCGGACTGTTATCTTCGCCGGAGACGGGTTGTTCGGTTCGATTCTCCGTGTAGCCATCATCGGATGGTTGTTCAATGCCGTTTTTGTCGTCCGCTGGCTCACCCTGCTCTATTGCTAGGCCTGTATGCCCACTGTTTCTATCGAGGCAGGGTTTGGAGCGGCGCTTACGCCGCCGCTTTTACTTCTTTCCGAGGGAACGATCCTTCCCTGCGTCCTTCCGTTCCTCGTCGTCGTTTTCTTTGGGTGTGTCCACCATGTATACATCATGAGATGAGGTGGCTGTCCAATGCCCTGTGGGCAGTGATTCCTGTTCGTCTCCTGCATCGTCGTCCATACCATCGATGTCTTCGGAGTCGAAGTCGAGCATGTCGGTCAAATCTTCGAAAGTGGCTACTAAGTGGGTGGTGGGTGGGCGGCGAATTTCTTCGTCATCCGCATCCCAATCCTGCAGGACGTAGTTCGGCAAGGGCTCTCCTGACAGGGAGAGAGACCTCAGTGAGTTCAGTATGTCGCTGAAGGGCGAGTGCTGAAAGATATTTGCGGCAGTGAACTCCATGATCGACGCCCTATCGGATTCGATTGGTAGGGGCGTGGGTGGTTTGGAGTCCGGAGGAGAGTCCGGCAATTTGGAGTCACGGGTCTCGCGAACGGTAAGGCTGATATTCGGCTCGATCGCCATTAAGGTTGCGGTCTCCATGGCGGGGTCTAACCACCCGTCCACGGATGGCGCAATTGGCTCCGAATTGAAATTCGGAGCGGTTGCAGGTGCGATCTCCTGAACGCTGTTCGGCAGAGCTAAATCATGCCCATCATGACAGTGCGGCGCACTCGGCAGGGGCTCGAATCCGGTGAAGATCAAGTCTCTACGGATGTCGGCCGTGTAGTTTAAGCTTCCAAACCTGACCTGGTGGCCAGGGGCGTAACTTTCAATCTGTTCCAGATGGCCAAGCGAATTGGCCCGCAGTGCAAAGCCGCCGAATACAGAAATCTGTCCAGGGATAAAAGTCTCACCCTGGGCTGCATCGCTAACGATGATCGAAGGAGCCATCAAGCCTAATGATGACGACACAGAGGAACTCTCAATGAAAGCACAAATGTCGGTGTCAAAGCCGGCGGATCTCGGGTAGGGGGTCCCGAACTGTGCGTCTAGGCGGATGGTAACAGGAGACAAGGGACACGATGTTTTTACCCAGGTTCGGGCCCTCTCGATGGAGGTAAAACCCTACTCCTGCTTGATTAATATTGATGATATGGGTATCACAAGAGTTGATCTACCACGATATCAGAGAGGCTAAACCCTAGAAGCTAGCCTATGGTATGATTGTTGTTCGTCCTACGGACTAAACCCTCTGGTTTATATAGACATCGAAGGGGGCTAGGGTTACACAGATTCGGTTACAAGGAAGGAGATCCACATATCTGTATTTCCAATCTTGCCTTACACGCTAGGAGAGTCCCATCCGGACACGGGACGAAGTCTTCAATCTTGTATCTTCATAGTCCAACAGTCCGACCAAAGGTTATAGTCCGGCTGTCCGGATACCCCCCAATCCAGGACTCCCTCAACGGCCCATGGTGAAACTGGCCCGTAATGAACAGTGTATCACTTTACACCCATTAACGGCCCATGGTGAAACTGGCCCTTAATGAACAGTGTATAACTTTATACCCATTAACAGCCCGTTATTCCGTTGGGCCGTTTCCAGCCCATGTTATCTTTCGGCCTTCTCAGAGCCCATTTATTCTTGGGCTCATTTCCAGCATTCGTTTACTTACGGCCCATTACTGTCATTTTCTGCTTGTGGGCCAAATTCAGCCTGTGGTTACAGTCGGCCCGTTTGTGGTCCGTTAATTCGTTGGGCCATTTTCATAGCGTCATCAAATACGGCCTATTAACGATGGCCCATTATGGTCGGCCCATGAACGGACGATTCCAACTCGAGCCAGTTTACGGCCATAATGGGGCCTGTTATTGGCCCATGTTTGGCTAATCGATCATATGGCCCGTATAAGACCCATTGATGATACGGCCCGTAGAAGGCCCATTGTTTCTACAGCCCGTTGAAGGCCTACTGTTTCTACAGCCCGTAGAAGGCCCACTATGTCTACGGCCCGTAGGAGGCCCAGTGTCACTATAGTAAATATTAGCCCATGGTTATTGTGGCCTAGTTTGAAAAAAATAGGTTATTGCGGCCACTAGAAAACCGCGGAAAAAGAACTGCACTGACTACAAGCAAACAAATAAACAAGACAACAAGGAAATAAATAAGCAAGCAACTTATGCTAGGATATCACGGCTATTACACATATTACATCCACTGGGCATCAAAGTTCGCCACCAGTGCAAATATAGGGAACAAAACATCATATAAACGCCGCAGCAAAACAAGTCCAGAACTGAAACCACTTTAGAAGAGCTCAAGAAACAATATCCTGGGTACCCATAATGCTGGCAAGATGCTTAGCAAGCTTATTAACTTTCTCTTGTTTGGCGCTTAAATCCTCCAGCGCTTGCTCTTGCACAAGAAAGTACGCATCTTATTTCTGCAGGGACTTCCTCAGTCCTTCGGCTTCTTGCCGCAGCACAACTGACTGATGCCTTTCAGCTTGTAGCCGAGATTGAAGAAGCCGAAGTGATTCAGGCAGCGAGTTCGAAGGGCTTGTGCCAGCGGTACTGGCCAATAACTCGAAACTACATCAACGCAGGACTGTGGGGTTTTCTCACTGTCTACAAGATTGTTTTTATCACCATTCTTGGAGACTAACAGGGTTGTTTCACTATCTTGAACCTTATCTGCATTACTTTCTCTACCATTGCATAGTGCGGTGCTCTTCTCCAATATTCTGTTTGCATACTACAAGATAAACAAGCAGACACATCACAAGTTTAGCTTGTAGTATACGAAACTCATTTTGGTAAACCGGTTCAGTAGTAAGGTGGACATGATAATAGCATGAAACAAACATATATCTATGTAATATGGTCACTGTATTGTCCATATCATTCTAGTTTATGTTCCCTAATCAAGATAGAGACACAGTTCAACTCATATATTTTTAAGACACAACAGCATAGACAGAATATAAGTGTGAGAAACTACACAGCATTGGCATCACTTGTAATGTGCATCACATGAGAACATAACTGTTTATGCAACTTAAACTGAAATCAACATAGAGCAAGAAGTTAGAACAGCAATCCAGTTAAAGAAATATGTTTAAAACATACCTGTTGCACCACTGGAGTTTCAATTGGACCTTCAAATTCGCAAGTAGTTGGTATGAGTAAATACAGTGATGCAACAGCAAAGGAGTACAGACCATAGCTACGGAATCTGACCTGAGAATAGTTGCTCTTCTGCTTTAAACGTGGAGTTTGGGTTAGCTGTGGTGGTCTTCGTGCTTTGGGCACTGCAGTAGCTTTACAAACTGCTTGTGTGGGGGTACTCTGTTGTGATGCCCCCGATTCAATCGTACACTAATCTGCACGCAAATGTGTACGATCAAGATCAGGGACTCACGGGAAGATATCACAACACAACTCTACAAATAAAAATAAGTCATACAAGCATCATGATACAAGCCAGGGGCCTCGAGGGCTCAAATACAAGTGCTCGATCATAGATGAGTCAGTGGAAGCAACAATATCTGAGTACAGACATAAGTTAAACAAGATGCCATAAGATGGCTAGCACAAACTGGGATACAGATCGAAAGAGACACAGGCCTCCTGCCTGGGATCCTCCTAGACTACTCCTGGTCGTCGTCAGCGGGCAGCACGTAGTAGTAGGCACCTCCGGTGTAGTAGGAGTCATCGTCGACGGTGGCGTCTGGATCCTGGGCCCCAACATCTGGTTGCGACAACTAGGTAGAAGGGATAGGGGGAAAAGAAGGAGAAAGCAACCGTGATTACTCATCCAAAGTACTCGCAAGCAAGGAGCTACACTACATATGCATGGGTATATGTGTAAAGGGCCATATCGGTGGACTGAACTGCAGAATGCCAGAATAAGAGGGGGATAGCTAACCCTGTCGAAGACTACGCTTCTGGCAGCCTCCGTCTTGCAGCATGTAGAAGAGAGTAGACTGAAGTCCTCCAAGTAGCATTGCATAGCATAATCCTACCCGGCGATCCCCTCCTCGATGCCCTGCTAGAGAGCGATCACCGGTTTGTATCTGGCACTTGGAAGGGTGTGTTTTATTAAGTATCCAGTTCTAGTTGTCATAAGGTCAAGGTACAACTCCGGGTCGTCCTTTTACCGTGGGACACGGCTATTTGAATAGATTAACTTCCCTACAGGGGTGCACCACATAACCCAACACGCTTGATCCCATTTGGCCGGACACACTTTCCTGGGTCATGCCCGGCCGCGGAAGATCAACACATCGCAGCCCTACCTAGGCACAACAGAGCGGTCAGCACGCCAGTCTAAATCCTGTGCGCGCAGGGGTCTGGGCCCATCACCCATTGCACACCTGCACGTTGCGTACGCGGCCGGAGAGCAGACCTAGCAACCTCCATTACAAAGGAAGTCACGTTACGCGGTCCAACCCGGCGCGCGCCACTCAGTCGCTGACATCACGAAGTGCTTCGGCTGATACCACGACATCGGGATACCCATAACTACTCCCGCGTAGATGGTTAGTGCGTATAGACCAAATGGCCAGACTCAGATCAAATACCCAGATCTCGTTAAGCGTGTTAAGTATCCGCGAACGCCGACCAGGGCCAGGCCACCTCTCTCCTAGGTGGTCTCAACCTGCCCTGTCGCTCCGCCTCAAAGTAACAGTCGGGGGCCGTCGGGAACCCAGACCCACCTCTACCGGGATGGAGCCACCCGCCCCTTCAGCCCCCATCTCCGAACAGTATCACAGGTAATGTAATTAACAGTGTAAAGTATATAGTATATGCCCGTGATCACCTCCCGAAGTGATCACGGCCCAGTAGTATAGCATGGCAGACGGACAAGAGTGTAGGGCCACTGATGGAACACTAGCATCCTATACTAAGTAGTAGGATAGCCGGTAAGGGTAACAACTGTAGCAACAATGACAGGCTATGCAACAGAATAGGATAAACCGAAAGCAGTAACATGCTACACTACTCTAATGCAAGCAGTATAGAGAAGAATAGGCGATATCTGGTGATCAAGGGGGGGGGCTTGCCTGGTTGCTCTGGCAAGAGAGAGGGGTCGTCAACTCCGTAGTCGTACTGGGTAGCAGCGGCGTCGGTCTCAGGGTCTACCGGAAAAAGTAACGGAGGGGGAACACAATAAACAACATAGCAATCAAAGCATAACAAGACAAATGCGGTGCTAGAGGTGATCTAACGCAGGGGTAGGTGATACTTGCGAAGGGGGGAAACAACCGGGAAAGTATCCCCGGTGTTTCGTGTTTTCGGGCAAAGGAGCCGGAGGGGGAAAGTTGCGAGTTCGATAGGTTAGGGATGCGTGGTGGATGAACAGGCCGCGTGTCCGTGTTCGTCTCATCGTTCTGAGCAACTTTCATGTAGAAAGTATTTTCATCTGAGCTACGGTTGATTTTATATTAATTTTAAAAGATTGAAATCAATTTTTGGATTTATTTAATTATTTTAATCCAACATTATCCAGAACAGTGTTTGCTGATGTCAGCATGACGTCAGCAGTCAACAGGGGTGTTGACTGGTCAAACTGACGTGTGGGCCCTGTGGGACCCACCTGTCATACACTGTTAAGTTAATTTGGTTTAGGTTAAACTAATTACTGCTTAGTTAGACTAACAGGTTAATTAGATTAATTAAGTACGACTAATTAACTTAATTAATTATGTTAATTTATTTATTTAATTATTATTTTTAATTATTAATTTTTTAATTTCTTTTTTTATATAAAAACGTTCTGGGGGCCCCTTGTCATAGGCCCGGGCTTGCGGGCAAACGGGTTACGGGCGTCGGGCGGAGCCAGGCGACGAGCGCCAGCCCGCCCGATAGGGCGCTGCGGGGAGGCGTGCGACAGGCGGGCGCCCGGCTTGGCGCCGACGGCGATGGCCGGGCCAGAGCGGTTGGGGCCATCGCGCTCGGCAGCAGGGGCGCGATGCATGCGCGCGCGGTGTGGCGGAGGTGGACCGTGCGGCGGCGGCAGCGCGGCGAAGCCACGCCCAGGCACCTGGCAGGGCCTGCAGCGGGAGGGCGCGTGCGCGAGGGCGCCACCTGGGCGGCCAGAGGGGCGAGGCAGGGGAGGCGAGCGGCAGCAGCTAGCAGCGGCGCACGGGAGCAGCAGGCGAAGCAGTGCAGCAGGGGGCGGGGGCGCGTGGACAGGCGCCGGGCACGACGGGGCTAGCAGGGCGGCGATGGCGAGCGCAGGCCGTGGAGCCGTGGCCCTTGGCAGACGAGGCCCAGGCGGGCGCGTAGGCGGTCTGGAGAGGGCGGAGGAGGCCACGGCGACGGGCGCGTGCGGAGGAGCTCGTCTGGGCCGTCGGGAGCGGCGACGTGCAACAGAGGGGGGAGAGGAAGGGAGCTCACAACGGGGTGCAGGGACTAAGGCAGTATGCTCGTGGTGGTCCGGCGAGGCGACGGCGGGGTGGACGTAGGCGATCGGGGCGACGGCGACGTCGAGCACCGAGGCGCAGTCATGGGGGCGCCGGGTGCGGGATGGCGCGAGCGCGCGGTGATGGGGAGTCCGGCGACGGGGTGGTCTTCGGGCGGCGACGAATGGCTCCGGGCGGGCGCCGGCGCCACGTCGAGACGACGAGGTCGGGGGCGGTTCGAGCCCCCGATCCAATCGGGGGGGGGGGAAGAGTGGGAGGAGTGGGGGGCGTGGGGATTAGGGTTTGCGGGGTGTGGGGATATGGTGTGGCCGGCTGGGCTAGTTGGGCCGGCCTGTTCGGACGGCGGAGGCCAGCTGGGCCACTTGGCCCAGCGGGGGGGGGGGGGGGGGGCTTTCTCTTTGTTTCTTTTTGTTAGTTTAGTTTTTCTCTTTTGTATTTTATTTTCTTTTCTGTTTTATTTAATTTTAAATCATTTAGGCATTTTATAAAAATGTGTTTGCCTTATTATAATTACCCTTCCATTTAACTGCACACTCTGAACATTTTAGTTTTAATTTTTTTGAAAACTTTTGTTGTTTGCTTTTCTTTTGAATTTGAATTTGAATCGGTTTCGAACTAACGCGAGATTAGCAACCGTAATCGAGGTGACGTGCCATTATTAGCAAATGTTACTGTAGCTTAATTGTCCGGGCGTCACAATTCTCCTCCACTACAAGAAATCTCGTCCCGAGATTTAAGAGGTGTAATAAGGGGGAAACGTCTGGTTACGAAATCCTAACGAATCTTCTCGGTCTTGGTTGCTCTTCTCGAAGTGGTCGATCCATAGCGCTGATGTCTTCATTCCTCTGCTTCAGGTCATCATGATGAAGTTGTCGTCCTTCCTTCAGGATCTTCACCGCACTTACGAAAGGGTAAGAAGGAAAAACTCGATATGGATGGATTCTAACAAGATCGAGCATCAGACGGTTAACTCAGGGAAGAAGCATAAGTATCTCTCGATTTGAAACTTAAGAAGATATCGAGAGCGAAGTAAGAAGGTACCATGAGAAGCTTCAAACGGATAGATAATCGTTCGATGCCTAACCAGAAGGTGAAAGGGTTTCAGGGCAACGAGAATAGGTATTGCGCCTCATACCAGAATAGATCACTAGACAGGTGGTCCGTGAATTACATACGAAGTCAAGCGCGAGGAACAACCTTGGGAACAGGTGGTGTACAGGAGAGTCAGGTTTCGATCCTGTGGAACTGTGGGTTATGGGCCCACCATGTGGGATAAAAGTAGGAGTGATGACATCTTGCATGGTCACGATAGAAGGCATGTCAGAGACTAGCCTGTCAGTTATGTTGGCAACAACATCGATACCAAGGGCGAGGGACGAAGAGAACCATTTTCCCGCTCGTTGAACGAGGCGGACCAATAGGCAAAGCTTTCGTCCATCGGTGGTTACCGGGATGCTATCAATAATGGTAACAGGGTCTTACTGACAGAGTTGTACAACGAGGTGCTTACTAAGCAGGGAATTATCACTGCTCGGTTAAGTCAGATTACAAGAAAGCTTAAACAAGACAATGGAAAGGAAAATGTGATTATCAGGTTTAACCCGAACAATGGAAATGAAAATGTGTATACACACATATTTTGGGGGTATATCTTTCCCAAGGACAAGCGGAGCATGATATCCATGACAGGATAGAAAGTAGAAAACCATTAAGGTAAGGGGAAGGGATTTCATGATATTACCCGTACAACGGTGTTCGGATAATTGAGCAAGAAAACTTTTAGCATTGCGCTTCCAATGTTCTTATTGAAGATCAGAGTACCACAAACAAGCTTCGAGATAGCATTGACATGGTCAACAGGTGAAGATCGGACTTTGGAAACAAAAAGGATCCATCAGGAACAACTTATAGAATAAGTCTTATAATTTCATCATGGAAGCATGGATAACCTTGCAAAAGGGAACTATAACAATAGGGCCTCCGGCCAGGTGTGCTAGGCACGACATCACCTTAACGGGTCACATAAAGACCATTGTTATAACTCTTGGGAATATGTTCCAATCATCATATCTGACCGAGATCCAGATCTGATTGGTGTCAGGATAACTCAGACTCAGAATGCTTGAGAATAAAGGTGCAACACAAATTGTCGAGATGACATTGTAAATTCTCGGGAAATGAACTATGGAAGCAAGTTCTGAAACAAGAGTTCATCAGTAAACCAAGGAGAGGATGAGGAGGTGGCTGATAGGCTCAGCAACAAATCATCGAGATTTCCAAAGGTTGGATTTCCACAATTATGTGAACAAGGAAATATCATTTGTCGGATCAAATGATATAATGATGTATGCTCGAGGGAACATACACAACTGAACAATGATAGAAGGGTGCACCCAGGAACCTGGACTAGGTAGCACGATCAATGTTCGAATGATGATTCAATAAGCAATAGACTTAGAATGAAACTGTAGACCATTAACTTCAAAGCAATAGGGTTACTAGAAGTTTATAATTTACACATCACAGACCATTTGTCAGTAATCCGGTTAGAAACAACACGGGGACCAAGAAAGAATGGTGATGGTGAGAAGTATCACTATACCAAGAATTTTTTAAGAGGTGGTGAAATTCTCACGACATTCTTGACATAAAAGGTGGTAATATTCCAAGGTAAAGAAGAACAAATGCTCGATAGCAAGGATCTCAAGGTATAACACAAAACATGAACGGTTTGTGTTGAACGGAAGGCAATTGAGTGGTCGATGATAACACAAATCATCGAGGGCAAGGATAGTATTTCTCATCATGAATTCAATTGATACCCTGGAAGAGCTCAGGGTGCTGATGATGATCACGACACATGTGTCGAGAGATTTCATGAGGATGTAATCGATTGACGATGACATCAAAGTTTAAGGGAATGATGAAGCGAAAGGTTATTGGAACCAATGGTACAACACAAAATTCAAAACCAAGATCACTGTTCAAGGAGAAATGATATGACGAGGAAGATGGATGTAAGCTTACCTCATCGTTGAAAATTTTGCTACGGGGAGAAGGGCCAGGTAGCACAGTTAAAATTTAGTATGAAAATGATATAGCCGATCAGGCCTGGGGATGACTTGAAGGGTTAATAAACTCGTAAGCAACGAAAATCACTTAGAGATATTGAATCAGAGTGCGGACCCGATTCACTATTCGGTGTTCTCGATTGACGACAATCCAGAACCCAAGAAAATTGGGACCAGTGAGAAATAACAGTTGATGAAGAACCCATAAGAAGTTATGCAGTTCCATGATATTCTTGAGATACCATAGGGAATACTCGAAGGTTGAGCAGAATCGAGGTTGGGCAGGCACATTGATCTGGATAAGACAAGCGATTTAACTTGTCCGAGAAATGGGACCAAAGAAAAAACAATCATGGTCGGAACCACGGTTGCAAGGGACCAAGCATAGATAAGAGAAGAAGTTATCACAAGGGGATTATTATTACTACAAGAAGCTTCCATGATAAGTTCCACCTCGGGTCCATGGGCATGAACACAAAGTTCAAGGTCGACTCCCACTTCTCCAAAGCATAACCTTACATTCACTTCTCGTTTTGATAATGGCATTAGTGTTGAAAGTTTTACCTGGTGAAATACCAGATGAGTACGACCCGTGAAAACTTCCGAGTTCACACATATTACGGAAGGCATAGGTTCAACCCATCAGGGCATCTTAGGAACATATACCACAAACTTCGGAGTAAATAATACAAGCTCGAAAGTAGAGCATGGTTCAAAAGCAGATGATACGATTTACCAAAGGCATGGAAAGGCTCTCAAGGTTATTCAATATGAAGGACACTATCGGATAAAATCCAACAAAGGAACCGATGGTCCACAAGGGATCTGATGTGAGCATCGGTACTCAACCAGAGGAAGAAGAACGCACGGGCATCATATTATAGAACATCTGAATAATTCAATGCTTAGATAACAAAGGAATTATGATTTCCAAAACAAGGGATCAGAAGCAGACGCTCTGATCAAGGATGGATAAGTTGGATAGACCAGAGGCACAATTGACGACAAATAGTTTGGTCAAGAACCAGTTCATATCCAAATGACGTCTGAGCCAGAAGGATGAATCCTAGGATTCGACTGAGGAATTCGAGCATCCTCAACAAATTGAATCAACGGACTTAAAATGATAAAGACAAGGGAGGCCAATAAGGTTACGAAACTTATGGGATTAACCATAATGCAAGCAAGCGAGAATTTCAAGATCAATAGGCTGCTCGGGATTTTTGAAAGATCGAATGGTACTTCAAAGTATTTTGCAAAACACATGAACAACTGGGAATGAGCGGATACCCGATAAATGCGAGGAATGTATCCGTAGGGGTATTCATGCGCCCAGATCTGTAAGGTGGTGGCCGAAGAGATCATTAAAAGTCGAAGAATAATCTGATGCATCTTGTAATAACAAGAGCAGCTGGGAATGAAGTTAAGAAGGACAGGTGTAAGTTTTTATCCATAAGGATTTATCGATGGAAGGAAATTGCAAAAGCGACGCCATAAAGTCTCAAAAGAACATCGGAGAGTATCTTCGGATTCTTCTGGTGCCGCAGACGATCATCTGTAATAAGGGGCTCTCCGGGGAAAAGTATTATTGAGAACCTAGAGTCAGAGTTGGTAAAATCGTTTAACCCGAATAGAAGAGATGTTAGAGTCCCAGAGTATAGGTTGAGGAATAAAAGATCCTACTACCACCCAATGGCGATGTGTGCCCGTAAGACACACAACCATGTTAGTAAAAGTTTTGCAATGTCTAGACTCGAGTTCGACCAAGGAGTTGGAAAGGGGGATTCCTACAGGCAGTCGGCTCTGATACCAACTTGTGACGCCCCCGATTCAATCGTACACTAATCATGCACGCAAATGTGTACGATCAAGATCAGGGACTCACGAGAAGATATCACAACACAACTCTACAAATAAAAATAAGTCATACAAGCATCATAATACAAGCCAGGGGTCTCGAGGGCTCGAATACAAGTGCTCGATCATAGATGAGTCAGCGGAAGCAACAATATCTGAGTACAGACATAAGTTAAACAAGATGCCATAAGATGGCTAGCACAAACTGGGATACAGATCGAAAGAGACGCAGGCCTCCTGCCTGGGATCCTCCTAGACTACTCCTGGTCGTCGTCAGCGGGCAGCACGTAGTAGTAGACACCTCCGGTGTAGTAGGAGTCGTCGTCGACGGTGGCGTCTGGATCCTGGGCTCCAACATCTGGTTGCGACAACCAGGTAGAAGGGATAGGGGGAAAAGAAGGAGAAAGCAACCGTGAGTACTCATCCAAAGTACTCGCAAGCAAGGAGCTACACTACATATGCATGGGTATATGTGTAAAGGGCCATATCGGTGGACTGAACTGCAGAATGCCAGAATAAGAGGGGGATAGCTAACCCTGTCGAAGACTACGCTTCTGGCAGCCTCCGTCTTGCAGCATGTAGAAGAGAGTAGACTGAAGTTGTAACGCCCTCGATGCGGCTATATCTCCCACGGGTCGAAGCACGACTTAGAGGCATAACCGCATTGAAAGCAATGTCGCAAGTGAGGTAATCTTCACACAACCCATGTAATACATAAGGGAAAGAGATACATAGTTGGCTTACAATTGCCACTTCACACAAATACATGAATAAAACCATTACATCATACAGTTACAATTAGGGCCCGACTACGGTGCCAAAATAAAAGAAGAAACCCCAAAAACAACAGAGGTCCCCGATCGACCCCAACTGGGCTCCACTACTGATCGACTAGAACGAAACAACATAAAGGATAAGATCTTCATCGAACCCCTCCTTGAGCTCGGGTGTGTCACCTGCACGGTCTCATCGGCACCTGCAAACTGGTATTGGAAGTATCTGGTGAGTCACGGGGACTCAGAAATCTCACACCCGCGAGATCAAGACTATTTAAGCTTATAGGTAGGGTAAAAGGTGTGAGGTGGAGCTGCAGCAAGCGACTAGCATATATGGTGGCTAACATACGCAACTGAGAGCGAGAAGAGAAGGCAAAGCACGGTCGAACAACTATGATCAATAAGTGATCCTGAACTACTTACGTCAAACATAACTCCAACAACCGTGTTCACTTCCCGGACCCCGCCGAGAAGAGACCATCACGGTTACCCACGCGGTTGGTGTATTTTAGTTAAGATCAACTTCGGGTTTTCTACAACCGGACATTAACAAATTCCCATCTGCCACATAACCGCGGGCACGGCTTTCGAAAGTTCAAACCCTGCAGGGGTGTCCCAACTTAGCCCATGATAAGCTCTCGCGATCAACGAAGGATATTCCTTCTCCCCGGGAAGACCCGATCAGTCTCGGAATCCCGGCTACAAGACATTTCGACAGTAATAAAACAAGTCCAGCAAAGCCGCCCGATGCGCCGACATCCTGATAGGAGCTGCACATATCTCGTTCTCAGGGCAACACCGGATAAGTCAAGCTACGAGTAAAACCAGGCCTCGAGTTTCCCCGTGGTGGCCCCGCAGGTTGCTCGGTTCGGACCAACACTTAGACAAGCATTGGCCCGGGAGGGGGGGCTAAATAAAGATGACCCTCGGGTTAGCTACTCCCAAGGGAAAAGGTATAGGTGGTAGGCAAATGGTAAAACCAATGTTGGGCCTGCTGGAAAAGTCTTATTCAAAGCGAACTGTCAAGGGGGTCCCATAAATCACCCGGCCGCGTTAGGGACGCAAAATCCGGGAACATAACACCGATATGACGGAAACTAGGGCGGCAAGAGTGGAACAAAACACCAGGCATAAGGCCAAGCCTTCCACCCTTTACCAAGTATATAGATGCATTAATTAAATAAAATATATTGTGATATCCCAACAAGTAAACATGTTCCAACAAGGAACAACATCTCCATGTTCCAACAAGGAACAAACTTCATCTTCACCTGCAACTAACAATGCTATAAGAGGGGCTGAGCAAAGCGTTAACATAGCCAAACAACGGTTTGCTAGGACAAGGTGGGTTAGAGGCTTGGTTTAACAATATGGGAGGCATGACAAGCAAGTGGTAGGTATCGCAGCATAGGCATAGCAAAAGAGCGAGCAACTAGCAAGCGAAGATAGAAGTGATTTCGAGGGTATGGTCATCTTGCCTGAAATGCCGCAAGGAAGAAGAACGAGTCCATGAAGAAGACAAAGGGACGTAGTCGGACGAATCCTCACAACTCTAGAATGAAACCGAAGCTAACAAGAGAAACAACCCGGAAAGAAACAAACAACATAGTAAACAACCAACACATAAACATGGCATGATGCACAATCAAGTATGATGCATGTCCGGTTTAATGATTCATGGCAATATGGCAAAAGCCACAAACAACACTACAAATTAAGTGGAGCTCAATATGCAACGAGTTGCATATTGACGAAACACCACATTAAATATTTAGTTTTCTCCCGTTTAAGTACCCAACAATATTAAATGTTGTTAAACATGGCAAGAGGGTGAAGCAAATGAATACTACATATCTAGGCAAGTTTAAATGAGGCCGGAACAACAAAACAACGAGTCCGGAAACTCCTCATATGCATATATCAGGTTTGGTACTGTTCTGCCCTAAACACAATTTTAATATTGTTAAACAGCAAAATGAAGTGCAACATGTTAATCTACGCATTTTTCTACCCCATTTACATATAAAGTTTATTAAATTCTGAGCTACGGTTATTTAGTTATGAAATAAATCATTTTAACATGGCATTTGTGCAAATTTAAACAAACATCAAGTTAAACATTCTAAACATGCATGAAAGTTGGAAATTATTAAACTACACAAATTTCTGAGCATTTTACATATATAAATTATTTTAATGCGATGCACGGTTTGTGAGTTATTATATGCATGAAGACTAGGGGCTTTTCTGCAAAACCGTAAATCACTGGAATAAAGTCTAAAATCGCAGGCAGGGAAAAAAATATATCGGGCCGAAACTGGCAGGCTGGCCCAACTGAAAAAAAAACAGAGGAAGGGCGCTCGGGGGGGGGGGGGGGCTCACACAGTGGGCCTTGGCCCGGTCGGCGGAGCTGGGCTGGACGCGGAGTGGTTGCTGGGCCGGCTCGGCAGCGGAGCTGGGCGCGACCCACGCGCTGGCGCTGGTCAACGCGCGTGCAAGCGGTCGAGCGAGGCACGGGTCGAGGTGCTCGTCCTCTGCTCGACAGAGAGAAGAGCAGCTGCAGGGACTTGGCGGCAGGGACGACGGCTGGTGACGCGGGGGCTCCGGCAGGCGGGACTGGGAGCTCGAGGAGGATCCGGGCGGCGGGATCCAGCCGACGAGACAGAGGGGCGCAGGCGAGGCTATCGTCGGGGCCCTCTGGGAAGAAGATGGCGGCGTCGCTGCTGTTACAGAGAGAGATCGAGAGTGAGGGGAGGCAGGAGGAAGGAAATAAAGGAGAAGGGAGTAGAGGCACGCCTGCTGGTCGAGGACGCTAGCGGCGGCGTGCTCCGGCGAGCGGGCGGACGCCCACGCGGTGGGGCGCTGCGAGGGGAGGCGCTCGAGCGCAGGCGAGCAGGAGGCCAGGGCGCGGGGAGCGGGAGGCGGGCCCCGATGGGCTTTCCAGGGCCCGATCTGGGTCCTGGCGGGCCTCGGTGGGGGAAGCCGGTTGGGGAGGTGAGGTGGCGCATGGGGATTGGCTGGCGCGGGCGCTGGGGCCATGTGGCGGCGCCTCATTGGCCGGGCAATGTGGCGGCGGCGGCGCCAAGTGGCGGGCAGGGGCGGCGGCGCCGGATCCGAGGTGGGAGGTGGCTGGCTGCGCGGAAATTGAGGGAGGAGGAGGCTAGAGGTAGGTGGAGGGGCTAGGCTGCCCAAAATGGACAAGGGGGTGTCCATTTATAGGCAGGGATGGCTAGGGTTTGGGTTTAGAGGGGTTCTAGGAGCGTTTCTGAGCCTTCGATCGCGATCTGACGGTCCGGAACGGAGGGGAAGTTTAGGTGGGCTGCAGGTGGGTTGAGAAGAGAGGGAAATAGTGCGGCCCGACAACGGTTTTCGGAGACCGAAAACGTCCGACAAATAAACCGGTCACGTAATCCGTTGGGGCGTCAAACGGACTCCGAATGCGATGAAACTTGACAGGAGGCCTACCTACAACATAACAACACCACATGCCAACTCTCATCCCATTCCGAGAACATTCTCCGGCCACTTATAAAATAATATTTCGGACATGCCGCGGGCGCGTGCAAGCTGTGTCTGGGCTCAGAACGGACAACGGACGGAACTGGAAAACCCGGACGGATGCAAGTTTCGAAAACATGATGATGCAATGTGGATGATGACATGGCAAGATGCAACACGCAAGCGAATGACAAAGCAACAACAGCGAATAACTGGAGGACAACTGGCACATCGGTCTCGGGGCGTCACAACACTCCACCACTACGAGAGGATCTCGTCCCGAGATCTAGAATGGCACGGGAGGGGAAAACGGAAGAGAAATAGAAGAGGTAAAACTAAGTTGCTTCTTTGACAAAAGAGTGAAACCAAAGAACCTTGAGAGGTCACAAAGCTTGAAGAAAAGACACGACGGAGGTGAACAAAATCTAAAACACTCCATTCAGCGAAAGGAACAAGGAACGTTGCGAGAACCTTGTAGGTTGAAGGACATGAAACAAGAGCTTAACAGACGAAAAGACTATGACCACCTTGGTAAAATGAGATAGTCAAGGAACAAGAGTGACAGAATTTGGACAGCACTCCAGTAGAAAAGAGAAGTAAACTTGATGGGATGAAAACATATTGAAGAGATGATACAACACTCCGGTTAAATGGATAAGCAAGAAAAGAACACGATCCTCATAAAACGAGGTGATGGGAGAAGAGCACAACATCACAATGCCTTCGGGACAAATGAAGGAGTGGAATCAAGAGAACAAAGAAGAGAACAACAACTTCTATCACAATTGAATTTGAAAGAGCCTCCTTAAAAGAAGGATTGAACGGAATTGTTGGAAAAACCAACAACGAAAAGAATAAGCTTGATGTGGGCTTATAGAAGACATCTCAAAATTATGAGGTGAAATTCTGCCACTAAGGGAAACAACAGATTGGATTGATATCAGCAAAGGAGATGAAAACTTCTTCACCAAGATGAGAAGGAGAAAAATTGGATCGTTGATAAACACCACAAATAGCTAAATTCCTTAGGGCAGGCTATAGGTGAAATATAACCCAATAAAACTCCAACAAAAGATTGATTGGTTGAAAAGATCTCTTGAACAGAGAGAAAATGATGGATTTAAATATCTCATTCTTAACAACTTGTGAACCTTGAAACACAAAGGGAAATTGTCAAGAATGGCATAACACCATCTCAAAAAAAATAAGGTAGGAAGAATTGCACTTCGAAATGCAAGATGAAGAACACTTGAACTCCTCAAAACAAAACATGTGTTGACACCATGTTTATTTTTGAGTATGGCTTGATGGATCATAACTTCGAGAAAAAATCTTGACGAACCATTGAAGGATGAAAAGGTTCCTTGATAAACCAACATGTAGATCCTCCCTGAAGAACTCCGGTAATAAAAGGTTGATAAAAATAACGAGAAGTTGAAAACACAAGGTGAAGCTTTGAGATGATTTAGATGGAGCTTCGTGATGATGAGAGTTTGGAACTCCGGGAAAAGAAAAGGTGAAACAATTGAAACCGAGAATTTATTCATCATGAACAACTCCGAAAGAATGAATTAATCACTTGGATGAAACAAGAATAAGAATTATGTTATGCGTATCCTTCACCAATTTAGATTGATGACAAGCAACGGATTTGGCATAGTACTTATTCTCGTAGAAAGGATCAAGAGAGATATAGCACAAACTTGAGAAGGTCTTCAATGAACCACCGGTAGGATTGAAACAACGAATAAATCTATATGATAACGAAGGAAGAAGGATCTTGAACGAACCACCGTAAGAATTTAAAACGGACGAAGAAAAGATAAAGAAACACCGGGAAGAATTAGCAAATGAACGAAGATGCTTGCTAGGATTTAGATACATGAGAACGAAGAGATCATGAACTGATTAGATAATACTTGAATGATGCACCGGTATGATTTGGAGAACGATAGACGAAGCTGAGAATGAATAATTCTGAGATGAAAGGCTTCCGGAGAATCAAACTGAAAAGACTTCTGAATTGCTCCGGATGGGTGAAAAGAATTCTCACAATCGAAAACAATTATGAGAGGATGGCAACAAGCTAGACAATGAATCTTGAAGAGAATGGAGCAAGATTTAAGAGAAACTCTCCTTCAGTCTTCAACTATTGAGAATGATGATGAGAAACACCACCATGAATTGTTGAGGCACTCCGGAATGAATATTGGAAAGGTTGAACCAACTATGAAAAGAATTGAAGGATCTTGGAGACAGACATTTGACTGATGATAATTCATTCTTACATCAAACTTTGAAATGAATTTGGGAATCGCTCCGGGAAAATTAGAAGAGTACGGTAAGATCCTGGAAAAAGACCTGTGGGTTAGGGCCCATTCAAAAGCAACACCGTTGAAAGAATTGCTTGGAAAGAGAGATTGCACCGGTTGAATCAAATGGCTTGAATGAGATAACATCCTCAAAAGAACTTGAGTGAATTGAGAATGGAAACTTGAATCTTCTGAGATATCTTCATCACTCCGGAACAAATGAATAGTGAGAGGTGAATGATTAAGAGGTGCACTGGTACGAGAAAAACATTAGAAACGAGGACAAGAATATGATCGATAAAGCTTGAATTGGAACCACCGGAGAAGAAAAAAATGACGAATGATAAACTTGAAACTGTTGAGCATCTTCATGGGAAATCACCGGATAAGAACATTGAAGGAAAGAATGGAGAGGCTTCCATCAATAAAAAGGATCCTTGATCAAGAAATCTGCGTCCTTGAAGAAATAAGGGTGGGAGGGCGGGAAAAACAAAGACAACTTGGAACGGATGAAGCAAACACCGTTAATAAGAACTGATAATTGATCTTGCGAATGTTGAAGTGATCGGATCCACTTGAAGAGGGACACACCGGTTGAAAAGGATTGACATGGCACTCTCAGTTATCATGAAGGATTGGTATCCACATAGGAATATGAGAACACCGCTTAGGGAAGGTATGGAATCAACACTTGACATTGAAGCAACTCGAATACCACAAATAAAACAAAAACAAGGATTTGGCTTGCAGAATAAGCCAGAACAAACATATGATAGATCCCATATCGTATCATGTGTCTGTTGGAAAGAATTCCTACGTGATACTTGAATTCCCACCTATGAACTCTCGAAACTTTCTGGTTATGCAATCTGGTGTTGGGGATACAGGGGACACAAAATATATCACCCAAACTAACAATACCTAGATCCAGCTGTATCCATCCTTCAACACATAACCAAGAAACCCTCGGAAATCATCTACCTCAACCTTCGAAAAGCATTCGTTATGCGAGTTATGGCAATACTCCCGCACTCGCCTCAGTACTGGGCTATCAGGGTTATCTCACCAACAACTGTACAAAATAGATTTTCGATGTCGGCTAAACTCAGGTATTCCAGAACTGCAACGATAAAATTATGACGACAACACCTCGGAGCTCAACTCCCCGGGACACCTCCTCTAAAACCCCTGCTGACGGGAGGCACCAAGACAATGTTGTCATCACAAAACCATCGGAACGATTCTAAGATACCCGCGTGATCCTAAAAAAATTTTTAGTGAAATTTGAGAAGAGAAGAGTCAAAACTCTACGTTAGGATGCCTTACCAGAGCGATGAGGAGACTGGGAAGTAAAAAGAATTCCTAAACTCTCCGATATATAATTCCTAAATGACTCAAAACATTTTTCTAGACACAACTCGGCCGCTAAAAACGATCAATCAGTGGGGGCTCCTAAGGTCGGGGAAGGCTCTGATTACCAACTTGTAACGCCCTCGATGCGGCTATATCTCCCACTTGTCGAAGCACGACTTAGAGGCATAACCGCATTGAAAGCAATGTCGCAAGTGAGGTAATCTTCACACAACCCATGTAATACATAAGGGAAAGAGATACATAGTTGGCTTACAATCGCCACTTAAAACAAATACATGAATAAAACCATTACATCATACAGTTACAATCAGGGCCCGACTACGGAGCCAAAATAAAAGAAGAAACCCCAAAAATGACAAAGGTCCCTGATCGACCCCAACTGGGCTCCACTACTGATCGACTAGAACGAAACAACATAAAGGATAAGATCTTCATCGAACCCCTCCTTTAGCTCGGGTGTGTCACCTGCACGGTCTCATCGGCACCTGCAAACTGGTATTGGAAGTATCTGGTGAGTCACGGGGACTCAGCAATCTCACACCCGCGAGATCAAGACTATTTAAGCTTATAGGTAGGGTAAAAGGTGTGAGGCGGAGCTGCAGCAAGCGACTAGCATATATGGTGGCTAACATACGCAACTGAGAGCAAGAAGAGAAGGCAAAGCACGGTCGAGCAACTATGATCAATAAGTGATCCTGAACTACTTACGTCAAACATAACTCCAACAACCGTGCTCACTTCCCGGACCCCGCCGAGAAGAGACCATCACGGTTACCCATGCGGTTGGTTTATTTTAGTTAAGATCAACTTCGGGTTTTCTACAACTGGACATTAACAAATTCCCATCTGCCACATAACCGCGGGCACGGCTTTCAAAAGTTCAAACCCTGCAGGGGTGTCCCAACTTAGCCCATGATAAGCTCTCGCGATCAACGAAGGATATTCCTTCTCCCCGGGAAGACCCGATCAGTCTCGGAATCCCGGCTACAAGACATTTCGACAGTAATAAAACAAGTCCAGCAAAGTCGCCCGATGCGCCGACATCCTGATAGGAGCTGCACATATCTCGTTCTCAGGGCAACACCGGATAAGTCAAGCTACGAGTAAAACCAGGCCTCGAGTTTCCCCGTGGTGGCCCCGCAGGTTGCTCGGTTCGGACCAACACTTAGACAAGCATTGGCCCGGGGGGGGGGGGCTAAATAAAGATGACCCTCGGGTTAGCTACTCCCAAGGGAAAAGGTATAGGTGGTAGGTAAATGGTAAAACCAATGTTGGGCCTGCTGGAAAAGACTTATTCAAAGCGAACTGTCAAGGGGGTCCCATAAATCACCCGACCGCGTTAGGGACGCAAAATCCGGGAACATAACACCGATATGAAGGAAACTAGGGCGGCAAGAGTGGAACAAAACACCAGGCATAAGGCCGAGCCTTCCACCCTTTACCAAGTATATAGATGCATTAATTAAATAAAATATATTGTGATATCCCAACAAGTAAACATGTTCCAACAAGGAACAACATCTCCATGTTCCAACAAGGAACAAACTTCATCTTCACCTGCAACTAACAACGCTATAAGAGGGGCTGAGCAAAGCGGTAACATAGCCAAACAACGGTTTGCTAGGACAAGGTGGGTTAGAGGCTTGGTTTAACAATATGGGAGGCATGACAAGCAAGTGGTAGGTATCGCAGCATAGGCATAGCAAAAGAGCGAGCAACTAGCAAGCAAAGATAGAAGTGATTTCGAGGGTATGGTCATCTTTCCTGAAATCCCGCAAGGAAGAAGAACGAGTCCATGAAGAAGACAAACGGACGTAGTCGAACGAAACCTCACAACTCCGGAACGAAACCAAAGCTAACGAGAGAAACAACCCGGAAAGAAACAAACAACATAGTAAACAACCAACACATAAACATGGCATGATGCACAATCAAGTATGATGCATGTCCGGTTTAATGATTCATGTCAATATGGCAAAAGCCACAAACAACACTACAAATTAAGTGGAGCTCAATATGCAACGAGTTGCATATTGACGAAACACCACATTAAATATTTAGTTTTCTCCCGTTTATGTACCCAACAATATTAAATGTTGTTAAACATGGCAAGAGGGTGAAGCAAATGAATACTACATATCTAGGCAAGTTTAAATGAGGCCGGAACAACAAAACAACGAGTCCGGAAACTCCTCATATGCATATATCAGGTTTGGTACTGTTCTGCCCTAAACACAACTTTAATATTGTTAAACAGCAAAATGAAGTGCAACATGTTAATCTACGCATTTTTCTACCCCATTTACATATAAAGTTTATTAAATTCCGAGCTACGGTTATTTAGTTATGAAATAAATCATTTTAACATGGCATTTGTGCAAATTTAAACAAACAGCAAGTTAAACATTTTAAACATGCATGAAAATTGGAAATTATTGAACTACACAAATTTCTGAGCATTTTACATATATAAATTATTTTAATCCGATGCACGGTTTGTGAGTTATTATATGCATGAAGACTAGGGGCTTTTCTGCAAAACCGTAAATCACTGGAGTAAAGTCTAAAAGCGCAGGCAGGGAAAAAAATATATCGGGCCGAAACTGGCAGGCTGGCCCAACAGAAAAAAAAACAGAGGAAGGGCGCTCGGGGGGGGGGGCGGCCTCACCCAGTGGGCCTTGGCCCGGTGGGCGGAGCTGGGCTGGACGCGGAGTGGTTGCTGGGCCGGGTCGGCAGCGGAGCTGGGCGCGACCCACGCGCTGGCGCTGGTCAACGCGCGTGCGAGCGGTCGAGCGAGGCACGGGTCGAGGTGCTCGTCCTCTGCTCGACAGAGAAATGAGCAGCGGCAGGGACTTGGCGGTAGGGACGACGGCTGGCGACGCGGGGGCTCCGGCAAGCGAGACTGGGCGCTCGGGGAGGATCCGAGTGGCGGGATCCAGCCGACGAGACAGAGGGGCGCAGGCGAGGCTCTCGTCGAGGCCCTCTGGGAAGAAGATGGCGGCATCGCTGCTGTTACAGAGAGAGATCGAGAGTGATGGGAGGCAGGAGGAAGGAAATAAAGGAGAAGGGAGTAGGGGCACGCCTGCTGGTCGAGGACGCTAGCGGCGGCGTGCTCCGGCGAGCGGGCGGACACCCATGCGGTGGGGCGCTGCGAGGTGAGGCGCTCGAGCGCAGGCGAGCAGGAGGCCAGGGCGCGGGGAGCGGGAGGCGGGCCCCGATAGGCTTTCCAGGGCCCGATCTGGGTCCTGGCGGGCCGCGGTGGGGGAAGCCGGTTGGGGAGGTGAGGTGGCGCATGGGGATTGGCTGGCGCGGGCGCTGGGGCGATGTGGCGGCGCCTCATTGGCCGGGCGATGTGGCGGCAGCGGTGCCAAGTGGCGGGCAGGGGCGGCGGCGCCGGATCCGAGGTGGGAGGTGGCTGGCTGCGCGGAAATTGAGGGAGGAGGAGGCTAGAGGTAGGTGGAGGGGCTAGGCTGCCAAAAATGGACAAGGGGGTGTCCATTTATAGGCAGGGATGGCTAAGGTTTGGGTTTAGAGGGGTTTTAGGAGCGTTTCTGAGCCTTCGATCGCGATCTGACGGTCCGGAACGGAGGGGAAGTTTAGGTGGGCTGCAGGTGGGTTGAGAAGAGAGGGAAAGAGTGCGGCCCGACAACGGTTTTCGGAGACCAAAAACGTCCGACAAATAAACCGGTCGCGATGCCGCTATAGTAATCCGTTGGGGCGTCAAACGGACTCCGAATGCGATGAAACTTGACAGGCGGCCTACCTACAACATAACAACACCACATGCCAACTCTCATCCCATTCCGAGAACATTCTCCGGCCACTTATAAAATAATATTCCGGACATGCCGCGGGCGCGTGCAAGCTGTGTCTGGGCTCAGAACGGACAACGGACGGAACTGGAAAACCCGGACGGATGCAAGTTTTGAAAACATGATGATGCAATGCAGATGATGACATGGCAAGATGCAACACGCAAGCGAATGACAAAGCAACAACAGCGAATAACTGGAGGACAACTGGCACATCGGTCTCGGGGCGTCACAGAAGTCCTCCAAGTAGCATCGCATAGCATAATCCTACCCGGCGATCCCCTCCTCGATGCCCTGCTAGAGTGCGATCACCGGTTTGTATCTGGCACTTGGAAGGGTGTGTTTTATTAAGTATCCAGTTCTAGTTGTCATAAGGTCAAGGTACAACTCCGGGTCATCCTTTTACCATGGGACACGGCTATTCGAATAGATTAGCTTCCCTGCAGGGGTGCACCACATAACCCAACACGCTTGACCCCATTTGGCCGGACACACTTTCCTGGGTCATGCCCGGCCGCGGAAGATCAACACATCGCAGCCCTACCTAGGCACAACAGAGCGGTCAGCACGCCGGTCTAAATCCTGTGCACACAGGGGTCTGGGCCCATCGCCCATTGCACACTTGCACGTTGCGTACGCGGCTGGAGAGCAGACCTAGCAACCTCCATTACAAAGAAAGTCACGTTACGCGGTCCAACCCGGCGCGCGCCACTCAGTCGCTGACATCACGAAGTGCTTCGGCTTATACCACGACATCGGGATACCCATAACTACTCCCGCGTAGATGGTTAGTGCGTATAGACCAAATGGCCAGACTCAGATCAAATACCCAGATCTCGTTAAGCGTGTTAAGTATCCGCGAACGCCGACCAGGGCCATGCCACCTCTCTCCTAGGTGGTCTTAACCTGCCCTGTCGCTCCGCCTCAAAGTAACAGTCGGGGGCCGTCGGGAACCCAGACCCACCTCTACCGGGATGGAGCCACCCGCCCCTTCAGCCCCCATCTCCGAACAGTATCACAGGTAATGTAACAGTGTAAAGTATATAGTATATGCCCGTGATCACCTCCCGAAGTGATCACGGCCCAGTAGTATAGCATGGCAGACGGACAAGAGTGTAGGGCCACTGATGGAACACTAGCATCCTATACTAAGTAGTAGGATAGCCGGTACGGGTAACAACTGTAGCAACAATGACATGCTATGCAACAGAATAGGATAAACCGAAAGCAGTAACATGCTACACTACTCTAATGCAAGCAGTATAGAGAAGAATAGGCGATATCTGGTGATCAAGGGGGGGGGGGGCTTGCCTGGTTGCTCTAGCAAGAGAGAGGGGTCGTCAACTCCGTAGTCGTACTGGGTAGCAGCGGCGTCGGTCTCAGGGTCTACCGGAAAAAGTAACGGAGGGGGAACACAATAAACAACATAGCAATCAAAGCATAATAAGACAAACGCGGTGCTAGAGGTGATCTAACGCAGGGGTGGGTGATACTGGCGAAGGGGGGAAACAACCGAGAAAGTATCCCCGGTGTTTCGTGTTTTCGGGCAGAGGAGCCGGAGGGGGAAAGTTGCGAGTTCGATAGGTTAGGGATGCGTGGCGGATGAACAGGCCGCGTATCCGTGTTTGTCTCGTCATTCTGAGCAACTTTCATGTAGAAAGTATTTTCATCTGAGCTACGGTTGAATTTATATTAATTTTAAAAGATTTAAATCAATTTTTGGATTTATTTAATTATTTTAATCCAACATTATCCAGAACAGTGTTTGCTGATGTCAGCATGACGTCAGCAGTCAACAGGGGTGTTGACTGGTCAAACTGACGTGTGGGCCCAGTGGGACCCACCTGTCATACACTGTTAAGTTAATTTGGTTTAGGTTAAACTAATTACTGCTTAGTTAGACTAACAGGTTAATTAGATTAATTAAGTAGGATTAATTAACTTAATTAATTATGTTAATTTAGTTATTTAATTATTATTTTTAATTATTAATTTTTTAATTTCATTTTTTATATAAAAATGTTCTGGGGGCCCCCTTGTCATAGGCCCCGGGGCTTGCGGGCAAACAGGTTACGGGCGTCGGGCGGAGCCAGGCGACGAGCGCCAGCCCGCCCGATAGGGCGCTGCGAGGAGGCGTGCGACAGGCGGGCGCCCGGCTTGGCGCCGGCGGCCATTGCCGGGCCAGAGCGGTTGGGGGCATCACGCTCGGCAGCAGGGGCGCGATGTGTGCGCGCGCGGTGTGGCGGAGGTGGACCGTGCGGCGGCGCGGCGCGGCGAAGCCACGCCCAGGCACGGGGCAGGGCCTGCAGCGGGAGGGTGCGCGCGCGAGGGCGCCGCCTGGGCGGCCAGAGGGGCGAGGCAGGGGAGGCGAGCGGCAGCAGCTAGCAGCGGCGCACGGGAGCAGCAGGCGAAGCAGTGCAGCAGCGGGCGGGGGCGCGTGGATAGGCGCCGGGCGCGGCGGGGCTAGCGGGGCGGCGATGGCGAGCACGGGCCGTGGAGCTGTGGCCCTGGGCAGACGAGGCCCAGGCGGGCGCGTAGGCGGTCTGGAGAGGGCGGGGGAGGCCACGGTGACGGGAGCGCGCGGAGGAGCTCGTCGGGGCGGTCGGGAGCGGCGACGTGCAACAGAGGGGGGGAGAGGGAGGGAGCTCACAACAGGGCGCAGGGACTAAGGCAGTATGCTCGAGGTGGTCCGGCGAGGCGACGGCGAGGCGACGGCGGAGTGGACATAGGCGATCGGGGTGACGGCGACGTCGAGCACCGAGGTGCAGTCATGGGCGCGCCGGGTGCGGGATGACGCGGGCGCGCGGTGATGGGGATTCCGGCGACGGGGTGGTCTTCGGGTGGCGACGAATGGCTCCGGGCGGGCGCCGGCGCGGCGTCGAGGCGACGGGGTCGGGGGCGGTTTGAGCCACCGATCCAATCGGGGGGGGGGGAGAGTGGGAGGAGTGGGGGGCATGGGGATTAGGGTTTGCGGGGTGTGGGGATAAGGTGTGGCCGGCTGGGCCAGTTGGGCCGACCCGTTCGGACGGCGGAGGCCAGCTGGGCCACTTGGCCCAGCGGGGGGGGGGGGGGGGGGGCTTTCTCTTTGTTTGTTTTTTTGTTAGTTTAGTTTTTCTCTTTTGTATTTTCTTTTCTTTTCTGTTTTGTTTCATTTTAAATCATTTAGGCATTTTATAAAAATGTGTTTGCCCTATTATAATTACCCTGGCATTTAACTGCACACTCTGAACATTTTAGTTTTAATTTTTTTGAAAACTTTTGTTGTTTGCTTTTCTTTTGAATTTGAATTTGAATCGGTTTCGAACTAACGCGAGATTAGCAACCGTAATCGAGGTGACGTGGCATTATTAGCAGAGGTTACTGTAGCTTAATTATCCGGGCGTCACATCTGTGGTGGACATGGTGCTTTGTCAACGATAAGTGGGTTACTATCCGCTGGGGTTGCGGTTAGATGGGTTATAGCTGGTTCTCTGCCCAACGGTGTAAGAGTGCAATCTGGAAGAGTCTCGATTATGTGTGGTGGGGCTGGTTTGTGGGCCAGTACAACCATGGTTCTATCTGCATCAACGGGTAGCACTATCTTTTGTGAAGAACGGGTTTTTGCTCCCTTAGATACTGCCATCACCCCCTCCAATTCAAATGGCTGATAAACAAGAAAAGAAATTGAACGTACAGACATTGTATGATAGACAGATGTGGTAATTCACATGTATGTTGTCAAACCAAACAGGACAACATGACACAATTTCACATATGATGCCTAACTAAACAGGATAGCATGACACAGTTTGAGATATATGATGGATAACTTAACAGGATATAATGGCATAATTCAACATATGATGAGTACCTAAACAGGATG
This sequence comes from Aegilops umbellulata, assembly GCA_032464435.1. NCBI lineage: Eukaryota > Viridiplantae > Streptophyta > Magnoliopsida > Poales > Poaceae > Aegilops > Aegilops umbellulata. Next base: position 468,958,826 of record CP136056.1, on the reverse strand, counting down.
ACATGACAAAACTATATCATGTCTTTCTAAAATAGGTTTGGATGAAATAATTCACATACATGTTGTCTAAGTATACAGGATGGCATGATATAATTGACATAATTGATTCATATACTAAGCAGCTGGCACTCGCATGTAAGATCTCTAAACTAAGCAGATAGAATTCAATAGTGTGCATATGTTGTCTAAACTAAGCAATGCAAGACACCATATGCATCATATGAGAAATATAAACATTGCAACTTAGAGCATACACCTCAGGTGGGATATAGGACTGGTCATCTGTCTCTGAATCCTCCTCTGAGGAGCTACCTGTAACCATCGAGATATATGCTTCGACAGGTACCATTGCCTGCTCTGAAGACCATGTTTTCACTCCAGATTTTTCCATAACCGGCTCAAATGGCTGATATACATGAAGAGTAGTTCAATATAGACACATTGTCGACAAATGGAATACGTAATGAAAAAAAAGATGGCATGAGATAATTCACATATATGATGCCTGGCTCCATGGCGGTGCATAATTCACATATATGATAACTGGCTGAAAAACATGGCATTGCATAATTCACATATCTGATATAGAAAGCAAAAAGGAGGCATTCACAGAAAGCATGTCTAATCTAAGCAGATGGCATGGCAATGCAAGATATGCAAGATATGAGCAACATAACCCAGCCAAGTTAGAGCATGCATCTCGGGGGGGGGGGGGGATACGACTGGTCATCTCTCTCTGAATCCTCCTCTGAGGAGCTATCTTTAACCAGCAAGAAATCTGCATCGACAGGTAGCACTGACTGCTCAGAAGACCTTGTTTTCACTCCAGATTTTCCCATGACCGACTCCAATGGCTGATGCACAGGAAGAGTAGATGAATGTATAAACATTGTTGACAAATGGGATAAATTATGGAAAAAAATATGGCACGATACAATTCACATATACAATGACTGGCTAAACAGGATGGCATTGCATGATTCACGTATATGATGCCTGGCTATAGAAGATGGCATTGCATAATTCCCATATACTCCCTCCGTTCCTAAATATTTTTCTTTTTAGAGATTTCAAATGGACTACCACATACGGATGTATAAAGACATATTTTAGAGTGTAGATTCACTCATTTTGTTCCGTATGTAGTCACATGTTGAAATCTCTAAAAAGACAAATATTTAGTAATGGTGGGAGTATGATATAGAAACCAAACAGGTGGCATTCACACAAAGAAAATCTAAACTAAGCTGATGACATATAAGATGTATAATGTAAGCAATGCAAGGCGCCATATGCATGATATGACCAACATCAGCATGCCAGGTGAGAGCAAACACCTTAGGTGGTAAACAGGCGTGGTCGGCTCCTTCTGAATCTCCATCTGAACAGTTATCTTCCTCTGGAATACAATCTGGAAATGCAGGAGGGGGCACTTCGCCCACCATGGAGCGGCGTCTGCATGACATTATATTCGCATGCAACAGTCTTCTCTTTTTTCTCTACATGTTCAGTACGATTGTGTACAATATCTGACATGCATAATGTCGGGGGGAATCGGCTTCCCCGAACACCTATGGGGATCGGGCCCCTTTACTGGTTCGGCGGGGGGCGGAGGTTGCACGAAGAGAAGATCGAGGCGATGCACACGAGGGATTTACCCAGCTTTGGGCCGCAATGATGCGTAAAACCCTACTGCTGCTTGGTGGTTTGTATTGTGTTCTTGCTCGGAGGCGCGTGGTGCTACAGTACACACGAGCCGCTGGCGAGACCGAGCGTGAAGGTGGGTGTCCTCCCCCTCTACGTGCGCATGGGGCCTCCTTTTATATGATCAAGGGGTTACCCACAGGTGGCAGCGTAGGTGAGGGCAAAAATGGTAAAATGCTGTAGTGGGTACAGCTGCCTGCACAGTGCTATCATACCTAACTCTGACGGCGGGGGACAAGGGCATTAAATGCCCATCCGCGTCGCCCAGACGATGCAGGAACAGGACCGCCAGGAGCGCCACCGTTTGCCACGATGGCGACTCTGTCAGCTTCGCTTCGCCACCGCATGCCCCTGGCTGCACAGCGTCCCGCCACGTGCGCCTGGGATGCCCCCAGAGCGACACGTTGGTGGGTGAGCTGGAGTGCAGGCACGGGGTGGTAACTTGCCGCGGCAAGCGCCTTGCCGCGGTGGATGTCTTGTCGCGCCCGGGAACTTGTCGCTCACCGGGCCTTGCCGGAGCGCGAGACGCGCTGTGGCGGGGTCCTTGTCGTGCCGTGATTGGCCTTCCCGGCAAGCTCCTCTTGCCGGGGTCTTGTGCTTCGAGCGGCAGTCCCGGCAAGCTCCTCTTGCCGGGGCCTCGCTCTCTTCGGGTGGCCTTCCCGGCAAGATCCTCTTGCCGGAGCCTTGGCTCGAACACTTTGTTCTTGAATGGCCCAAGAGGGGGCGACAGAGAGTCTGGGCGATCACCTGGCAAGCCTTGCCGCGGGGGGGCTGCGACTGCCCGTGCACAAGTTCGGGGTACTAAGGTACCCCTACTTTAGTACACCGACAAGAGCCCCCGGGCCTGGGCCATACACGGTGCCGAGCGCTGTTGGGCCAGGCCCAAAGCAGTGCACGGGCACGCGCGGCCTGGGTCAAGCCGCATCTTAACTCCGTATCCATCGTGTCCTCCCCAAATGGCATGCGTCGAACGCGGCGTCGTGGGGAGGGGCGTGCGTGACGTGGGTGGCGTGCGCGGGGCCGAGCCCTGCAGGCATGCATCACGTCGCAATAAATGGGGACGGTTCGTGCCGTCTTCATAGGTGGAGGGAGGCGTAGAGGCGTGGCTCCTTCGCTGGACGGGGTCGAGGCACGGTCTCTGAGACGTCCGCTCCCCACGACCACGGGGTGGGGGGAGGTCGCCTCACCCGTCGCCTCGGTCCTGCACGCCAGCCACGCGGCCTCCATGCACCCGGAGTTGCGGACGGTGGAGGCAGGAAACCGGGCCGTTGCGGGTCGAGGCAGCAGGCCGATCCCGGTCGCCTGGCCTCCCTGCGCCTTGATTGGCTGAGCGGGGCGGTCGAGTCCCCACCCTGCTCCTTTATAAGGAGCAAGAGGGGGGAGCGACGGGAACCCACACTCCTCCATCTCTTCTTCCCTTCGTCTTCTGATCCCCTCTCTCCATCTGCTATGGAGAAAGGGAATCCTGGTCCTTCATCGGTGGCGGCGAGGGTTTCCACCAGGCAACGCGCCCCTCCTCCCGTTGCACCCGCGGTGGCGGAGCCAACCGCAAGGGGAAGGGGGAGGGGGCGAGGTCGTGGACGAGGCCGAGGCGCCCGGGGGCGAGGCGGACGGGACGACGCGTCGGCCTGGCCTCCGCCAGCGGCTCCTCTCCTCACGGTGGTCCACATCGGGGACGACCCCTGCGAGTTCTTCGTCAGGCTGCGCCGGGCGCCTCGTCGCCGCCTCCGTCTCCCAGCGCCTTTCGCCAGCGTGATGGAGGTGGAGCAACCCGAGACGCTGAGACTACGCATGAGGGGCTGCTGGATCAGTGGCGTGCGAGTCCACGTCGAGTCCCCAGCCCCCGGCGTCATGTATCTTGGTCGAGGGTGGAAGTCATTCGCCCGTATCCACAGCTTGACGGAGGGGTTCACCCTCCATTTTAAGCTGATGGAGGGCGATCTCCTCTCCGTCAAGGCCTTCGGGGACTTTGGAACCCGGGCCAGGTGCTGCGTGGATAGCTCCTCCGACAGCGGAAGCTCCTCCTCGAGCGAGAGTGACGAGGAGGGGAGCGACAGCGACGACGAGGGCGGCGGTCGTCGGGATGACGGGTCCGACTAGGCGCCATTCGCAGCCCGACGCGGCACCGGCGACCCCATCATCCGTGTCGTCGGCTCCTTGAACTCCCCAGGGTCGTCTTCTCGGGCGGCTGGAGTTGCGAGGCTGCGAAAGAGGAAGAGGGCAGGCGGCAAGGCCGTCAACTCGGAGTACGAGGGCTGGATGCCCTCGACAGCGTGTTGACGTCCCGCTGCCTCATCTTCGAGCTCCACTTCCGGCGCCGCCGTCACCATCCAGCTTCCGGAGCCCCTGGACGGCCCCCCGGGCGTTCTGTTGGTGTCTTCTGCTGCCCGCAGCTTGCCTAGGCGCCCTTTTTGCCCTTTTCGCCTCCTTGCCCTACCTCCTGAGGAGAGAGACAAGAAAGGGATTACGGGCACGTTATCTTTTTTTAATCTGTAAGCCCTCGGGCCTTAGTTGCATTTAAAACTTGTAATCCCGTCTTTCATGTTTTTCATTCTCTCTGAACTGTACCTGGGCGGAATGTTTTTAATGAAAAAGGGGATGTTTGCCGGGCTGTCCGTCCCGTGGGTGGAACCCACGCCAAGGAGCGAACCCTTTGTACCGTTAAGATAGACGTCTCTTTGCCCGGCAACAGGCCCTGCCGTCTTCCCGCGCCGCTCGACCCTTCTCACGCCCTTGGCGGAGGCGGGGAGAAGGCGGGTGCCGGCCCCTTGCTTCGCCCCTTTGCCGCCATGACTACTACCAAGACTGGCCCCAGGAACGCGCTCTGGGGCCTGCCGTCGAGGGAGCACGGTAGCTTTTAGGAGGAAACAAGGCTTTCGTATTCCACAGTTCATAAGAGAATGCATGACAAGGGATGCAAGAACATATCTGGGATAGCAGCCCCCGGCAACTTTGCCTTGCCGTGGGCGAAACCTTGTATTTGCAGCCCCCCGGCAACATTGGTTTGCCGGAGACCAGATGCTGGCCCGCCCTGCTTCTCTTTCTTTGTCCTTTAGCGGCCCGGCCAGGATATGCAAAACCCTGCGAACCAAAGGAAACGGAAGGACAGGAGAAAAGGACGTAGACTCGACCTCTAAGCTAGGGGTTAGCGACTGTCAGGCACTATCAACCCTAACCAAGGACGAGACTTGACTCAGCATGCATGCTAAAACTTAGGGCGCCAGCGCTTCATTTACTGCTGCTCAGGGTCTGCGCCTGGCTTTGTACAAAGGATTACATGCAACTGCGGCAAGACTTGTAGAAAAGGTTGGTTGCCGAACAGGGTCCGACAACCACGCCTTACGGGTAAAACTTAAGAAGATGCTCAATATTCCAGGAGTTGCTCACCGGAGTGCCATCTTCGGTCTCGAGGCGGACATCGCCGGGCCTCGTGACTCGTCTCACCCGATAAGGGCCTTCCCACTTCGGCGTCAACTTGTTATGTCTCTTGGCGGACGGAGCGCGCCGAAGAACAAGGTCGCCTTCCTCGAAGCTTCTGGCTCTAACCTTGCGGCTATGGTAGCGACGCAAAGCTTGCTGGTAGCGAGAGGCTCGCACAGCAGCCTGAAGACGATCTTCCTCGAGGAGCAGCGCGTCATCCTCACGCAGCCGCTCTTGCTCAAGCTCATCATAAGCGAGCACTCGAGGTGACCCGTATACGAGTTCTGTGGGGGTAACTGCTTCTGCTCCATAGACTAGAGCAAATGGTGTCTGGCCGGTGGCTCGATTTGGCGTCGTCCTGATCGACCAAAGAGCCGCCGGCAGCTCCTCGATCCAGTTCCGTCCGCAGTTGTGCAGCCTGTCAAAGGTTCTGGTCTTGAGCCCGCGCAGCACCTCAGCATTGGCCCTTTCCGCTTTACCGTTGCTCCTGGGATGAGCAACAGAAGCGAAGCAGACCTTGGCGCCGAGGTCTTGGACGTACTGCATGAAGGCGCGGCTCGTGAACTGCGTGCCGTTGTCGGTGATGATCCTGTTGGGGATCCCGAAGCGGCAAACAATCGGCCTGAAGAATTTGACCGCGGACTGAGATGTCACCTTCCTCACTGGTTCCACTTCCGGCCACTTTGTGAACTTGTCGATCGCGACGTACAAGTACTCCAAGCCCCCGACAGCTCGGGGGAAGGGGCCGAGGATGTCAAGCCCCCAGACCGAAAATGGCCAGGATAAAGGGATCGTCTGGAGAGCTTGAGCTGGCTAGTGTATCTGCTTGGAATGGAACTGGCACGCTTCACACTTGGTTACTTGTGCAGTCGCATCCTGGAGGGCTGTCGGCCAGATGAACCCTTGCCGGAATGCTTTGCCGGCAAGTGCTCTAGCGCCAATGTGGTGGCCACATATGCCTCCATGTATCTCTGCCAACAGCTCTTGTCCGTCTTCCCGGGGGATACACTTCAATTTCACCCTGTTGCGTCCTCTTCTGTACAGTGTCATCGACGAACTGGTACATACTTGACTGCCGGGCTACTCTTTCTACTTCTTCTTGTTCATCGAGAAGTTCTCCTGTCTGGAGAAAGCGGACGATCTGCTGTGCCCATGCCGGAGCCTGTGGCTTGACGACAAGGACTAAAGGCGTGTCTGCTGCTGCGGGAACACCCGCTTCCACGGCGAGAACCTGGGGTTCAGTCGGAGCTTGATGTTCCCCGGCAAGCTCGCCGGAGCGGAACTTGCCGGGAGCGCCTGCTTCTACGGAACAAACCCTGGGGTTTGCCGGAGCGGACGGCTCCTCAGCATTCTTGGCGTTGATCTTGGGGACCTTCTTGGCAGCGGCTCCGGGGAGCTCTGCCGGAAGATAGTCGCCGGAGACCAATCTCCTCTTCTTGCTCTGTCCAGTTGACGGTGTTACGGATGGCTGAGTCAGCTTGAGCACAAAAGTCCCTGGTTCCACAGGTAACTTAAGTGACGCGCAATTTGACAAGCCGTCGGCAATGTCGTTCTCAGTCCTCGAAACGTGTTCCATTTGCAGGCCGTCAAAGCGCTCCTCTAGCTTCCTCACTTCATCAACGTAAGCTTCCATCAACGGACTCTGATAATCCTTGTTCACTTGGCGGACGACAAGCTGCGAGTCTCCCCTGACAATAAGCTTCTTGATCCCAAGTTCTGTCGCGATCCTGAGACCGGCAAGCAGACCTTCATACTCTGCCGTATTGTTGGTCGCTTGCTCCTTGGGAAAGTGCATTTGGACGATGTACTTGAGGTGCTCTCCGGTGGGCGCGACAAGCAGTACGCCTGCGCCAGCGCCTTGCAGCGAGAAGGCCCCATCAAAGTACATCAGCCACTCTTTGTTTGCTTCCTTGCCGGGGATGGTCGCCTCTGGAACTTCTTCGTCTGGAGTCGGCGTCCACTCTGCTACGAACTCCGCCAATGCTCTGCTTTGGATAGTTGAAGTGCTCTCGAACTTGAGGCCAAAGCTTGATAGTTCCAGTGCCCACTCCACGATCCTGCCTGTTGCTTCGGGATTCTGCAGTATCCTCTTCAGCGGAAAGCGGGTGACAACTGTAATCTCGTGCGCTTAGAAGTAGTGGCGCAGCTTTCTCGAGGCCATAAGGAGGCCGAAAAGCAATTTCTACACACCAGAGTACCTTGACCTAGCCCCCTGCAAGAGGGAACTGACAAAGTAAACTGGGCGCTGCAGCATTTTCTTCTTCCGCACCTCCACTTGCTCCTGCGCAGATTCATCCTTGTCGGGGCCAGAGCTTGTCGGGGAAGCCCCCTGCTGGTCGCTGGACGTGCTTGCCGCGGTCGCTGGCTCATCATCTGCCTCCCTCTCTGCTACTAACGCAACACTAACCACTTGATTAGTTGCCGCCAGGTACAGCAGCAGCTTCTCTTGTGGTTTAGGCGCGACAAGTATCGGAGCGGAGGACAGGTATTTCTTCAGGTCCTGCAGCGCAACCTCCGCTTCTGGAGTCCATTTTACTGGACCCGCCTTTTTCAAAACTTTGAAAAACGGCAGGGCGCGTTCTGCAGACTTGGAAATGAATCTGCTGAGAGCCGTGACGCAGCCGGCAAGCCTCCGCACGTCCTTGACACGGGTTGGCGCTTCAATCTGCTCGATGGCCTTGATCTTGTCGGGGTTAGCTTCGATTCCCCGCTGAGACACGAAGAACCCGAGAAGCTTGCCGGAAGGGACTCCAAACACGCACTTCTCAGGGTTGAGCTTGAGGCTGACCTTGCGCAGGTTCGCAAAGGTCTCTTCTAAGTCTTGAATCAGGGTTGCCCTGTCTCTGCTCTTGACCACTATATCATCCATGTAGGCCTCCACATTTCTGTGGATTTGTGGCTCAAAAGCGGTGTGGACCACCCTGGCAAATGTCAAACCAGCATTCTTCAGTCCGAAAGGCATCCGCACGAAACAGTACGTGCCACATGGAGTGATGAATGCGGTCTTCTCTTCATCTTCCTTAGCCATGAAGATCTGATGGTATCCTGAGTATGCATCAAGGAATGAAAGCAGGTCACATCCGGCTGTGGAGTCGACAATCTGGTCGATGCACGGCAAGGGAAACGGATCTTTAGGAAAAGCCTTATTAACATCGGTAAAATCGATGCAAAGTCTCCATTTCCCATTTGCCTTGCGCACGACAACAGGATTGGCCAACCACGTCGGATGGAGCACACCTCTGACGAGGCCTGCCGCTTCCAACTTCCTAATTTCTTCTGCAATGAACTCCTGGCGCTCCACTGCTTGTTTTCTGACTCTTTGCTTGACGGGCCGCGCGTGAGGACAGACGGCAAGGTGGTGCTCAATCACTTTCCTGGGAACGCCGGGGATGTCAGATGGTTGCCAGGCAAACACATCGACATTCGCCCGCAAGAAAGCGATGAGCGCGCTTTCCAATTTGGGGTCTAGAGTGGCACTGATGGTGAAGGTACCACCAGTGCCGTCCTACTTGGCGGACACCTTCTTGGTCGTCGGCGGGGCTGCCATTGACTTCTTGCTGTTGCCGGCGGAGCTCGATGGTGCGTCCTCGACGGTAGCGCAGCACTCCGAAGAGGTGCGCTTGCCGGAGTGGGCACCAGAGCACTTGCCGGGCTTGGTCTTCTTCTTGCCGGCGGAGCTCGATGGCGCGTCCTCGACGGCATCGCAACACTCCGAAGAGGTGCATTTGCCGGAGTAGGCACCAGAGCACTTGCCGGGCTTGGCTTTCTTCTTCCCTCCGGGGGCTTCAGCGACGAGTGGCTTGGGGTCCACTACGGCTGCTGCTTCCCGGTAGATCTTGTCGGCGCAGATAAGGGCATCCTTCTTGTCGCCAGGAACAGAGATGACGCTTATCGGGCCTGGCATCTTGAGTATGTTGTATGCGTAGTGAGAGGCCGCCACGAACTTGGCGAGCGCTGGACGGCCGAGAATTCCGTTGTAGGGCAACGGAAAATCGACAACGTCGAAGGTAATCCTCTCTGTCCTGAAGTTCAGCTCGCTGCCAAACGTCACTGGCAATGTTATCTTCCCCTTCGGCTTGCTCCTTCCAGGGTTGATTCCTTGGAACGTGCCGGTCTCTTTGAGCTCGCTGTCGGGGACTTGGAGTTTCTGGAGAACAGCGGAGGAGATCAGGTTCAAGCCGGCCCCGCCGTCGACTAGCATCTTAGTGACCTTGAGGTTGCGGACTGTCGGTGAGACCAACATCGGCAAGCACCCGATCGCAATTGTGCGGTCAGGGTGGTCCTCAATATCGAAGATGATAGGCCTGCTGGACCATCTCAGAGGCCTGCGTGACTCGTCGGGTGGTTCCGCTGCATTGACTTCCCACGCCCACTGTTCGAGCTGGCGATGGGAAGCGTGCAGAGAAGCACCACCGTCCACGCATAAGACCTCTGTGGCTTTCTGAAACTCCTGCTCACTGGTCTCGTCATCATCCATGTCTTCATCTTCGTCGTCGTCTTCCTCCTTGTCGTGGCCGCGGGGAGGTCTGTCTGCTTGCCGCTGCTTGTCCTTGTCGCGGCGTCCTCCTTGGCCGGGACGCTTCGTGCCGGATCCTCCGCCACCTCCTCGGGTTCTCTCCTTGTCGCGCCACTCGTACTCGGCCTTTTGCAGCTCGACGAGCCGCTCGACTTGTTTGCAGCTCTGGAGGTCATGGCCCTTGGTGCGGTGGATCTTGCAGTACTGTTTGTTGGTGCCATCCCGCTTGTCGGCGCCGCCACGGCCTGGCAGTTGGCGCATCCGGCAACCCCCTTGCCGGAGCTACCAGCCTGGGCCTTTTTGGCGTCGCCTTCATCGCCGGACTGCTCAATAACCAGTACTTCTTGGCTCTTCTTCTTCCTGCTGCTCCGCCGCCGGTTCTTCCTTGCTGGGACGGTGTTGTCGCTGTCAGATTCTGCTGCTCCAATGTTCTCTCCGGGGAGTTTCCTCCCTTCCTCAGCACGTGCACACTTGTCGGCCAGGGCATAGAGCTCGCTGACGTCTTTGAGCTTGCACATCGCCATCTCCTCCCTCATCCTGCGGTTGCGCACGTTCTGATGGAACGCGCTGATGACCGCGGCAGGGTGGACATCGGGGATGTTGTAGTGCACACGGCTGAATCTCTGAATGAACTTGCGCAGAGGCTCTCCCTCCTTCTGGACGAGCAGATGAAGGTCGCTCGCTTGGCCATGGGGTTTGTGGCCGCCTGTAAAGGCGCCGACAAACTGATGGCACAAGTCTGTCCAGGAGGTTATGGAGTTGTCCGGCAAGTGCATGAGCCAAGATCTGACGTTGGACTTGAGCACCAGCAGGAAGTAGTTGGCAAGGATCTTGTCGTCTCGCCCCCCGGCAGCCTGCACCGCAATGGTGTAGATGTTGAGGAACTCCGACGGATGCGACTTGCCGTCGTACTTCTCTGGTACGTCTGGCTTGAAATTCTTCGTGCTGGGCCACTGGACTTGCCGCAGCTCGCGGGTGAACGCAGGGCAACCTACCGCGCATGGCAGGTCGCCTGGTCCTCCCGGTGCATGCATGTCGACAGAGGGCCCGGCGCACTCGTCTGACTGACGCCACGTTTCTCTCCGACGCTCGATGCAAGTGCGAGCGTCCTCTTGCTTCCGTTCGTGAAGAACTTGGCGTTGATCGCGACGAGTTCACGGATTCGACGACGCGGTGGAGTCGTTGTTGTGATGGCTCCGGCGAGTCGGCGATCTCGGCCTCTGGGGCGGGGAATGCACGGTGGTTGCACCCCCACCGGTCTTGGCGCCATCGGTTCGCGCCTGGCCGACCTGCCGCGGCTGCGACGCACTGTGCTGCCGCGGGGTGTCGCCGTTAGCGAAACCGATGAGACTCTGTATCGTAGCCCTCCAGTCGTCGAGCTTGTCCGCCGTCGGAGGGTAATCTAGGAGCAGTTGTGCTCGGGCTAAAGCTTCTGCTGGATTGGCGGGCAGCGGCGGCGAACGGCGCGTGGAGCGGGATGTGCTCGAACTTCTAACTACGTTAGAAGGAGCAGCACCCGGTCCAGGAAGCCGCGCCACGCTCGTTCCAACGCGCTGGGGTGCTTGTTGGTCTCGAACGCCCTGGGATCCGCCAGCTCGATCCGGGTCCAGCGATCATATGGTACCGTGGGTACCAGGACGCGGCTGGTCCCGCGCCTCCTGAGATGGGCGTGGCGCGTGCTCGGATGCCGTGGCGCCATGAACTGGCCCGACGACGTCCGTCCCGCCGCCGGCACCGTCCCCACCACTCGTTTGCTCCAGGGCGGTGGGTTCGACGCGGACGGACCAACCACCTCCGAAGCTTTCTTCTTCGGCGGCATGTCGATGAAGACGATGGAAATCTGGACTGTGCGGACGCCGGATCAGGTTCACACAACCTCGACGCCCCCTACCTGGCGCGCCAAAGATGTCGGGGGGAATCGGCTTCCCGGAACACCTATGGGGACCGGGCCCCTTTACTGGTTCGGCGGGGGGCGGAGGTTGCACGAAGAGAAGATCGAGGTGATGCACACGAGGGATTTACCCAGCTTCGGGCCGCAATGATGCGTAAAACCCTACTGCTGCTTGGTGGTTTGTATTGTGTTCTTGCTCGGAGGCGCGTGGTGCTACAGTACACATGAGCCGCTGGCGAGACCGAGCGTGAAGGTGGGTGTCCTCCCCCTCTACGTGCGCATGGGGCCTCCTTTTATATGATCAAGGGGTTACCCACAGGTGGCAGCGTAGGTGAGGGCAAAAATGGTAAAATGTTGTAGTGGGTACAGCTGCCTGCACAGTGGCTGCACAGTGCTATCATACCTAACTCTGACGGCGGGGGACAAGGGCATTAAATGCCCGTCCGCGTCGCCCAGACAGTGCAAGAACAGGACCGCCAGGAGCGCCACCGTTTGCCATGATGGCGACTCTGTCAGCTTCGCTTCGCCACCGCGTGCCCCTGGCTGCACAGCGTCCCGCCACGTGCGCCTGGGATGCCCCCAGAGCGACACGTTGGTGGGTGAGCTTGAGCGCAGGTACGGGGTGGTAACTTGCCGTGGCAAGCGCCTTGCCGCGGTGGATGTCTTGTCGCGCCCGGGAACTTGTCGCTCACCGGGCCTTGCCGGAGCGCGAGACGTGCCGTGGAGGGGTCCTTGTCGTGCCGTGATTGGCCTTCCCGGCAAGCTCCTCTTGCCGGGGTCTTGTGCTTCGAGCGGCAGTCCCGGCAAGCTCCTCTTGCCGGGGCCTCGCTCTCTTCGGGTGGCCTTCCCGGCAAGCTCCTCTTGACGGAGCCTTGGCTCAAACACTTTGTTCTTGAATGGACCAAGAGGGGGCCATGGAAAGTCTGGGCGATCACCTGGCAAGCCTTGCTGCCGGGGGGGGGGGGGCTGCGACTGCCCGTGCACAAGTTCGGGGTACTAAGGTACCCCTACTTTAGTAAACCGACACATAATAAAAAAATAGTTAGATTTTGTAAGGCCTAAGGGGTGCATGCAAAAATCAAGACTGATGGTAGCAAACGAGTGGATGGATCCAAAACTAATGATAGCAGGTAGATTATAGCTTCAGTTTAAAAAGATAGACAATGGATCATCTATTGTTTGTTGCCCACCCAACATGAACCACATAGAAGACCCCAGATGAACCAGATAGTAGACAGATACTATTCGTTGCTGGCTCGATATGAGACCCATGGGCAATTCAAAACTCAAGATTGAACGATAAAGTAGCAGGTAATAACAACCGATGTATAACGTAAGCAAACATGAAAGACTGCGACCTCTCTTCCGGAACTGTGTAGTCCTCAGGTTCATCTGCTCGGTCGGTGATGGTAATGCGGTTCGCTTGGCTGCCGGCAACGGGGAAGATGATCTGAGGCGGTGAAAGGAAGTCTGCAAGGGGGATCTCTACTGCAATGAACGCTTATGTTGATGGTGCACATTAGGTGGGGTGGATGACGGCACGGCAGGAGCAGGACATAACACACAGAGTTTTCTTTGACGCCTATCTAAAAATGAAGTAAATCTGTAAGGGCTCCTTAGAATTGGAGGATTCTATAAACGCAGGGACAGGAAAAACACAGGAATAGGATAGGAATGCACGTGCAAAACAAAGCATTTGGAAACATAGGATTTCAGTCAACCTGTGTGTTTGGCTCACATGAATTGGAAGAACAGAGGAATGGAGAAATCAAGTGATGCGACGAGTGTACAACCTCTTTGGCATAGCCTTGTGGACCTCAGCATCATTGGGTTGGACGTGGAGGATGGTGATGATGTTGGTGTGACTGTCGGAGGCGGAGAAGAAGATTCGAGGCCTCTGGAAACGGCGTCGAGGGTACTGCTCCGCTGTGATGGACGGTTCCGTTGTTGGAGCAGCTCCGCTAAGGTGTACGGCGATGAGGCTGAAGCATGACAAGACCGAAAATGTTAATCTGAAGTGGGACCCTAATATCATCTGCAATAGATGATGTAAAATACATCACCCAAAAGTGCTAGATGTAGAACGCATCAGCCGCGCCACGGCCGCTCCGGCAGATGTTGTAAGTATTGTTCACTCTGAACTTAACTGAAGAAAATGAACTTCACAGTCGAAACTGAATTTTACTGTCGAAACTGATTGAACTAGTAACAGAGCATTGCAATAGATGTTTAGGGCGTTCGAGCACTAGTAGCAGAGAAGCAGTGATCTAAATCAGCAGACGCTCGAGCAGGGAACGCACTAGCAGAGAGCAAGTCGTGAAGTAGCACCGTGAGCGAGTGCTAAAGCAGCAACTCTTGTAGCTGCCGGAGGTCGTGCAGCAGCAGCAGCGCAAGCGAGAGCCAGAGCAGAGCAGCAGCACAAACGAAAGCAGGAGCAGTGCAGCAGTGCGACCGACAGCAAGAACAGAGCCGCAGCACAAGCAAGAGCCGGAGCGGTTGCAGCTAGTGCCGTTGTGGAAGTCACCGCCGAGGAAGCAACGACATGGGGGAGAGACGCCGTGGATGATGTGGCCGATGACGGCACCGTCGATGGAGACACGCCATGTCTGCTTGGTATCGAGCACCGGTAGCCCCGTGAGATCGAATAAAAGATAAAATTCAGCGGTGCAGAACCTCCTTGGTGGCGCCGAGTTGGCCTCGGCTTCATCGGAGGAATTGGTGAGGGTGCTGCGGTTCCGGTGGGGCAGGTCAAGACGGCGCAGTGGGGATTGAGGTGGCGCGATAGACGAGGCGAACATCGGGGCAACTCCTTGGAGGTGGAGGACAGGGCGGTTGATCCGGCGGGACGACGAGATCGACAACGGATCCTCATCCGGTGCGGTGGATGAGGGACGGCGAGCTGTTGCGGTGGACGACGTAGTCGGGGAAGTGTCTCCGGCTGAGCGGCGGTCGGGAGGCCGACGGAGGAGCGTGGGGTTTCGCGGGTTTTGGCGGCCTCGGTGTACGAATGGGGGGTGGCGAAGGGGGAGGGGGAGCCAAGCTTAGGGACGGGCTTGTCCGAAATGTAGGGTAAGTTACCAGCATACCCCCACCGGTTTTGACACCGCGACATGGAGCTTCATTTCCGGCTAAGGGGTAGAAGGGGGATTTCGCGTGTCTGGGCTGCGGGAACGATTTCGGATGAGGAGGGAGTTATCGTGCACGTCCAAATTTCGGGATAACAAGGCGCGGCGCGGGTTGAAGAAGCGGGAGTTTCAAAGCAGGTGAGACAAAAATATACTCGAGCTTGAAAATTTCGGGATAACAAGGTGCGGATTCCTTGTTCGGCAGAACAAACTTAACGTGTAAAAAACAATTCATACAAGACACAAGAGAGTCATGTCCCCTTTTACTATATTGCTATAGATGCCATTGAAAAAACTACAAGAAAAATGTAAAACAAATCAGGAGAACAAGATTACCCTGCAGAGTACCATATCGATTCGCACTTCCCTCAACAACAACAAAAAACGAATCAATTCCCACCAAAGAAAGAGTAATGTCCCTTTTCATATGATTACAGATGCCATGATCTCGAATTTCAATTTTTGAATCCATGTTATGTTGAGTTCGAATATATCGCTAGGTGACCTTGCGGTTTATAATTGATTTAGTCGTACATTTTGATCTTCCATCATATATGAACATTTTACTCCACCATGTGAACATATATATTATCGTCTGCCATATGGACTAAATTTGAATCAATTTTCCTTATTTGAATACGATTGTTGTCAAGTTATACAGTAATTTAAATATTATCTTGATAACAAAAAACATACATATAGCAGTAACCATATTTCACTATGAACTACATGTACCATACGCTCTCCAATTCAAATATTTGTATCCATTTTATGTTGAATTCAAATCATAGTACATTATTGGTCTAGGTAGCAAGATGTTTGGGATAATCTAAACCCTGTTTTCATACGTATAATTTTTGGCTGAATTGGGACAAGTTTTGGTATAAGCCTCTTGCAAAACCGGAGATTCTCTCAACAAGCCTCGTGGTTCCGAGAGGGAACATGTCACCTTTGTGTGCGAAACGATATACGCTGCCTCCCCCCTGATTTCATTTACAGAGGCAACATAGAACTATATGAGTGCCCTGTTAAATTTTGGAATTATTTCGGGTTCATTTGGCCTTTTCATACATTAATTGAGTTTCTGGACTTTTAATGTGCATAATCTAAATATGAATTGCATGGACATGCTTCGGTGCAGCAAAGTGGGTTGAAAAATCACATGTGTGTCCTTGGTTGAATTCCTAGGTCCCATGGAAGAAATGAGAATGAAATTCAAACATCTGGGCGTCATGACTCGGCCGAGAACATCGAGAAACTTTGATTTTAAATTCATGTAAATCCAAAACTTGCCAGGAAATCATGAAACTTGGCATGGTGTCATGTCATGGCACTAACATGTTGTGGCAAAAAATTGGGCCGATTTGGAAGCTCGTAGTTCTAAGAGGGAACGTGCCACCTTTGAGTGTGAAACGATATACTCTGCCCCCCTTGAGTTTCTTAACAAAGGCAACATAGAACTACATTAGCGCCCTGTTAAATTTTGGAATTATTCCGGGTTCGTTTGTCGTTTTTTATACATTAATTGAGTTTCTGGTCATTTAATGTGCATAAGTCAAATTTGAACTACAAGCACATGCTCTCGTGCACCAAAGTTGGTTGAAAAATCACATTTGTGTCCTCGGGTGAATTTCTAGGTCCCATGCAAGAAATGAGAATAAAATTAAAACATCTGGGCATCGTGGCTCGGCTGAGAACATTGAGAAACTTGGTTTTAAAATTCTTGTAAATCCAAAACACGTCTAAAAATCAAGAAACTTGGCATGAATGTCATGCCATGGTACTACCATGTTGTGGTAAAAAAAATTGGCCGAATAGGAACAGATTTTGGTACAAGCTTCTTGCAAACCCAAGCTTCTCTCAAAAAGGCTCGTGGTTCTGAGAGGGAACGTGCCACCTTTGAGTGCGAAACGATATACGTTGTCCCCCTTGAGTTTATTTACAAAGGCAACATAGAATTACATGAGTGCCCTGTTAAATTTTGGAATTATTCCGGCTTCGTTTGGCCTACACATTAATTGATTTTTCGGTCATTTAATGTGCATAATTCAAATTTGAACTACAAGCACATGCTCCCATGCACCAAAGTTGGTTGAAAAATAACGTTTGTGTCGTCGGGTGAATTTCTACTAGGTCTCATGCAAAAAATGAGAATAAAATTCAAACATCTGGGCATCGTGGCTCGGTCGAGAACATTGAGAAACTTAGTTTTAAAATCATGAAACTTGGCATGGTGTCATGTCATGGTAGTACCATGCCGTGGTAAAAAAATTTGGCCGAATAGGAACAAATTTTGGTATAAGCTTCTTGCAAATCGGAGCTTCTCTCAAGAAGGCTCGTGGTTCTGGGAGGGAACGTGTCACCTTTGTGTGCATAATTCAAATTTGAAATACAAGAACATGTTCCAGTGCACCAAAGTTGGTTGAAAAATCACATGTGTGTCCTCGGGTAAATTTCTAGGTTACATGCAAGAAATGGGAATGAAATTCAAAATTCTGGGCGTCATGGCTGGGTTGGAAACATTAAGAAACTTAGTTTTTTAATTCCTGTAAATCCAAAACACGCATGAAAATAATGAAACTTGGCTTGGTGCCATGACATGGCACTAACATGCTATGGTAAATTTGCAGTCCGATTTGCGAAGGCGCACACATTAACAATCAACAAAGTCATTTTGTAACAAGTGATGTCATGTTACAATCGGAAACACAAGTATTGTTGAAACCGTGGGCGTTCTACTTACTAGTACCATTTATGTGCCGCCAGGCGTCCCCTTTTTTATTAGCTAGGAGGCGCCGTGCAGGGTAGCTATTTGAGTACGAGAGGCGTGCGATCAGACCCCTGCGTGTGCTTATCGGGAGGAGAGCCCTTTGACCTCCATCCGCGGTCCACCTCTCTCCCAAGGTCTCCATTAATGGCGCCCGAGCCTCTGTTTAATGGCGTGGCTATGTCTCACTCGACTGAGATTTAAGAGAGAAAAAAGAAAATCTGAAAGCACGGATCTTGATGTAAGATCCGACGAACCTATATAGCATCTACTGCGACTTATAGCAAGACTGATGAATATATAAGGACGATTAATTTTTTTTATCAAAGAAGGGCTTGTCCCTTCCGATTTTCATTACTGAAAACTGATACGTCTCCAACGTATCTATAATTTTTGATTGCTCCATGCTATATTATCTACTGTTTTGGGTAATATTGGGCTTTATTATCCACTTTTATATTATTTTTGGGACTAACCTATTAACCGAAGGCCCAGCCCAGATTTGCCATTTTTTGCCTATTTCAGTGTTTCAAAGAAAAGTAATATCAAACGCAGTCGAAACGGAACGAAATAAACTAGAGAAGTTATTTTTGGAAGGAAACCTACTGGATAGACTTGGACCCTACGTCAGAAGATGAGGGAGGTGCTCACGAGGGTAGGGGATACGCCCACCCCCCTGGGGCACGCCCCCCTACCTCGTGGCCCCCCCTTCGGTCCACCGACGTACTCCTTTCACCCATATATACCGACGTACCCTAAAACTTCCAGAACAGAGAATAGATCGGGACTTCTGCAGCCGCAAGCCTCTCTAGCCACCAAAAACCAATCGGGACCTGTTCCGGCACCCTGCCGGAGGGGGGATCCCTCACCGGTGGCCATCTTCATGATCCCAGCGCTCTCCATGACGAGGAGGGAGTATTTCACCCTCGGGGCTGAGGGTATGTACCAGTAGCAATGTGTTTGATCTCTCTCTCTCTCTCTCTCTCTCTCTCTCTCTCTCGTGTTCTTGATTTGGCACGATCTTGATGTATCGCGAGCTTTGATATTATTGTTGGTCCTTATGTTTCTTTTCCCCCTCTACTGTCTTGTAATGGATTGAGTTTTCCCCTTGAAGTAATCTTATCGGATTGAGTCTTTAAAGACTTGAGAACACTTGATGTATGTCTTGCCGTGAGTATCTATGGTGACAAAGGGATATCACGTGCCACTTGTTGTATGTTTTGGTGATCAACTTGCGGGTTCCGCCCATGAACCTATGCATAGGGGTTGGCACACGTTTTCGTCGTGATTCTCCGGTAGAAACTTTGGGGCACTCTTTGAGGTTCCATGTGTTGGTTTGAATAGATGAATTGAGATTGTGTGATGCATATCGTATAATCATACCCACGGATACTTGAGGTGACAATGGAGTATCTAGGTGACATTAGGGTTTTGGTTGATTTGTGTCTTAAGGTGTTATTCTAGTACTAACTTTAGGGCTGTTTGTGACACTTATAGGAATAGCCCAACGGATTGATTGGAAAGAATAACTTTGAGGTGGTTTCGTACCGTACCATAATCTCTTCGTTTGTTTTCCGCTATTAGTGACTTTGGAGTGACTCTTTGTTGCATGTTGAGGGATAGTTATATGATCCAACTATGTTATTATTGTTGAGAGAACTTGCACTAGTGAAAGTATGAACCCTAGGCCTTGTTTCCTATCATTGCAATACCGTTTACGCTCACTTTTATTGCTTGCTACCTTGCTTTTTTTATATTTTCAGTTTACAAAAACCTATATCTACCATCCATATTGCCCATGTATCACCATCTCTTCGCCGAACTAGTGCACCTATACAATTTACCATTGTATTGGGTGTGTTGGGGACACAAGAGACTCTTTGTTATTTGGTTGCAGGGTTGCTTGAGAGAGACCTTCTTCATCCTACGCCTCCCACGGATTGATAAACCTTAGGTCATCCACTTGAGGGAGATTTGCTACTGTCCTACATACCTCTGCACTTGGAGGCCCAACAAAGTCTACAAGGAGAAGGTTGCGTAGTAGACATCAAGCTCTTTTCTGGCGCAGTTGCTGGGGAGGCTAGGTAAGTGAAGGTATATCTTTAGATCTTGCAATCGAATATTTTTGTTTCTTTTTTTAGCACTAGTTTAGTTTATAAAAGAAAACTACAAAAAAATGGAATTGAGTTTGTCTCATACGCTTCAACTTTTTAATATCTTTCGTGAGTATGATGGAAAGGAAAATTGTGCTAAAGTGTTAGAAGAAGAATTCATTAAATTGTTTGGCACTAAATCGTTGAATGATGAGCATGATTGAAATGTTGTTAGTACGAATTCTTTGAATCGTGATGCTAATGATGATTACACTAGTTATGATGAAAATTTCTCCTATAAACATGTCAATTTTTGTGGAGTAGATTGGGTTTGTAAGTACACACCAAATAGGGAATATAGATATTGCAAGAGGCATAAGTACTTAGAAACCAAATTATTGCAAGAAGAGGTAGATGAATGTGCTGAAAGATTCAATATTTTTCGCGCTCCTTGAGAACTTTGCAATGAACATGGTCATTTAAAGCTCCAATGCTACTTGTTTCATGATCAAGTCGTGTCCAAACATTGTGATAGTTTGATTACCCTTGAGAATCATAAAGAGCTTAGCCTTCTTTTGGGTTATGAAGAAATGAAACGTATAACTGAGGGTATTCCAAAATTTAATCTTGATAGAATTCTTGATTTTGATCTAGAGAAAATTTATATGTATTGTGCGGTGAATTGCATTGAAATACATAAAGAAAAGAAAACAAATAGAGGATGAAGATAATACTAATGAAATGGAAGAGACTTCCCAATATCCTCCTATTATTTCTTATGATGAATCAGGTAACGAGGAGGAGCCTTCTAATCAACAAATCTCATTAATAAGGAGCTCCAAAAAGACGATTGAACCCACACATGAGGTGAAGAAGAAGAAAAGAAAAAGGAAGAGAGGTAAAAAGGTATCTCTCCCAAATAAAGTTGCTCCTATTATTGTTGTGCCTCATGAAAATGAAGATGATACACTTGATGATGATCTCGTTATGCCTATTGCTCGTTGTGATGATTATGATTGGGAAGATAATGATACTTCTTATGATCTTGAAAATCTTTTTGGCACTTGCTTGGAAGAATATAATAATTGCTATACTATTGGTGCTATCCATGCTATTAATGATGAGAGTGATTATGCTTATGATACGAAAAGGCCCAAGCTTGGGGAAGCTATGTTTAATGAGGATGACATATTTGAGAATATATTTGCGGCAATTAACGTTTGTCCCAAGCTTGAGGATGCTATGTTTAATAATGAAGATATTTTTAGCCTCTCAAGTTTTGATATGCAAAGTTGTTATGATGATAGCATGCCTTCTACTTATGATGATTATATTTATGAAAGCGGGTTTGGAAGAGTGTCAACTTTAGGAAGTAATGATCCCACTATTTTTGGGGATGTTGAATCTTATAATATTTATGAAAGTGGATTTGGAGAGGTCATGACTTTATTTAGTGATGTATCCACTATTTCGGAAGAGGTTACAATTGATTATGATGAGAACAAAGTTGCTACTTATGATGACTATTGTGATAAAACTTATGCTATAAAGAGTAGTGATGACTATATTTATAAAACTTGTCATGATTATGAGTACCCTTTCTCTGAACATTACTCTTTTAATGTGGAAACAATTTACAGTATTCAAGTCTCTTATATATGATACTCGCACTATTCTGAATGAGAAGAATTTTGCTTATGTGGGGAGTAATAAAATTTCTATGCTAGTAGATCATGAAAAGAATGATTTAGGTGCTGGTTATATTGTTGAATTCATTCATGATGCTACTGAAAATTATTATGAGGGAATAATATATGCTTGTAGGAGTTGCAATAATATCAAGTTTCCTCTCTATGTGCTTAAAATCTTGAAGTTATGCTTGTTTTACTTTCCTATGCAAGTTGATTATTGTTCCCATAAGTTGTTTGCTCACAAAATCCCAATGCATAGGAAGTGGGTTAGAATTAAATGTGCTAGTCATATTCTTCATTATGCTCTCTTTATGTTTCAATTCTTATCTTTTATGTGAGCATCATTGAAATCATCATGCCTAGCTAGGGGCGTTAAACGATAGCGCTTGTTGGGAGGCAACCCAATTTTATTTTAGTTTCTTGCTTTTTGGTTCTGTTTAGGAATAAATAATACATCTAGCTTCTGTTTAGATGTGGTTTTATGTTTTAATTAGTGTTTGTGCCAAGTAGAACCTTTGGGAAGACTTGGGTGAAGTCTTTATGATCATGCTGTAAAAAAACAGAAACTTTAGCACTCACGAGATTAGCTAGAACGTTTTACTGGAGAGTGCTATTTAGTTGATTCTTTTTGCAGATGATTACTAGACAAATTCCTCAGGTACACCGATTTATTTTAGAATTTTTGGAGTTCCTGAAGTTTGCGTTAGTCACATATTACTACAGACTGTTCTGTTTTTGACAGATTCTGTTTTTTGTGTGTTGTTTGCTTATTTTAATGACTCTATGGCTAGTAAAATAGTTTATAAACCATATAGAAGTTGGAATACAGTAGGTTTAAAACCAATATAAATAAAGAATGAGTTCATTACAGTACCTTGAAGTGGTGTTTTGTTTTCTTTCGCTAACGGAGCTCACGAGTTTTCTGTTAAGTTTTGTGTTGTGAAGTTTGCAAGTTTTGGTAAAGATTCGATGGACTATGGAATAAGGAGTGGCAAGAGCCTAAGATTGGGGATGCCCAAGGAACCCAAAGGTAATATTCAAGGAAAACCAAGCGCCTAAGCTTGGGGATGCCCCGGATGGCATCCCCTCTTTCGTCTTCGTTCATCGGTAACTTTACTTGGAGCTATATTTTTATTCACCACATGATATGTGTTTTGATTGGAGCGTCATTTTATTTTATTTAGCTTTGCTCGATGTTTGAATAAAATATCAAGATCTTAAATTATTAAATGGGAGAGTCTTCATTTAGTTGCATAAGTATCCGACTACTCATTAATCTTCACTTATATCTTTCGGAGTAGTTTGTCATTTGCTCTAGTGCTTCACTTATATCTTTTAGAGCATGGTGGTAGTTTTATTTTGAAGAAATATATGAACTCTCATGCTTCACTTATATTATTTTGAGAGTCTTAAATAGCATGGTAATTTGCTTAAATAATCCTAATATGCTAGGTATTCATGATTTGTAAAACTTCCTTATGAGTGTGTTGAATACTAAGAAAAGTTTGATGCTTGATGATTGTTTTGAGATATGAGGATGGTAATATTAGAGTCATGCTAGTGGAGTAGTTGTGAATTTGAGAAATACTTGTGTTAAAGTTTGTGATTCCCGTAGCATGCACGTATGGTGAACTGTTATGTGATGAAGTCAGAGCATAATTTATTTATTGATTGTCTTCCTTATGAGTGGCGGTCGGGGACGAGCGATGGTATTTTCCTACCAATCTATACCCCTAGGAGCATGCGCGTAATACTTTGCTTTGATAACTTCTAAATTTTTGCAATAAGTATATGAGTTCTTTATGACTAATGTTGAGTCCATGGATTATATGCACTCTCACGCTTCCACCATTGCTAGCCTCTCTAATACCGCGCACCTTTCACCGGTATCATACACCCACCATATACCTTCCTCAAAACAGACACCATACCTACCTATCATGGCATTTCCATAGCCATTCCGAGATATATTGCCATGCAACTTTCCACCGTTTTGTTTATTATGACACGCTCCATCATTGTCATATTGCTTTGCATGATCATATAGTTGACATCGTATTTGTGGCAAAGCCACCGTTCATAATTCTTTCATAATGTCACTCATGAGTCATTGCACATCCCGGTACACCGTCGGAGGAATTCATATAGAGTCATATTTCGTTCTAAGTATCGAGTTGTAATTCTTGAGTTGTAAGAAAATAAAAGTGTGATGATCATCATTATTAGAGCATTGTCCCAGTGAGGAAAGGATGATGGAGACTATGATTCCCCCACAAGTCGGGATGAGACTCCGGACGAAAAAAATTAAAAAAGAGAAAAAAAGAGGCCTTAAAAAAGAGAGTAGAAAAGGCCCAAACAAAAAAAATAAAAAAATGAGAGAAAAAGAGAGAAGGGGCAATGCTACTATCCTTTTACCACACTTGTGCTTCAAAGTAGCACCATGATCTTCATGATAGAGAGTCTCCTATGTTATCACTTTCATATACTAGTGGGTATTTTACATTATAGAACTTGGCTTGTATATTCCAATGATGGGCTTCCTCAAATTGCCTAGGTCTTCGTGAGCAAGCGAGTTGGATGCACACCCACTTAGTTTCTTTTGTTGAGCTTTTATATACTTATAGCTCTAGTGCATCCGTTGCATGGCAATCCATACTCACTCGCATTGATATCTATTGATGGGCATCTCCATAGCCCGTTGATACGCCTAGTTGATGTGAGACTATCTTCTCATTTTTTGTCTTCCCCAAAACCACCATTCTATTCCACCTATAGTGCTATGTCCATGGCTCACGCTCATGTATTGCATGAAGATTGAAAAAGTTTTGAGAATGTCAAAAGTATGAAACAATTGCTTGGCTTGTCATCAAGGTTGTGCATCATTTAAATAATTTGTTTGGTGAAGATAGTGCATAGCCAGACTATATGATTTTGTAGGAATGAACTTTCTTTGGCCATGTTATTTTGAGAAGACATAATTGCTTTGTTAGTATGCTTGAAGTATTATTATTTTTATGTCAATATGAACTTTTGTCTTGAATCTTTTGGATCTGAATATTCATACCACAATTAAGAAGAATTACATTGAAATTATGCCAACTAGCATTCCACATCAAAAATTATCTTTTTTATCATTTACCTACTCGAGGAAGAGTAGGAATTAAGCTTGGGGATGCTTGATACGTCTCCAACGTATCTATAAGTTTTGATTGCTCCATGCTATATTATCTACTGTTTGGGCAATATTGGGCTTTATTATCCACTTCTATATTATTTTTGGGACTAACCTATTAACCGGAGGCCTAGCCCAGATTTGCTATTTTTTTGCCTATTTCAGTGTTTCGAAGAAAAGCAATATCAAACGGAGTCGAAACGGAACGAAATCAACTGGAGAAGTTATTTTTGGAAGGAAACCTACCCGATAGACTTGAACCCTATGTCAGAAGATGATGGAGGTGCTCACGAGGGTAGGGGCACACCCAACCCCTGGGGCGTGCCCCCTGCCTCGTGGCCCCCCCTTCGGTCCACCGGCGTACTCCTTTCACCCATATATACCGACGTACCCTAAAACTTCCAGAACAGAGAATAGATCGGGAGTTCCGCCGACACAAGCCTCTGTAGCCACCAAAAACCAATCGGGACCCTGTTTCGGCACCCTGCCGGAGGGGGGATCCCTCACCGGTGGCCATCTTCATCATCCCGGCGCTCTCCATGACGAGGAGGGAGTAGTTCACCCTCGGGGCTGAGGGTATGCACCAGTAGCTATGTGTTTGATCTCTCTCTCTCTCTCTCTCTTTCTCTCTCTCTCTCGTGTTCTTGATTTGGCACGATCTTGATGTATCGCGAGCTTTGCTATTATAGTTGGATCTTATGTTTCTTTTCCTTTGCTATTACGGTCCGGTTGAAGCAGTCAATAAAACCTTTGTTGGTAGTTAGCCAGTCCATCCCTAGGATGACATCCAGTCCTTAATTTTCCAACACAATAAGATTGGCATGAAACTCCAATCCTTTGAACTCGATAACCACATCCTGACAGTAACTCTGAGTGACTTGCTGAATCCCAGGGGACTTGATGATCATGGATTTTTCCAAAGGAAGCATCGAAAATTTATTTTGCAAAGCAAAACTTTTCGAACTGAAAGAGTGAGAAGCTCCAGAATCAAACAAAACCATTGCAGGTATTGTGTTGATAGGAAACATACCGAGTACGATATCCGGAGCATTTTCTGCCTCCTCTTTGGTTACGTGGTTCAGATGACCCTTCCTGTGGTTGTTGTTGGTATTGAAATTGCTTCGCTTGGGTGCTGAATTATTGCCGCCGTTGTTCGGCTTTGGGGCTGAGTTTCTTGGCTTGGGACACTGCTTGGCATAATGCCCTTCTTCTCCACAGGCGTAACAAGAAATGCCGGGGCGATATGTGAACTCCTTGTCCCTTTCATGAAAATTCTTGATTGGGCGTGAGACGTTGGATGAGGATTTGTGTGTCCCACTCTTTTGAAAATCTGTCTTGCTTCGGTGATTGTGAGCATGGTTAGTCTTGTCCCTTTATCGCTT
Source organism: Aegilops umbellulata (assembly GCA_032464435.1). Classification (NCBI taxonomy): domain Eukaryota; kingdom Viridiplantae; phylum Streptophyta; class Magnoliopsida; order Poales; family Poaceae; genus Aegilops; species Aegilops umbellulata. The sequence goes on along the minus strand of CP136056.1, from coordinate 468,933,065 downwards.
GCGGAAATCCTCCAAGCTGCGTCTCTCATTTTCCAGAGTAATGGCTTTGTACACTAGTGTCTTAAAATCTGGAAAAGTGTGCACGACCAGTTGGCATTTAAGCGCGGGTGCCAGACCGTCAAGGAATTTCTCCATCTTCTTGCTTTCAGTCATACGCTCTTCATTGGCGTAGCGAGACAATAGAGTAAATTGACCGTTGTAATCTGACACTGTCATGTTCCTTTGTTTGAGGTCATCGAACTCTCTCTTCTTGATTTTCATAATACTCTTAGGAATGTGTGCACCATGGAAACCTTCCTTGAAATCATCCCAGGTTATATCATTTTCGTTGGGATGCATGTGCAGGAAATTCTCCCACCAAGATGCAGCTGCTCCTGTGAGATAGTGCGGAGCATAAAGTACTTTTTCAGGGTCTGAACATTTCACAATAATTAATTTTCTCTCCATATCTCGAAGCCAGTCTTCGGCCTCAAGAGGCTTGTCAGTATGAGAAAATGTTGGGGGACGTGTCTTCTGTAGCTCAGATAACTTGGAATGTTGCTGATACTGCCCATGGTGATTTCCCATGTTGATGACTTGGTTCATCATATCCCGATGTTGTTGCTGACTCTGTTCATAAAGGCGGCAAATCTGGGAAAGTGCCGTTTCACTGTCCTGTTGACTCGGCTGCCCTTGTGTGAAATTGTTGCCCGGTTGATTGTCATAATTTTCCTCTGGCGGAGCTGGCATGGAGCGAGTCCAAGGACGAGACATTTTTCACTCTGGGGATATATTTTGTAAAACTCATAAGAAAACGAAAAGGGTTGCAAAAACAAATCCATAAATGCACAAGGTTGGCAAATAAATTAAATAGCCAAGATTACTTAAAGAAAACAATTCGATTTGCTTACGGAGAAGGACTGCTCATTACGTATCTTACACGTGGGCGATAATTATACAATACATCACTCAGGATATGCGTACATAATCCTGACATGTTATTTAGGCTAGTGCACTCCTCCAGTTCCTACATGATGCGCAAACAAGCTACTTCTCACAACATCTCTTACAAGGCGGTACATCGCATGACGGCTAAGCATACTTAGTCGGAGATGTTGATGATCTCCTTGGCCCTGCCAAGGGTGAGGCGCAGCGAGGCTGGGGACTCGACCTCCTCCTTGCTAATAGGCTCCATACGAGTAGTACTGCGCCGAGTAGATGGAGCGGGTGCCAGGGGTGGAACAACACGAACAGGAGTGGGCGCGAAGGGTGGTGCAGTGCGCGCTAGGGTGGGCGCAATGACTCGGTTGAACTCTTCGGTAGAAGGCAGGCGATGAGCAGGTGCATAAGATGCTGAGGACGAGACGAAAGTCGGTGGCGGTGCGGTGGGTAGGAGTTCCCTCCTATTGGCGGCACAGCCATGGACTGAGTCCATGCGGGCAGCCACGAAGTCGTCCACCAGGTTGTCGAAGGCTGCCTCCAGGGCTCGGAGATACTCAATAAGCATCTCAAAAGCCTCGTCTCGTTCTCCTCTGGGGCAGGAGAATGCGTAGTGACAGGTGTAAGGCACATGTCATGGAAGATAGCGGTAACGACGAGCCTTCATCACGGGAAGGACATCCCTGAGACGAGCTATCACCTCGCGGGCTGCCATCTGGATAGCATGCCTCTCCGTAGGCATGGCTCTTCCCATGAACCGGAAGCGGCGTAACTCACCACGCCCTCCCTTGAACTGCACCGCGGCCTGGTGCATGGTCAAACTGTCGTTGACTCTATGCTGGCAGAGAGTGATGACTGGGCGCACAGATAGCCCCATCACGACCTGAACGATGAAGGAAAGAAGCTTAACGAACCCATCGGGCACGTTGGCGAAGGTCTGAGACTCGCAGCTGTTGTCGGCCATCTACAAAAGTAGGCAAAAATTCTGAATGGTCAGATCATAAATATATGCTGACTGTCAGAAAATGACTACAATTGCAAAAATATAAATTAGCTCTATCATGCTAATAACCGATTAGCGATCGCACCTAATGGCTTCCTACAGTCAGCCTGGCTCTGGTACCAAGCTTGTCACGACCGGTTTTCCAATAAAAATATTTATTGAGAAACTGATCTTTTGAGTCCAGTACGAGGAGAAATCCTCCTTACTGGTAGACAAAACTCTTGATACAATAAGCCAATAGCATAAAATATATTACAGAGTCGAGCTGAGGTTGCTCAACCAATTATTACAAGCGCGCCAATAATTATACATAATGGCGGATATAACACAATGGGGTGGTGGCATACTACTGACTCGCGAATAAAGTGATGGTGTAATAACACGGTGGGAAGTGGATAGCATGACTCTTAAACTAGCATCTCATCGAGCGTCGAGGTGAGGCTCGATGAATTTATTCAGGTAGCGGAAGCGGTTATAATATAGTGACCAAATCCAGGGTCGCACGAGACTGACTGGGACTCCTCTAGGCGTCGGACTCGCTATCGAACTCTTCATCCATGAGATCGCCTTGGTCAGCATCTGGCCAAATCAACAAGCCAGGTGAGTACTTTGAAAGTACTCGCAAGACAGTTCGGACGTAAGATATAACAAATGAATGCATGAATGCAACATGATTAATTTATCAATGCACACTCAATTTAGTAAACAAGGTAAATAAAAAGGGGATCGGCGGTAGTCCGCCTGAAAACCCAACAAAAATAATAGGAAAGTCGATCGGGTGTCTGAAGCGACGCCTCGAAAGGTAAACAAATAAATAAAGATCATGCCACAGTCGGACGTCGGGGCGACATCACAGAAAGGGCTTATATTGAAAGTAAATAACAATGCCACAGTCGGACGTCAAAGCGACATCACAGAAAGGGCTTATATTGAAAGTAAATAACAATGCCACAGTCGGACGTCGAAGCGACATCACAGAAAGGGCTTATATTGAAAGTAAATGACAATGCCACAGTCGGACGTCGGAGCGACATCACAGAAAGGGCTTACACTGAAAGTAAATGACAATGCCACAGTCGGACATCAGAGCGACATCACAGAAAGGGCTTATACTGAAAGTAAATGACAGTGCCACAGTCGGACGTCGGAGCGACATCACATAAAGGGCTTATATTCACAAGGAAAATAATACTCATAATAAATAATCAACTCATGATAATAAACGGGTTAGTCCATCCATAGGAACAATCATTTAACCGGACTTAGCACTCATGTGATTCACCGGAGTATCTGTCACCAAAACTGGCATTTGTCAGGATAAGATAATACCGGACTTGGACATAGAATAGATGATTCAAGGAATATATGACTCTGCAGAGTTTGTACAAAAATTTCCCACAGCCAACGGATTTCCGTAGTCATGAACGACTAGTTCCGTTTATGGTATTTCGGAAGAAAACATAGCTAACCAGTACACACCCATCCAACCTCTCGATGCCAGGAATCAGCCTAGGCATCGTCCAAGAAAAACTTTTGAGACGGGGAGATCACAATCTCGATTAGCATGGGATCAAATTTATATACGCGCGCTCTAAGGGGTGCCCCCCTCTCGGTCCCAACCGGAAACACCCATGCCCCCTGACCGGATGACTGGCTTTAATCCAGGGCCATGGAACCATCATCACGGCCTCTCCTTTTGGTGTGTACCATGGAAACACCCATGCCCCCTGACCGGATGTCATATTCCTTCCGGAAGACATGTGGTAGTACAGGGAAGGAAAATGGATGGAACTGGATCGATACGGGTTGACACTGAGGTCAAGTAGTCTGGCATAAGACTGGCATGCTACAACACTGCCATCTTACCCATTCTCATACCAACACATGGACATGCAAACTCACATTCATCCACTTATGGATGTTCGAAACTCCACTTGCCTCAACTTTGCATGAAATATGACATTTATCGGTATGCTCATAAACATGCCATGAAACTATTTAATGCAAACATGCTACACAATCATCATATCAAAAGTTCAAACATGCTTGCCTGGTTCGGAGTAGTCGAAGCCTAGCTCGGTGAAGTTCGCGGCTCCGTCACCTCCCTCGGTATCTACGGTATAAAGAAAACATACGCGCTAACGTAAATACCGTGAGGTGCACAAAAATTACTCCAAATATTTTTCAAATAAATCTGATAAAAAACTAGACAAAATTTCAAAGAGGATAGGAAAAGAATCAATCAAAAATACTCTTTTGTTTAAAAGTTATAAAGGTTTTTGTCCAGGGACTCATCTGTAATGAAACAGAAAGTTTCCAGGGGCTAACTTATAAAAACAGAAAACGCTTCGATAGAGAATAAGCCGGCCCAGAGGGAAAATGCATTCTGGCAAAAGACGCTTTCAGAAAACGGTTCATTTAGAAAGGACAGATAGGCTGACAGGCGGGTCCCGCCCGTCAGGTTTGAAATTTCAAAAGAGGGGGCAGAGCTCGATGGTGCCTGAGAGCCGTGGTGGTCGCCGGCGGCGATCCACTGCGAGGTAGGGGGATCGGAGATTACCTACGTGTTCAGGGCGTCATTCCGCGTCGGTGGGTGGTGCTGGTGGTCGCCGGCGAGCACCACGTCGACGACGGCTCCTGCTCCGGCGGACGGTGGTTCGGGCGTGGATGGAGCTCGCCGAGGAGGGCTGCAAGGATCGAATTGGAGTGGGGGTTAGCTTTCTAGTATCTAGAGGAGGTCGCTGACGAAGTTTGGGCGCCGGGGACGGCCTCACCGGAGTGGATCGAGACGGAGGCCGAGGCGGAACGGGGCGGCCGGTGTCGAAGAAGAAGGGCCCCTCGGGGCTCTTCCAGTTGCTGGGCGGGGTCCAGAGAAGTGGTGGAGGTGAGTGGGGGCGAGAGTGAGCTCGGGGTCCCCTTTTATAGGCGATCCGAGGCGGTGGCCATGAACGGAGTTCTCTGGCGATGTTTATGATGGCGCAGGGCATTGGTCGGGGTGGTTTAGGAGGTTGAGCGCCGTCGTGGAGGTCCACTGGGTCCGTTTAGGTGCTAAACGAGCAAGGAATGGGTGCTTTGGGCGTGCTCGACGGAACGGGGCGACGCGGGCCCGTCGGCGGCAGGGAGCATGCTCTGTGCTTGCCGGCCACGACGACGGTGCCACGGGCGTGCGCTGGTATGGCAGGGACACGCGGAGAGCCAGGGGGTGTTGGGCGGCGCTGGGTGGCGTGGCGAGCGGGCTCGGGCCCTCGCTGGCCGCCACGGGTGGCGCGGCCACCGCAGAAACTTCCAACGCCGGCGAGGCTCATCGCCACGGACGCTAGGAATCGGCCAAGCGCGCATGCGGGGTGCTGGCCAAGGGGAAGAGGCCGTGAGCATCGTGCCAGGGTGCACTGTGGCCGCGTGACAATGCTCTGACGATGAAACGACACTGAAGTTCTCTGAATTTGTCTGAAAGTGCACATAACAGTGCCGGCCAGGTGTTCGACAGAATGATTTTGGTATGTAGGAGTTTCTCCTTGAGCTGAAACTTGGTGGGGTGGCCTCTCACTGCACCAGTAGGCTGCCTGAATTTTGGTGGAATTTTTGGAGAAGAGGAGATATGAATTTTACCAAATTTGGCAAATCTGGTCCAAACTTGCAGAGGCTGAAATTTGAAAATCTTGAAAAGAGGAAGAGTGGATCAAGATGGTTCTGGGTTGTGGGTACCAAGGACTATCCAGGGGAGTTGGTTTGAGGTCAAATCTCAAAAGCAATAGGGTACTTTCTTTGAAAATCACTCAGGTTCAAAATAATTGACAAAAAGATTTGAGAGATAAAATAATTAAAATAAAATCCAAAAAAATGGTTTGGACTTGTTTGGACAGAGAAAATTAGATTGCCCCAAGGTGGAGGGAAGGATTTTGAGAAGAATTACTACAAGAGACATGGTAAATCATGGGTGGTTTTCAGGATAAGAAAAATCCTATTTTTTCATAGAGCTTCTTTTTTGAAAAAGAAAATAATTAATTTTCAAAAATATGTTTTGAGAAGGAAACCATCAGAGAAAAAAAAAGTTTTTAATAATCAAACACTAGAGTTGAAGAGGATACAAAAATAAAAATCCTTGCAAGGGAAAAAAGTTTTGAGAGAGAAGTTTTTGAAAGGATTTAAATGACCTCCTTCAAAATCAACAAAGTTTTTGCTGAAAACCAGTTGAAATTTTTTGAAGTGTCACATTGCCGCCGACTGGGAACTTAATATTTGGGCCTCTAGAAATAATGCAAGCCTGTAACTAAAATACCTAGAAAGGTGAACTGAATCTTTGGGCCTCTAGAAATAATGCAAGCATGAAACTGAAATACCTAGAAAGGTGAACTGAATCTTTAGGCCTCTAGAAATAATGCAAGCCTGAAATTGAAATACCTAGAAAGGTGAAATGAATCTTTGGGCCTCTAGAAATAATGCAAGCCTGAAATTGAAATACCTAGAAAGGTGACCTGAATCTTTGGGCCTCTAGAAAGATTTATTACCTCCTCAAGCAACATCAAACAATTCCATGCGTGCACCACTAATCTATACCATGTTTGATCAGGATCTACTTTTCCAAATCAGAATTAGCACTAGAGCAAGCAAGATCACTGATATGGCCGTGAGACAGAGAAGGAACGAACAAACTCACCCCTCTGGCGACCTCCCTAGTAGATGCGCCGCCGGCGCGCATGAAAGAGGGAGAAAACGACTGGTGAAGGGGGAGCGGGGCGACCTTCAAAGGCCGGAGGGAGAGGGCGGCCGGAGTAGGGCGGCGGAGGCCGGAAGGAGAGGGCGGCCGGAGGAGAGAGAGGGCGAGCGACCCTATGGGGAACAGAGAGGAGTCGTGTGATAGGTAGGGGGAGCGATCTGGTGCAGGCAGGGGAGATTTTTTTAGTTCTCTTCTAGTGGGCCCGAGGATAACTAACCCAATTAGAACCTCTCCACCGGGCTAGTTTTTTTAGCTGGGTGAGAGCAAACTAGCTCAAACGAACCCCTCTTGTTTCGATAATTTGAGGCTATTTCAATCCAAACTAGCTCTAACTCAGGGATCCAAACAAAGAGGAGTGTTACTGTACTTGCTACAGTGTGGACCGTAGCACATTGTTTTTTATGGCCATATCACCACATTGTTTTGTACTGCTGGTTCACTGGGCTACCGTGGTTCGCACTGCTGGTTCACTGGGCTGCCGTGGTTCGCACTCCTCCGACCTGAGTAGTACTCCCTCCGTTCCTAAATATAAGTCTTCGTAGATATTTCACTATGGACCACATACGGATGTATATAGATGCATTTTATGTGTACATTCACTCATTTTTCTCCGTATGTGGTCCATAGTGAAATCTCTCCAAAGACTTATATTTAGGAACGGAGGGAGTAGTATAGTACTAGTATATACCACATCATCTTTGCTCCTTCTTACTATTGCGACATGTGGGAGAGCCAGCATCCGGGTCGACGTGTCATGCACCAGATTAGAGCGCGGAACGGAAGGGGGGCATCACCCCAGTCGGAGCGCCAGTAATTCATGACTATAGTGAGTGGTCATCTCACAAGTCTTTCCAGCAGTAACGCACCGTCAAATCGCACAAACCCACTCGCTCACCCTCCTCGGCTCTCTGTCAAACCCCCTACCCGAAAACTGCCGCGCGTACTGTCCGGGAAAAGCCCTGCCCTCAACTTTTAACTATGCGAAAATAGTTCGAGATTGTTCGTTCTATATAAATACAGTAAGTATTGTATGTTTATTCACCCGTGTGGTTGTTCAATGAATGGAGGGGCGGGGAGCACAAGTGAATAATACTGCCGTACTACTAGTAGTAAGTAGGAGTCGTACAGTAGTCACCTTAAATAGAGAGTTTCTTTTCTTTAATGCCACGTACACAAATTGAAACGCTTGTTGTGGAGAGAAAAAAGATAATCACTCCACTATATATGGACGCAGGGGCCTGAGCGCTTGCTTTACTAGGGTTGCTCTCTTCATTCTCTCATCCTCTCCAGATATAAACAAGATTGCGGTAGCGACATTTTCTCTCTGCTCACCGCTGGTCACAGATCCAGCCGGATCCCTTCGGCCGGTGTGTGTGTAGAGGACTAAAAGGTGCATCATTCACGCGGTCATCACCGACGAGGGAGGAAACCCATAGCTGCCGGAGGGGCCCGATCCTCTGCCTGTGCCGTTCTCTCCGACACAGCGCCGGCTCGGGAGGTCCTCCGACCCTTCTTCCTCCCTGCCGTATTGTCCGCAGATCTGACCTGCAGCCGCCGACATCCCGGCGACCCTCAGGTATAAGTTCTTCGAAAGCAGCCTTGCTCTACTGCCCCATCTCCCCACGTGTCTGCATGTGCATCTTTTTCTACTCCCATCAGCTCTTCCAAAGCCACCTAAATTTTTAGTATTATTAGAGGTAAAGCTACTTCATGCATTCGAATCTAGGGCTTTGTTCAAACAACAAAGAAAGGGGGGAAAGTTGTAGCATGAATCTAGGACTTGATTCAAAGAGGAAATAATATGGTGAAAGTAGTAGAGACCGGATACCCAACCGGTCTCTTGGTTGAAAAGGGAAATAATGGGAAAACGCAGTACAAACTGGATAAGGAACAGATCTATTATTGGTTGAAAAAAGGATAGAAAGTGGTGGCTGGTGGACAAGTCAACAGAGTATGTCCAGGATTAGATTTGCTGCCATCAGATAGTAAAAGGTCTCCAGGATTAGATTTGCTGCCCTCACATAGTAAAAGTTCTCAGGATTTGATTTGCTGCCCTCACATAGTAAAAGGTCTCAGGATTAGATTTGCTGCCCTCACCTAGTAAAAGGTCTCTAGGATTAGATTTGCTGCCCACACATAGTAAAAGGTCTCCAGGATTAGATTTGCTGCCTCACATAGTACAAGGTCTCCAGGATTAGGTTTGCTGCCCTCACATAGCATGAACAAACTCGGCATCACCACTTTATGCCTCCTTGTAGGTACATTGTGCTGATGCGTCCACTGTCGCATGTCCTTATACCAACCTTTTGCTATTGTTAATGTAAGGGCGCATGTAAAATGAAGCGATCACACTGTTACCTTAGGGACATGTCTAACCAGTGTTATTGTTAATCTAATGCCTCCAGTGATAAGATGTAATTAAACTGTGTTACAAATGGCACTCCTACTCTTTTCCCCAGTATGATAAGTAAGTTGCTCCTTTACGCTGCTGAGTGTCCTGGTATCCCCACGGTCCCATGCCCTTAAACCAACTCTTTAGCTGCTGTTGATTTACTATGTCTGGTAAACAAGCAATGCCACCATTAAAGTAATCCCATATTTGAGGAATCTCATTGTTGATCGTAATGCTTCTGGTAACATGAAGCATTGCTGACGTTTTAAAATTTCTACTGTCCTTGCGTGATTGCCATGAACATAATTAAGATGCTTCTTTTCATTTTGTATATGTTTCGTATATTCTTATTGACCAGCAACTATTTACTTTCTATTTTTTTGTGCAGATAGGGATATCCATTTCACCTTGTTGCTATTGTGACCTTTTGGTGAACTACACAAAACACTTTTTTTTGGAATGAGTGTCTTGTGCAGTTCAACTAAAATGTCACGTGGGCAACATCTCTCAATTTTGGTGGAACTGCAAAAAATGGTGATTGGAGTTTCCAAAATCTCCATGAAGTTCTGCTGGTAATCTCGTGCGACATTTTATTAGCCTTTGCAAGATGAGCCGTCACTGTCACCACAATGGCACTTTCTTTTAGTGGAACTACACAAAAGGATAACAAAATTATATTTGCACCATACATGAGCCGGACAGCCAACCTTAATGTTCCTCAATTTTAGTGCAACTACTAAAGAAGAACCTGCCAGCTCACGAGAGCAAGTACTTCTTGGTAGCTAAATGATGCAATCTTTGCTTCATTTCAGGTGAACTGCAGAAAAAGGTGCATGAATTGAATCGTGGAACTCAAGGCAGGCTTCATCCGAGTGGAGGTGCAGGTTGAGTAAAGGAGGCCACTATTAAAGTTAAATCATGCTCTCCTGGTTTGTGCTATGCAAACAGGAATACTCAACTACAGATGTTGTGACGGTCAAGAGAATTCGCCAAGTTCTTCGATTGTATGACATGGCTAGCCAAGATGGATTTAATACCGATATTCACTTTATCAAAAGGCTCTAATGGGTTGGTTCTAAATCTTGCAAGCTGGGAATCAGTGAGATGTGTAGGCATCTTTGTTGTACTTATTATTTGAATCTTATTTGCTGGTTCTGAATCTTGCAAGCTGGGAATCAATGAGATGTGTAGGCATCTTTGTTGTACTTATTATTTGGATCTTATTTGTTGGTTCTGAATCTTGCAAGCTGGGAAACACGACATGATGATGCAGAGGACAACAACCATAACAAACAGTTCAAACTTGGTAGTATTATCTTTGTGAAAGTGCGACAAATGTGCTGATCGTGTGCGTCCTGAGAATAATAATTCTAATTGTTCTGCATGTTGATCCTGTGGCACTGATAGAACGAGCGAATGCATTGCTTGTTTTAAGTATAAATTTCTATTAAAGCTAATTAAATTTAAGTAAAGTGACCACTAACTCCTGTTATTATAGTACCAATACAGACCCGCTCGTGAACCGACATATGGCCGAGGGTGCATCTTCTGCCGGGCGTGCAGCGGACGAGGGAGGGGTAGTAACCGTTGTCACCTGTACACACTCAGCTTACTGTTGAATCTAGTTCCCCAGGAGCTGAAAAACAAACTGCTGCCACCGCCTACACACTCGTTCACTTGAAGAGACTCCAATGGCGATCCGAGGGGTGAGCCTACTAGATACGGACTTCAGCAAGGAGTTCCCCTTTGAGTTCGCCATTCAGTCCTATGGCTGCACCAAGTTGAATGTGATGTACACCAACGATACGGACTCGGTGAAGCTCTGCCTCGCCTCAGTCCTATGGTTGCACCAGGTTCTGGAGCATTTACCCGTTTCATCGGCAGCGCCGACTGCACCTTCTCTACGGTGGAGAAAAGGAGGAACGCGACGATTCGGCCATCTGGTGCAACAAGCTTGTCGACATCCAGAAGCAATACAAGATCATCAGCAACGGGCAGGAGAAGGACTCTGTGGTTGACCTCGCTGAGACCATCATCGACCCCTGATACGCCAACATGAAAGAGGACGACCTGAACACGTGGGAGGTACCTCTGAATCTAGCCTACATAACCTACGCGGCCAAGGACGCATACGCATGCGACGATATGTACAGGAAGATCTTGGACATGAGGGCGTGTCTACTTCCCGTAACCGACGAGTACACGGACAGCCGCAGCGTCATGATCAAGCGTGCCAGGAAGGTCTAGATGTTGTACTTTATCTGTTTATAAGCACCTTTATCATCTGAGTGTTTCATGCATTAGCCTATGTGTCGTAATTATCTGTTTTGTCCGAAATATTTCTTTTAAGAACCCATTAACCTGATTGCTTTTTTAGTGGCTATTTGCTTATGTATGTAAACTAGTTCACTTGTCCGTAAAAAAACTAGTTCACTCGGCTGCCTTGCTTTGAATCTCCTTCCTCCCAACATATTCCCCTCCTCAGGTGGACCCAGCAGGTCTCTGAATTTTCTCCCACTTTCTTTTTCGATGTAAACTGAGTTTTCTCCCAGTACTTTCCCCTAGAACCAACTCAACTGTCCCACGTCTAGCCTACAAAATAATAATACCCCACATACTATTAACTCATCAAATTAAAATGATATTTCATTTCGTAAGTTGAAAGTTCTTACAAAATAATAATAATAATTGTTTATATATAACTTGGCAAGTTAACTCCTAGTGATTGCATACATAAGCTTGCAAAGATTTTACTGACGTGCAATCATGTGTTTATGTTTTTATAACATTTCTCCGTCTAGCCCAACATGATATTTTCACCTAGCCCAGCAAGTCTGCAAATTTCGAGAAAAATGCAAATGGGATTTAAACGGACTGCATAGATGCTACATCATTGTTTCACCCAGCCCACCAAATGGACTAAAAAAATGTTCCCCCCGCTAACAGGTCGGACCCACCAGCTATATCTTCGCACGCAAGGAAGTGCCTCCTTATTATGCAAGGAACGTGATTTTCTCACCGAATATGAACCAAGAGACTTGGACCCTATGCCAAGGAAGATTCAAGGTGGGCACGAGGTAGGGGGGCGCGCCCTACCCCCCAGGCCCGCCCCCCACCCTCGTGGGGCCCACAAAGCTCCACCGACGTACTTCTTCCTCCTATATATACCTACGCACCCCCAAACGATCAGATACAGAGCCAAAAACCTAATTCCACCGCCACAACTTTCTGTATCCACGAGATCCCATATTGGGGCCTGTTCCGGAGCTCCGTCGGAGAGGGCCGTCATCACGGAGGTCTTGTACATCATCATAGCCCCTCTGATGAAGTGTGAGTAGTTTACCTCAGACCTTCGGGTCCATAGTTAGTAGCTAGATGGCTTCTTCTCTCTTTTTGGATCTCAATACAATGTTCTCCCCCTCTCTCGTGGAGATCTATTCGATGTAATCTTCTTTTTGCGGTGTGTTTGTTGAGACCGATGAATTGTGGGTTTATGATCAAGCCTATCTATGAATAATATTTGAATCTTCTCTGAATTCTTTTATGTATGATTGGTTATCTTTGCAAGTCTCTTCGAATTATCAGTTTGGTTTGGCCTACTAGATTGGTTTTTCTTGCCATGGGAGAACTGCTTAGCTTTGGGTTCGATTGGGAGGGGTGTGGCGTACCACAAAACGGACGAAACGAACTTGTCTTGGAGCGCTACGGTCGAAACGGGGGTCCTGTTCATCGGGAGGGGTGTGGCATACCGCAAAAGTGACTCCACGGGATACTGTTCATCTCCACCGTCGACCCCCTCCAGCCTCCACGAGCTACTGTTCATCCACCGTCGACCTCCTCCAGCCTCCACCTACAACTGTTCATCCACGGGCTCCTGTTCATCCATCCTCCACCGCGCGCTACTCCACCGGCTATTGTTCAACCAGCCCTCTCCACGGGCTCCTGTTCAACCACCCCTCCACGGGCTACTGTTCATCCAGCCCCTCCACCGTCTACTATTCATCCTGCCCTCCACGGGTGGTCCTGTTCATCCTGCCCTCCACGGGGTCCTGTTCATCCAGCCCCAACCAGCTCGATCGATCGGGGTCCTGTTCATCCAGAGGCAACACCACGGGGTCCTGTTCATCCACCCCCACCGGAAACTGTTCATCCAAACCCCCCGCAACGCTCACTGTTCATCCAGAGGCAGCATCGATCGGCTTTAGTTAGCAGCAGTAGCGAAGGAATCGCTCGATCGGGTTCAGTTAACAGCCATCGATCGATCGCTCGGGTTTAGTAACGCATAGCCCGCAGTGCAATCGCTCGGGTTCAGTTAGAGCCCAACGCCTCGCTCGGGTTCAATTAGAGCCAACGCCTTGCACACACGCGCGTACGTGTACGAGAGAAACTCGCATCGCTCGGCCCCCGACCTCCCACCGTAACCAGGAACTCCCCGAAATTTTCCTCGTCCTCGCTTCTACCATAGTTTTTTTCCATCATGGACGGCCCAAAGAATGTCATGCAGCCGCGTCTCCGGCCCGCCCAGGACGAAAAGCCCATTTTCTGTCATGATTTTTTGTCATAGAAGTAGGAGACCACCACATCTATGATGATACCGGGTTTTGTCACAATTATCGTCATAGAAGTGTCATATGCATGGCAGAAAATTTTTTCGTTCGGCCCAAAATGTCACGGATGTGTCTTTTTGTTGTAGTGTATACTACAACAAAGGGTACGGGTTGGCAAGCTAGAAAAGGTAAGATTTGCTGATAGTGTTGGGGAACGTTGCAGAAAATTAAAAATTTTCCTACGGTGTCACCAAGATCCATCTATGAGTTCATCTAGCAACGAGTATTCAGATTAGATAGCATCTACATACCACTTTGTAGATCGCAATGGAAGCGTTCGAGTGAACGTGGATGAGGTAGTCGTACTTGCCGTGATCCAATTCACCGATGATCTAGTACCGAACGGACGGCACCTCCGCGTTCAACACACGTACGGGACGGGAGACGTCTCCTCCTTCTTGATCCAGCAAGGGGGGAGGAGAGGTTGAGGAAGATCCAGCACGACGGTGTGGTGGTGGATGCAGCAGAACTCCGGCAGGGCTTCGCTAAGCAACTGCGGGAGGAGGAGGAGGAGTTGCAGGAAGGAGGGAGGCGCCAGGGCATTAGGGTTGGTTTGCTCCTCCTTTTCCCCACTATATATAGGGCCAAGGGAGAGGGGGAGGCGCAGCCCTTGCCCCTTCCTCCAAGGAAGGGTGCGGCCAAGGGTGGGGAGGAGTCCATCCTCCCCAAGGCACCTCGGAGGTGCCTTCCCCTTGTAGGACTCTCCCCTTTTTTTTCTCTCTTGGCGCATGGGCCTCTTGGGGCTGGTTCCCCTTGGCCCAAGCAGGCCAAGGCGCACCCCCTAAGGCCCATGTGGCCCACCAAGGCAGGTGGCCCCACCTGGTGGACTCCGGGACCCCTCCGGTGGTCCCGGTACAATACCGATAACACCGAAACTTGTCCCGATGGCCAAAATAGCACTTCCTATATATAATTCTTTACCTCCGGACCATTCCGGAACTCCTCGTGACGTCCGGGATCTCATCCGGGACTCCGAACAACATTCGGGTTACTGCACATACATATCTTCACAACCCTAGCGTCACCGAACCTTAAGTGTGTAGACCCTACGGGTTCGGGAGACATGCAGACATGACCGAGACGGCTCTCGGGCAATAACCAACAGCGGGATCTGGATACCCATGTTGGCTCCCACATGCTCCACGATGATCTCATCGGATGAACCACGATGTCGAGGATTCAATTAATCCCGTATACGATTCCCTTTGTCAATCGGTATTTTACTTGCCCGAGATTCGATCGTCGGTATCCCAATACCTCGTTCAATCTCGTTATCGGCAAGTCACTTTTCTCGTTCCATAATGCATGATCCCGTGATCAAACACTTTGATCACATTGAGCTCATTATGATGATGCATTACCGAGAGGGCCCGGTGATACCTCTCCGTCAAGCGGAGTGACAAATCCCAGTCTCGATCCATGTCAACCCAACAGACACTTTCAGAGATACCCGTAGTATACCTTTATAGTCACCCAGTTACGTTGTGACGTTTGGCACACCCAAAGCACTCCTACGGTATCCGGGAGTTACACGATCTCATGGTCTAAGGAAAGGATACTTGACATTGGAAAACTCTAGCAAACGAACTATGCGATCTCATGCTATGTTTAGGATTGGGTCTTGTCCATCACATCATTCTCCTAATGATGT
Source organism: Aegilops umbellulata (assembly GCA_032464435.1). Taxonomy (NCBI): domain Eukaryota; kingdom Viridiplantae; phylum Streptophyta; class Magnoliopsida; order Poales; family Poaceae; genus Aegilops; species Aegilops umbellulata. The sequence goes on along the minus strand of CP136056.1, from coordinate 468,917,777 downwards.
GATCCCGTTATCGATGACATCCAATGTCCATAGTTAGGAAACCATGACTATCTGTCGATCAACGAGCTAGTCAACTAGAGGCTCACTAGGGACATGTTGTTGTCTGTTATTCACACATGTATTACGATTTCCGGTTAACACAATTATAGCACGAATAAAGACAATTATCATGAATAAGGAAATATAATAATAATGCTTTTATTATTGCCTCTAGGGCATATTTCCAACAGTCTCCCACTTGCACTAGAGTCAATAATCTAGTTACATTGTGATGAATCGAACACCCATAGAGTTCTGGTGCTGATCATGTTTTGCCTTAGGGAGAGGTTTAGTCAACGGATCTGCGACATTCAGATCTGTGTGCACTTTACAAATTTCTATGTCTCCATCTTGAACATTTTCACGAATGGAGTTGAAGCGATGCTTGATGTGCCTGGTCTTCTTGTGAAACCTGGGCTCCTTTGCAAGTGCAATAGCTCCAGTGTTGTCACAGAAAAGCTTGATTGGCCCCGACGCATTGGGTATGACTCCGAGGTCGGTGATGAACTCCTTCACCCAAATTGCTTCATGTGCTGCCTCCGAGGCTGCCATGTACTCCGCTTCACATGTAGATCCCGCCACGACACTTTGCTTGCAACTGCACCAGCTTACTGCCCCACCATTCAAAATATACACGTATCCGGTTTGTGACTTAGAGTCATCCAGATCTGTGTCGAAGCTAGCGTCGACGTAACCTTTTACGACGAGCTCTTCGTCACCTCCATAAACGAGAAACATTTCCTTAGTCCTTTTCAGGTACTTCAGGATATTCTTGACCGCTGTCCAGTGTTCCTTGCCGGGATTACTTTGGTACCTACCTACCAAACTTACGGCAAGGTTTACATCAGGTCTGGTACACAGCATGGCATACATAATAGAACCTATGGATGAGGCATAGGGGATGACACTCATCTCTTCTATATCTTCTGCCGTGGTCGGACATTGAGCTGAGCTCAATTTCACACCTTGTAACACAGGTAAGAACCCTTTCTTAGATTGATCCATATTGAATTTCTTCAATATCTTATCAAGGTATGTGCTTTGTGAAAGACCTATGAGGCATCTCGATCTATCTCTATAGATCTTGATGCCTAATATATAAGCAGCTTCTCCAAGGTCCTTCATTGAAAAACTCTTATTCAAGTAGGCCTTAATGCTGTCCAAGAGTTCTACATCATTTCCCATCAAAAGTATGTCGTCTACATATAATATGAGAAATGCTACAGAGCTCCCACTCACTTTCTTGTAAACACAGGCTTCTCCATAAGTCTGTGTAAACCCAAACGCTTTGATCATCTCATCAAAGCGAATGTTCCAACTCCGAGATGCTTGCACCAGCCCATAAATCAAGCGTTGGAGCTTGCACACCTTGTCAGCATTCTTAGGATCAACAAAACCTTCCGGCTGCATCATATACAATTCTTCCTTAAGGAAACCATTAAGGAATGCCGTTTTGATGTCCATTTGCCATATCTCATAATCATAGTATGCGGCAATTGCTAACATGATTCGGACGGACTTCAGCTTCGCTACCGGTGAGAAAGTCTCATCGTAGTCAACCCCTTGAACTTGTCGATAACCCTTAGCGACAAGCCGAGCTTTATAGATGGTCACATTACCATCCGCGTCTGTCTTCTTCTTAAAGATCCATTTACTTTCTATGGCTCGCCGTTCAACGGGCAAGTCAGTCAAAGTCCATACTTCGTTTTCATACATGGATCCTATCTCGGATTTCATGGCTTCCAGCCATTTGTCGGAATCCGGGCCCGCCATTGCTTCCTCATAGTTCGAAGGTTCACCGTTGTCTAACAACATGATTTCCAAGACAGGGTTGCCGTACCACTCTGGTGCGGAACGTGTCCTTGTGGACCTTCGAATTTCAGTAGGAGCTTGATCAGAAGTATCTTGATCATAATCATTAATTTCCTCTCTAGTCGGTGCAGGCACCTCAGGAACGATTTCTTGAGTTTCGCCATTTTCCGGTTCAAGAGGTAATACTTCATCAAGTTCTACTTTCCTCCCACTTACTTCTTTCGAGAGAAACTCTTTCTCCAGAAAGGATCCATTCTTGGCATCAAAGATCTTGCCTTCGGATCTGAGGTAGAAGGTATACCCAACAGTTTCTTTCGGGTATCCTATGAAGACGCATTTTTCCGATTTGGGTTCGAGCTTTTCAGGTTGAAGTTTCTTCACATAAGCATCGCATCCCCAAACTTTTAGAAACGACAGCTTAGGTTTCTTCCCAAACCATAATTCATACGGTGTCGTCTCAACGGATTTCGACGGAGCCCTATTTAAAGTGAATGCGGCAGTCTCTAAAGCATAGCCCCAAAAAGATAGCGGTAAGTCGGTAAGAGACATCATAGATCTCACCATATCTAATAGAGTGCGACTACGACGTTCGGACACACCATTACGCTGAGGTGTTCCAGGCGGCGTGAGTTGTGAAACTATTCCACATTTTCTTAAGTGTGTGCCAAATTCATGACTCAAGTATTCTCCTCCACGATCTGATCGTAGAAACTTGATCCTTTTATCACGTTGATTTTCAACCTCACTCTGAAATTCTTTGAACTTTTCAAAGGTCTCAGATTTGTGTTTCATTAAGTAGACATACCCATATCTACTCAAGTCATCAGTGAGGGTGAGAACATAACGATAGCCACCGCGAGCCTCAACACTCATTGGACCGCACACATCGGTATGTATGATTTCCAATAAGTTGGTTGCTCGCTCCATTGTTCCTGAGAACGGAGTCTTGGTCATTTTACCCATGAGGCATGGTTCGCACGTGTCAAATGATTCATAATCAAGAGACTCTAAAAGTCCATCTGCATGGAGCTTCTTCATGCGTTTGACACCTATGTGACCAAGGCGGCAGTGCCACAAATATGTGGGACTATTGTTATCAACTTTAACTCTTTTGGTACTCACACTATGAATATGTGTATCATCACGTACGAGATTCATCAAGAACAAACCATTAACCATCGAAGCATGACCATAAAACATATCTCTCATATAAATAGAACAACCATTATTCTCGGATTTAAATGAGTAGCCATCTCGAATTAAGCGAGATCCAGATACAATGTTCATGCTCAAACTTGGCACTAAATAACAATTATTGAGGTTTAAAACTAATCCCGTAGGTAAATGTAGAGGCAGCGTGCCGACGGCGATCACATCGACCTTGGAACCATTCCCGACGCGCATCGTCACCTCGTCCTTCGCCAGTCTCCGTTTATTCTGCAGCTCCTGCTTTGAGTTACAAATGTGAGCAACTGCACCGGTATCAAATACCCAAGAGCTACTACGAGTACTGGTAAGGTACACATCAATTACATGTATATCACATATACCTTTGGTTTTGCCGGCCTTCTTGTCCGCTAAGTATTTGGGGCAGTTCCGCTTCCAGTGACCACTTCCCTTGCAATAAAAGCACTCAGTTTCGGGCTTGGGTCCATTCTTTGGCTTCTTCCCGGCAACTTGCTTACCGGGCGCGGCAACTTCCTTTCCGTCCTTCTTGAAGTTCTTTTTACCCTTGCCCTTCTTGAACTTAGTGGTTTTATTCACCATCAACACTTGATGCTCCTTCTTGATTTCTACCTCTGCTGATTTCAGCATAGCATATACTTCAGGAATGGTCTTTACCATCCCCTGCATATTGTAGTTCATCACAAAGCTCTTGTAGCTAGGTGGAAGCGACTGGAGGATTCTGTCAATGACCGCTTCTTCCGGGAGATTAACTTCCAGTTGAGTCATGCGGTTGTGCAACCCAGACATTTTGAGTATGTGTTCACTGACAGAACTATTTTCCTCCATCTTACAGCTAAAGAATTTGTCGGAGACTTCATATCTCTCGACCCGGCATGAGCTTGGAAAACCATTTTCAGCTCCTCGAACATCTCATATGCTCCATGTCTCTCAAAACGCTTTTGGAGCCCCGGCTCTAAGCTGTAAAGCATGCCGCACTGAACGAGGGAGTAATCATCGTAGCGTGACTGCCAAGCGTTCATAACGTCTTGTTCTGCAGGGAGAATAGGTGCGTCACCCAGCGGTGCTATTAGGACATAATCTTTCTTGGCAGCTATGAGGATGATCCTCAGGTTCCGGACCCAGTCCGTATAGTTGCTACCATCGTCTTTCAGCTTGGTTTTCTCTAGGAACGCGTTGAAATTGAGGACTACGTTGGCCATTTGATCTACAAGACATATTGTAAATATTTAGACTAAGTTCATGATAATAAAGTTCATTTAATCAAATTATTTAATGAACTCCCACTTAGATAGACATCCCTCTATTAGTCATCTAAGTATTACATGATCCGAGTCAACTAGGCCGTGTCCGATCATCACGTGAGACGGACTAGCCAACATCGGTGAACATCTTCATGTTGATCGTATCTTCTATACGACTCATGCTCGACCTTTCGGTCTTCTGTGTTCCGAGGCCATGTCTGTACATGCTAGGCTCGTCAAGTCAACCTAAGTGTTTTGCGAGTGTAAATCTGTCTTACACCCGTTGTATGCGAACGTAAGGACCTATCACACCCGATCATCACGTGGTGCTTCGGAACGACGAACCTTAGCAACGGTGCACAGTTAGGGTGAACACTTTCTTGAAATTATTATGAGGGATCATCTTATTTACTACCGTCATTCTAAGTAAACAAGATGCAAAACATGATAAACATCACATGCAATCAAATAATAAACGTGACATGATATGGCCAATATCACATAGCTCCTTTGATCTTCATCTTGGGGCTCCATGATCATCTTGTCACCGGCTTGACACCATGATCTTCATCATCATGATCTTCATCATCGTGTCTCCATGAAGTTGCTCGCCAACTATTACTTCTACTACTATGGCTAACGCGTTTAGCAATAAAGTAAAGTAATTTACATGGCGATTCTCAATGACACGCAGGTCATACAAAAATAAAGACAACTCCTATGGCTCCTGCCGGTTGTCATACTCATCGACATGCAAGTCGTGATTCCTATTACAATAGCATGAACATCTCATACATCACATATAGATCATTCATCATTCATCACAACTTTGGCCATATCATATCACAAAGCACTTGCTGCAAAAACAAGTTAGACGTCCTCTAATTGTTGTTGCAAGTTTTACGTGGCTGAATTAGGGTTCTAGCAAGAACGTTTTCTTACCTACGTTAAACCACCACAACGTGATTTGTCAACTTCTATTTACCCTTCATAAGGACCCTTTTCATCGAATCCGCTCCAACTAAAGTAGGAGAGACAGACACCCGCCAGCCACCTTATGCAACTAGTGCATGTTAGTCGGTGGAACCGGTCTCACGTAAGCGTACGTGTAAGGTTGGTCCGGGCCGCTTCATCCCACAATACCGCTGAAGCAAGATAAGACTAGTAGCGGCAAGAAGAGTTGACAACATCTACGCCCACAACAAATTGTGTTCTACTCGCGCAAGAAGAACTACGCATAGACCTAGCTCATGATGCCACTGTTGGGGAACGTTGCAGAAAATTAAAATTTTTCCTACGGTTTCACCAAGATCCATCTATGAGTTCATCTAGCAACGAGTATTCAGATTAGATAGCATCTACATACCACTTTGTAGATCGCAACGGAAGCGTTCGAGTGAACGTGGATGAGGTAGTCGTACTTGCCGTGATCCAATTCACCGATGATCTAGTACCGAACGGACGGCACCTCCGCGTTCAACACACGTACGGGACGGGAGACGTCTCCTCCTTCTTGATCCAGCAAGGGGGGAGGAGAGGTTGAGGAAGATCCAGCACGACGGTGTGGTGGTGGATGCAGCAGAACTCCGGCAGGGCTTCGCTAAGCAACTGCGGGAGGAGGAGGAGGTGTTGCAGGAAGGAGGGAGGCGCCAGGGCATTAGGGTTGGTTTGCTCCTCCTTTTCCCCACTATATATAGGGCCAAGGGAGAGGGGGAGGCGCAGCCCTTGCCCCTTCCTCCAAGGAAGGGTGCGGCCAAGGGTGGGGAGGAGTCCATCCTCCCCAAGGCACCTCGGAGGTGCCTTCCCCTTGTAGGACTCTCCCCGTTTTTTTCTCTCTTGGCGCATGGGCCTCTTGGGGCTGGTTCCCCTTGGCCCAAGAAGGCCAAGGCGCACCCCCTAAGGCCCATGTGGCCCACCAAGGCAGGTGGCCCCACCTGGTGGACTCCGGGACCCCTCCGGTGGTCCCGGTACAATACCGATAACACCGAAACTTGTCCCGATGGCCAAAATAGCACTTCCTATATATAATTCTTTACCTCCGGACCATTCCGGAACTCCTCGTGACGTCCGGGATCTCATCCGGGACTCCGAACAACATTCGGGTTACTGCACATACATATCTTCACAACCCTAGCGTCACCGAACCTTAAGTGTGTAGACCCTACGGGTTCGGGAGACATGCAGACATGACCGAGACGGCTCTCGGGCAATAACCAACAGCGGGATCTGGATACCCATGTTGGCTCCCACATGCTCCACGATGACTCATCGGATGAACCACGATGTCGAGGATTCAATTAATCCCGTATACGATTCCCTTTGTCAATCGGTATTTTACTTGCCCGAGATTCGATCGTCGGTATCCCAATACCTCGTTCAATCTCGTTATCGGCAAGTCACTTTTCTCGTTCCATAATGCATGATCCCGTGATCAAACACTTTGATCACATTGAGCTCATTATGATGATGCATTACCGAGAGGGCCCGGTGATACCTCTCCGTCAAGCGGAGTGACAAATCCCAGTCTCGATCCATGTCAACCCAACAGACACTTTCAGAGATACCCGTAGTATACCTTTATAGTCACCCAGTTACGTTGTGACGTTTGGCACACCCAAAGCACTCCTACAGTATCCGGGAGTTACACGATCTCATGGTCTAAGGAAAGGATACTTGACATTGGAAAACTCTAGCAAACGAACTATGCGATCTCATGCTATGTTTAGGATTGGGTCTTGTCCATCACATCATTCTCCTAATGATGTGATCCCGTTATCGATGACATCCAATGTCCATAGTTAGGAAACCATGACTATCTGTCGATCAACGAGCTAGTCAACTAGAGGCTCACTAGGGACATGTTGTTGTCTGTTATTCACACATGTATTACGATTTCCGGTTAACACAATTATAGCACGAATAAAGACAATTATCATGAATAAGGAAATATAATAATAATGCTTTTATTATTGCCTCTAGGGCATATTTCCAACAGATAGAATGTTGCCTCACATCTCATGGACGAGATCCTTCTAGTTGGAAGGACATAGACCCATGGTGCGCTCTCTGGTGTCACGGCTGGGCTATTTCACCTTGGAAGAACCTTCGTGGGTGCCCTCCTCGTGGTCGTGGTCGTGGTCGATGAGATCTGACTTGGAAATTGAGGATCCCAAGCCGCCGCCATAGAACGTGTCCTTCAGAAGTGACAAAATGGGCTCTATGGCATATAAAGCTCGCAAATCCTTGACCGCTTAGCAGAGGAGATCATCGGCAGGGCTGTCGAACAGATCGACGGCGGTTGAACCAGAGGGGTTGGGGATGGACCACTTAACCTATGACATGGCCCATGTGAAGCCGTCGGTGTGGACGAGCTTGATGTCGTAGCCAGCTTTCCTGAGATACAGTAATACGCTAGCCCACTGACATGAATCATTCGACATGGCAACATAGTCAATGTCTTCGCCGGCTTCTGCGGCGACGTGTTGCTCCAGGATCGACAGGTCGGGGAGAATGGCGGCCACCTCTCCAGCTTCCACCGGAGAGGCAATGATAAACTTCTTCTTGGCCGAATGCTCGTCGGGCTCCCCGGGATACGTGGTCGAGCTTAGGCTGCGACATTCTGGAGCAGAAGATGTGGATCTGCCGGGGAGGGACACCACACGCCTCATCTAAAAACTCAGGGGAGTGATGCGACGGTATGGGAATCGTTGGGTAACCTGAACTTTATTATCTAAGCAACGAGGAACAGCAGACCGGCAGGGTTGGCGGCGGCGGCCGCCGCAACCTAGGGTTCGAGGGGGGAGGGGGCGGGTGGGGGACTATGGAGGGGATGGTGTTTGAGGATACGCCGCGGCTACTGAAAATTTTAGTAATGGTGGGTGGAGATGGTGGTGGATGAGGCAGGGCGACGGTTCAAATGCCTCGGCTACTGCAATTTTACTATAAGGTCGGTGCTAGAGGAGTGTGGGCGACGGTTCAAGTACGACGGCTACTAAAATTTGGGTAAAGGAATTGATGAGGGATGGGAGTGCCCAAGATCACGCACGGTCCAATAACAATATGTGTATGATAATAAGGAAAAGTGGCGCGGATCCGCCGATTTTTGCAACGCTCAAGGCAGGTAGTTTGTTTTTTATATTTCTAGCTAGCTGGTCTATCACACACGGTTTGTCCTAATTTCCAAATAAACTTACCCGCCTTTAGCTTGCACAGGTGGTGGTTTTACAGCGCACTTGCATCGCACACCGTTAAGCCAGTACCTCCACTCTTTGCTCGTGCTTGTGCGTCATGGTGATTTCAGCGCACTTGCACCACACACGGTTGAGCCAGTACCTTCACCTTAATTTGCTCGCGCTTGCACGGTCGTGGTCATTTCAGCGCACTTGCGCGGTCGCACACAGTTGAGCCAGTACCTCCACCTTAATTTGCTCGCGCTTGCGCGGTCGTGGTGATTCACATCACACTTGTATCGGACACTGTTAAGATATTATACCCTGTGTCCGTTGAGGGTCATCAGAGTCTTTGCAGCAAAAAGTAACGTTAGAGAGGGTCAAAAGACAGCCACACCAGCATGTGGCCCAAATATATATGAGTGAAAAGGGTGGTCTGTGATGTTCAAAATTCTAATGCACAACTTTGACCTTGCGAGCCCACGGTTGGGCGCGTCGTTGAAGATCGATGAGAGGGGCCAGAAGTCAAGAACCACCTGGAAGTGGCCAAATATATGTACGAATATTGGGGATTTTTAAAACTTTAACTACATAATGCATAACTTTGGTGGCACCCGCCTCGCAAACCCGAAAGCACCCTAACAACCACCTAGCTAGGATATATATAATGACATAATGTTGTACCTAGCTAGGATGCTTGGCCCACCACCTCCCACATCGTGTCAGCGGGGCGGCTGCACGTAATGATCGATAGTTTGGTCATACATGCATGTCGCCATGACCAATGATACGTCTCCAACGTATCTATAATTTTTTATTGTTCCATGCTATTATATATTCTGTTTTGGATGTTTAATGGGCTTATTTACACACTTTTATATTATTTTTGGGACTAAACTATTAACCGGAGGCCCAGCCCAAATTGCTGTTTTTTTGCCTATTTCAGTGTTTCCCAGAAAAAGGATATCAAACGGAGTCCAAACGGAATGAAAGCTTCAGGAACATGATTTGTGGAACAAACGTGATCCAGAGGACTTGGAGTGGACGTCAAGCAATCAACGAGGCAGCCACGAGGCAGGGGGCGCGCCTACCCCCCAGGCACGTCCTCCACCCTCATGGCTCCACCGACCTACTTCTTCCTCCTATATATACCTACATACCCCCAAACCATCAGAAGCGACCACGAAAACCTAATTCCACCACCGCAACCTTCTGTACCCGTGAGATCCCATCTTGGGGCCTTTGTCGGCGTCTTGCCAGAGGGGGCATGTATCACAGAGGGCTTCTACATCAACACCATATCCTCTCCGATGATGTGTGAGTAGTTTACCTCAGACCTTCGGGTCCATAATTATTAGCTAGATGGCTTCTTCTCTCTCTTTGGATCTCAATACAAAGTTCTCCTTGATTCTCTTGGAGATCTATTCGATGTAATCTTCTTTTGCGGCGTGTTTGTCGAGAGCCGATAAATTGTGGGTTTATGATCAAGATTATCTATGAACAATATTTTAATATTCTCCGAATTCTTTTATGTATGATTGGTTATCTTTGCAAGTCTCTTCGAATTATCAGTTTGGTTTGGCCTACTAGATTGATCTTTCTTGCAATGGGAGAAGTGCTTAGCTTTGGGTTCAATCTTGCGGTGCTCGATCCCAGTGACAGTAGGGGAAACCACATGTATTGTATTGTTGCCATCGAGGAAAAAAAGATGGGGTTTATATCATATTGCATGAGTTTATCCCTCTACATCATGTCATCTTTCTTAAAGCGTTACTCCTTTCTTATGAACTTAATACTCTAGATGCATGCTGGTAATGGTCGATGTGTGGAGTAATACTACTAGATGCAGGTAGGAGTCGGTCTACTTTTCACGGACGTGATGCCTATATACATGATCATACCTAGATATTCTCATAACTATGCTCAATTCTATCAATTGCTCGACAGTAATTCGTTCACCCACCGTAATACTTATGCTCTTGAGAGAAGCCACTAGTGAAACCTATGGCCCTTGGGTCTATTTTCCTTCATATTAATCTCCCGTTATTTCCATTACTATTTACTTTGCTTTCTTTACTTTTACTCTTTATCATAAAAATACCAAAAATATATCTTATCATCTCTATCAGATCCCACTCTCGTAAGTGACCGTGAAGGGATTGATAACCCCTTTATCGCGTTGGTTGCGAGGTTCTTATTTGTTTGTGTAGGTGCAAGGGACTTGAGTGTGACCTCCTACTGGATTGATACCTTGGTTCTCAAAAACTGAGGGAAATAGTTACGCTACTTTACTACATCACCCTTTCCTCTTCAAGGGGAAACCAACGCAGTGCTCAAGAGGTAGCAACAAGGATTTCTGGCGCCGTTGCCGGGGAGGTGTGTGCCATGTCAAGTCAAAACACACCAAGTATCGATCACAAACTCTTATCCCTCGCATTACATTATTTGCCATTTGCCTCTCGTTTTCCTCTCCCCCACTTCACCCTTGTCGTTTTATTCGCCCTCTCTTTTCTGTTTGCCCTCTTTTTTGCTTATCTTTTCGTGTCTCGTGTGCCATTATGGCTAGTCCTTTATCTACTCCTTTGTCTCTCGAGAATGAAGTTCTTAATTTTAAACAAAGGGAGGGAGAAAATCTAAAAGAGGCTTGGTATAGAATTTGCAACGCTCAAAATAAATCTGCTAGAAAGCAATCTACTTCCGTTCTTCTTTGCAATTTTTATGTAGGCGTCACACCTTGGAATAGATATATTCTTGATACCATTACAGGAGGAAATTTCTTGGGAAGCCACACTTTTGATTCTTATAATGCTATGATAGATTTGTTTGGCCCACCACCTCTTTTGGTTAATGGAACTATTTTAACTTTGGAACATGTGATGCAATGGCTTGAAATTATTGAAAATAAGGTTGCCACCGTAGAGTTGATTGAAAATTTGGATAGAAAGATCCACAACCAAATTAACCAATACGAATCTAAGGTAGGAGTTTCTCTTAAGAATTTTAAACAAAAGGGACCTATGGTTAATGAGAAAATATATCAAGATTCCACTAGAATTGATAAAATTGAGGATATTATTACCAACCTAGGATCCGCCTTTTCTTCCATAAAAAACACTCCTTCTAATACTAAGGGTGAAACTTCTAGTAAGGGAAATGTTGATCTTAAATCCATAAGTGTTCACCCCAACTTTCTCGCTATCCTTAAGGAACCTTTTGCCACAAATGATTTCCTCGATTTTGTGCCAAGCAGTTTGATAATTAATAAAAAAAGAAACTCCTAAGGATTATAAGTGTCTTATTGAAGAATTTCCTACCAAAGATGGCAATACCTAGATCTATCCTTGTTTTTATGCCTAGCTAGGGGCGTTAAACGATAGCGCTTGTTGGGAGGCAACCCAATTTTTTTTGCTTTTTGGTTCTGTTTAGGAATAAATCTTTGATCTAGCCTCTGGTTAGATTTGTTTTTGTGTTTTAATTAGTGTTTGTGCCAAGTTAAACCAATAGGATCTTCTTCGATGATAGTTATTTGATCTTGCTGAAAAAGACAGAAACTTTGCGCTCACGAATATAATTGTTTAAACTCACCAGAGCGTGATAAATTAACGATTCTTTTTCCAGTAGATCAGTACGTAAAGTTTCCCGGTTTTCCTTGTTTTTCAGGATTTTTGGAGTTCCAGAAGTTTTCGAGCAAATTTGATTACTACAGACTTCTGTTTTTGACAGATTCTGTTTTTCGTGTGTTGTTTGCTTATTTTGATGAATCCATGGCTAGTAAAAGAGCTTATAAATCATAGAGAAGTTGGAATACACTAGGTTTAACACCAATATAAATAAAGAATGATTTCAATACAGTACCTTGAAGTGGTGTTTTGTTTTCTTTTGCTAACGGAGCTCACGAGATTTTCTGTTAAGTTTTGTGTTGTGTAGTTTTCAAGTTTTGGGTAAAGATTTGATGGAGTATGGAACAAGGAGTGGCAAGAGCCTAAGCTTGGGGATGGCCAAGGCACCCCAAGGTAAATCCAAGGACACCAAAAAGCCAAAGCTTGGGGATGCCCCGGAAGGCATCCCCTCTTTCATCCTCATCCATCGGTAAATTTGCTTGGAGCTATATTTTTATTCACCACATGATATGTGTTTTGCTTGGAGCGTCTTGTATGAATTGAGTCTTTGTTTGTTAGTTTGCCACAATCATCCTTGCTGTACACACATGATTCGGAATTTGTTAGAATACTCTATGTGCTTCACTTATATCTTTTGAGCTATATAGTTTTTGCTCTAGTGCTTCACTTATATCTTTTAGAGCACGACGGTGGTTACATTTTATAGAAATTATTGATCTCTCATGCTTCACTTATATTATTTTGAGAGTCATAAACAACATGGTAATTTGCTTTAATTGTGAAATTAATCTTCCATATTGAGTTCATTGAATATCATGAGAATTTAGATACTTGATAAGTGTTTTGAGATATAAAGGTGGTAATATTAGAGTGTGCTAGTTGAGTAATTGTGAAATTGAGAAATACTTGTGTTAAAGTTGGCAAGTCCCGTAGCATGCACGTATGGTAAAAGTTGTGTGACAATTTTGACACATAGGTGTTCTTTTATTGCTTTCCTTATGAGTGGTGGTCGGGGACGAGCGATGGTCTTTTCCTACCAATCTATCCCTCTAGGGGCATGCGTAGTAGTACTTTGCTTCGAGGGCTAATAAACTTTTGCAATAAGTATATGAGTTCTTTATGACTAATGTGAGTCCATGGATTATACGCACGCTCAACCTTCCATAATTTTCTAGCCTCTACGGTACCGTGCATTACCCTTTCTCACCTTGAGAGTTCGTGCAAACTTCGCCAGTGCATCCAAACCCCGTGGTATGATACACTCTATCACACATAAGCCTCCTTATATCTTCCTCAAAACAGCCACCATACCTACCTATCATGGCATTTCCATAGCCATTCTGAGATATATTGCCATGCAACTTTCCACCGTTCCGTTTATCATGACATGCTTCATCATTGTCATATTGCGTTGCATGATCATGTAGTTGACATCATATTTTGTGCCAAAGCCACCATTCATAATTTTTTCATACATGTCACTCTTAATTCATTGCATATCCCGGTACACCGTCGGAGGCATTCACATAGAGTCATATTTTGTTCTAAGTACCGAGTTGGAATTGTTGAGTTGTAAATAATAAAAGTGTGATGATCATCATTATTAGAGCATTGTTCCATGTGAGGAAAAGATGATGGATACTATGATTCCCTCACAAGTCGGGATGAGATTCCGGACTAAATAAAAAAAAGAGAAAATAGGCCAAAGAAAAAAATAAAAAAAGAAGGCCCAAAGAAAAAAAAGAAAAAAAGAGAAAAAAAATGAGAGAAAAAGAGAGAAGGGACAATGTTACTATCTTTTTTTGACACTTGTGCTTCAAAGTAGCACCGTGATCTTCATGATAGAGAGTCTCCTATGTTGTCACTTTCATATACTAGTGGTAATTTTTCATTATAGAACTTGGCTTGTATATTCCAATGATGGGCTTCCTCAAAATGACCTAGGTCTTCGTGAGCAAGCAAGTTGGTTGCACACCCACTTAGTTTCTTTTGTTTTAGCTTTCATATATTTATAGCTCTAGTGCATCCGTTGCATGGCAATCCCTACTCCTCTCATTGATATCAATCGATGGGCATCTCCATAGCCTATTGATTAGCCGCGTCAATGTGAGACTTTCTACCTTTTTTGTCTTCTTTCATAACCCCCATCATTATACTTTACTCCACCCATAGTGCTATATCCATGGCTTGCGCGCATGTATTGCATAAGAGTTGAAAAGGTTGAAGCGCGTTAAAAGTATGAACCAATTGCTCGGCTTGTCATCTGGGTTATGCATGATGAGAACGTTTGTGTGACAATATTGAAACATGGCCTAACTATATGATTTTGTAGGGATAAGCTTTATTTGGCTATGTTATTTTGATAAGACATAATTGCTTGTTTAGCATGTTTGAAGTACTATTGTTTTTATGTCAACATTAAACTTTTATCTTGAATCTTTCGGATCTAAATATTCACGCCACAATAAAAAGATTTACATTGAGAATTATGCTAAGAAGCATTCCACATCAAAAGTTCTATTTTTATCATTTACCTACTAGAGGACGAGCAGGAATTAAGCTTGGGGATGCTTGATACGTCTCCAACGTATCTATAATTTTTTATTGTTCCATGCTATTATATATTCTGTTTTGGATGTTTAATGAGCTTATTTATACAGTTTTATATATTTTTTGGGACTAACCTATTAGCCGGAGGCCCAACCCAAATTGATGTTTTTTTGTGCCTATTTCAGTGTTTCGCAGAAAAAGGATATCAAACGGAGTCCAAACGGAGTGAAACCTTCGGGAACATGATTTTTGGAACAAACGTGATCCAGAGGACTTGGAGTGGACATCAAGCAACCAACGAGGCGGCCACGAGGCAGGGAGCACGCCTACCCCCCAGACGCGCCCTCCACCCTCATGGGCCCCTCGTGGCTCCACCGACCTACTTCTTCCTCCTATATATACCTACATACCCCCAAACCATCAGAAGCGACCAAGAAAACATAATTCCACCGCCGCAACCTTATGTACCCATGAGATCCCATCTTGGGGCCTTTTCCGACGTCCTGTCGGAGGGGGCATTGATCATGGAGGGCTTCTACATCAACACCATAGCCTCTCCGTTGATGTGTGAGTAGTTTACCTCAGACCTTCGGGTCCATAGTTATTAGCTAGATGGCTTCTTCTCTCTCTTTGGATCTCAATACAAAGTTCTCCTCGATTCTCTTGGAGATATATTCGATGTAATCTTCTTTTGTGGTGTGTTTGTCGAGATTCAATGAATTGTGGGTTTATGATCAAGATTATCTATTAACAATATTTGAATCTTCTTTGAATTCTTTTATGTATGTTTGGTTATCTTTGCAAGTCCCTTCGAATTATCAGTTTGGTTTCGCCTACTATATTGATCTTTCTTGCAATGGGAGAAGTGCTTAGCTTTGGGTTCAATCTTGCGGTGCTCGATCCCAGTGACAGTAGGGGAAACGACACGTACTGTATTGTTGCCATCGAGGATAAAAAGATGGGGTTTATATCATATTCCATGAGTTTATCCCTCTACATCATGTCATCTTGCTTAAAGCGTTACTCCATTCTTATGAACTTAATACTCTAGATGCATGCTGGATAGCGGTCGATGTGTGGAGTAATAGTAGTAGATGCAGGCAGGAGTCGGTCTACTTGTCACGGACGTGATGCCTATATACATGATCATACCTAGATATTCTCATAACTATGCTCAATTCTGTCAATTGCTCGACAGTAATTTGTTCACCCACCGTAATACTTATGCTCTTGAGAGAAGCCACTAGTGAAACCTATGGCCCTCGTGTCTATTTTCCATCATATTAATCTCCCGTCATTTCCATTACTGTTTACTTTGCTTTCTTTACTTTTACTCTTTATCATAAAAATACCAAAAATATTATCTTATCATCTCTATCAGATCTCACTCTCGTAAGTGACCATGAAGGGATTGACAACCCCTTTATAACGTTGGTTGAGAGGTTCTTATTTGTTTGTGTAGGTGCAAGGGACTTGAGCGTGACTCACTACTGGATTGCTACCTTGGTTCTCAAAAACTGAGGGAAATACTTACGCTCCTTTACTACATCACCCTTTCCTCTTCAAGGGAAAACCAACGCAATGCTCAAGAGGTGGCAACCTACCATAAGACGGACCAATGAATCTTTCATTTGGTCAAATGACAGTTGTTGTTGCCGTCAAACCGCTTGGGCCAATAGATTGAACCATCATAAAAATCGCACGAGAGGGACCACAAAACCAGCACCGCTTGCATGCGGCCCAAACTGATGTACGTTGGGAAGGGGTGATGTGTGTTTTCAATATAGAATAATGTAAAATTTAGATGTGGTTCCTACCTCTCGATACAGACAACAACCATGAAGGCAAGGTAGTTAAGGACGAGATACGTACGCATGGTTTGATGTAGGTCAAACCCAGCAATCCGAGCATCTGGGAGGGAATCCTGACAATGCATGAGCTCGAGCTTTGGTTGAACGACATTTGACGGTGACCGGCCCTAACATGAGCTAGGAGGAATCCATTCATGGCCAACACATACCCCTCATAATCGGTCAAAGGGATGATATATACACACTCGGGGAGTGCACAGATATACGTGTCGTCACAAAAAACCGCACAAGGGAGACGTGGTCGATCAGAAGACCCTGTATACACTACATGCGGCCCAAAAATATGTATGTGTACGATGGTGTACGATGTGTTTAAATCCCAAATGCACAACTTCGATGGGCCACGCCAACTACATTACAAACCGAACACCGTACCCGACTCCAAGCCTGGTTCAATATCTATGATGTCAGTTTCCCAACTTCGAGGCGGCGACGGCAGGGGGGTTCGTCCCTCGCATGTGCTCAAACTTTATTTTGTCTAGCATGGGACACGTCTATATATATGGTGTGCGAATAACTTTGAAAGTTGCTCGTTGGATGAAGCCAATCCGACGGTACAGAGATGGAAAATCCGAGCACTACTGGCCGTTGGATATCATGTACATTCCACCAGATTTTTCCACATGTACAATCTAGAAGACTACATGGTTGAACTTAAGCATAATGCACAAACCTCAAAACACAAGCACTTCTCCTTTGTTCTGAACTTAAGCATAATGCACAAACCTCAAAACACAAGCACTTCTCCTTTGTTCTCTAGAATCTTCCATATCTCAATTGCCCAAACCTTTTTTTTCTAAATGAATTGTCACTTTTTGTTTTCACCTTTACAATGCACAATTCCATGAATCTTAAAACAGTTTTTTTATAAAACTAATTGATTTTGGATGAGATTAACTATTAGAATTAAACGAACATCTACATCATGCATATCTGGGAGAAGAGGCGGGAAACCGATGAGAGGAGTGGCGAGAAACGGTAGCCTATTTTGAATGAAAACCTAGTAGAGAAGGAAGCGTGAGCTACACGACGCATGCACACAGTGCTTACCCATGTACTACATGTGCTGTCGAAAGGGCTCAGGGTTGCCGTTCGATCTGGGAGCATCCAACGGTGCACACGTACGATCTGTGGGGTTTGGGTTCTGGCCAGTCAGAATGCACGACTCAGATCGCGCGCGCAGCGGGGGGGATATCATACGGAAACCAACATTCGGCGGAAGCCGGTGAAAACCACGAGAAAAAGATGTTTTGAAGTTTCAAAAAAATGCGGGATGTTAAGAGGATGATGTTTTATTGCCACACAAAATTTCAAGTTGAAACACATTACGAGATGTGAGCTATGAGAAAGACAAAATTAGTGTTGAATAGTGTCGAATAGTAATATCACTATTCAGGGCGGAATTTGTCTTTTTCATAGCTCACATCTTGTAATGTTTTTCAACTTGAAATTTTGTGTCGCAATAAAACTTCACCTTCTTAACATCCCACATTTTCTCAGATTTTTATGAAACTTTAAAATATGGTTTCCACGAAGTTTTCATTGAATATCAGTTTCATGAGTGAACCGTGTGCTATTTGAAAACATTTCGTGAGAAGAATCTTGGTTTTTAAATCCCCATAAATCCAAAACTAAGCTGAAAATCGTGAAACCTGCCATGGTGTAATGACATGGCACTTATATGTCGGGGAATTTTTTCGTCCATTGTGGCGCAAGTTTTATTACAAGTCTCTTACAAACCGGAGCTCTCTCAAAGAAACCTCATGGTTCCGATAGGGAAATGTGTCCCCCTTTTGGGCGAAACGTAATCACTTCCTCTTTTCGCCTTGTATTTTCTTCTAAGGGCAACATGGAATGACAGGATATCCGTGCTGAAATTTAAACTTATTTAGGGTTCGTTTAGCCTTTTCATACACTAATTAAGTTTCCCAGGCATTTAATGTCCATAATTCAAATCTGAACTACAAATACATGCTCCAGTTCACCAAAATGGCTAGAAAAATTATACACGTGTCCTTGGGTGCATGTTTAGGTCCCATGCTAGGAATGGGAACGAATTACAACCGTACCGGTGTCATGGCTCGTCCTCAAACATTTCGAATCTCGGTTTTTAAGTCCCCATAAATCCTAAACTCACCAGAAAGACATCAAAGGTGGCATGGTGTCACGTCATGGCACATATATGTCATGGTAAAAACATTGTCCAATTTCGGCCAAGCTTTATTACAAACCTCTTACAAAAACTGGATCACCGGGCGGCAAAATCATCCAGCTCCTTCTTCAATTCCTCACGACTTTGCTTGAAAGCAACCACGGAATCCTCCACCTCCTGCTCGTGCTCGATCCGGAGCTTCCTCAAGCCACCCATCAGTTCCTCGACGACCGCTTTCAGCATCATCTCCGAGGCACTGCTCTGCTCGTGCAGTATCTTCCAGCCGGCGGCCTCCTCCTCCTTCTCGGTGACCAACTTGAGGACCTTCGCATTGTCACCCATGAGTTGCTTGACGAGGCCGGTCGCCTTGTCAACCGAGGCATCGCTGATCTTGAGCAGCTTCATCAAGACGTCGACCAGCTCCTGCTGCGTAGTGACGCCAGCGAGAATGTCATCGTCGCCGGCAAAGGACTTCAGGAACGCCGGCTCGTCACGATGGCCGACACTGCGAATGCTCTTGTGAGAGCCCTCGCGTGCCCGTGAGAGCTCGTTCGAGTGCTCCGCGGCGCGCTCGGACATCTCTGTTGTGGCTGCGGCTTCGCGGTGGGACCTCTCCAGTGCTTCCGCGGCCTTGGTCTTTGCTGCCTGGTTATATGTCCACCCTAAACTCCTCCTACTAGTCATGGAGGAACGACTTGACAGACAAAACCAGTTTTGTGGGTGATGAGGAGAGGAACTATGAAGTAATTTTTGAGTGGGTAGTTTTTATAGCCCGGTGCTAAGTGTGAACACATATTAGTTTGATAGGTGTGAACAGATTTGCAATTACATATTGTGTTGTAATCAGCAATGTGACAAGAAACAACATCAAAATTTGTTGATGGCAGAAGGTTGACCACGTGGTTGCTCGCCGTTGAGGCGGCCGAGGCGCGCTCCGCTCTGGCGTCCCTGCGCGCGCTCTTCTAGCCATTGAGGCAAAGTTACAATGGCAGCGGTTAATAATTCTTAATAATTGTCTTACATATTCAGGATAATTTAAAATGCCAAATGCAGCAAGGCCCGGAACACTCACGACCTACATATGCTTACAATTATAATAAAATATAAGCTAAAAGGCTGAGCTGGCGGCCTTCCGACGATGGTCTTCTCGGACTCCATGATCAGCATAGCACCCTTGCGGCCGTTCACTCTGAGTGTCCCGACCCGCCTCCGCCTACGGAGCTTCTGGCGCTAGGAGGCTCTTGGGGCTGATGGGCCTCTTCTATAAGAGCTTGACAGCGGGCAATCGCGCGCATGACAACTCCGCAGAACCACTCCTTTTCCATGTCTTTGGCCTGGTAGCAAATTCCGTCGATCACCTGCATCCTCAAGATATCACGTTGGCGATGTTCTACTTCGTCGGGGACGTCAACTCCGCCAAGGATGCGCTCAAGCCTGGCCACCACATCATCGGGATCAAGGTTGACACAGCCGCTGCGGGCAATGATGAAGCCGCAGGCTACCTTTGTCTTGACTGAATCGCAGAGGTCCTCTTCCCATTCCTTGCGGGGCATCAGGCTCTCGATGAGCACTGGTGACGGTGGTTCTTCAGGTGGGTCGTCGATCATGCTGCCGAGCCGCTCTGGATCTTTTGCACGGTGGATGGCAAATGTCTCATCACACCTCCTCTGCAATATGTCGATTGTGCTCCCAAGGACTGTGGCGCCGATATCGCTGCCGATGGGCCATGGTGCCTACACCGGCCCATGAAGCTCTTACTCCCCGACCTGCTCCGGCTCGGTCTCCTCGCCGAAGATGTAACACAGGTAGGCGTCGACGTCGAAGCTTTGGTCATTGCCTGGCATGCTTGGAATAACTAATGGTAGATGGGTGAGGACTATATCTTCACAGAGTGTCGCGGTGGTGCGTTGCCACCTGGGTTATATGCAGCAAGCCGGTAGCTGGTGGCGGGAAACCGGTGAGGGAATAGGCGTGGATTTTACAATTCACCCATGCGGAGCGTGGGAAGACTAAGTGGAGCACACACACAACCTGAATGTCGTAGCTGGTGCCACGTGTTATTTATCACACAAGTGTTAAGATAAGGAAATACATGTGTAACTTACTAATCATCGCACACGAGTACTCGCAGACGCATCGTGTGCGATACTCCTAGCCACCGCAAGCAACTAGTTTGCATTTTTTAAAGTTTTTTGTACACACAGAATCGCACACGAACTAACTGTATTAACCGTCCGTGTTGTAAATTCTCATCGCAAAGAGTTCATCCAAGTCGGTTGTTTGCCACGTATCACCCACATCTTGTTAAGTTGAACCGTTTCTGTTGCGTTCGCTAATCGAAAACAGTTCATCCGAGTGAACCGTATGCCATATATCACACACACATTGATCTAGCTAACCATTTATATTGCACTCCCTAATAACAAATGGTTCATCGGAACGAACTGTATGCCGTGCTTGCTTGCCGTCCCCGATAAAGCTAGAGGGGCATGTCGGCAGCGCATTAAATGCGTTTGTCCGACGGTGCAAGAGGATAGACTCATCCAGTGTATACCTTTCCACCCCCTTGTGTGCCAGTGTGGCAACCCCTTTTTGTCTATAAAAGGAGGCCCGAGGCGTCCAGGAGGAATATCGCACACACGTTGATATGGCTGCCTGTTTCTGTTGTTCTGCCTCATCGCAAATAGTTCGAACGGGTTAACCGTGTGCCCCAGATCGCACACGCAACTAAAATTTGAACCGTGTTTGATACATCCTCCATCGCAAATGTTTTGCACCTTTTTTGACGATTTTTTACATCCCCGTTTGTGATTAATGCATCGCACACAGTTTCGTGAAAGTGTCTCTGATCGTAGTGTCGCGTTAGCAGCATCCTGCAGTAGTGAACCTTCTTTCTGAAACCTGGTTGGAAAAACTCCATTGCCTTGGATAGCTTAGAACAGAGAGGAAAAGGTGTACACTGTAGAAATAGCAGACATTGGAATTAAACATGGGAACAATTATACAACATGAACTAACCTGAATATCGTACATTACAAAAATTCCAAATTTTCTCTAGCACCACAGGCGTGAAGCGTGGAAGGGCTCAGGAGTGTGGAGAAACCAGGATGACGACGAGGCAAGGCACTCTTGGCCAAGATAGGGATCACCAATGGAGGACGCCAGACGAGGAGGCGGCGAAGCGTTTCTAGGAGAGGGCAGTTCTACACGCCGTTGGAGGGAGTGGAGCGTGGGGCAGCTGCACGATAGGTGAAGCAACTGAGCAGGGAGCACTACAAAAAAAGACACATCCATGACATTTTGGGCCAAACGAATTTTTTTTGTCATACTTATGACACTTCTATGATGATAATTGTGACAAAACCCGGTATCATCATAGATGTGGTGGGCTCCTAGTTCTATGACAAAAAATCATGACAGAAAATGGACTTTTCGTCCTGGGCGGGCCGGAGACGCAGCTGCATGACATTCTTTGGGCCGTCCATGACGGAAAAAACCATGGTAGAGGCAAGGGGGCGGAAAATATCAGGGAGTTCCCGGTACGGTGGGTGGTCGGGGGCCGAGCGATGCGCGTTTCTCTCGTACACGTACGCGCGTGGGTGCGAGGCGTTGGGCTCTAACTGAACCCGAGCAATTGCACTGCAGGCTATGCGTTACTGAGGCCGAGCGATCGATCGATCCCTTGCTGTTAACTGGACCCGAGTGATTCCTTCGCTACTGCTGCTTACTGAAGCCGATCGATGCTGCCTCTGGATGAACATTGAGCATTGTTGGGGGGGGGGGTTTGGATGAACAGTTCCCGATGGGGGGGTTGGATGAACCGGACCCCTTGGTAGTAGAGGCCATTGCTGCTGGGTGAACAGTACCCCTGTTGATCGAGCCAGTGGAGGGCTGGATGAATAGGACCCCGTGGAGGGCTGGATGAACAAGACGACCCCGTGGAGGGCTCGTTGAACAGTAGACGGTGCAGGGCTAGATGAACAGTAGCCCGTGGAGGGGTGGTTGAACAGGACCCCGTGGAGAGGGCTAGTTGAACAGTAGCCGGGGGAGGAGCGGTGGAGGCTGGATGAACAGGAGCTCGTGGATGAACAGTCACAGGTGGAGGCTGGATGAGGTCGACGGTGGATGAACAGGAGCCCGTGGAGGCAGTCGATGGTGGATGAACAGTAGCCCATGGAGACAGTCGACGGTGGACATGAAAAGTATCCCGTGGAGTCTCGTTTTGTGGTACGCCAGACCCCTCCCGGTGAACAGGACCCCCGTTTCGACCGTAGCGCTCCAACACAAGTCTGTTTACTCCGTTTTGCAGTACGCCACACCCCTCCTAGTCAATAGGACCCTGTTTCGACCGTAAGAGGTCCAACAGAAGTCTGTTTCCTCCGTTTTGCGGTACGCCAGACCCCTCCCGATGAAAAGGATCCCGTTCGACCGTGGCCGATCGAACACAAGGTCGTTTCCTCCGTTCTGCGGTACGCCAGGCTTCGTTTCCATCGGTTGTTCCGTCCAAGCCGGTTGGCTCCCGATGAACAGCACACTTTCCGTTGCCTCCCGATGAACACGACGCATCTCGTTGTCTCCCCATGAACACGACGACTACGCAGTTTCTCCATTCCGACCCAGCCATGTACACGAGCCCTGGCCGTATGTATGCGCGAGTAGGCGTTCGAGACACCGCCCGTATGTACGTACGTGGCCGTATATACTTTCTTGCACCCTGGCCACTGTACGTACGTGTACATGCTACGTGCACGCCTCTACATCAACCAGTATGTACGTACAAGTTCACGACCAGAATGACAACGCTACGAACGCTTCGACCAGGTGGGTCCCGACTGTCAGGCACTTCCTTGCGTGCGAAGATGTAGCTGGTGGGTCCCAGCAGTCAGGGGCGAATCATTTTTTTGCCCGTAATATGGACGCACTTCCTTGCGTGCGAAGATGTAGCTGGTGGGTCCTAGCTGTCAGGGGTAAACGTTTTTTTGCGAAATACGGTGGCCCGTCCGATGGGTCCCTGCTGTCAGGTGGAGGAATCATTGTTTTGCGCGCAATAAGGAGGCATTTCCTTGTGTGCGGCCGTGGACCCACCTGTCAGTCTCTCCACGTACAGTCCACGTCCGATGGATGTCATTCCTTGACCACGTTGACCACGCCGCGCCACCAAGGCGGTGGACGACGACGAGGCCTAGGAAGGGGACGACAGGGAGCTGGGGAAGACGCGGTGATACGTCTCCAACATATCCATAATTTATGAAGTATTCATGCTATTATATTATCCATCTTGGATGTTTAATGGGCTTTACTATGCACTTTTATATTATTTTTGGGACTAACCTATTAAGCCAGAGCCCAGTGCCAGTTTCTATTTTTTCCCTCGTTTCAGTGTTTCGCAGAATAGGAATATCAGACGGAGTCCAAACGGAATGAAACCTTCGGGAGCATGATACTTGGAACGAACGTGATCTAGGAGACTTGGAGTTGAAGTCAAGGAAGCTTCAAGGTGGCCACGAGGCAGGGAGGCGCACCTGCCCCCCTGGGCGCGCCCCCACCCTCGTGGGCCACTCGTGGCTCCCCTGACCGACTTTTCTCGCCTATATATATCCATATACCTTAAAAACATTAGAGAACAGAATAGATCCGGAGTTCCGCCGCCGCAAGCCTCTGTAGCCACCAAAAACCAACCGGGACTCTGTTCCGGCACCCTGTCGGAGGGGGGAACCCTCACCGGTGGCCATCTTCATCATCCCGGCACTCTCCATGACGAGGAGGGAGTAGTTCACCCTCAGGGGTGAGCGTATGTACCAGTAGCTATGTGTTTGATCTCTCTCTCTTGTGTTCTTGAGTTGATACGATCTTGAATATCGCGAGCTTTGCTATTATAGTTGGATCTTATAATGTTTCTCCCCCTCTACTCTCTTGTAATGGATTGAGTTTTCCCTTTGAAGTTATCTTATCGGATTGAGTCTTTAAGGATTTGAGAACACTTGATGTATGTCTTGTCATGCTTATCTGTGGTGACAATGGGATATCACGTGATTCACTTGATGTATGTTTTGGTGATCAACTTGCAGGTTCAGTGACCTTGTGAACTTATGCATAGGGGTTGGCACATGTTTTCGTCTTGACTCTCCAGTAGAAACTTTGGGGCACTCTTTGAAGTACTTTGTGTTGGTTGAATAGATGAATCTGAAATTGTGTGATGCATATCGTATAATCATACCCGTGGATACTTGAGGTGACATTGGAGTATCTAGGTGACATTAGGGTTTTGGTTGATTTGTATCCTAAGGTGTTATTCTAGTACGAACTCTATGATAGATCGAACGGAAAGAATAGCTTCATGTTATTTTACTATGGACTCTTGAATAGATCAATTAGAAAGGATAACTTTGAGGTGGTTTCGTACCCTACCATAATCTCTTCGTTTGTTCTCCGCTATTAGTGACTTTGGAGTGGCTCTTTGTTGCATGTTGAGGGATAGTTATATGATCCAATTATGTTATTATTGTTGAGAGAACTTGCACTAGTGAAAGTATGAACCCTAGGCCTTGTTTCCTAGCATTGCAATACTATTTACGCTCAATTTTATCATTAGTTACCTTGCTATTTTTATATTTTCAGATTACAAAAACCTATATCTACCATCCATATTGCACTTGTATCACCATCTCTTCGCCGAACTAGTGCACCTATACAATTTACCATTGTATTGGGTGTGTTGGGGACACAAAAGACTCTTGTTATTTGGTTGCAGGGTTGCTTGAGAGAGGCCATCTTCATCCTACACCTCCCACGGATTGATAAACCTTAGGTCATCCACTTGAGGGAAATTTTCTACTGTCCTACAAACCTCTGCACTTGGAGGCCCAACAACGTCTACAAGAAGAAGGTTGCGTAGTAGACATCACGCGGCAGTGGATGCCCACGCGGAGAGGAGTACGTGAAGGAAATATGCCCTAGAGGCAATAATAAAGTTATTATGTATTTCCTCATATATCATGATAAACGTTTATTATTCATGCTAGAATTGTATTAGCCGGAAACATAATACATGTGTGAACATATAAACAAATAGATTGTCACTAGTATACCTCTACTTGACTAGCTCGTTAATCAAAGATGGTTATGTTTCCTAACCATGAACAAAGAGTTGTTATTTGATTAACGAGGTCACATCATTAGTTGAATGATATGATTGACATGACCCATTCCATTAGCTTAGCACCCGATCGTTTAGTATGTTGCTATTGCTTTCTTCATGACTTATACACGTTCCTATGACTATGAGATTATGCAACTCCCGTCTACCAGAGGAACACTTTGTGTGCTACCAAACGTCACAACGTAACTGGGTGATTATAAAGGTGCTCTACAGGTGTCTCCAAAGGTACTTGTTGGGTTGGCGTATTTCGAGATTAGGATTTGTCACTCCGATAGTCGGAGAGGTATCTCTGGGCCCTCTCGGTAATGCACATCACATAAGCCTTGCAAGCATTGCAACTAATATGTTAGTTATGAGATGATGTATTAAAGGACGAGTAAAGAGACTTGCCGGCAACGAGATTGAACTAGGTATTGGATACCGACGATCGAATCTCGGGCAAGTAACATACCGATGACAAAGGGAACAACGTATGTTGTTATGCGGTCTGACCGATAAAGATCTTCGTAGAATATGTAGGAGCCAATATGGGCATCCAGGTCCCGCTATTGGTTATTGTCCGGAGACGTATCTCGGTCATGTCTACATTGTTCTCGAACCGTAGGGTCCGCACGCTTAAAGTTACGATGACAGTTATTATGAGTTTATGCATTTTGATGTACCGAAGTCAGTTCAGAGTCCCGGATGTGATCACGGACATGACGAGGAGTCTCGAAATGGTCAAGACATAAAGATTGATATATTTGAAGCCTATATTTGGACATCGGAATGGTTCCAAGTGAAATCGGCATTTTACTGGAGTACCGGGGGGTTACCGGAACCCCCCCCGGGGGTTAATGGGCCCATATGGGCCTTAAGGGAAAAGAGGAGGGGCGGCCAGGGCAGGCCGCGCGCCCCCTCCCCCTAGTCCGAATAGGACAAGGAAGGGGGGCGGCGCCCCCCTTTTCCTTTCCCCCTCCCTCTCCTTCCTTCTCCTACAAGGCAAGGGAGAGGAGTCCTACTCCCGATGGGAGTAGGACTCCTCCTGGTGCACCCCTTGGGGGCCGGCCGCGCCTCCCCCTCCCCTCCTTTATATACGGGGGAAGGGGGGCACCCTAGGACACACAAGTTGATCTTCGTGATCGTTCCTTAGCCGTGTGCGGTGCCCCCCTCCACCATATTCCACCTTGGTCATATCGTTGCGGTGCTTAGGCGAAGCCCTGCGTCGGTAGAACATCATCATCGTCATCACGCCGTCGTGCTGAAGGAACTCATCCCCGAAGCTTTGCTGGATCAGAGCCCGGGGAGCGTCATCGAGCTGAACGTGTGCTAAGAACTCGGAGGTGCCGGAGTAACGGTGCTTGGATCGGTTGGACCGGGAAGACGTACGACTACTTCCTCTACATTGCGTCAATGCTTCCGCTTCGGTCTATGAGGGTACGTAGACAACACTCTCCCCTCTCGTTGCTATGCATCACCATGATCTTGCGTGTGCGTAGGAATTTTTTTGAAATTACTACGTTCCCCAACAGTGGCATCCGAGCCTAGGTTTTTATGGTTTGATGTTATGCACGAGTAGAACACAAGTGAGTTGTGGGAGATATAAGTCATACTGCCTACCAGCATGTCATACTTTGGTTCGGCGGTATTGTTGGATGAAGCGGCCCGGACCGACATTACGCGTACGCTTACGCGAGACTGGTTCTACCGCCGTGCTTTGCACACAAGTGGCTGGCGGGTGTCAGTTTCTCCAACTTTAGTTGAACCGAGTGTGGCTACGCCCGGTCCTTGCGAAGGTTAAAACGGCATCAACTTGACAAACTATCGTTCTGGTTTTGATGCGTAGGTGAGATTGGTTCTTGCTTAAGCCCGTAGCAGCCACGTAAAACTTGCAACAAACAAAGTAGCGGACGTCTAACTTGTTTTTGCAGGGCATGTTGTGATGTGATATGGTCAAGACATGATGCTAAATTTTATTGTATGACATAATCATGTTTTGTAACCGAGTTATCGGCAACCGGCAGGAGCCGTATGGTTGTCGCTTTATTGTATGCAATGCAATCGCCCTGTAATGCTTTACTTTATCACTAAGCGGTAGCGATAGTCGTAGAAGCATAAGATTGGCGAGACGACAACGATGCTACGATGGAGATCAAGGTGTCGCGCCGGTGACGATGGTGATCATGACGGTGCTTTGAAGGTGGAGATCACAAGCACAAGATGATTATGGCCATATCGTATCACTTATATTGATTGCATGTGATGTTTATCTCTTATGCATCTTATCTTGCTTTGATTGATGGTAGCATTTTAAGATGATCTCTCACTAATTATCAAGAAGTGTTCTCCCTGAGTATGCACCGTTGCGAAAGTTCTTCGTGCTGAGACACCACGTGATGATCGGGTGTGATAGGCTCTATGTTCAAATACAATGGGTGCAAAACAGTTGCACACGCGGAATACTCAGGTTATACTTGACGAGCCAAGCATATACAGATATGGCCTCGGAACACAGAGACCGAAAGGTCGAGCGTGAATCATATAGTAGATATGATCAACATAATGATGTTCACCATTGAAACTACTCCATCTCACGTGATGATCGGACATGGTTTAGTTGATGTGGATCACGTGATCACTTAGAAGATTAGAGGTATGTCTATCTAAGTGGGAGTTCTTAAGTAATATGATTAATTGAACTTAAATTTATCATGAACTTAGTCCCTGATAGTATCTTGCTTGTTTATGTTGATTGTAGATAGATGGCCCGTGCTGTTGTTCCGTTGAATTTTAATGCGTTCCTTGAGAAAGCAAAGTTGAAAGATGATGGTAGCAATTACACGGACTGGGTCCGTAACTTGAGGATTATCCTCATTGCTGCATAGAAGAGTTACGTCCTGGAAGCACCGCTGCGTGCCAGGCCGGCTGCTGATGCAACTGATGACGTTAAGAACGTCTGGCAGAGCAAAGCTGATGACTACTCAATAGTTCAATGTGCCATGCTTTATGGCTTAGAACCGGGACTTCAACGACGTTTTGAACGTCATGGGGCATATGAGATGTTCCAAGAGTTGAAGTTAATATTCCAACAGAATGCCCGGATTGAGAGATATGAAGTCTCCAATAAGTTCTATAGCTGCAAGATGGAGGAGAATAGTTCTGTTAGTGAGCACATACTCAAAATGTCTGGGTATTGTAATCACTTGATTCAACTGGGAGTTAATCTTCCGGATGATTGCGTCATTGACAGAATTCTGCAATCACTTCCACCAAGCTACAAAGGCTTCATGATGAACTATAATATGCAAGGGATGGATAAGACGATTCCCGAGCTCTTCGCAATGTAAAAGCTGCGGAGGTAGAAATCAAGAAGGAGCATCAAGTGTTGATGGTCAACAAGACCACTAGTTTCAAGAAAAAGGGCAAAGGGAAAAAGAAGGGGAACTTCAAGAAGAACAGCAAGCAAGTTGCTGCTCAAGAGAAGAAACCCAAGTCTGGACCTAAGCCTGAAACTGAGTGCTTCTACTGCAAGTAGACTGGTCACTAGAAGCGGAACTGCCCCAAGTATTTGGCGGATAAGAAGGATGGCAAGGTGAACAAAGGTATATGTGATATACATGTTATTGATGTGTACCTTACTAATACTCGCAGTAGTACCTGGGTATTTGATACTGGTTCTGTTGCTAATATTTGCAACTCGAAACAGGGACTACGGATTAAGCGAAGATTGGCTAAGGACGAGGTGACGATGCGCGTGGGAAATGGTTCCAAAGTCGATGTGATCGCGGTCGGCACGCTACCTCTACATCTACCTTCGGGATTAGTTTTAGACCTAAATAATTGTTATTTGGTGCCAGCGTTGAGCATGAACATTATATCTGGATCTTGTTTAATGCGAGACGGTTATTCATTTAAATCTGAGAATAATGGTTGTTCTATTTATATGAGTAATATCTTTTATGGTCATGCACCCTTAAGGAATGGTCTATTCTTTTTGAATCTCGATAGTAGTGACACACATATTCATAATATTGAAGCCAAAAAATGCAGAGTTGATAATGATAGTGCAACTTATTTGTGGCACCGCCGTTTAGGTCATATCGGTGTAAAGCGCATGAAGAAACTCCATACTGATGGACTTTTGGAACCACTTGATTATGAATCACTTGGTACTTGCGAACCGTGCCTTATGGGCAAGATGACTAAAACACCGTTCTCCGGTACTATGGAGAGAGCAACAGATTTGTTGGAAATCATACATACAGATGTATGTGGTCCGATGAATATTGAAGCTCGTGGCGGATATCGTTATTTTCTCACCTTCACAGATGATTTAAGAAGATATGGGTATATCTACTTAATGAAACACAAGTCTGAAACATTTGAAAAGTTCAAAGAATTTCAGAGTGAAGTGGAAAATCATCGTAACAAGAAAATAAAGTTTCTATGATATGATCGTGGAGGAGAATATTTGAGTTACGAGTTTGGTCTACATTTGAAACAATGCGGAATAGTTTCGCAACTCACGCCACCTGGAACACCACAACGTAATGGTGTGTCCGAACGTCGTAATCGTACTTTACTTGATATGGTGCGATCTATGATGTCTCTTACAGATTTACCGTTATCATTTTGGGGTTATGCTTTAGAGACGGCCGCATTCACGTTAAATAGAGCACCATCGAAATCCGTTGAGACGACGCCTTATGAACTATGGTTTGGCAAGAAACCAAAGTTGTCGTTTCTAAAAGTTTGGGGTTGTGATGCTTATGTCAAAAAGCTTCAACTGATAAGCTCGAACCCAAATCGGAGAAATGTGTCTTCATAGGATATCCAAAGGAAACTATTGGATACACCTTATATCACAAATCCAAAGGCAAGACTTTTGTTGCTAAATTCAGAAACTTTCTAGAGAAGGAGTTTCTCTCGAAAGAAGTGAGTGGGAGAAAAGTAGAACTTGATGAGGTGACTGTACCTGCTCCCCTATTGGGAAATAGCACATCACAGGAACCGGTTTCTGCAACGTCTAAACCAATTGGTCAGGAAGTTAATGATGATGATCATGCAACTTTAGATCAAGTTACTACAGAACCTCGTAGATCAACCAGAGTAAGATCCAGACCAGAGTGGTACGGTAATCCTATTATGGAAGTCATGCTACTAGATCATGATGAACCTACAAACTATGAAGAAGCGATGGTGAGCCCAGATTCCGCAAAATGGCCAGAAGCCAAGAAATCTGAGATGGGATCCATGTATGACAACAAAGTATGGACTTTGGTTGACTTGCCCGAAGGTCGGCAAGCAATAGAGAATAAATGGATCTTCAAGAAGAAGACTGACGCTGATGGTAATGTTACTGTCTACAAAGCTCGACTTGTCGCAAAAGGTTTTCGACAAGTTCAAGGAATTGACTACGATGAGACCATCTCACCCATAGCGATGCTTAAGTCTGTCCGAATCATGTTAGCAATTGCCGCATTTTATGATTATGAAATTTGGCAGATGGATGTAAAAACTGCATTCCTGAATGGATTTCTGGAAGAAGAGTTGTATATGATGCAACCTGAAGGTTTTGTCGATCCAAAAGGAGCTACAAAGTGTGCAAGCTCCAGCGATCAATTTATGGACTGGTGCAAGCCTCTCGGAGTTGGAATAAACGCTTTGATAGTGTGATCAAAGCATTTGGGTTTGTACAGACTTTTGGAAAAGCCTGTATTTACAAGAAAGTGAGTGGGAGCTCTGTAGCATTTCTGATATTATATGTAGATGACATATTACTAATCGGAAATGATATAGAATTTCTGGATAGCATAAAGGGATACTTGAATAAGAGGTTTTCAATGGAAGACCTCGGTGAAGCTGCTTACATATTGGGCATCAAGATCTATAGAGATAGATCAAGATGCTTAATTGGACTTTCACAAAGAACATACCTTGACAAAGTTTTGAAAAAGTTCAAAATGGATCAAGCAAAGAAAGGGTTCTTGCCAGTGTTACAAGGTGTGAAGTTGAGTAAGACTCAATGCCCGACCACTACAGAGGATAGAGAGAAAATGAAAGATGTTCCCTATGCTTCAGCCATAGGCTCTATCATGTATGCAATGCTGTGTACCAGACCTGATGTGTGTCTTGCTATAAGTCTAGCAGGGTGGTACCAAAGTAATCCAGGAGTGGATCACTCGACAGCGGTCAAGAACATCCTGAAATACCTGAAAAGGACTAAGGATATGTTTCTCATATATGGAGGTGACAAAGAGCTCATCGTAAATGGTTACATTGATGCAAGCTTTGACACTGATCCGGACGATTCTAAATCGCAAACCGGATACGTGTTTACATTAAACGTGGAGCTGTCAGTTGGTGTAGTTCTAAACAAAGCGTCGTGGCGGGATCTACATGTGAAGTGGAGTACATAGCTGCTTCGGAAGCAGCAAATGAAGGAGTCTGGATGAAGGAGTTCATATCCGATCTAGGTGTCATGCCTAGTGCAACGGGTCCAATGAAAATCTTTTGTGACAATACTGGTGCAATTGCCTTGGCAAAGGAATCCAGATTTCACAAGAGAACCAAGCACATCAAGAGACGCTTCAATTCCATCCGGGATCTAGTCCAGGTGGGAGACACAGAGATTTGCAAGATACATACGGATCTGAATGTAGCAGACCCGTTGACTAAGCCTCTTCCACGAGCAAAACATGATCAGCACCAAAACTCCATGGGTGTTAGAATCATTACTGTGTAATCTAGATTATTGACTCTAGTGCAAGTGGGAGACTGAAGGAAATATTCATTAGAGGCAATAATAAAGTTATTATTTATTTCCTCATATATCATGATAAATGTTTATTATTCATGCTAGAATTGTATTAGCCGGAAACATAATACATGTGTGAACATATAAACAAATAAATTGTCACTAGTATGCCTCTACTTGACTAGCTCGTTAATCAAAGATGGTTATGTTTCCTAACCATGAACAAAGAGTTGTTATTTGATTAACGAGGTCACATCATTAGTTGCATGATATGATTGACATGACCCATTCCATTAGCTTAGCACCCGATCGTTTAGTATGTTGCTATTGCTTTCTTCATGACTTATACACGTTCCTATGACTATGAGATTATGCAACTCCCGTTTACCAGAGGAACACTTTGTGTGCTACCAAACGTCACAACGTAACTGGGTGATTATAAAGGTGCTCTACAGGTGTCTCCAAAGGTACTTGTTGGGTTGGCGTATTTCAA
Organism: Aegilops umbellulata; assembly: GCA_032464435.1. Classification (NCBI taxonomy): domain Eukaryota; kingdom Viridiplantae; phylum Streptophyta; class Magnoliopsida; order Poales; family Poaceae; genus Aegilops; species Aegilops umbellulata. Next base: position 468,884,747 of record CP136056.1, on the reverse strand, counting down.
GATTAGGATTTGTCACTCCGATAGTCGGAGAGGTATCTCCGGGCCCTCTCGGTAATGCACATCACATAAGCCTTGCAAGCATTGCAACTAATATGTTAGTTGTGAGATGGTGTATTACAGAACGAGTAAAGAGACTTGCCGGCAACGAGATTGAACAAGGTATTGGATACCGACGATCGAATCTCGCGCAAGTAACATACCGATGACAAAGGGAACAACGCATGTTGTTATGCGGTCTGACCGATAAAGATCTTCATAGAATATGTAGGAGCCAATATGGGCATCCAGGTCCCGCTATTGGTTATTGACCGGAGACGTATCTCGGTCATGTCTACATTGTTCTCGAACCGTAGGGTCCGCACGCTTAAAGTTACGATGACAGTTATTATGAGTTTATGCATTTTGATGTACCGAAGTCAGTTCAGAGTCCCGGATGTGATCACGGACATGACGAGGAGTCTCGAAATGGTCGAGACATAAAGATTGATATATTGGAAGCCTATATTTGGACATCGGAATGGTTCCAAGTGAAATCGGCATTTTACTGGAGTACCGGGGGTTACCGGAACCCCCCCGGGGGTTAATGGGCCCATATGGGCCTTAAGGGAAAAGAGGAGGGGCGGCCAGGGCAGGCTGCGTGCCCCCTCCCCCCTAGTCCGAATAGGAAAGGAAGGGGGGGCCCTTTTCCTTCCCCCCTCTCTCTCCTTCCTTCTCCTACAAGGCAAGGGAGAGGAGTCCTACTCCCGGTGGGAGTAGGACTCCTCCTGGCGCACCCCTCTAGGGCCGGCCGCGCCTCCCCCTCCCCTCCTTTATATACGGGGGCAGGGGGCACCCTAGGACACACAAGTTGATCTTCGTGATCGTTCCTTAGCCGTGTGCGGTGCCCCCCTCCACCATATTCCACCTCGGTCATATCGTTGCGGTGCTTAGGCGAAGCCCTGCGTCGGTAGAACATCATCATCGTCATCACGCCGTCGTGCTGACGGAACTCATCCCCGAAGCTTTGCTGGATCGGAGCCCGGGGAGCGTCATCGAGCTGAACGTGTGCTAAGAACTCGGAGGTGCCGGAGTAACGGTGCTTGGATCGGTTGGACCGGGAAGACGTACGACTACTTCCTCTACGTTGCGTCAACTCTTCCGCTTCGGTCTACGAGGGTACGTAGACAACACTCTCCCCTCTCGTTGCTATGCATCACCATGATCTTGCGTGTGCGTAGGAATTTTTTTGAAATTACTACGTTCCCCAACAGTACGAGGATTCACTAGTTCGGCTGCGGTGTGAGGATACTGTCGCCGCAGGGCCTGGCCAGAGGTGGGAGTGGTAGGGGCTGGTGAGGCCTCCGTGGCAGCACAGCCGGCCACGGGAGGCAGGAGCAGGTGTCCCGAACGGTGCTGCTTTGGGCGTCTGGAGCAAGAAGACCAGAGGTTGAAGAATCACAACGGCCGTTGGATGGTCATCGTACGGTCTCTGCAGCTAGAATCATTGACAAAGCCCTTGGTACGCGTCAAGTTGGTAGGCCCATAGGTCAGCCTCCGAAATGGTGCGCCCCAGATGTCAGGGGGAGGAATCATTTTTTGGGCGGCTGAAGCTAGAATATCCGAGATTGAAGAAGAAGCACGACATCCGTTGGATAGACATCCAATGGAGACTGCTGCTAGAACCGTGTGTTGACTATATAAGATGACAAAGCCTTCCATACGCGTCAACTTAGTAGGCCCACAAGTGTGTGGCCGAGAAGTTATAGCCCATTTGCGATTTGTAAGAATGTAACCCATTTTTGAATTGTAATGGAATTTACTATAGCCCATTTACAGTTTGTTAAAGGTACAACCAATTTTATAGCTAGGACAACTATTAATAATTTCAACCAACCGTTCAAAACAGAATTCAATAAAATTTCCAACATTTTGATAGGATCTGAAATATTTTTGTCCTAAAATTTCTAATGAGATTAAATACAATTTCAATATAAATTTGTATTACGTAAAAATGCAACGAAACATTGCATGTGCAATAATTAATGAAATTATAATTTTCAAAATCCAAAAGTAATATTTTATAAACTAATTACGTGTTTGGTGCATTTTTTATAGTTACTGCCCAGTTTTTATAATTACATCCCATTTATTATTTCTTAAAGCCCATTTTCTTGTTAAGCCTAATGCATCCCTCCTAGGAATGATTTGTAGCCCAGCGGGGCGGAGAATAACAAGTTGACCCGGATTGTGTAAAACTGTCGGCCCAGTTGCATTGCTGATGTTGAAAAAAAAGGCCTGTGTAGTACAGTACAACCTTACATAGCTACTCAGCCCACATTCAGGGACGATGGAAAGGCCCAAACAAGGCTTCTGTAGAACTTTTTGAAGTCATTGAGCTCAATTAATAACTTAATAAAAAACTTGAGTACAGTGGAACCTAATTAAAAGCTGTCACGAGCGAAGAAATAATTCAACGGGTCCCACTTGTGCATGTGTGCGTGTGTGTGTGTGAGAGAGAGAGACCCATCGGTCGATTCTCGTAAATACATATTTCAGCCATATGCATTGATGATGCTCAATAAAAACTTATATAGTTGACACAATCATATAGAACATCATAGCACACTGAACTTGCACACAAAAATTTCATGCAAGCGGCACAATCAGGGTTGAAGCAGTGGATCGCTACGGGTAGGGCTATGTTGAAACCAACGAACTTGTACATAATGGTTCATCGTCTTTATCAATGACGGGGAAATATCTTGAATGCTGTGCAAAGAAAACAGACAGACAACACAATATATAAGTTCTGCTAGAACATTAAGTTGACGTACAACCCTTTCTAAAAAAAAGTTCAGGTAAAAAAATAGAACAGGTCATCTAACAAGAATCAGTTGTTACCTCAAATTAGAGCACATCCAGGCAGCCAACCCTGCCTCTTCTCCCAAAGAAGCAGTGGCCTCCGCCGCGCGATGGAGTAGGCCCTGTGCCATCCATCGTTCCAAGCAACACGGGGAAAGTCTGACATTGACTCCTGTAATGGATGTCGTAGACGGACCCGGGCACCAGCGGCGGTGGCAGGACTTCGATTGATGGATTGACCACTTCTTCGACATGCACGAACACTCGATACAGGTACATCCCTAACATGGTCCGCGGCGGCCTTGGTGGTGACAAATAGTACAACCCCGGTTCCTGCACCGGTATCTCAACACCAATCACCTTCGGTATGGTGGACGGCTTCTTCATCCATGCCATAACCGTCAGAGCCCAGCTGTCTGGAGGAACAAACATACTTACGAGCTCACCTCCAAGGTCGTTGATAAGCTCATTCATGGACTTGCTGTTCCAAGCACGTCGAGGCATGCCGTCGAAGGTAAGATTTGTTAAAAAATCAAGCTCAGAGGGCACCGAGCCCCATCCTGGGTACCACCGATCAAAGCTCACCAGCATGCCATCACAGAACAAACGCCGGGAAGATTCAAACACATGACTGCAGTCGAAAGTTGTCTGGAACCTGACAAAGAAATCAGCCGGTGGTGGACAGACTTCGACGAGCAAGTCACTTATTTGGATGCCATGCGCAATGCAAAGAGCTTTGACAAGGTCGTCCGGCAAGACGGGAGGCCGGTCGCCGTTGATGGTTACCATCAGCACTTTGCCGACAAACTGGTCGTCAAGCACCGCCATGCCACTGTTGAGCGACAGCATGCAGCGCCCGAAGGCAGGACGGACCTCAGGATCTCCGGCTTGGAGATCCGCGTTGACCGGTGACATGATAGTGCGCTTCAGTACAGGGAGTACAGGAGGGGGAATTGGGGGAACTGGAGTAGGAATCGAGATTCCAGAGGTGGGGGAGGGGCGGTTGATTGGGGATGAAAAGGTAGCATGAATTTCGAACACGCGCCAATATGCTCTCGGTGCGCAAGCGCATGAAAACACCGGTGGCGCCCACATGTCGGCCTAAGAGTCCCTATTCTTTCTTTCTTTGAGAGCCCGACCTTTTTTTAGGATCTTTTGAGAGCCCGGCCTGAGAGTCATAATTGACCTATTTGGCATCACGTTACTACTCAGCCCATATTCAACAACACTTCACTGTCCCAAACAAGTGTACATCATTGAAAAGACACTGAGCTCAAATTATAACATGAAAAAAGGAGATATACTCTGAACACTTGAGAATGGTGATGCCCTCATTTGGCCCACGAGCAGTTCGAGACAATAAATAGTTCGAAACAACGATATATACAACATTCAAACACTGACTAGTGACTACTACTGATATAACCAGCAAGACATGATAGTTCATAAGAAGTCTTGCTACACCACCGAAATGCACCCATCTGCATTTCAAAAAAAAGAAATGCACCCATCTGCAGTGCTCAGACTCTCGTGATCCAGACGAGAATGGCATTCTAAATGGAGGCAACTATTACATAGTAAGAGAGACATAGATGAGGATGATCAAATGATAAGGAATATGCATAACAAAAGAGAGAACTATCCATCCAGAACAAGCAACAAAGACAACAAGCCATTCGAAGAGGGATGATCCAACACCATCATAATTTGCAGCTCCGGTTCAGCCACCAGTGATCCGGAGACACAAGTACTCCACCCTGTCGATGCAACAGCCCAATTACCTATCAACCTGAAGGCTTGAACCACATCACTGCCTGTCGGACTCGACACATCCAAGGATCAAAGTTAATCTAGATGCCTTTTTCATTCTCACCTTCTTTTGGCTGGAGGCTGTATCGTTGACAATCAGGGGAGTTTGCTCCCGAATTCCTAGGGCATGCCCTGTAGACACAGTTTTCCATAGCAAACAGAGCCTCTCTGCCATCAAGGTCCTTGCCAACAGTGATCTCCTGGTTAATTGGATAATTGAGTCCGAGAAACAGAGAGTATGAACCAAGGCTGTTTACCCGCCTCCAAGTCAAAAATCCTGCAGGCCCCAACAAGCTGGTATCCTGCTCATAGACGTAACAGTCACTGTCCGGATACTCACGTATTTCACGGTGCTTGCATACAGTGGGGTTTTTGCAATATAACTTTTTCGACTCATGTGTCCGAATGATCATCAGTCTTTTGCCGTCCTCTGATCGAGCGAGGAACCAGTTGTGCTTCCCTGTTTTTGGCAAAGGTGGTGTGATTACAAAGGGCAGTAACTGTTGGGACACTGCATCATATCAAAAAGGACAGGCATTGTTAATGTAAGATCAGCATTGTTCAGAGTAGGAGTAGGATAATGCAATAAACAACATTGATATGTCCCTGTTGGAACTGGGAGGAAAATATAGGGAAATGTATAATGGGTTTGAAAATATAGAGGTGCCATGCATGGTCATACTCATGTTATCTCACAATCGATTCTTCACAGGAAACTACCATGTCATGCATGTTATGTAATCATGTTCTATCCTCACAAACAAATTCTTCAAGGAAACTAACAGACCATGCATTGTTATATACTCATGTTCTGTGGGCAAAATTTTTGTGAGCATATTATTCTAGCTATTGATTGCTGAAGGGCGAACATAGGTATGTACACATGGTAAGCATTACAGGATTTCACTACTTCAAAATATAGAGTTCTCCATATGCACATTTACTTCCCTAATGTATGGTTAGATGAAATCAACAGTGTGATGCATGTTTCTACATCATGAAAATGAGGAAACTAACATGGCCATTGATACACACTCATATTTAGTAGTATATAGATTACTATAAAATAAAGAGAATATCAATATCTTCCTAACAGTTTGATTATTCAGGGGTCCAAATTGGCTGTAATGACATGGTCACAATCGCATGAATTAACTCATTCCAAATATAGTTGATTTATGGCGTCATTAATACATTTCCATAGTTCTACTCAAATTCTGCTCAAATCATCACAAAAAGTTCAAACACTGTCATGGCGTCATCATTAACATCCGACGGAAACAACTTACATGCACCGTCCCAGCAATACGTGGTGCCATATGCTTTGTCGATCGCGTAGATGATGCCATTGTGTTCAATAGCATGACAGAAGTGTGTATCAGCTTTGACGATGATCCACTGCGAGCTGAGCTATCTCCAGCTAAAGAAGGCATCGGAGAAAACATAGGCGAGTCCCTTGTCGAACAAGGCAATTAGCTTGAAGTCTGCGTAATCCGCATGTCGTGTGGGCACTTGGCAGATTACAATCTTCTGCAAAATAAGGTGCGTCCAACTGACGACGTAATATAGATGACTTGGACCACGATGGTAGAACTCTATATCATCCAATGGAGGAAGGATAATCTCATGGGAGTTCTGGGAGTTCACGAGCACCAACTTTTCCGTGTCTTCTCTGACGGCAGCCATCCAGTGGATGTTCATGCCGACCCAGTACATACCTGCAAGAAGTTTCGGGCGATGGTGATCGGATCGAAGTCGAGGGAAATGATGTACGACGACCCACTACATACCTGCGAAGAAGTTTAGGCTAATGGAGGTCGGATCGAAGTCGAGGGGCAACATATACGCCTCTGTATCATGGTGAGCAAATCTCGCAAGACCAGATAGCAGCAAGCAGGGTGTCTTGAAAAGCTTAGGCCTCACTTCAACGATGGGCGTGTGCATGCTCCTCGAGCATGCAGCCAGCCGCAAGGGCACTCAACATATCCATACACGACCAACAGAGGTTGAGGACATCACTAGGGAGATTGCTCCAATCGCGGCTCATATGGATGTTGCGCGGTTTGCGTTCGGCCATGGTGGAGTTTGGAAGGTTGGGTTTTGGGGGGCTTGATTTACGGGGGAGATGGCTCTCGGTGTTGGAGCGGCTAGCGAGGGACTAGTTGTACTGGGGGAGGCGAGCGAGGCGAGGGTACACGGGGACAAAGTGAGATGATGAAGAGTGACCGCAAGGAGATGGAGATGGAGTGGTGCTAGGGGAGAGGGAGACGAGGCGAGGCATGCTATACAGCGGCGGTGACAGTGACTACACAGTGCACAAGGTGAGGCTGACTTTGGTAACCCGGACACGTCGCCTGGACTGGTGTCACCTCGGGCGCAGGGTCTTGTCACTTCACTATGAGGACCGGATGAATAATAGTATTTTGACCATCAAGTGTACCACAGTTGTACTACTACTAGTAGTAGGAGTAGTAGGAACATGAGTAGTACTCCCGTGCTAGCATGCCTCTGGGTTCACTTCATCCTCCAGGTATCATCCATATTGCAAGCGGAACCAAATTCTCGTGCATGTGAAAGCGCGAAGAAGGACTTTTCTTTTTTGAGGAAAACCGCATATTCCTTAACTAGAGAATGTTGTGTCTCCCACGCATGCGCCAATATCCATCCGAACCAGCTACGACACTTTTTTATCCATTTGCGTAGGTCCAACCTGTCAGGAGGGGTGCAGAAATATAAAGGAATCATAAAATGTCTCGCCACGGTGATTCGAAAGAGTGACCTCAACTAGCTAGTGGCACATGTAGCGCTGGAAGGATGGGCACATATAGGGACAGGCCCCACTCCTCAGTCTACCAGCGTAGCCTTTTCATTTAGTCTACCTAGGTGTCAAATCAACTGCCTGCAGGCCACTTCTCCCATTTACTTCTCCATCGGGAACCGATTTTCCTCGGCTTCTTCACTACTCCTTGATCTTCATTTGCATCCAAACCACACTGCATTCAGATTGTTTTAACCTCTTCACATCCTCCTGGTGTAATTCTGAAGCCCTTATAAATAATCATCTTCTTCAGTTAGACTATCTGTTGGTTATATTACTACTGGGCGTAAACAGGCCAGTACAGGCCAGGTTGACTTCATCAGTAGTTGAGTATGCTTGAAGCCCATGAAGGCAGATGAGGATGATATATAGGGGCCCAAGGCACATAACTGGTTTAAGGCCTGTAGCCGTGAACCGGCATCGGTATGTAACTTGTATTGTAAGTTAGAAATAGTGGAGACGGAACCGGACAAGTTTATGAGCCGGTCTCGGGACTCTGTAAACCGACGGGCGTCATCCATGTATATAAGGGGAGGACCCAGCGGCGGTTCAGGACAACAGACAACAACTCAAGACTTAGGCGAAGCATATTCGCTCCCTGGTCATCGAAACCCATCAATTCCATCACAACTAGACGTAGGCTTTTACCTTCATCGAAGGGGCTGAACTAGTATAAACTCTCTCGCGTCCCTTGTCCGCTTTAACCCCTTCATGGTAACCCGTAGCGATGGCTCCACGACTAAGTCCCTTCATGAGAACATCTGTCGTGACAAAACCACGACAGTTGGCGCCCACCGTGGGGCTATCGCACGATGGTTTCAAGTTCTTGGATGGCAACTTCGAAGGACTTAAGGGTTACACTATGGGCCAGATGACCAAGAGTCGTCGTGGCAAGCTCTACATCGACGATGCAGGCTGGGGCCCCGAGGCCGGCTCAATCGAGTACGGGTATCGGGTCCCCTTTGGTGGCATACACGTTTTCATCGGCAAGATCGGTGAACCGGGCCCTGAGCCGGACATCTACACCGACCTCGTCGAGACGGCTTAGCGTGCACGATCTTCCTAGGTCAAACCGGCCGTGAAGCGTGCCTTCGTGGGAGTCATCCACGAAGGGGAATACGAGGATAGATCAGAATCTAGTGGTGAGACTGTCGTTTATTCCGGCGACGAGTCATCGACCGGAGAGACCGAGTCGTTATATCAATTACAAGATGGCCGGATTGGGGGCGGTTCCGATGGCGACAGTATTCCGGACCCCTCTGATCTGCCGAACCGGGTTGGAATATTCAAGGCCGGTACACAAGCTGCGATCCACTCTTCGACCAAGCAGCAATGATCTCCGGATCAGTAGCGGCAACGGCAGCCGGGACAGGAGGCCCTGTGCGCCCGCTGGCTCAAGTTTTATCTGATCTATTTGATGTTTTGGCTACGCTCATGGCATAGGCTAACCCGGCGGATCAGGAGGCCCACAACAAGGCTGATTTAGCGGCTGAGAATGCCAGGATGACCGCAAAACAGGCCGCTTTGGACGCGCAGGCTTATCGGCTTATGCTGGATCAGAACGCATCACATGAAGTCTTGAAGAGAAAGCACCGGTCTCGCCTACCTCCGGTTTACAAGGCTAGGAACCTCTTTAACACCCCCGGAGCAGGGACCAGTAACCCACTGGTAGTAAACCGGGCGGAAGCACCTGGAGCAGGCGCGCCGGTTCAGCCACGTTTGAGGGATCCACCTCGTCAGAACAATATTGTGCCTCAGCCCGTCCCAACACCTCCGGGTCATTATTCTAATCCGATGGACAATCACGTTGCTGCCGCTTCACGACTGGAGGCCATCCCAATTGAAGGTGATTCTCCGGCAGCGGTGGAAACACGCCGGGTTAAGGAACTTCTTCGAACAGCTTTGGTTCAACAGGAGGCATATTCATACAGCCGTGATCGAATTCATTCCACCCCTCGTCCAACCGGAGCTACAGCAGGCGTATGGATGAACCGGCCGTGTCAAGCAACGCACGGAACCGTGAAGCGCCCCGTGGCAACAACCCGGTAGGTGGCGTTGGCGATGCTCAGGAGGTGGTAGACCGGGCCCGAGCGCGCAGGAAGGCCGAGTTAGCAGTGCAGTATGAAGCTCGTCAGCTCACTCTAGTTCGTCCGACCACATTAGTTGAGCCAGGAGTTACCTCTAGTTCTTTGGGGGTGCCGTGCCTTGTCCCAGCATTACGCAGTGTGCATCTGCCCAAGGATTTCAAGGGTCCGCGTAAGGTGCCGAATTACACTGCCGATTTATCCCCTGAAATATGGGTGGAGAGCTATGAGATGACCATGGAGATGCTTGATGTGGATGATGCGGCATGTGCAAAGTATTTCACCATGATGCTAGAAGGAACGGCCTGTACTTGGTTAAAAAGTCTACCGGCTAATTCTATCAGTTCATGGGCCGAGTTGAGAGCCCAGTTTATCAGAATTTTAAGGATACATGCAAGCAGCCTATGTCGATAGTAGACTTAGCTGCCTGTGTCCAAGAGGAAGGAGAGTCAACAACCCATTGGGTGCGCCGGGTCTCGAAAATTTTGCATTCATCGGACCTTGGAGGGCAATTGCCGGTTTGAGCCGTTGAAGCTGAAGTTGGGGCGGCTGCAATGACATAGCGACTGTCGATGTCAAAACCGGTGGATCTCGGGTAGGGGGTCCCGAACTGTGCGTCTAGGCGCATGGTAACAGGAGACAAGGGACAAAATGTTTTACCCAGGTTCGGGCCCTCTTGATGGAGGTAAAACCCTACGTCCTGCTTGATTAATATAGAAGATATGGGTAGTACAAGAGTAGATCTACCACGAGATCAAGGAGGCTAAACCCTAGAAGCTAGCCTATGGTATGATTGTTGTATGTTGTCCTACGGACTAAAACCCTCCGGTTTATATAGACACCGAAGAGGGCAAGGGTTACACAAAGTCGGTTACAATGGTAGGAGATCTTAATATCCGCATCGCCAAGCTTGCCTTCCACGCCAAGGAAAGTCCCATCCGGACATGGGAGGAAGTCTTCAATCTTGTATCTTCATAGTCCAGGAGTCCGGCTGAAGGTATAGTCCGGCCATCCGAACACCCCCTAATCCAGGACTCCCTCAGTAGCCCCTGAACCAGGTTTCAATGACGACGAGTCCGGCGTGCAGATTGTCTTCGGCATTGCAAGGCGGGTTCCTCCTCCAAGTACTTCATAAAAGATTGTAAACACTAAGGATAGTGTCCGGCTGTGCAAAATAAGTTTCCACATATTGCCATAGAGAGAATAATATTCGCACAAATCTAATCTGCTGACGTATTCCGTAGTGTGACATCACATTACGGCCAAGCCTTTATTCAAATCGTTTTTACTTCCCCACCTCAGCGCATTTTGCGAGGCGGTTTCCTTGGCACGTCTTGTCAAAGCAGAGATCGTGTCCCCTTTATTTACGGGATTCTCATCAATACGGACGTGGGTAACCCAATCGTGCCCATTAGCATGTTTTCTCGATTAAAGGCGAGTCCCAAACGGTTAAGGGGAGGGATCTTGGTACTCAACCTCTTATAAAGAGACCAAGGCCTTACTCTTTTCTTCCAATCTCAAATGAGTTCGCCCGTCGCCTCGAGTTCCACTACCCTAGGCTCCAAATTTCAGGCGCTTCGGACCCTCGACAATGTCCGGTTCCGACCTTCAAGGCCGATGGATCCCCTCCTCCATCACGGAGGAGGACATGCTAAAGTTGAGAGAGGCCAAGTTCTTGACCGGCGAAATTTCGCATAGGCTGCCTGCTCAAGGGCAGGCTATTCCCAGTCCCCAGCCCGGTGAGAGCATGGGGTTCGTGTCTCACTTCCTTCGGGGGTTAGGCTTCCCAATGGATCCCTTTGTGAGGGGGCTGATGTTCTATTATGGGCTGGAATTTCACGACTTAGCTCCGGAGTCCATCCTACATATTTCCTCATTCATCGTCGTGTGTGAAGCATTCCTCCGTGTTACTCCTCACTTAGGATTATGGCTCAAGACCTTTAAAGTAGAGCCGAAGATGATTGAGGGACGGCACGCAGAGTGCGGAGGCGCTGTTATAAGCAACAATGCTGATGCTCCATGGCCCGAGGGCCCTTTTCAAGAGGAGCTCGGCTTATGGCAACGAGAGTGGTTCTATATCACCGCTCCCAGGGGCACCAAGTGGGTGGCGCCGCCTGCCTTTCGCTCGGGTCCCCCAAAGCAGCTAGGATCGTGGGTCAATAAAGGCCTAGACTGGGGGCCATCCCAAGACGTGCCTTTGTTGCAGGGCCGCATCAGGGAGCTCTTAGAAAGAGATCTCATCTTGGTCAAAGTGACGCAAGTCATGCTGATCCGCCGAACCCTGCCCGGCAAACGTCGCTCCCTTCGCCTGTGGGAGTTTAATCCGGAGGGACCGCGAGCTCTCCAGCATTTTATGGGCGCAACGCCCGCGGAGATGTATAAACTGTTCTTCGGATCACAAGCACTATGTCCGGATTTGATCGAGGACGCAGGTCTGAGCTGCAATCGCCCAGATACTCAAGTGAGTAGCCTTGTGCCCGGACCCGCTATCCGTATATTTGTCATAGACTTGCCCCTAAAAGAGTTGTCCTTCTAAACAGGAGTGGATAGCGAAAGCAAAGCTGATCAGGTGTCCGGCTCCCCTCCCCGAGACCAGGTCGGATCCCGTGCTCGTCAGGATGTTGAAGATTGTGCCTTTGGAGGAGAGCAAGGGAGGGGACAAGGAAACTACGACCTCCTCGAAGGAGGCTGTTCGGACGGGAGGAATCGAAAATTCCTCTCCTCAGGGGAAGAAGAAGACCGCCTCTAAAGACCCGGAGACCATGGCCTCAAAGCGGGGGGGGGGGGGAATCCTCGTCAGAGGGTCCTACACCGAGGGGTACCTCGGCCGAATCGTGCCCTCAAGGGGATCAACCCTCCAGCGAGCCATAAGTAGAGAAAGATTTTCTTTTTGAGAGATAAGAGAAATCCTTGCTTTATATCTGAGAAGATTAACCGAAATTTTACCTTGTATCTCGGACTTCAGCCCTTCTCAGGAGAGCTCGTCTTCGGGGGACCTTCTTCCGGAGATGGTGGAGAGCGGAACGCCTCGCCTTGTCGTACCGCCTAACGAGGCGGGCGATCCTAAGGTCTCGTCGCGGACGGTTTCTCAGAATCCGGTAGGGGCAGAAGGTAGCCATATGGCCCCCCAAGGTTCTCCGCGTCCGGCATTCGAAAGAGGCCATAGGACGAGTCCGGCACCGTCCGGTGCTCGGTCGGAGGAGCTGAAGAATCTGCTAGGGCGAGCATCCATCTCAGAGGAGCACCGTGCATTGATGGGCACGGTGATTGAAAGGATTTCGTCCGTGGAAAGCGGATTGCGCGAGGCTGTTAGAAGTTTACTGACAGGTTTTGAGGTACGTGAAATAATGTACACTTTTTGACAGTTGCACATAAATAAGATGCGCCCTATGTAGATAGTAGCCCCTGAGACTCTGTGCGTTGTCAAAAGTGACGGCGCGCAGAGGATCATAATCCCAGGTCTAATATGCCTCCTTTATACGTAGGCAGCGAAGTGTCCGGTGGCTAGCCGGACTAATGAGTTTTCCGAGCTAAAGCGGCAACTTGACGTGGCAGATGCCGACATCGCGCTTGTCAACAAGCGGCTTGACGAGGCACAAGGTATGTAATTCCTCAGGCGGCACCTGGTAAGAGGAGCTTTATGCCAGTATCTTACAATGTGTGTGCTTGATGCAGATGGTGCGGCCGCCGTGGAGAGTCTTCGGGCGGAACTTGCGCGAGCCAAGTAACAAGCTAGAAAAAGTGATGCAGCTGCCGAGAAGGCCCTTGAAGAGCTGAGAGCCGAACAGGCTGCTCACTGCCGAAGCAAGAAAGAGATGGCTGTGAATCTAAAGAGCGCTGCTGACCATCGCAAGCTTCTTGAAACAGAAGAGCGGGCGGGACAGACGGACTTGGAGAAGGCCGTTGCCGATGCCAAGGATGCTCGCTCTGCGATGAGAGCTTCGAAGGAGGAGCTGCGTCAGGCTGGAGAGATCGCAGCTCGAAAGCCCTTTATGCTGCGGAGGAAGTTTTGTGATCCTAAGCATGCTCCGTTAGACCGGCTGTGGAGTACGGCGGACACCTATCTGGATTTGGCAGCGAGTGCTGCTGATGCGACCGAACACTTTCGAGATCAAGAAGATCATGAAGTGGAAAAGCTTTTCTGGTCGCATTTCCACAATCCAGAGCGTCCACTGTCAGTGGTCGATCGTCTGGCCGAATGGGCCGAATTGAATAGGTTGTCCGGACTCGCCATGAAGTGCGTCATGAGTCACCTATGGCCGGAGAGATCGGAGCCAAAGAGTTATTTTAGCTTGGTGCAATAATTCCTTGGTGCGGTGCCGCGTATTAATGCAATTAAGAGGTCAGCATGCATAGAGGGTGCGCGGATGGCTCTTGCCTGTGTCAAGACATACTGGGCGGAAATGGAGACCACCGCTGTTGCATTCTGAGATTCGAACAGAAGCCGAGTACCTGCCGAGCACTATTTTCAGGAAGTTCTGCAAGGCGCTCGTGTAATAGAGACGCAGTGCTCGAAGGATGCTATGTTTGAATAACATATGCGATTGTAAAACGATATTTTGATAAATTGTAAGAACTTTTTATACTTGTGCCTACAAGTATTGTAACACCTCCTGTGCGTCCATTTAAAATATATAAAATCTGAAAGATGGCAGTCGTCAGCTTCAGCCCCCACGCAAATAATGCGGGGGTGTTCGCAGAAGGCGCATTTTCACACTTAATCCAACGTCTTGGTCCTACAAAGGAGGTGATAGCGCAACGAACTAGGCAATCGGACTATAATGCTTTATCACTTTCACTTAGCCATAAGGAGCTTGACAGTGAGGGTACTTAGATAGCCCCTGGTGGCGACTGCGCTCGCCTGAATTCGGGGTGTGTACGTGCCTGGCCGGGAAACGGCCCTTCGTTAATGCGGAGGAATCCTATAGATTCCGGTGAGTCATCGAGTGGTTGACCAGTCTCACGCTATATCATGACAGTCAGTTTTCGGCTTTCTCTACTGAGGTGCTCGCCTGGCCGAACCGGGGCACAATTGCAGTAGTTCTCCTGGTGCCGCCTTAGCCGATAGAGAGGAACGTAAGGCAGCCGAACACAGGAGCCGGGCAACCCAACATTTGACCAAAGACATGATTCGGAGCTGATGCATATAACGCCAAACTCGTGACGCCGAACACTCCCTAAGGTATTCGGTCTTTATGAGGGCGGGCGAGATAACGCCCTTAGTTATAAGCCCCTAGTGTCCAGGTACGCGCAAAAATTCTGACGTGGCCACATGCCAAGATGCCAGCCTCCTCCTTGGTTATACCAGAGAAAACCAGGGGATGTGTATCAACAAGAGACAGTAAAAAAGGTTGACGCAGGGTCTTAATCTGAAGAGAATCCTTGGAACGGGTCCCTGTTGCACGTCTGCGCCTGTGTCTCCGTTGTGCCGTATCCTGGACAGGCGCAGCACGATGTTCATCTATAAAAGAGGGAAACTTAGTTGAAAAAAGGTCGTGCCGAACAGAAGTTGTACTAAATAAACAAAGTATAAATTGAAGTGGGTAAAATTGAGCTTGATTGTCTCTTATTTTATGTGTGCGGAGCCCCTAGAGCAGGGGTATACGGCTATTAAGCCTTTATCAATGATATTTTTTGCCGGACTCGTCTAGCCGTGTTCGTGGTCTTAATGACCTGCTCAGATGTTTTGGCTGGTGAAGCCGTTTTATTATGGGGCTTATAAGGCAGCCACACAATCTTCCGCGCGGGGGGCGCACTCAATGCTTCCCCTTTAAGGAGATGATGCCTCATGGACCGGGCATCTTAAGCGTAAGAGATGCATAATGCGGTATTGCGTTAAAGTGGGCGAAAGCTTCGCGTCCCAGCAGTGCTTCATAGCGACTTGAGAATGGGACAATGTGGAAAGTTCGCTTTTCGCGGCGGAAGTTATCGGGGGAGCCGAATATAACTTCAAGCCAGAGAAAACCCATGCAATGGGTATCCGGACCTGGCGTTACCCCTTGAAAGGAGGTTTTGCTGTGGCGAATTCTTGTTGGGTCTATCCCCATGTGGCGGATTGTGTCCTGATATATCAGGTTTAGACTGCTGCCGCCGTCCATCAGGACGTTTCTCAACTGGAATCCGCCAATTATTGGATCGAGGACCAAGGCAGTCCAGCATGCGTTCCTGATACTTCTAGAGTAATCCAGATGATCGAAGATGATTGGTTTTGACAACCAGTGGCGAGACTCCTTTGGGATAGGCCGTATGGTGCATACCTTTGTGGGCGCCGCATGTTTTGTTATGTGAAGTAAGTTTACTATTTTTACTTCTTGTGGAAATTTTTTTGTTTCCTGGTGCTCTGCTTTTGGGGTTCGTCATCGTCTTCGCTTGGTGTGTCGAGCCCCTTGTGTTCGGCGTTGAGTCTGCCGGATTGTTTGAAGACCCAACAATCTCTGTGGGTATGGTTAGCAGGCTTCCCGGGAGTACTGTGTATTTGACATATCCTGTCCAAGATTTTGTTTAGGTTGGATAGCTCGTCCCTGTTATCCTGGAGGGGCGGCTTTTTCTGATTCTGCCGTGAGCTTTAGAATCCGGCATTGACTGCCGTGCTCTTCGGACTGTTTTCCTTGGTCCGGCGACGGTCCTTGTTGCGTCACGGTTTTCCGTTTCCATCCCTAGTTTCGGATGTACTTGGGTCGCTGGTGCTACATCTTGCCAACCAGCTATCCTCTCCTGCGCAAAAGCGGGTCATGAGGCTTGTTAATGCGGCCATTGTTCTTGGCTTTTCTTGGCCAAGGTGTCTGGCGAGCCATTCGTCTCGAACATTATGCCTAAAAGCTGCCAAGGCTTCGGCGTCCGGACAGTCAACTATCTGATTCTTTGTAGTAAGAAATCTGTTCCAGAATTGCCGAGCTGACTCTCTGGGTTGTTGAGTTATGTGACTAAGATCGTCTGCATCCGGAGGGCGGACATAGGTCCCTTGAAAATTTGTTCGGAAAGAGTCCTCGAGCTCTTCCCAACTTCCAATTGTGTTTTCAGGAAGGCTTTTAAGCCAATGCCGGGCTGGCCCTTTAAGCTCGAGGGGTAAGTATTTTATGGCATGGAGGTCATCTCCTCTAGCCATATGTATGTGGAGGATATAATCCTCGATCCACACTCCAGGGTCTGTTGTTCCGTCGTATGCCTCTATGTTTACGGGTTTGAATCCCGCTGGAAATTCGTAATCCAGGACCTCATCGGTGAAACATAGGGGATGTGCGGCACCCCTGTATTTGGGTGTGCCGTGTTGTTCGGATACTGGTTTTGTTGCATTGCTTACGAGAGCTTGCTTTCGTGGCCCATAAATAGATCTAGCTGGGCCATCTTTCTGATGCGAATCCTTGAGTGGGACGCATGCCGGCTTGAGTGTGGCGCCGCTTGCCGCTTTATGCTGGCCATGGGGTCGTCTATCCGACCGGGTGGCTTTCTTATTTTTTGAATGCGGGGGCTCTAAGGCCTCTTCGTCGAATTCAGGCAGTAGCTTTCGCTTCGGATAGCTTTTAATATGGCGGCTGCCGCCGTATTTGTCTGCGGTATTGAGTACTTTGCTCCATCTCATTCTGAGTGCATCTTCTGCAGTTTTTAGCTTCCGCTTCTGCTTTTTCAGGCTGCGTGCGGTTGCAACGAGCCTTTTGTGGAGGTTCTTCTACTCCGTGAGCTTATCCGGCGTAAGGTCGTCCGGAATGCCGTTTTTGCCGGGGACGGGTTGTTCGGTTTCTTTATCCGAGCTGCCCTGTTCGGACGGTTGCTCTAAGGCATGCTCGTCGTCCACCAGCTCACCCTGCTCTATGGCTGGGTCTGTGTGGCTGTTGTTTTTATCGAGGCGGGGCTTGGAGCAGCGTTTACGCCGCCGCTTTGATTGCTTTTCAAGAGATCGATCCCTCTTTGCCTCCCCGTGTTCGTCGTTGTCGCTCTCTTTGGGTGTATCCACCATGTACACATCATGAGATGAGGTGGCTGTCCAATGCCCTATAGGTGTTGGTTCATGTGCGTCTCCTGCATCGTCGTCCATACCGTCGATGTCTTCGGAGTCGAAATTGAGCACGTCGTTTAAATTATCGACAGTGGCTACCAAATGGGTGGTGGGTGGGCTTTGAATTTCTTCATCGTCCGTATCCCAACCTTGCTGATCGTAGTCCGGCCAGGGCTCTCCTGATAAAGAGAGAAACTTTAGTGACTTCAGAATATCACCGAAGGGTGAGTGCTGAAAGATGTCCGCGGCGGTGAACTCCATGATCGGCGCCCAATTGGATTGGATCGTCGGGGGCGCGGAGGGCTCGGAGTCCGGGATGGAGTCCGGCGCTCTAGAGTCGCGGGCTTCGCAGAGGACAAAGCTAGTGTTCAGCTCCATCGCCGTAGAGATTGCAGCCCCGAGGCGGTGTCCAGCCACCCATCCTCGACCGGCGCAGTTGGTTCCGAATCGAGGGTCAGAACCGATGAGTGTGCGGCTTCCAGGGCGCTGTTCGGCGGCAGAGCTAGATCATGCCCATCATGACAGTGCGGCACGCTCGGCTGAGGCTCGAATCCGTCGAAGATCAAGTCCCCGCGGACGTCAGCCATGTAGTTTAAATTTCCAAACCTGACCTGATGGCCAGGGGCGTAGCTTTTGATTTGCTCTAGATGGCCAAGAGAACTGGCCCGCAGTGCGAAGCCGCCGAAGACGAAGATCTGTCCGGGGAGAAAAGTCTCACCCTTGACTGCATCGTTATTGATGATCGGAGGAGCCATCGGGCCTAAAAGCGACGACACAGAGGAACTCCCAATGAAAGCACCAATGTCGGTGTCAAAACCGGCGGATCTCGGGTAGGGGGGTCCCGAACTGTGCATCTAGGCGGATGGTAACAGGAGACAAGGGAGACAATGTTTTACCCAGGTTCGCGCCCTCTTGATGGAGGTAAAACCCTACGTCCTGATTGATTAATATTGAATATATGGGTAGTACAAGAGTAGATCTACCACGAGATCAAGGAGGCTAAACCCTAGAAGCTAGCCTATGGTATGATTGTTGTATGTTGTCCTACGGACTAAAACCCTCCAGTTTATATAGACATCGAAGAGGGCTAGGGTTACACAAAGTCGGTTACAATGGTAGGAGATCTAAATATCCGCATCGCCAAGCTTGCCTTCCACGCCAAGGAAAGTCCCATCCGGACACGGGACGAAGTCTTCAATCTTGTATCTTCATAGTCTAGGAGTCCGGCTGAAGGTATAGTCCGGCCATCCGGACACCCCCTAATGCAGGACTCCCTCAGGGACTCTCATGGCCGCTTTAGTAAAGTATGCTGACTCTGATAGTACCAAGGATCCCGAGTATGACGATGACAAGACAGGGAAGGGAAAGAAGAGCAGCAACGCCAAGGGGCAGCACCACAACCCGGCGGGTCATGGGAACAACAGCAAACGTAAGGCGGATCACGACTTGGACTTTGTGGCTAATACCAGCGCACGGGATAAGGGCCAGCGGCGTAGGGGTAAATCTTCCCAGCGCAACAGAGCACCTAATCCTAACCCAGACCGCCTGTCTTACCTATTGAACCATCCCTGTCCAAAACATGGGACGAAGGAGATGCCGGCCAACTACCTTTGGAAAGACTGCTACATCATGCAAGAGTTCAAAAATTCTAATGCTTTCCGGTATGATCATGGATCAGGTGGCGGTTCAGGATCCGGATCTCATGGGCCGGGTTATGGTGGAGGAAATTCCGGTTCAGGCTTCAATGGTAATCAGGGCGAACACAACAATCAAGGTAAACAGAGCAGCCAGGGTGGCTACAATCAGCAGCAGCAGCAATCGGGTTATCAGAGCAACCCGAAGCAGATAAATAGTGGGCAATATCATGTCTTCACCACTAGTTTGTACAAGCGTGACCGAAAGGTTCATAAGCGGGCAGTAAACTCTGTTGAATCGGCAGTGCCCCGTTACTTACGCTGGTCCGAGCAGCCAACCGTGTGGAGCAGAGAGGATCATCCTCCCCGGGTTGATAATCTGGGTCAACTGACATTGGTGGTGGCGCCTCAGGTGGGAGGTTATAAGTTCACCAAGGTACTCATGGATGGAGGAAGCAGTATCAACATCCTCTATTATGAAACCTTCCGTTGTATGGGGTTAACAGATAAAAATCTTAAGCCGTCCAATACGGTGTTCCACGGCGTGGTACCTGGTAAGTAAGCATATATTGTTGGCAATATAGCTCTGGAGGTGGCCTTTGGAGATGATCATGACTCCAGATCAGAAATATTGACCTTTGAGGTGGTGAAAATCCAGAGTCCATATGACGCCCTGTTTGGACGGCCGGCTTATGCCAAATTTATGGAACGGCCCTGCTATGTCTATTTGCAGCTCAAGATGCCGGGCACAAGGGAACAATAACTGTCCATGGAAGCCGCAAGATTGCTTTGGAGTGTGAAGAAGGTGATGCGGCCTATGCTGAGTCAGTTTGTGCCACGGAGGAGTTAAAATTTTACAAGGATAATGTTGATCCGGCAGACATGACTCCGTTGAAGAAGCCAACTATGGAGCATGATCCGGCCCTGAAGTTTAAATCGGTTGCTGAGACTAAGCTTGTTGACTTTGTACCTGGCGATTCGTCCAAGCAGTTCAGCATCAGTGCAAACTTGGATCCGAAATAGGAAAGCGCGCTCATCGAGTTCATCCGTGTGAATCGGGACATCTTTGCATGGAAGCCTTCTGACATGCCAGGTGTACCGAGAGAACTCGCCGAGCACACTCTTAATGTTGATCCTAAGTACGAACCGGTGAAGCAGTTTCTCCATCGGTTCAATGAGGAAAGACGCAAAGCTATTGGAGAAGAAGTAGACAGGCTCTTAGCGGCTGGATTTATCGTTGAAGTTTTCCATCCTGAATGGTTGGCTAATCCGGTGCTGGTTCTTAAGAAAAATGGCACATGGCGTATGTGTGTGGATTACACTGATCTCAACAAAGCTTGTCCAGCATATCCTTTTGCCCTCCCCCGTATTGATCAAATTATTGATGCTACGGCTATCAGATTTCGAGTTCCGGCAGACCCTTGAGGTTCGAACACTGGAGTGCGCGTGGACATCTCTCCCCTACCGATCTACATCCGATCCTCTCGTGCGAACTAAGATGAAAATGATGAACAACACAACAGACACGAGGTTTATACTGGTTCGGGCCACCGTTGTGGTGTAATACCCTACTCCAGTGTGTGGTGTGGTGGATTGCCTCTAGGGCTGATGTTGAACAGTACAAAGGAAGAACAGCCTCGCGAGAGGTGTTCTTGAGCTGGTGCGATGTGTTCTACTTGGTCTCTATTCGATGCCTCTACTCTATGGTGGCTAGCCCTATTTATAGAGGCCTCGGGCCTCTCCCCGAAATAATGAGCGGGAAGGGCGCCAACAATTGGCCATTTTGAAGGGGAACGTTATCCTGACCAAAGGTGGTCTTCGGCTGCAAAAAGCACTGGCGATGACGCCGTCTTGGGCTCCACGGTGACCTCCGTCCGGTCGTCCGGCTGGTCTTGGTCTCGTTGCACCGGAATGGTAACCTTTGCCTGATACCTTGGCCTGTGCTGCCCTCTTTGCACCAAAGGGGAAACAAGGACTCTGCGCAGGCCGGCGCCCGCCCGGCGCCCACCTAGCCTTGATCGTCATGGCTTGCATCACAGGATCCTCGCGAGGTACCCTTGCATTGATCTCTCCGCCTCTTCGCGAGCCTGCGTGAGGAGGCCGCTCTTGAGGAAGCTTCCTGCCGTCCGCCCCGCGAGGCTTGGCCCCTCGCGATGGTCTTGAGCTTGGGCTGATGAAGATGGGCCGCGCTGGGCCCCCACTTGAGCTACGCCGCAGGCCGCAGGCAAGCAAGTTTGGGGACCCCCATTCCCAGAACGCCGACAGTAGCCCATGGGCCCAAGGCGCGCACGGGCTTGGCTTAGCAGAGAAGCGAAGTAGCAAGCGCGAAGCGCCGCGGGCCCTAACAGCCGGCGGCCTTGGGCGCCGCGTGGCGGTTGATTGGAAGTGGGCGTCTGCACTTCCCACGACGCCTCGGCAACTACGCGACTTGACAAGTCCCTGCATGCAGAGATATGGGTCATGATTACGTAGATCGTGGTGCTCGGCAGTTGGCCTTCCCCGGCTATAAGTACGGGGCTGCGTGAGCTCCACCAGTTCACCCCTTTCCGCTACTTCTTCTTCTTGGCCACTCGTCGTTCCCATGGCTCCAAAGAGATTCTCGGCTGCAGAGAAGGGAAAGGCCCGACTTCCCCCCGGCCAAGAGCGGCCGGGGTTGTCCTTGCAAGCATCCCGCGATCCCCGTAGTGACTTCCCGTGGCCACAGAGGCGGTTCCCTGCATGGTGGTGAGTGCTCGGCTGCCGGGGGGAGGCATGTCGTGACCGCGCGGCCCCCCAGGCCACGCTTTCGCTCGGCGGAGGTGCTGCCGAAGTTTGTCGTGTGGTCGGCGGACCCGACCGGCACCTGGCTCTAGCTCCCCCGCTTCTTCATACGTGAGCTGTCGGCCATCGCTCGGTGCGGCTTCTGGCTCCAGGTGGATGGTTGCTACAGCAGGGCCTTTTGGGCTTCGTTGGAGGTCTCCCCTTCCGGAAATGGGGCCCTGACTCGCGGCTGGCAAACGTTTGCCCGCGCGCGCGGCCTGAGTCAGCGGTACACCCTACACTTCAAGTTTGATGGCGACGCCACCCTCTGCGTGAGGGTGTTTGGGGAAGATGGTCGCCGCGCTGGGTGACTCCCCGAAGATGGTGACAGCAGCCGCCTGCCCAGCCCCGACACCGACCAGGATGAAGACAGTGCCAGGCGTGCCGGCGGCGGTGCTCGGGGCTCGCCAAGTTTCGGCGAGTGTCTCTCAGGCAGAAGCTCCTCCAGTGGTGGCCGTGACCAGCCCCCGCGCTGTCGCGCCCGCCTGGGTGAAGGCAGCGGGTCCACCCGCCGCCGCGCCCTGGTGAAGCAACAGGAAGCGTCCGCCTGAGCCCCAGGAGCAGCTCGAGCTTTTGCTGTAGGTTGGTGCTGGGCAGGTCGTGTCCATTTTGTTTCCTTCCTTTCCTGCGTAAGAAGAAGGTAGTACAGGGCCCCGTGGGGCCGTGTTAGAATTGTTGTTGTCAACTGTCGTGTTGCTTTTGCCATTTCTGCGCTATGTTTCTGTGTTGCGCGTCCATGTGCGGGAGTCATTTGAGCTTGGTGGAGCTTGACGCGGCCCTGGCCTCCCGAGGCTGAGGCCTCGCCGTGCGCTTCGTGCCCTGCAAGGATTAGTTAGAGGGGTAACATTTGGTCCCGGCAGTGGGGGGCATCAGCCTAGGTCTTGCGTTCGTGTCGCGATGCCCTTGAGGCATGGACTGGGAGGGGTGCTCCCGCAGAGGACTCAGAAAGGAAAGCTCCAGACGATCGGGGCAGAAGACGCTCGCGAGGGCGCCCGCGAACATCCCTCGCGAGACTTGTGCAAGAGAAAACGAGGCGAGTGGATGAAAAATACAGAGAGTCACAAGCCAGGAACGCCAACAACTCCAATAAGACTTCAAACGGGAATAAACACGCCAACTACAAAAAGCAATTGAAAAAGCCGTGTCCGGCACCTGTTCTAGTCTTCGACGTCTTCTCACCAGCGCGGAGCTAAGTGCTGCCACTGGGCGTGGGCGGGAGCCCCCGAGGCCCAAGGGCGGCACTCCGGAGACTCCGAGGCGTGTACAGCCCCACTCATTATTACGTGAGAGTGTCATGGGCGGCGAGCTTCACAGGCGTTTGCCTTCTTCGCAAGCACCGGGCCTTTCCCAAAACGCGATAGCTTCATAGGCATTGGCCTTCTTCACAGGCACCGGGCCTTTCCCAAAACGCAATAGCTTCACAGGCATTGGCCTTCTTCACAGGCACTAGGCCTTTCCCAAAACGCGATAGCTTCACAGGCATTGGCCTTCTTCACAGGCACTGGGCCTTTCCCAAAACGCGATAGCTTCACAGGCATTGGCCTTCTTCACAGGCACCAGGCCTTTCCCAAAACGCGATAGCTTCACAGGGATTGGCCTTCTTCATAGGCACCGGGCCTTTCCTAGGCGCTAGGCCTCGCTCAGGGGTAGAACCTCCGGAGATGTTGAATGTTCCATGCGTTCTGGATGGGTACTCCCCCAGGAGTCTCCAAGCGCGCGAAGCCAGGCCTGGAAACATGACCAACCTTGAACGGGCCCTCCCACATGGGAGAGAGCTTGTGCAGCCCCTCCCTAGAGAGAACCCGTCTGAGCACGAGATCCCCTACCTCAAGGGTCCTGGGGCGGATGTTGCGGCAGTGGTATCATTGTAGCGCATGTTGATACCTTGCCGCTCGCAGTGCGGCTTCCCGACGGCGTTCCTCCCCCAGCATGAGATCTGTCCCCCGCATGGCGTCCTGCTGAGCCTCGTCGAATGCCAGGACCCGTGCGGAGCGATGCCTGACCTCATGAGGGAGAACAGCCTCTGCTCCGTAGACGAGGAAGAACAGGGTCTCACCAGTCGGCTTTGTCGCTGTCGTGCGGATTGACCATAGCACGGACTGGAGCTCGTCGTACCAGCCCCTGCCGCAGGCCTCCAGCTTCTCTTTGACGGTCCTAGCCTTGAGGCCCCTCAGGACCTCCGCGTTGGCTCGTTCAGCCTGGCCGTTGCTCCGGGGGTGTTCTACCGAAGCGTAGCATATCTGCGTTCCAAGGTTAGCACAGTACGTTTTGAAGAGATTACTGGTGAATTGCGAACCGTTGTCAGCGATGATGCGGTTAGGCGCCCCAAACCGGCTCACGAGGCCCTTGATGAACTTGACTGCCGAGCCTGCCGGGATTGTGCGGACAGATTCCACCTCGGCCCACTTGGTGAATTTGTCCATAGTGACGTAGAGGTAGCGATAGCCCCCTGGCGCCCGAGGGAACGGGCCCAGAATGTCCAAACCCCAAACTGCGAATGGCCATGAGAGGGGTATGGTCTGCAGACCCCCCGCAGGCTGATGGATCTGTTTAGCGTGAAACTGGCAGGCCTCGCAAGCCTTCACCAGCTCAACGGCGTTGTTGAGTGCTGTGGGCCAGTAGAACCCGCTGCGGAACGCCTTGCCGACGAGGGTTCATGACGACGAGTGGTGCCCGCAGTCTCCGCTGTGTATGTCCGCCAGCAGTTCCTTTCCTTGCTCCGTGGAAATGCAACATTGGGACACGTCATTTGGCCGCTTTTTGTAGAGCTCGCCATCCTGGATGCAGTAGGCCGTGGCCTGTCGTGCCACACGCTCCGCCTCCTCCTTGTTCTCTGGCAGAATCCCCTGCATCAGGTAGTCCTTGAGCTCTGGGATCCAACATCCCTCCTGAGGCTCCAACGCCAGGAGCAGGCGTGCCCCTAAGGCTGGGCCGCAGACCGGAGCTCCCGAGGCAGGCGGCTGAGGAGGCTCCTCCCTTGGTTGCGCCGTGCCCGATAGTGACGGCGCCACCGAGGGCTTGAATAGCCGCTCCTCGAAGACGCCAGGTTCTTGCGGCAGCCGCCTAGACGCCCTCTTGGTAATGTCATCAGCCCCCTGATTGGTGTCGCGAGGCACATGCTGCAGCTCCAGCCCCCAGAACTGTTTCTCCATCCTGCGGACTTCAGCGAGGTAAGCTTCCATGTGCTCGTCCTTTGGCTCGTATATCTTGTTGGAGAAGTTGACGGGGAGCTGTGAATCGCCCTTGATGGTGAGGCGCTTCACCCCTAAGGCGATCGCAGCTGTTAAGCCTGCTATCAGTCCCTCGTACTCTGCTATGTTGTTGGAGACCTTCTCTCCGTGCTGGAAGCAGAGTTGCACGACGTAATAGAGTTTGTCCTGAGTGGGGGATACGAGCACCGCGCCAGCTCCTGCGCCGTGTCGGGAGAACGCCATCGAAGTACATGACCCAGCAATCCGGTGCTTCACTTCCCGTGGAAAGTGATCGGTCTTCGCCTGCCTCGAGACCCGGTGCTTCTGTCCATTCTGCCATGAAATCTGCAAGTGTGGCTCCCTTGATGACTCTGGTCGTACTGAATTCCAGCTGAAATGCTTGTAGTTCGATGTTACATTCAGTGACCCTTCTAGCTGAGTTGGGGCTCCTGAGTACCCTTTCCAAGGGGTATGCTGAGACGACCTTGATGGGATGGCCTTGGAAGTAGTGTCGCAGCTTGCGTGAGGCCACCAATAGCGCGGGGAGGAGCTTTTGAGGCATGGGGTACCGCGCCCTTGCGTCCCGTAGCACCGTGCTGACGAAGTACACGAGATGCTCGACGAGGTTGAGGGTGCTGGCGCAGCTTGTGTCCTCCAGGGGTCGAGGTGTCTCCTGAGGCAACGGAGCCCCCAGCTCTTGGTCGTTCGAAGGGGCCTCTCCTACTCCGGGTGCGCCCTCCTGCTGCGGCTACCCCTCTCCGGCCGCGGTCTTGGTCCTCGCGAGGCCCTCCTGGCCTCGCTCTGCTTCAGCCTGGTCGGTCGATGTGGCCTTGGCTCGGCGCTCCTCCCTGACCGCCACCAGGGCTGCGCTAGCGGAGTAGGGTGTGGCCGCAAGGTAGAGCACCAGGGGCTCCTGAGGGCGAGGGGCTACCATCACCGGTGGGCTGGTAAGGTACCTCTTGAGTTCTTGGAACGCCTTGTCGGCCTCTTCAGTCCATTCGAAGGGGCCTTTCTTCTTCATAAGCTTGAAGAAGGGCAGTCCTCGCTCCCCTAGCTTGGAGATGAAGCGCCCTAGCGCAGTCACACGCCCGGTGAGCTTCTGCATCTCTCTAAGGGTCCTTGGCGGGCTCATGTCCTCGACAGCCTTGACCTTCTCCGGGTTGGCCTCAATGCCTCTGTGTGACACTAGGAAGCCCAGGAGCTTGCCTGAGGGGACTCCAAACACGCACTTCTCCGAGTTGAGTCGTAGATCCACTTTGTTGAGGCTCGCAAAGGTTTCCTCTAGGTCCTGCATCAGGGTTTTTGCCTTCCGAGACTTCACCACGATGCAATCAACGTAAGCCTCAGCGTTCCTCCCGAGCTGCCGGCCTAAGGCGATTTGCATCAGCCGCTGAAAGGTTGCGCCAGCGTTGCGCAACCCAAATGGCATGCACGTGTAGAAGTACACCCCACACGGGGTTAGGAAGGCCGTCTTCTCCACGTCTTCCACTGCCATCTTGATCTGGTGATAGCCCGAGAAGGCATCCAGGAAGCACAATAGGTCACACTCTGCGGTGGAGTCGACTATCTGGTCAATGCGGGGGAGCGGAAATGGGTCCTGCAGGCAGGCTTTGTTGAGGTTAGTGAAGTCGACACACATGCGCTCCTTTCCCCCCTTTTTTGCCGCGACGACATGATTAGCCAGCCAATCGGGGTAGCAGACCTCACGGATAACCCCTGCCGCTTCCAGCTTCCGGGTCTCTTGAACGATGAGAGCTTGTTTCTCAGTGGACTGCCGCCTCGCCTTCTGCTTCACGGGGCGCACGTTGGGGCACACGTGGAGGTGATTCTCAATCACACCCCTCGGGACTCCTGCTAACTGATCAGGTTCCCACGCAAACACCTTCTTGTTCGCGCGCAGGAACCTGATCAGGGCCTTCTCCTGCTCGGGCTCGAGGTTGGCTCCTATGGTGAAGGTGGCGCCAGTGGACCCGTCCTCGTCGACCGGTACTTGCTTGGTTTCTGCCTTATCCTGGGTGAACATCTGCTTCTTTTTAGCCGGAGCATCCCCCTTGGGCTCAAGGGCGTCGGTGCTGGTGGGTTGCGCCACCGCGGCCGCCTTGAAGGCGAGTTGGAGCACCTGCAGCGCATCCCTCGTGTCTCCTGGCACGATGAGGACGCCGCTGCTCCCGGGCATCTTCATGAGGTTGTACACCTGGTGAGTTGCCGCCATGAACCGGGCCAAGGCCGTGTAGCCGAGGATGGCGTTGTAGGGGAGGCCGATGGGGGCGATGTCGAAGTCGATCAGCTCTGTGCGGAAGTTGTCGTAGGTGCCGAAGGTCACTGGGAGGCGGATCTGCCCCAAGGAAGCGGTGGAACCGGCTCCAATGCCTGAGAAGGGCCTGCTGGGCTGGAGTCGCTCCGGTGGCACGTGAAGGAGGCTGAAGGCCTCCACCGAGAGCACGTTGAGGCCGGCACCACCGTCGATGAGGATCCTGGTGACGGCCACTTGGCAGATGGTGGGGGTGCACAGCATCGGGAGTGCGCCCGAACCGGAGGGATTGAAGGGGTGATCATCCGCGTCGAAAGTCAGATCGGCCTCGGGCGCCGCGCAGCCCGGGGGGCCTCTTGGCGCTTGGATGTGGCGCCGATCTGATGGGTGAATGGCTTGACGTGGTGGCTCGAGGGTGGTGCTTGGGAGTCACCCAGGAGAGCCGCGACGACAGGCAGCGCTGGCGCGGCGAAACGGACGAGGAAGAGGTCGTGTAGCCCCTCCCAAGAGGTCACAGAAGCTATCAGTAGGTGGAGGAGCCACATGCGTGGGACACCGGTGAGGGCCATGGGTAACCAGTTGGCCATCACCCGGTCATCGCCCCCGGCTCTAAGGACGGCCTCCTCGTACGCCAGCAGGAAACCCAGCGAGTCTGCCGCGCCGTTGTAGCGCGGCGGCATCTCAGGCTTGAACTTGCACGGCCACTGCACCTGTCGCAAGGTGGGGGCCAAGGCCTGGAGCCCCTGGCCCCAGCGCCGGCGTCTGCTGCCGAAGCAGGTGGCGCATTGTCTGCCATGAGGACGGAACGCGATGTTGGTGGAGAGCGGATCGTCGGAAGGAAGAACACCGGCGCACCCCTACCTGGCATGCCAAATGTCGGATTTCGGGTTCCAGCAGACCCTTGAGGTTCGAACACTGGGTGCGCGTGGAGATCTCTCCCCTGCCGATCTATATCCGATCCTCTCCTGCGAACTAAGATGAAAATGATGAACAACACAAGAGACACGAGGTTTATACTGGTTCGGGCCACCGTTGTGGTGTAATACCCTACTCCAGTGTGTGGTGTGGTGGATTGCCTCTAGGGCTGATGATGAACAGTACAAAGGAAGAACAGCCTCGCGAGAGGTGTTCTTGAGCTGGTGCGATGTGTTCTACTTGGTCTCTATTCGATGCCTCTACTCTATGGTGGCTAGCCCTATTTATAGAGGCCTCGGGCCTCTACTCTATGGAAGCTTCCTGCTGTCCGCCCCGTGAGGCTTGGCCCCTCGCGAGGGTCTTGAGCTTGGGCTAATGAAGATGGGCCGTGCTGGGCCCCCACTTGAGCCACGCCGCAGGCCGCAGGCAGGCAAGTCTGGGGACCCCCGTTCCCAGAACGCCGACAACGGCGGGTCGTGAGCGTTTGAGTTTTTTGGATGCATACCTTGGCTATCATCAGATCAAAATGGCAGTTAAGGACCAGGAGAAGACGGCCTTCATAACTCCCTTTGGAGCCTTCTGCTATGTGTCTATGCCCTTTGGGCTCAAGAGTGCCCAGGCGACTTATCAACGGTGTGTGCAGAATTGTCTTCATAAGCAAATCGGCCGTAATGTTCATGCCTACGTGGATGATATCGTGGTCAAGTCAAGGAAGAAGGAGACTCTGGTTGATGATTTGAAGGAAACCTTTGATAACCTGTGGACTTACAAGGTGATGCTCAATCCGGCCAAGTGCGTTTTTGGTGTACCAGCAGGCAAGCTATTGGGCTTTCTAGTATCTAACATGGGCATTGAAGCTAATCCGGAAAAGATCACAGCCATCACCTCCTTGGCTAAACCGAAATGTATCAATGACGTTCAACGCTTGGCTGGCCGGATTGCCGCGTTGAGCTGGTTTATCAGCCACCTCGGCGAGAAGGCTATTCCTTTGTATCAGATGATGAAGAAAACCGACAACTTCGTCTGGAGTTCTCCTGCAGATGAGGCATTCTGCGGCAGCTGGCTAATCCACCGGTTATTGCCACTCCGATTGACAAAGAACCATTATTGTTATATGTGGCAGCCAATGCTCGAGCAGTCAGCGTGGCTATTGTGCTGGAGCGCAAGGAGGCAGGCAAGGAATATCCAGTTCAACGTCTCGTTTACTATATCAGTGAGGTACTTATTGAGTCCAAGCAAAGGTACCCGCATTGGCAGAAGTTGGTGTATGGAGTTTTCATGGCAAGCCAGAAGCTTAAATAGTACTTCCAAGGTCATCCTATCACAGTGGTCAGCTCTGCTCCCTTGGGAGATATAATCCAGAACAGGGAAGCAACTGGCCGGATTGCCAAGTGCGCTATAGAGCTTGGGCCTCATGGGTTGAAATACATACGTCGGACGGCGGTCAAATCTCAAGCACTTGTGGATTTCATAAATGATTGGACAGAACTGCAAGCACCCGAAGAGAAGCCGGATCACACCTATTGGACTATTCATTTTGATGGGTCCAGGCAATTGGAGGGCTCGGGGGCTGGAGTCGTATTAACTTCCCCATGAGGTGATAAGTTTCGTTATGTTCTCCGCTTAATGTTCCCTTGTACTAACAATGAAGCTGAGTACGAAGCTTTACTCCATGGTCTTCGGATGGCTAAGGAGATGAATCTAAGCCGAGTTAAGTGCTTTGGTGAATCAGACCTGGTGGCTCAACAAGTGTCTGGCACTTGGGATTCCAAGGATCCGCTCATGGCAGCATATCATCGTGAAGTGGATATTGTTGCAGGCCACTTTAAAGGTTATCAGGTGGATCACGTGGACCGACGGAAGAACGAAGCGGCGGACGCTTTGAACCGATTGGGTTCTCAACGTAAACCGGTCCCGCCTAATGTTTTCTTGGATGTTCTGCATAATCCGTCCGTCAAGCTCCCTAGTGAATAGGATTTGGCTATTCCTGGCCCAGAAGCTCAATTGGTGGCGGCTCTTCATGTCATCCCGGATTGGACGGTTCCTTATCACGCGTACATGAACCGAGACGAGTTACCAGAGGATGAGACTCTAGCCAGGCAGATAATCCGGCAGTCCAAGTCCATGACTATTATCAATGGAGAGTTGCATCATTGCAGTGTGTCAGGGGCGTTTCAACGTTGTGTGTCTCCTCACGAAGGCTGTGAAATTTTGCGTGAAATCCACGAAGGAGATTGTGGTCACCACGCCGGTTCAAAATCTTTGGTGGCCAAGGTGTTTCGTCACGGTTTCCATTGGTTAACTGCTCACGCTGATGCGAAGGACTTGGTCAGACGATGTGATGGCTGTCAGAAGTTCTCAGGACGCGCTAATGTGCTGGCTCAAGAATTGAGGATGATTCCAATTACATGGCCATTTGCAACTTGGGGGCTGGACATGATTGGACCTTTCAAGAGGTCCAAAGACAAGAAGACCCACCTTCTGGTGGCGGTTGACAAGTTCACAAAGTGGGTAGAGGCAGAGCCCGTTAGCAAATGTGACGCGGTCACGGCGGTTCAATTCATCAAAAAGGTGATTTTCCGGTTTGGCTTTCCACATAGCATTATCACTGACAACGGTACCAATCTGTCCAAGGGTGACATGAAAGAGTTCTGTCAACGTGAGCACATCCGGCTTGACGTCTCATCAGTGGCTAACCCACAGTCCAATGGTCAAGCAGAGAGGGCCAATCAAGAGATCTTGCGAGGCATCAAACCCCGGCTTATGGTTCCTTTGCAGCGGACGTCGGGTTGTTGGGTTGAGGAGCTACCTTTAGTGTTATGGAGCATCAACACCGCACCCAACAGATCGACGGGATACACACCGTTCTTCATTGTTTATGGAGCAGAGGCTGTTCTTCCCAGCGACATCCGTCAAGACTCACCTCGTGTAGCGGCATATGTTGAAGCGGACAATGAGAAAGCACGACAAGACGCTCTTGACCTGTTGGATGAGGAGCGTGACATAGCGGCTGCCCATTCGGCGATTTATCAGCAAGATCTACGTCGCTATCACAGTTGCCGGGTTAGAACCAGAACCTTTCAAGAAGGAGATTTGGTGCTTCGGCTCATCCAAGATCAGACGGATATGCACTAGTTATTAGGGATGGCAATGGGGACAATCCCCTATGGGGATACCTACAACATCCCCATCCCCATCTATTCCCTATCATCACATCCCCATCCCCGTTTACATGACTGGGGATGAAATTTCCCCATACCCATGCCCCACTGGGGAATGGGGCCCAATTAGGGTTCCCATCCCCATAAACAAATACTCATATACATAATATGACACCCTATAATCAACATACATACATGGTGTTGTCCTTGTCCTGCTAATGCCTATCTAGGTCGTATTGACTTCTTGGTCATGATGGTAGCTGAGGTGAGGATGTGAGATAGGTTTAAGAATTTTTTTCAGAGCTTTTTTTTTGTTTTTGCAAGTTTGTTTGTGAATATTTTAAGGTTGGCCGCAATATCACAGTTACTAACCGGGTCCCCGATGGGTATTGTTTCTGGGGAATAGGATATCGTCCCCATCCCCGTTGTACCCTATGGGGAATAAAATAGTTTGGTAAATATCCCCATGGGGATGTTTTTCTCCCATCCCCACCCCTAATAGATGAAATCCCCACGGGTATGGCGGGTATGGGGCCCCGTTGCCATCCCTAAAAGTTATCCCCACCTTGGGAAGGACCTTCTGTGGTCAGCAAGAATCTGCACAACGGGTCATACTACCTAATCGATATTCGAGAGTGCAAAGACTCACGTACGTCGGAGGAGGAGACCAACCGGCCGTGGAACATTGCTCATCTTTGGCCTTACTATACTTGAGCCATAGGCTCTGCTTATGTACATATTATGACAATGTATATATTATGATCAATGCTATAAACCGGAACCTCAGCTAAAGCGGGGTCTCTGTTATTTTTACATCATGTGTGGTTACACGGAGCTTCTGTTTTTAAAGCGGCGCCTGGTTTACCCCTTGAGTTAGCTTCTCAAAAGCTTTATATTATATCACTTGGGGGCTTGGTCGTGTCCGAACCATAGCAACAACTTTTGATAGGTGCAAAGCCACAGCATCACTTGGGGACTTGGTCACGTCGGAACCTTAGTCACGCCTCTTGATCGGCCTACTGCCATAGCATCACTTGGTGGCTTGGTCGAACCCGAACCATAGCTACACCTCTTGATCGGCGTAATGCCAAAGCATCATTTGGGGACCTGGCTGACTCGAACCATAGCTACGCCTTTTGGGGGCTTGGTCGTGTCCGACCATGGTAATGCCTCTTGATCGGCTCAAAGCCTCATTTGCAATAGTTTTATCTCTGCCTTTGCTTGAATTCTGTTTTCTTTTTTGATAAACATTTCTTTTGTTGCGTTTTCAAACCGACATCCTTAAACCAGCTTGCTTGTCAATTACAAATTGACGGAACATGGTCAAATCTTAATCTGGAGACTATCTGCCCTGTCTGATTTTCTGTTACCATCTTATTATGGAGTAAACCGGTGTTTATCATAGCCCAGAATGGTTTACATTGTAAACCGGCCTTATATTAACAGGAGCTGTTTTCTCCTCCAAAATTTGGGTTATCAGCCCAGCTACAAGGTTGGCCAGCCAACATCATGCCCGACGGTGGCAGGTATTGTATATTTGCATATTTGGTTATATATCCTAACCTAAGTTATCATCTTTGGTTTTATATATGTGGGTATCATGACCTGCCCGATGGTAAACCACCAGGGCGTTTTAAGCTTCTTGACTGCAAAAACAGTTTGAATAAATATGAATCAAACAAGCATCAGTTGAAGATAAATATGCACGAAGGCATACCAGACCAAGTATATTAACTACCTATTACAAGGCGTTCCAGTGCCCAAAAAGATCATTATTTTTCTCAACTACATGTCACAGCATGCAGTATCTTAAACCGGCCTCCGGTTCACGCTTGGTCGCCGGCTTGACCTGATGGTTGCGGGTCATCTCGCGCCGGTTCAGCTTCTTCCTCCCTACCCAGTGGCTGGAAATCAATAGTTGCCCGGTTGATTCCAGTTAACGCTTGAAATACAGCTTCATCACTGATCAGCAGCGAAGGTTCAATGTCAGGAGCGTAAGTATGCTTACGGATTGGCGGTATAAGGTTTTCAGCATCAGGAATTGGTGCTGCAACGCGCTTGTTGTTCTCATCATAGTTGGCTTGATAATGGGAAATATCTGCCTCTTCAGCCAGTTGACAAGACAGAGGGCGCACTTCCCGGTTTATGGTCCGGAGATCCGCTTCATCAAATTTTGTCCCGTCTTCCTTCAAGCTGGGATAGCCTTGAGCCGCTTCAACAGGATCAAAGTCAGGCACCCACGCTTTTGCCCGGATTAGGGCGTTCAAAGCACCCGTTCTAGTAGTAGATTTCTTCAGCTCTTCAACCCGGGCAGGGAGCATAGATAACCTTTCAAGGGTATCTTTGATCAAGGTGGGCGGCAGATTGTTGTGGGAAGAAGTACAGATGATCTGTTGTGCACCCGTACAGTTGCTCGATCAAAGTATAGGCAGCTTTCAACTTCTTCCGCACATCCGATCCCAAGTGGCCAATGCGAGTTCCTGTGTCATTGCAAGGGTTAGTAAACCGGCAGCTACATGATACAGCCTGTTTAATTCGGAAAACAAGGAGGCTTACCAAATACAGCTGCAGTCATGGCATGCACTTGTCGCTTCACGCTGGTCAATTCATCAACCACCGGTTTAAGGGTGGCTTCTGCTTTTTCAGCCCTTTGCGTTAAAGAGGATTTCTCAGTTTCCCAATCCGCCCGCTCTTTGTTGAAGCCCTCTTTAAGTTTTTCCATGGCGCTCAAAGCGCTGGTTAATTCTTCCTTGGCCTTGGAGGTTTCTGCCTGTTGCGACTTAAGATTCTCCTGCAGATTGGCAGTTTGATGTTCTTTTTTTCTCAGCTCAGCCTGCACAACGATAGTTATACGATGAAATGACAGTACAAATTTGAAGTACCAACCACATAACAAGTTATGACCTTGGTACTTGGGGGCTAATCTATATTTGCTCTTCATCGTATAGTTTCTGCAAAGTCCCAAGCTCAATCCAAATATTCAACTTGGCACTTGGGGGCTAATGGCTATTTGTTCCGTGTCTACTGATACAGAAATTTTCTTTTATAAAGTCCCGGTTTATCTTTATAAAGTTAAACCGACCCTCGGGGGCTACGTCAGCAAGGCTAAAGATGCAATTGAGGTTCATATTGAGTACTTAATACAAGTCCCGGTTTAAACTGATATTTTAAACTGTCACTTGGGGGCTATTGGAGTTGATAAGCTATGAAATAATACAAGCAGAGAAGCGTATAAGAAGTTACCTCATATTTTTCCTTCATCATATTGACCAGACCGGCTTCATAATCACGGCTGGTGTACAGCCGGTTCAGATAGCCAGAATGGAGATCTTGAGCATTCAGAGCGGCATAAGTTGATAAATCGGCATTCCACTTGCCTTTACCAATTGAAGAGAATTCTTCTTTAGCAGTGTGCCTGGATAAAGCGATAGGGTTTCCCGGATCTGTATGGCCAATGCCGGTAATAAGGACATCATCATCTTTTTCTTCACCGGTTCGTACCGGGGTTGCCGGTTTGTCACTATTCTTCGCTGGACTCGCCGGTTTATCAGTCTGGATAGAACTGGTCGGCTGATCGACAGGGCCGGTGGTGTCAACTTCTGCTTGTTCAGCAACAAAATCATGGTCTTGTGGTGGTGGGTCATTCAGCACATCATCTAGGTTGGCCTCTTTAGGGTCCGGTATTTTCTCAGGTTCAGCAGCCGTATTTTCTTCTGCCGTTTTGTTCAGGCGAGCTTTCTTGCTTGGTCTGGGTTTGGCACTGAGACAGTAAAGCGTGAAGGCCAGTTCAGCACATATAAAGTAATATGTCAAAGATGTAAGAAGGAATATGACTTACCAAGCAACGTTTTAGACAGTGGAAGCTTGGTGGCTGATGACTCGCCGGAGGATGAATGAGAAGTGCCCTCATAATTGGAATCAGACGGATTAAGAGGTTGACAAAAACAACCCGCTTTAGGGCATGTAGTGACAAGAGAGTTAGAGACCTCTGAACGGTGTTTCCGAACAGGACTGTTCGGTAAACCGGCGGAGGTAACTACCTGGCCGCTGTGCCGAGTTGTGCGGTGAGCCTCGTGCTGTTATGTCTTCACAAGAAAGTTTGGGTCCAAATAAGCAAGAGGATGAGAAAATTTAACTTTCCGGTTTGCCCGGCAGGTTTTTAGTGAAGGCAAAGGGTTTGAATCGGAGGAAAGAACGATTACCTCTACAGCATCGGCGTGACTGACTTTAGCGTCGTCCTGACAATAATCATTATCAATAAGGCGTATGAAAAATGAACCAAGTATGTCAAGTTCTACCTCAAGATCCGGGTTACCCACATCGTCGTTAGCCGGTGAATCGGAGGATGTAGTGGTTCTCTTCCTGTTAGCAGGCTTTTCACAGCTTTGGTCTTTTGCCGGGTTGGCTTCACCGGTTTATCTTGAGGAGGTTTCTTGTTCCAGAACGGATCACCGCCCTGTTAAAAATCATAACATTTTCAGAGAATATTTTGGACAAAGGTAATTTCAGATATGCAGAAGGTATGATTCTTACAGCTGGCGGTTTGTTAATGGTGCAGAAAGGGGGTAGGCCGGTTTGAGCACAGACATCTTCCGGTTCATTCAACATCTTTTTCACAGCTTCAGTAACTTCATCGTCTGTAAGCTGGATATCAATATGCCACTGAGCATCCTTTACGTCTCCTGTATACTCGCACATCAAACCAGGGCACCGGCTTAAGGGAAATATGCTCCAAGATATCCAGCATCGAGCAAAGTCAACTCCTGTTAACCCGTTTGCCATGAAGGCCCTAAGCTTGGATAATTGAGCAGAATATTTGACTCTCTCCTTAGCAGTTAGCCTCTGAGGGAAAGGGTGTGTGTTGCTCAAATGTTCCAGACGGTAACCCGACAAGGGATTTTCTTCAGAAGGAGAGGTGTCCTTGCAATAAAACCATGTGTGGTTCCATTCTTTGGGGTGGCCGTGAAGATTGGCATGAGGGAAGGTGACTTCTTTTCTTTTCTGAATCGCCACACCGCCCAGTTCTTTGTTGGATCCGTCTTTGAACTCTGTGCGACGGTTCAGGTGAAAGCTGTCCCTGAATAGCTCTACTGAAGGTTCCTCCTGAAGGTAAACCTCACTAAAGACTTGAAAGTGGCAGATATTGGTTATGGAGTTAGGACCGATATCTTACTGGTGCAGTTGAAAATCGGCGAAGACATCCCGGAAAAACTTTGAACCGGGAGGGTTGAAGCCCCGGCTTAAATGACCAGTAAAAACAACAACTTCTCCCTCTTGGGGAGTAGGAGGACATTCCATGCCAGGGACTCTCCAGTGAATGACGTTTTTTTTGGCTTAAAGCGCCCGTTTTGACCAGATTGTTCAGTTGATCTTCTGTAACCCGAGAAGGGACCCAGTTGCACTCGTACACTTGTTTGGCCATGGCAAGATCTACAATACAGTAATTGCCGGTTCAAGAATAAGTGGGACAATTATGTGATGATATATATTTGTTAAACCGGAGGCAGCTATCTATAAACCGGAGTTCAACAATGCAACCGTGCCCTAATAAAGGATTTTGGCGGTTCAACAAGGGGACTGATGGAATATACCGGATTGTCATTTTCTCTACAACGTTAAACCGCCTAATCTAAGCATTGAAGAGTCAAGATTGCAGATGAGTAAGTGAATGAAAACAGGTTTCACAAGGTTATGTTGCAGTTTTGGATCTGGGGCATGTCAGAAAAGTGAAATATATTCAAAGCCTAAAGAAGCAGTACCGAACCAATGAGCAAAGGTTCAAATAAGATCTATTGTTTTGAGATGCGTAAGTAGAAACGGAGGCTAAAGGCTACCGCTACACAGAGCAGGTATTCGGGAGTATTATCAGACTCATCATATGAACAAGAAACGAACGATGAACACCGAAGAACCTGGGAACCCTAGAACAGATCTATGGCGGAAAGGGGCCGAGAACTTACCGGAGCTGAAGAAGAAGCAGATGAGTGTTGCGATGTTCTGGTGCGTTCAGGGTGATGCAGCGGCCAAGGTCGGAGCAGAAACGACGGTCGACGGTGGCGGCGGAGCTCCACAAGCTGAGCGGTGCAAGGAGGACGCCGCGAGGAGGCACGAGGGGGAAAGAGAAAATGACCCTTCGGTCCTGTTTATAAGGGAAGGAGATAAGTGTCAGGCGCGAAAATCAAGGGGCCGCGAATTTGGAAGTGAGGCATAGCTGTCGCCTCGGTTGTTGCAGACCCATTTATGAAGACGTATTCTACACAGTTTTTTAACAGATGACGTCACGCCGGTTCACCATGATCTGAGAAGATGACGTCACAGCGGTTTACCAAATTACAAGAAGATGTTGAAGACGAAGTTTTTTACTAATGATTGACATGAACCTGTTCAAATCAATCTTGGGCCTAATGTTGGGGATATTACTACTGGCGTAAACCGGCCAGGACAGGCCGGGTTAACTTCATCAGTAGTTGAGTATGCTTGTAGCCCATGAAGGCAGATGAGGATGATATATAGGGGCCCAAGGCCCAGAACCGGTTTAAGGCCTGTAGCCGTGAACCGGCATCGGTATGTAACTTGTATTGTAAGTTAGAAATAGTGCAGACCGAACCGGACACGTTTATGAGCCGGCCTCGGGACTCTGTAAACCGACGGGCGTCATCCATGTATATAAGGGGACGACCCGGCGGCGGTTCAGGACAACAGACAACAACTCGAGACTTAGGCGAAGCATATTCACTCCTTGGTCTTTGAAACCCCATCAATTCCATCACAACTAGACGTAGGCTTTTACCTTCATCGAAGGGGCCGAACTAGTATAAACTCTCTCGCATCCCTTGTCCGCTTTAACCCCTTCAAGCTAACCCATAGCGATGGCTCCACGACTAAGTCCTTTCATGAGGACATCTGCCGTGACAAAACAACAACACTATCCATCTAATCCTAATTCTCCAAACCATAGCCCTCTGGTCCTGCGGTTCCAAATGGCGAAAGAGATTGAGATGCAAGTTTGTAGCGTCCAACATGTACTCGTTGAGCATGGTTGCCACAGTCACCGACCACCCAAGGGTTGTTCGGAAGTGGATCAACAATGTACCAACTCCCTCCAAAAGGTGGAGATGAATGTCATCGGTCTCGACGCAGAGTACACGGAGTGTGCCACTGGGAAGATCCAACGCGCCGCCATCCTTCAGTTGTGCCTCGAAGATGATGTTTTGGTGTACCACATCATACACATGCCCTCCATACCCGGTGAGCTTCACGATTTCTTGTCTCGGGAGGACATATACTTCTGTGGGGCAGCCATCGCAGGGGACAAACAGAAGTTGGAGCCATACAACCTTGATTTGAAAAGCATCGCTGGCGTACAAACCAAAATAAAAATTCCTGTAGAAGATTGTGATAAACCGACACCATCCCTATTCGACGTAGCAAATTTTGTGCTCGGAACAAATCTTCAGAAGGGTGACGGTGACCATCACGTTTCTTGTTTCTACCACTGCCACACCCACACGTGATTCCTACGATGCCGCTCCAACCCACGGCATGACAAACCCCGACGTGCGCCTCATCCCTCTCGGCCCCACTGCTCCTCTGCCTTTGTGTGCATGACATGCGGGCCAGCTGAACTACGGCGAACATCAACTTTATACCATAGCCACACCCGATTTGACGC
This sequence comes from Aegilops umbellulata, assembly GCA_032464435.1. NCBI lineage: Eukaryota > Viridiplantae > Streptophyta > Magnoliopsida > Poales > Poaceae > Aegilops > Aegilops umbellulata. Next base: position 468,845,579 of record CP136056.1, on the reverse strand, counting down.
GGTTTGCCTGCTCCGATCCGTACTCCCACACCATCGAATTTTCATCCAACGGCTGTGACACATTTCGTCCCGGGCATCAATCCTCAGCTGGAGTACTTCTATACTACAGGTAGTACCTGCTGATGTGGCCATCTACGCCTCATAACTCCTCGACGCCCAGCTGTGGCACCCTCGCCACGGCCACGCCACCACCGGCATGTTCATCTCGAACGAGTGAGTCGCAAACCACGCCACCACCATGAGAATGACATGTGGGCCAGCCGCATTTAAGGTCCACATGTCATTGACTCATAGGCCGGTGGACTAAGCCACTGAAGCTCGGTCCCGTGGTCCCTGAGAGGGAAATGTAAGTCCTGCGGCAGGCCTTGTGGTGCTCCCGCAGTACAAGCTCGTGCCAAACTTGGATAAGATTTGGTAAGCAACTAGTAAGCTACACGTGCATTGCACACATGAGATTTGGTAACCAAATCTCTACTCTCTATATCTATATCTATATCTATATCTATATCTATATCTATATCTACTTCTACTTTCTTATAAAAAACAGAGTTGGTGATGATGGTGTGCCTGCCATCCTGCAATATAGGCCGTCCGATTTCTATCTAACAGATAGGAAGGAAACTAGGGCAATTTTGCAAAAAGATACCCACACCCCTCTCCAAATTTGCAAATAAGTCCTTCCCTCGTTAATCATTTTCTCCCACAATATAAGCTACTCATACAAATGCATGTTGATGTTCCGTGCAACGCATGGGCATCTTGCTAGTTCCTATAAAAAACAGAGTTGGTGATGATGGTGTGCCTGGCATCCTGCAATATAGTCCGTCCAATTTATATCTGGCGGATATGAAGGAAACTATGGCAATTTTGCAAAAATATGCCCACACCCCTCTCCACATTTGCAAATAAGGCCTTCTCTTGTTCATCCTTTTCTCCCACAACATAAACTACTCATACAAATGCAACCACAAAGACGGGCCGTGGAGTACTCCCGATTCCCGGGCGTGTGGGGGTGGGACGCGAACGCGGTAGGCCTTTTCCTTTTACTGGCAACGTGCTCGTGCGTTGCGATGGATCCAAATTAGTAGAATAGTAGTACTTATTCACAAACTTGAAAGAAATCGCTCTTGTTTCGATATACTCCTAATATATTACTTTTCACTCAAAATATATTTCTCAGGCTATTTTGATGAGGTGAGGGAGGGATGTGGTTGCTTTCAAGATAATAAGGGGTTTTCTGCAAATTGGAGCAGAGAAGTGGGCTATTGTTGCAAAAATTCCACAACTTACCTCACAACCATTAGATGCAGATCTAATGGTCAGAAACAATGGATGGCAGACACACCACCATCACCAACCGAGTCTTTTATAGGAGTAGGAGTAGAGAAAAATGTATAAATTGTAACATTTGGTTCTGCTCCTTGGCACGATCGATAGATAGAAATAACGATTGGAAACGCTAGGGCGGGGCTATTTCCGCCAGATAAGCAGGGTACGTAGTAGCTAGGTTGGCGCATCATCGGTTTGGTCACATGCGGTCTGACATGTTCTAGTGTTTCTAGCAAGATGCCCGTGCGTTGCATGAACTTGATGGAAAAGGTAAGCACAACTTATATATTGACGGATGGAGTACTAGTAACAATGATGCATATAATTAAGCAAAGGGATCTCACATGTCGGTATTGACTGGAACGAGAATGCAAGAGCACAATAAGAATTAAGGCCACGATGAAGCGATGGCAGTGGTGGTTACAGGAGGCAAGAAGAAAGATGCATCCATCAACGTGCGACCTCCTCCTCCTCAACTTAGTGCCCTGGGCCACCGACCGGCGGCTAAGGAGTGGCGGCTTTTGTGGTGTGGTCAAGGTGCTTCTCAGCAAAGGCATCCAAGTCTTCCAGACGGTTGAGGAAGGCCAATGTCGTAGCGTCCTCAATGGCCTTGTAGATACCTATGCATATGATTTCCTCGTACATGTGGATGTGTAGGTCAACGAATTCTTGCAGGGCGAGGCACCTCGCGGCGAGCGCGACCTCCAGCTGGACATTCTTTGTGGTGTCGGCGGGCAGTCGCAGGGCCACCAGTGCTTCAAAGAGGTTCCGGCCATGGAGGTCGATTAGTATGGCAAGCAATGAGGAGCCCGGGCGCGCGGGCTGGAGGAATACGGCGATGTCGTCCCCGAGCTTCTTGAGGACGGTGAACTTGTTGGTGGTGGCAACGATCATCTGGTCCAACTAAGAGTCGTAGTTAGCGTCGACGGCGGCCATCCACCAGCCGCTCGCGAACACCATCTGGAGACGATCCTTGGCGCCATGCCGCAGGCCGGCGTCGGGGACCATCTGGCACAACCGCTTGCCGCTTGCGTGCATCGCCGCCATGGGTCTGGAGTGTAGGTGCTTAGGCAAATGCTTAGGTGCGTACGATGTGGTAGATGCATTGGAATGGAGAGGCGCCTTTATATGAGTGCAAACTGCGTTGCATTCACATCGTGCAGCCTCTTTTCCCGGTCCTCCTCCCATTACTTCCCTCATGCATGCATGATGCTAATTGAAGGAGGATGCATCATTGGCCATTCAACATTTCGGGAACCGCTACCCCTCCCTCATCTGCATTAAAGCCATATCGAGAACTGCGCCGCCTGCTGTTAAATCGAATAGTACTGCGTCGCCCGCTGCACGCCCGGCTGAACACGCCTCCTCGCCTCCATCAAATCCCTCTGTTAAACCCGCATGCAAATCGAGAAACCCACACCAGCCACACGTCCGTTCATGAGCGGGCCGGAATTAAATGCAACACAGGCCGAGCTCCTCCCGTCTGCCCTTAGTTTAAACTAGGCCAGATGCCGGCCAAGCTCCTACCATCCTCCCTCTATTTAAACGAGGCTAGACAGACAACGGGCAAGAATCGCACCCCTCTACCTCTCTCCCATCTCCTCCTTCACCATTTTCTCCACTCTTCCGATGTCTTCCGAGGAGCCGTTCTCCGGCATGCTACCCGGCTGGGTGGCCCGCCGAGCCCTCCGGATACGGGCGAGGGCGCTCGGTGCTTCATCAACCTCGCTTGGCCCGACGGAGCCAGTTGCTGCCACAATCCGGCGCGTGGTTCAGCAACTCGCCACTCTAGTTCAGCTCGATGAGGAGCGGCGAGTTGCTCCACGCCGGCACGGCGGCGAGCATGCCGGTACGGGTGTCATCGCTGCCGCGTCGTACCACACCACTAGTTTCTGCGGTGGCCGCGCCTCCCGTTTCTGTGGGCGCGCCTCCCGTGCCTGCGGCCGTGCCTCCCGTGCATGCGGCAACGCCATGAAGGCAGAGACAGAAGCTGGGTGTGAGGAGAGCGACGAGTCGGTGGCCAGCTTCTTTGTGTCCGCCGCCATCATCAAGGAGAAGTAGTACACGGGAGGCCGCCGCCACTTGGGTCCCGTGAATGCCACCGCTGAGGCGACGATTGCGCATTCAGGTGGTTTCTTTGCTACTTCATCTCTTCCAAGGACCTTCGTCGACCCCGCAAGTGTCTGCCGGACATGAGGAAGACAATGGGATCCGCGGGCGGCCATTTAGATTAGGTACTCCCTCTCCGGCTGGCGGGAAATATTTGTTCTAAGAATGGATAAATTGGATGTATCTATTACTAAACTAAGTCTAGATACATCCATTTCCAGGACAGGTATTTCCGGACGGAGGGAGTATTAATTATACCAAGAGAGCCGGATTAGCACCGCTTAGTTCATGTAATGTAATGAAATTCATCATGTTTATATGAAGATCCAACTTTTTTATATGAAATCATACATGCTTATATGAAAACAGTCCGTGTTTGCACAAATTTCATTTGGTTGGTTAGAGTTGTGAAAATGTATGCTGCTAGCGTTTGATGTCGTCCTCCGCGGAAGGAAGCGGGAGGAAATTTGCCGACTGCTGTTGGAGATGCTCTTATGCTGGAAATAATAGAGTCACATCCAATCCATTTGAGTTAATTGCGTGTATGATTCTCCCTCTATAAAAAGTTAATTGCATGTACAGTGTACACGTGACTTGTAGGGTGGCTACAGCTTCGTAGAAAAAGTTAAAAAGAACCAAGTCCATCCTTAATCTTGTATTCTAAGTACTCCGTGGGTTCCACTGTTAGTACAGTAGCGAATGAAGTATATATTAAATAAGTAATATATAATATAAATATCTATTCTAAGTACTCGGTGGGTTCCACTAACAGTACAGTAGCGAAAGAAGTATATATTAAATAATTAATATATATAATATAAAAATCTAAAGTTAAAGACAGAATTCAAACTCAGGTCATCGCGTTGCGAGCATCCGGCGCTAACCAGTACAACACATTTTTGTTGTAGACCATGCTGGAGATATATCTGCATGTCTACTCTGATACTCCATCCATTCCTAAATATTTGTGTTTTTCAGATTTCAAATGGACAACCACATATGGATGTGTATGTAGACATTAGAGTGTAGATTCACTCATTTTGCACCGTATGTCGTCACTTTCAAAATCTCTAAAAAGACAAACATTTAGGAACGGAGGGAGTAGAAAACAGAGTTGGTGAGATGATGGTGTGTGTGCCATCCTGCAATATAGGCCGTCGGATTTATATCTAAAGGGTAGGAAAGAAACTGAAAAGATACCCACACCCCTCTCCACGTTTGCAAATAAGGCCTTCCCTCGTTCATCCTTTTCTCTACTCTTACTAGCAATGTGCCCGTGCGTTGCAACGGATCCAAAATAGAACAGTACATGTTCACAAACTTGAAAGAAAAACACTCTAGTTTGGTGTATATATCACTAAAAATATACTCGTATTAGGTTTCACTCAAAATATATTCCTTGTGGCTGTTTTGATGAGGTGGGGGAGGGATGTGGTTGGTTTCAAGATACTAAGGGGTTTCTGCAAATTGGAGCAGAGAAGTGGGGTCTTGTTGCAGAAATGCCATGACTTACATCATAGTCGTTAGATGCAGATCTGATGGTCAGAAATGACGGATGGTAGACACACCATCATCACAAAATGAGTCTTTTATAGGAGTAGACATAAAAATAGATTGGTGATGATGGTGTGCCTGCCATCCTGCAATATAGGTCGTCCAATTTATATCTGGCGGATAGGAGGAAACTATGGCAATTTTTCAAAAAGATACCCACACCCCTCTCCACATTTGCAAATAAGGCCTTCCCTCGTTCATCCTTTACTCTCACAAGATAAACTACTCATATAAATGCATCTTGATGTTCCGTGCAATGCATGGGCATCCTGCAATTCTCTCACAAGATAAACTACTCATACAAATGCATCTTGATGTTCCGTGCAACGCACGGGCATCTAGCTAATTTCTTTTAAAACAGTTACTACGATAATTGGGTTGAAGTGATATATTGTATGTCTGCCCTGAATGATTTCATATTCACTAGTAGTAACAAAGAAAAGATTGTCTTGTTAATTAACAGAAAACAGGGTGAAAACTATCACATGAGGCTTGTGAAAACAAGGCACATTGGGTTCAGCGTCATCGTCACTACAGCTGTGCGCGTGCGAGAAGTCTACATATCGAGGGGGCTACGGAGAAAAAGACGTATCGAGTGTGTCTAAGCGAGGCACAGAGACACAATGTTTGAGAGAGAAACCAATTGACAGATTAAGATCAGATCGAGTTATCACCCTTCTGCTGTCATTGTTGGGGTTGGGGGGTGGGGAAGGGGAGGGAGAGAAAGACGTATCGAGAGTGTGCGCGGTAGGCACAGAAGCACAACTAGCGAGTGTGTGTGTGTCTGTGTGTGTTTGAAAGAGGAGTAGATAGATTACTATCAAGATCTAGGTGCCACCCTACTCCTTCGGTGTCGGGTAGTGTGTGTGTGTGTGTGTGTGTGTGTTTGAGAGAGAAGCCAGTCGATAGATTAGTATCAAGATTGAGGTGTCACCCTACTCCTTGAGTGTCGAGAAGTGTGTGTGTGTGGGTGAGTGGGGGGCAGTGACACTTACATATCTCTACTCTTATAAAAAACCAGAGTGGGTGATGATGGTGTTCCTGCCATCCTGCAATATAGGCCATCCGATTTATATCTGACGGATAGGAAGGAAACTATGGCAATTTTGCAAAAAGATACCCACACCCCTCTCCACATTTGCAAATAAGGCATTCCCTCATTCATCATTTTCTCCCACAAGATAAAGTACTCATACAAATGCATCTTAATGTTCCCTACAACTCATGGGCATCTTGCTAGTAGCACTACAGGAATCCAGTACTTTGTCGTCTGCCATGGCGGACGGCAAAGGTAGGGACGGCTGACGGCAAAGCACTTTGCCGTCCGCGGCGGACGGCAAACTATGACGGAAAAGATAGGGTCGACAAACAGGTCCTTTGCCGTCTGCTTTCTATGGCGGACGGCAAAGAGCCCCTTGCCTACAGCGGCGGACGGCAAAGAGGGGGGACGGAAAAATGTTGCACGTCCGCCAGCGTTACTCCGTTAGGTGGCTAACGGCGGCCTTTTCCGTCCGCCATCGGACGGCAAATTTGTGCGCCTCTTTGCCGTCCGCCAGGTGACGTCAGCAATACGTCAGCGCCTATTTTTTTGCCGTCCGCCACGATAGGCAAATTGGCCAAATGGTCCATCCCCAGGAAGCACAGGTGGGCGCCATGTGCCCCCTTTGCCGTCTGCCACCGACGGCAAAGGGGTCTTTGCCGTCTGCCGCAGACGGCAAAGAGCCTGCACTGCCTCTTTTTTGTTCTGTTTTTCTTATATCCAACAATTATCACAACAAAAATTTCACAGCACATATATATCCATCACATAAATATCCAGCACATATATATCCAACATAATAAATATCCAGCACATATATATCCATCCATACATACATAGTAGGTTGCACATAGTTCCATCGATCCATACATATTACAATATCCAAAGTTTCATCATAGCAAGCGAGCAGAATACAAGAAGTGCATCAAAGGAAAAAATAGGAAAAAGCAAGCAATCCATCATAGGAAGCTGGCTTCCGTGAAGTGAATGAAACCTGCAAAATGACAAATAAGAAAGTTATAAAAAGAAGACTAGAAGAAGAATTAGACTAGAAGAAAAAGAATAGAAGAAGAAGACTAGAAGAAGAAGTATATGCCATATATTAGCTAACTTAGGTGAAATGTATCGTTTATGAGCTAACCTAGGTGAAATGGGTAGTTTATGAGCTATCCTAGGTGAAATAGATCATTTTGGAGCTAAGTTAGGTGAAATGGGTCGTTTATGAGCAAACCTAGGTGAAATGGGTCGTTTATGAGCAAACCTAGGTGAAATGAGTCGTTTATGAGCAAACCTAGGTGAAATGGGTCGTTTATGAGCTAAGTTAGGTGAAATGAGTCGTTTATGAGCAAACCTAGGTGAAATGGGTCGTTCATGAGCTAACCTAGGTGAAATAGGTTGTTTATGAGCTAACCTAGGTGAGATGGGTCATTTATGAGCTAACCTAGGTCAAATCGGTCGTTTATGAGGTAACCTAGGTGAAATGGGTCGTTTATGAGCTGACCTAGGTGAAATTGATCATTTTGGAGCTAACTTAGTTGAAATGGGTCGTTTATGAGCTAACTATGGTGAAATGCAACTTTTTTTAGCTAACTAAGGTAAAATGGATCGTTTTTAGCTAACTTAGGTGAAATGGGTCATTTTGGAGCTAACCTAGGTGAAATGGGTCATTTTGGAGCTAAGCTAGGTGAAATGGGTCATTTTAAAGCTAACGTAGGTAAAATGGATCATTTAGGAGCTAATCTACGTAAAATGGGTCATTTTAGAGCTAACTTGGATAAATTGGATCACTTGTAAGCTAACTAAGGTAAAATGAGTCATTTTAGAGCTAACTTAGGTAGAATGGATTGTTTATGAGGTCAGTAAGCTTATTAAGTCATTTTGGAGGAAAAGAAGCTAACTCTAGGTCATTATGGTAAGCATATTGGAGGAAATAAAGCTAAGTCTAGGTCTTTATGCATTTGTTAAGCAAAACACTAGAGAAACTTACCGTGATCACGGAGGTGTAGGAGTGGGCTGGCTCGCGCCGGTAGCTGGAGAAGGAGCGGGCTGGCTCGCGCCGGTAGCTGGAGAAGGATCGTGCAATGCGTTTCTGGAGTTAAGCTGCACCAAAAATCATTTCCAATGTCTCATTAGCATTATGACACTCAAATGTTAAGACTAGCAAGTAATGTCCATTCAAATTAAACTCACCATGCTCCCAGGAGCAATCACTGGCATCGGCGGAGCAGTCTGATCGGACTTCTCGCACACAGACTGCACATTTGGTTTTCACAACAGAGTCATACTAGTTAGTAATGAGACTCAAATGTTAAGACTAGCAAGTAATCTGCAGAAGAAACTTACCACAAGGAGCTCGTACATGGCCCTTGCCTGCATGTCATTCCGTGCCCTCTCCTGCTCCAACATCTTTGTTGTCTTCTCCTCCAACTCCCGCTGCCTCTCCGCCGCCTCCGCCAGAAGTTTCTCCGTTCTATCTCTCTCACTCTGTATAGCAGCCTGCAACACCACTCACATGACCATTTCTAATCATTGATGGAAGCGCACACAATGTAATGGAGAAAGATAGCTGAGTACGTATAACTAACCTTGAAGGCGAGTTGGACTGGCCGTTCATGAGGCCTTATCTCAGGAGCGGAGCTCGACTGGCGCGCCTAGATCTCCGGGAGAGTGCTAGGACAACAGATAAGTCCATCTCCCATGGCTATGGAGCCATGGGACCTCCCGCTACCAGATACCATCAGCAGCTCTGTATCAATGGGACCCTGGCTCGTGTTAAAGTCCTCCCCTTTCCTCGCCTTCCCCTGATCTCTATATTGCACGAGCTTGTCGTGGGCGGAGATGTTGGTGAAGTTCCTTGGATCATCGAGGTCAGACGCAGAGAATGCCTTGACTTTCTTGGAAGGGCCAGTGTGGGCCATGGCATACAGGTCGTACACCTCTAGCACCTTACCCGCCTTATTGTAGCGTGCCTGAAAGAGAGAAACAAAGTAAATTAGTAATTAAAGGGCTAAAGCTAGCATGATGAATGAATTGCATGAATCATGAAGCAAACCACATACCCAGTTCCGCCCGTACTGAAATAAGTTGGAGCTGCCTTGGTGGTGTGGCACACCTTCCATTTGGGCACGCTTCTCCTTGGCCTCTTTGTGCGTGGCCAGCCATTCTTCTCAGCACCACACATTGACCAACACCTCCCAACAATCCATCCGATCCGCACACCATCTCGGAGGGGCCTAAGTTAGCAAATAGAAACTTGAGCGCTACGGCTATGAATTACTAAATGAAGGAAGTAAGTACAAGGCCTTAAGAATTACCTTCATGTACTTCTCCTTACTCAAGAACTTATCGCGGTGCTCCTGCTTGGGCTTCTTGATACCAAGCCCGGCGTAGTAGTCTCGAACAGCCTGCACCCGAACCTCATGCCCTAAGTTCTGAAGTAGGCGCTTGCACTCCTTGTGGATAACATGATCCGCCTCCTCCTTGTATCCCTCCTCACACCTGTAGAATGTCTGCAATCAAATGAGACAATATTGATTAGTACAATTAATAACTAGCTAGTTGAAGATTTTTAATTGTGTAAAGGAGCAATTACCCAGAACTTTCTGATCACGACGTCTGCCCTCGTCTTGCACAAGACACCGTCGATAATCTCACCCGGCGGAGCCGGGGCAGCCAAGTAGTGCTCCCAAGTCAATCCAACCTCTAGAAGCCGACCCTCACCAGGCAACGTGACAAACCCCGGGAAGTTTTGCCGAATCAGAACTCCAAGGACGGAGTTGGGCTGGCGGACACTTTCATGGTGGTCCCAACCCCTGCAGCATGACAAAGCCAACACATCAGTTATTTGAAGAAACGTGAATGCAGAAGGTACAAAAAGATTAAATGCACTTACCTCTCCCCATCAGGAAAAATCAACCACCTCTACTCGCGGGTCGCCGGCACGGACGGGAGCCGTGTAGCACCACGCTGGTAGACGTTGCCCCCCTCCTCCCCCTCCTCATCAGTCGGCTCCCCGCCATCATCAACATGGCCACTCGGCTCCCCGCCATGCTCAGGCTGACCCGACCAGGTACCCCATCCAGACGTGTGCTCCTCCGGGGTCTCGTGGGCCCAAGTCTGGTGGGCCGATGGCCCGTCGACCCGAGGCTCGTGGGCCGAAGACCCGTGGACCAGAGGCTCGTGGACCGGAGTCCGTGTAGCCTCCTCCTCAGACGAGTCCACCCTAGCAGTCATGTGGTCGGGTGAAACAGCTGGGGGCGGCGGCGAGGAAGGCCTCGTAAGAGTCACCCTACCTCCTCTCTTCTTCTTACCTCGTCCCCTGCTGGGCACCGCGGTCGATGAAGAAGGGCCCGGCAGTGTCGCCATACTGTCCAGCAACGCTCGGCGGAGAGGTGCGTGTGGAATGGAAGACCTTGCACCACGCGCCGACGAAGAAGGGGCCTCGGCGCACTCCCGACCAGCGCCCACCATCTTTCAACACCTGCCATGACAAAGAATAAACGAAATTAGTACAACATAAAAAAAGTACCGACATGAATAATAATATGTATATCACTTAAGTGTATCATCATCAAGTACAACATAAAAAAATTGAATACCTGACACTACTAATAATCTCGATCAGTATCATCAATAAATGCATAATCATCATCATCACTATAATCAATGATGGGCTCATAGGGTTCATTGGCATCAACATGTGCAAGGCCACCTTGACGTAATCGGTCAAGCATTGACAGGTTATCCGCAGCAGTAACCTCTTCTTGTTTCGGCTCTTCTTGTTCCTCCTCTGGGGTGATGTCGGATTCATTTTCGTTGTCTACTTCAATGTTTTGGGGTGAAGTATAGCGTTTCTTGAAACGCTTTTTGGAAACACGTGTCTCTTGGAAGAATTCTCCTTCATATGTGTCTGGGTTAATGTGAGGTTCATAATCCTCTTCCTTTGGGGGAGAAAGTCTAGCACGTGGCGGCACTTCATAAATGACATCCCAACCTTTCAGATTTGGATTAGTTTGGCAGGCCCGCGGTAGATAGAATACTTGGGTCGCCTGTTGAGCCGTAATATAGACATCAGGAACATCTAAATGGGTGCTTTGGTTGATTTCAACTAGCCCTATATGTTCATGAGTCCTTCTAGTCTCCTTCGGCTGAAACCAATAACATTTGAAGACTACGACATTCGGTGGGTTTTCACCATAGAACATAAGTTCATAAATTGCTTCAACTCTCCCATAATACTCGGTACCTCCTTTGCCGATAGCAGATACACAACAATTTGTAGACTTTCGGTCGGCCATAGATAGCTCTTTGCCATAGGTACGAAAGCGATACCCGTTGATGTCGTACTTGTCAAATGAACGGACCTTATAGTCAAAACCATTAGCGACTTGTCTCAATTCGGCGTCCATAGACTCTGAATTAGCCTACAAGTTTAATATGAAAGGATTGTTGCATTATGCACAAATTAGCGAATGAAATGAAATTGTCTAATAGAAATTACCGTTTATTTGAACCAAGAGATGAAACCGGGATAGCCGCCTCCTTGCTTTGCGAGAAGCTCATACTCTTCGATGGAATCCTTTTGGATCTCCACTCCATACGAGAATATGGCGACGTATCGACTGTATGACATATCCAGGAATAAGAGCAGTTCAAAGGAAATAGAAGTTGCAAAACAATGTACCGAGAACTTACTCGATGTATGGCCGCACTTCTATCAGGTTGTTGAAGATATACAACGAAATGGTCCGCCATTCTTCGTTATGCAAAGGTACTGGATGTGAAACACTAGCTGGTGCGAGATTCCCTTTGAATAGGTTGAGGTTGGATCCACCCTTTTTAGGCTCGTCGGCATTGTACCGAGGCTTCGGATTATGCAAATGACGATTTTTGGCTTCGTAGTGTGCTGTTACGAAGTTTGCCGCCTCCTCTGTGATGAATGCCTCAGCCATCGATGCTTCAATTCTACGTTTATTTTTACATTTTTCTCGAAGCGTCTTCTGCATCCTCTCAGTTAGGTAGCACCAACGATTTTGCACGCCCCCCCCCCCCCAATCTTGCATCGGTCGGGAGATGCAAAATCAAATGCTGCATTGGATTACAGAAGCCCGGTGGAAAGATCTTATCTAACTTGCAGATCAACTCCGGCGCCAACTCTTCCATTTCTTCTAGCACGCCAGGCGATAGTTCTTTCGCACAAAGAACACGGAAGAAATAGCTGAGTTCTGCCAGTACTAGCCATTCATCCTCAGGGATGAAGCCACGCCACATCACCGGCATTACCCGCTCAATCCATATGTGCCAATCATGACTCTTGAGACCAAATATCTTCAGTTTATCAAGATTCTCTCCCCTCTTTAGATTCGCTGCATACCCATCGGGGAACATCAACTGTTGTTGCACCCACAAGAGAATTTCCCTCATTGCTGGCCTTCCAAGATTGAACCATGCCTTTGGCTTCGTCCAGTCCTGCTTTCCTTTTGGTTCTTTCATGTTTTGTAACGGCCTATCACATAGCGCCTCCAGATCGACTCTAGCCTTAGTATTATCCTTTGACTTCCCATCTATGCCGAACAATGTACCAAAAAGTGCCTCGGAGATATTCTTCTCAGTGTGCATCACGTCAATGTTGTGTGGGCAAAGGAGGTCTTTGAAGTGAGGCAGATCCCATAAGCATGTTTTGGATCTGGACGATACTCTTCTCGTGTGCTTAGTATTATACCCCTTGAAGTACCTTGGACGTTGTGGATCTGGCTCGAGAGCGTTTAACTGATCCAGGGTCTGTTGGCCTGTCAATGTAGGTGGTGCAGAGTTTTTGACAACTCTACCCCTGATGAAGTTCTTCTTGTCTTTCCTAAACTTATGGCGAGGATCCAGGAACTGTCTATGCATGTCGAAGCAAGAAAACTTGCGACCGGCCTGAAGCCAATGAAACTCAAGAGCTCCCTTGCATGTGGGGCACGGGAACCTTCCATGCACACACCAGCCAACGAATAGCGCATACGCCAAGAAGTCATTCGTCGAGTACATGTACCAGACACGCATTATGAAGTTCCGTTTGCTAAAGGCGTCATATGTCTTGAACCCATTATCCCAGGCTTCTTGCAATTCGTCCTTAAGCGGCTGCATGTACACATTCATATTTTTCCCCAGATAGTTGGGTCCTGGAATTATCAATGTCAGGAAAATGTTCTTTCTTTGCATAATCTGTCCGGGGGGGAGATTGAGTGGAAAGACAAATACGGGCCAACAACTGTATTGGGCTGCCGTCATACCAAACACACTGAACCCATCCGTGCTGATGCCGACTCGAGGATGCCTCGGATCTGCCGCTTTGTCAGCATGTAATTCATCAAACTTTTTCCACGCAACACCATCCAATGTGTGTACCATCATCAGATTCCCATCTGCATCTAGTTCGGTTCTTTTGCCTGTTTTGTGCCATGTCATCTGTCTGGCCGTCTCTTCTACCATGGAAAGACGTTGAAGTCTTGGTATGATTGGCATATACCGAAGAACACTAACGGGGATTTTGGTCTGTGTCTTCTCACCCATACCGTTGTCTACCACAATATACCTGGAAGACTTGCAAATGGGACAATAGTTCAAGTCCGCATAGTCAAGCCTAAATAAGGCACATCCTTTCTCACAGGCATGTATCTTCTCATAGGGCATCTTCAGTGCACGGAGGATTTTGTCCGACTGGTACAGGTTTGCAGGCATTACATGGCCTTTGGGTAGAAAGCGTCCAAATACTGTCATAATTGCGTCATAGCATTCTCTGCCCAAGTTGAACTGAGCCTTCAGAGCCATTACTTGTGAGATGGCATCCAACTGACAAAGCTCAGTGTGCTCGTGGAGCGGATGTTTTGAAGACTCCAACATTTCATTGAAGGCCTTTGCAGATTCCTCCATCTCCTCGTCCGAATCCCGAGCATCATCATAGTCTTGCACCATGTTTTCCATCCCGGTACCATGCTCGTCGGTGCGACGACGATCCACCTCAGCTCGGTCACATTGGGCAGACTCACCATGAAATGTCCACACCGTATAATCGGGCGTAAAACCACTCTTCTGTAGGTGTTTGCCCATTTCAGCCTCTGTCTTCTTTTCCCAATTGCCGCACCGGAAACAGGGGCACCAGGTTTTCTTTTGGCCATTTGCAAATGCGGCTTGCACAAACCACTTGGTTTTTGTGAACCATTCAGCGCTCCATTTGTTCTGACCAGTGTGACCGGTATACATCCATGCACGGTCACTCATCTTGACTTTCAGAGCTACTGGACACACAACAATTATATATGTAATTCACCATGTATATATTCATCAGTTGATCTACTTTGTCAATTTTATTACGTCCATGCAACCTACACTCTAATAGGTAATGATAGGTCCCAATCCCACTCGTGTATGTGTAGATTGGGTTCATTTTCCCATGCTATGCTCCGGATCCGACGCAAAATTTCGGTAGCACCTCCCCGCTGTTCTCCTGATACACGTCTCTGCAATAAATAGAGAGGATGTGTACCCGGAGAACAACAGGGGAGGCACTGACGAAATTTACGCGTCGGATCCGGAGCAAAGCATATGGGAAAACGAACCCAATCTACACATACTCGGGCTGTCCATGGATAGCGTTGGACAATTCGAAAGAATCAAGGTTATAAATATGCAAATGCATGCATATTTATAACTATGACGCTTTCGAACGGGAGACACATATTGGTTACGCATACTGATGATTCAAGACACATATATAGCTAGCTATCAAGTTTCATCGGAATAGATCAAATAATTAATGGGGGAGGAGGACTTGTCATTTGTGCTCACCCACGAACGAAGGGGCAGAGCTCGTCAAACGCACGGCGAGGTCGTCGAACACCAAACCTCGCAGCGATGAAACAACTGCACATTTAAAACTACATGATCAACAAAATTATATATGATGTTTTTCATAACAAAATCGAAAAATATATGACCTAACTAATAATTCACAAATATATGACCCCGTCGGCCTCTGGAAGGCCAAAGAACACCTTTTCGGGAGGTGTCGGGGGTCGGGGTGTCCTGTCGGTGTCGGGGTGTCGTGTCGGGTCGGGGTGCTGTTTCGGGGTCGGGGTCAGGGGGTCGGTTGTCGGGGTGTGGTGTCGGGGTCGGGGTGTCGGGGTGTGGTGTCGGGGTTGGGGGGTCAGGGGGTCGGGTGTCGGGGGGTCGGGGTCGGGTGTCGGGGTATCGGGGTGTCGTGTCGGGGTCGGGGTGTGGTGTCAGGGTGTCGGGGGTCGGGGGTCGGGGTCGGGGTGTCGGGCCGGGCTGTCGGGGTGGCGTGTCGGGGTCGGGGTGTTGGGGGTCGGGGTCGGGGTGTCGGGGGTCGGGGGTCGGGGTGTCGGGCCGGGGTGTCGGGGTGGCGTGTCGGGGTCGGGGTCGGGGTCGGGTGTCGGGGGTCGGGGTGTCGGGGGTCGGGGTCGGGGTGTCGGGGGTCGGGGTCGGGGTTGGGGTGTCGGGGGTCGGGGTCGGGGTGTCGGGGGTCGGGGTCGGGGTGTCGGGGCTCGGGGGTCAGGGTCGGGGTGTCGGGGTGGCGCGTCGGGTTCTTCTTATTATTATTATTCTTTCTTCTTCTTTCTTCTTCTTCTTTTCTTTCTTCTTCTCCCTCCTCCTCTTCCTCCTCCTCCTCCTCCTCTTCTTTCTTCTTCTTCTTCTTCTTCTTCTTTCTTATTCTCCTTTTTCCTCTTCTATATTATTCTATTTTTCAACTTTCTTCTTATTCTTCTTCCTTTTTTTCCTTTTTCCTCTTCTTCTACTTCTTCTTATTTTTTTCAACTTTCTTCTTCTTCTAATAATCTAAACCTAAATCTAGCACTAACCTAAACCAACTACTAACCTAAACCTATCAATAACCTAATTAAACCTAAACAGCAAAGAAAAACAGTAGAAAAAAACAAAAAAATGCTCACCTTGGCTCCTCTCGATGGAGGATGGAGGGGGCGGCGCGGGCGCAGGGGCGGCGGCGAGCCTTGCTCCGGAGCGGGGGGCGCGAGGCGGACGCAGGGACGGGGGGGCGCGAGGCAGACGCAGGGGCGAGCCTGCCTCCGGGGGCGGCGCGGGCGCAGGGGCGGCAGCGAGCCTAGCTCCGGGACTGGGGGCGCGAGGCGGACGCAGGGGGCCCGTGGCGAGCCTGGCTCCGGTACGGGCGACGGGACGCCGGGGCGGTGGCGGGTGGTGGGGGCGACGGGGCGAGGGGCGGTGGGGCCAGGGGGCGGTGGCGGGTGGCGGCGGCGGCGAGTGGTTGGGACGGTGGGGCAACGGGGCGAGGGGAGGTGAGGCAAGAGGGCGGCGGTGGGTGGCGGGGGCGGTGGCGGGTGGCGGTGGTCGTCGGGGAGGAGGGGGACATATCGAAATAGAGAGAGATGGGCGGGGTGGGGCTCGTATCGGATTTCGGGTTCCGGCAGACCCTTAAGGTTCGAACTCTGGGGTGCACGCGGAGATTATACCCTCTACCTCTCCGTCTCGCAAATATCTAACTACTGAAAGAACAGCACAAGAGACACAGAGTTTATAATAGTTCGGGCCACCATTGTGGTGTAATACCCTACTCTAGTTTGTGGTGGGTGGATTGCCTCTTGGGCTGATGATGATGAACAATACAGGGAAGAACAGCCTCGCGAGGGTCTGTTCTTGGCTAGGGGGATGAACTGCTAGGAGGAGTTCAGCCGCCCTTCTCACTCTCTCTCACTTGTTCTCTGCTTGCTCCGATTCTCGACCCCCCTGCCATGAGGGTGGCTAGTCCTATTTATAGGCGAAGGCCCTAGGCCTCTTCCCAAATATTGAGCGGGAAGGGCGCCAACAATTGGCCAATTTGAAGGGGAACATCTGGTACACTTATCCTGACTAAAGTTGGTCCTTGCCTACCAAAGGCCCTGTGGTGACGCCGTTCTGGGCTCCATGATGACCTCCTTCCCACCGTTGGACTGGTCTTGGTCTTGTTGCACCGAAATGGATGCCTTATCTTGATCCTCTCGCCTGCGCTTGCCCCCTTTGCACCAAAGAGGAAAGGGAGACGCTGCGCGGACTGGCGCCCGCCTGGCATCCTTGGTCGTCATGGCTTGCCTCATGGGCACCTCGCGAGGTACCCCGCCTTGATCTCTCCGCCTCCTCGTGAGCCAGCCTGATGAGGCCACGCCTGAGGAGGCGCCGTGTCGTCCGCCCCGCGAGGCTTGGCCCCTCGCGAGGGTCTTGGGTCTTGTGTTGATGAAGATGGGCCATGCTGGGCCCCCATTTGAGCCACGCCGCAGGCCGCAGGCAGGCAAGTCTGGGGACCCAGTTCCTAGAAAGCCGACACTAGCCCCTGGGCCCAAGGCGCGGATGGACTTGGTCGTGCCGACAAGCGAAAGGGCAAGGGCGAAGCGCCGCGGGCCCTAACAGCCTGCGACCTTGGGCGCCGCGTGGCGGTTGATTGGACGTGGGCGGCACTGTTCCCCCACGCTCCCTTATTTTGCGCCCTGCTAGGCTGACCCGCAGTTGTACACAACCGCTTCCCTTCCTGTTGCTCGGCCGTCCCGTATTCTTCCTCCCTTCGAACTCCGACTCTTGCTTCCAATCCCATCTCACGTCTTCCCTCTCCCTTCCATCGCCATGGCTCTGACGAAGAAAGAGAAAGGGAAGAAACATGTGCCTCCATCTCGCCCGCTGCCGTCGGTGGCCCCCGCCGTCGGTCGGTCGATCATACTCAATCTAGAGTGCCTGGATAAGCTCAGCCCGGCTCTGGCCACCGTCTTCAACGAGTGTGGCAGGACGACGGCCTGGCCTACGTCTCACTTCCCCACTGACAGGATAATCACTGAGGTTCATTATTTTGCCGACGCCTTGTGGACGGGTCTGGTTCCCCCCTTTTCCGATTTCTTCAATGCCGTCCTCTCCCGTTACCAGATCCACATGATGCATCTGGGTCCTGAGTCCGTTACCCTTCTTTCGGTCTTCGCTTTTGTTTGCGAGGCGATGATGGGCGTCCCTCCTTCCGTTGCCTTGCTGCGCCACTTCTTCTCTTTGCGTCTTGTCGACCCCACTCAATGCTCGGCGTGCTTGAACTTCATCGCCACGCCTGAGACTGCGGCCTCAGGGATCGACTTCAAGCTCCCTTCGCCTTCAGCTGGGTTCCGCGAACGATGGTTGTATGTTGATGTCGGGGTGCCCAGCCCCCTGCTGGCGAAGCCAACTTCACCTGTTGTACCCAATTCGGGCTGGGGCCGGGAGACGCTCGAAAGCCCCCGGCTCACCTTCGTTTGGCGCCGCTTCACGTTCTTGAAATCACTCGGCGTGACAGCGCCCAAGGTGGTTAAGGAGTTCCTGTTGCGCCGCATTTCCCCTCTCCAGCGCCATTCCCGCCGAATGTGGGCCTTCAGCGGGCATGGTGATCGCATGAGGCTCCAGGAAGAAGACCTGACGCCTGGTGCGCTAAGGACCGTGCTCTTGGTCCTGACCGGTGATCCCAACCCGGGCAGCATCTAGCGGGGAGGGGCCCTGTTGTACCTCTGCCAGAATGGGGATGACTTCGTGAGGCAGATGTCCTCCTTTGATGAGTGGGGGATGTGCCCTGCTAGCTTCCAAGGGCCTCGCGAGAACCCTGTGGTGGTGACCGCCCTTCCGATCGGTCAAGGCGAATCCTCCTCGAGTGGTGGAGCAAGGAGACAGGAGACGGTTGGGGCCGAGAGGGCTCCGGATGAGGTGACTGCGCCTGGCGATGCCCTCGAGGGGGCAGCTCCTAAGGCCCGTACTGCTGAGGCTGAGGGTGAGAAGCAGCCGCTCCCAGCGCCTGGGGCCGAGGCTCCTGAGGTCCCGGCCGCGTCTTCTGGCGAGGCGACTGGCAGTGCGCGTCAGGCAGGCGCCCCTAACGCGGGTCGCCTTGATGCTCCGTCTTCGTCCTAGGTTGATTCTTGCGCTCTTCTCTTGGGCCGCTTCCGGGTGGACTTTGAGGCCCACCAGAGGAAAAGGGAGGCCCTGGGTGATGACTTCTCTTGCCGCTTGCTGAAGCGCCGGAAATACTTTGCTACTGATGAGTAAGTCTTCTCCTTTTCTGGCTCCTGATCCACCTTTTGCGTCAACTGATCCTTACCCCGTAGGCCTCTTCCGGCCGAGCTCGCGGAAGTCGCTGAGACGCCGCCTCCTTTGGCTTCGTCTCCTCCATCGCCCCAAGTGCTCCGAGCAGCACTGCCCTTGTGGTGAGGGCGAATGACGGGGTGGACCCCGTTGAGGCGCGCTACGGCCCTTCTCTTCCCGCGATCTTCCTTCGCAGGCCCTCTCTTGGCATAGCCAGCCTGCCATGGGCCTCTCATCGGGTCGCGGGCTGCGACCGGCTGAGGCGCCCCCTGCGCCCTTCTTCTGGAGACGGGCTGGCCCCAGGTCGGGCTTCTGGTGCGACGCGCCCGGCCGTCGTGAGGGCGCCAGCCCCCTGCCCGGAGGGGGAGCGATGATTCGTGGTCCCCGGCGCTTGCTTGGGGCAGACAATGGTGTGGAAGACGTGCTCAAGCGTGCTCGGGAGCGCCGTGCTCGTCGCCACGAATTCCTTCAGAGGGCGAGCGGCGCGGTGGACCTGCTTGGGGGAGGAGCTCGCTGATGAAGACGCGCGCCTGGAGGCCGAGGGCCTACGCCTGGCTGCGGAGAGGCGCGAGCTGGAGGCCGCCATCACCCTCGCGCGCCATCAGCGCGACCTTGATGATGAAGAGGCGAAGGCGTCGCTGGAGGCTTCTCGGGCGGCTCGATCCCAGGCCGCTGAGGAGGCCCGGGGAGCTGACCAACGGCGAGAAGCAGCGGAAGAACGGGCTCGGGAGCTCCTGGCCCGGTGCCACTCATTGGAGGAGCAAGTGGAACTGCGCGAGGCGGCCCTTGTGTCGATGAAGGTGGCTTCTAGCGACCTGGCTGAACTCCGGAAGCGTGATGAAGCATTGGTGCTGGAAGCCACTGAACGCACCCGCGAGTACGAGCGATTGGAGACGAGGGAGCGCCTGGTGACGCAGGCGGAAGATGATGTCGCTGCGCGGGAAGCACGTGTGCTGGAGGAGGTTGGTCGTCGGGTGGCAACGGCACGCCTGGGCCTCGAGAGCGAATTCGAGGGGAAGCTGGAGTTGATCCGGGTCGAGGCTGAGGGAAGAACCGCAGCCCTGAGGGCCCAACGGGATGAGGCGACGTGGCGGGCCGACGCTTCCCGGGCCGTCCTTGAGGCAGCGCAAAAGGAGTCGGCTGCCCTCCAGGCCGAGGTGCTCCGTCTTCATCAGCGGGTGGAAGAGGCTGAGGCCGTCGAGCGCCAGAACGCTGATGAGATACGCCAGCGGCAGGTCCTGGAGCACGTGCACGGCCCCATGCTGGCTACGCTCAAGGAGAGGGCTAACGCAGCCTTGGGCAACATCTGTGAGGCGGCTGTTGGCGAGCCGCACACGATCAACTATGCCGGCAACCTGCAGTTCTTCACCGCCGTGGTGACGCAGTTGGAGGTGCGGTCGGTCAGGGCCGACAGGTTGGTGGAGGAGAGGAGCCGCGCCCTGCTCGGGCGCGCCTTTTCTCGTGTCTTCAGCCATCTCCAGAACATGGATCCCCACTTCGACTTCGATGCCGCCATCGCCCCAGTCCCCCAGGCCGTCCGAGGCGACCTGGCGGACTGGGTGGAAAACAATGTGGACACTCTTGTCAGGGCCTTCGCTTCGGATGATGATGACGTGATCATGGCTGCCGATGAGGGCGGTGTGTTGGACGGCCCTGATGCCGCTGGCGGCGACGCAGGCAGCGAAGGCGAGTTCAGCGATGCCAGCGACGGCTCGGGAGGTGCTCCCGAGGATGCATTGGGGGATTTGTCTGACTGACTGTGAATTGCTCCTGTCTTTTTACCCTGCATGGATAGAACTCAGGTGTTTGGCCTGATGGTCGTGAGAGCATTTTGGGAGGGGAAGCCCCTCATGTAAAACCTGTGTTCATCATATCAGTAGCAGTCATATTGCGCGTGTGCCTGTGCCTGATGGTTGGCTGGTTTAACTTTATTCCGCGCGGGCCCCGGGGCAGCCCGTGGGAGAACGTGGTGTCCTGAGTGATCTCTAGTTGAAATCGTAGGACGCACAAGTGTTGCTGGTGAGGGGCTTCACAGGCGCTGGCCTTCTTAACAGGCTCCGGGCCTTTTCCTAAACATGATGGCTTCATAGGCATTCGCCTTCTTCACAGGCTCTGGGACTTTTCCTAAACGCGATAGCTTCACAGGCATTCGCCTTCTTCACAAGATCTGGGCCTTTTCCTAAACGCGATGGCTTCACAGGCATTCGCCTTCTTCACAGGCTCTGGGCCTTTTCCTAAACGCGATGGCTTCACAGGCATTCGCCTTCTTCACAGGCTCTGGGCCTTTTCCTAAACGCGATAGCTTCACAGGCATTTGCCTTCTTCACAGGCTCTGGGCCTTTTCCTAAACGCGATGGCTTCACAGGCGTTTGCCTTCTTCACAGGCTCTGGGCCTTTTCCTAAATGCGATGGCTTCACAGGCGTTTGCTTCTTCACAGGCTCTGGGCCTTTTCATGAAAGGGCATCCCCCGCAGGCACCGAAACGTCCTCCCGAGGAGGAGCGACAGCGGCAGTCTGGGCTGCGCGCGAGCTAGGCCCGGCCCGGCTCGCGAGGGGCTCGCGAGGGGTGGCAGCTGTGGTGGAGCAGTAACCGGAACGCGAGAAATGGCTTGAACGAGACTAAGCACCCCTTCCCCGAACACACGCAAATCTCAAATTGGAATCCAACTTAAATCCAGCAGGGGAAAATTTACAACCAAAGAAGAAGTCAATGAAAACAGGCAAAAGGCCGCGTCCGGCACCTAATCAAGTCTTGGACGTCTTCTCACAGTGCGGAGCTAAGTGCTGTCCACTGGGCGTGGGAGGGAGCCCCAGGGCCTGAGGCCGGCACCACTGAGACTTCGGGGCGTGTACAGCCCCACTCATTATTACGTGACAGTGTCACAGGGCGGCGAGCTTCATAGGCACTGGGCCTTCTTCACAGGTACCGGCCTTGCTTCATATCGCTAGACGAGGGCCCCGCCTTGCGCCACACTCTAGTGCCACCAACGACGACCGGAAACCAGGAAGCCGCCGGTGGGGTAAAGCGGTCGCCAGCGGTTCCCCCGACGACCACGGGTCCTCCGCCAGGGGCAGGCCCTTAGGCGCCTCCCCAGCGGATGGCCTACCTCCTAAGAACGCCTTGCTCCGAACGCCGCAGTGGTGATGTCGGATCCCTGCCCCTCTCCTGCAGCCTCCTGCGCCCTCCCCCTGAGTGGTAGGAGACTGTGGGAGCGGGGCAGCTGCTCGCTGCGGCGACCTGCACCTCCTGTGATCCATGATTAGCATATGCCTGCTCCTGAGGAATTAGTGGTACCCGATAATTCTCGCCTCCAGCGTGGCCGGTGGAGCCGTCCCGGGGCTCCTGTAAGAGCTCGGCTTCTGGTGTCTCGTCTCCCTAGCTTGGGCTGAGAAGCGAGCCTTGATCGCCCTTGTGAGCGTGCCCTTGGTCCATCATGTGGGGCACGTATTCTTCTGGCGCCGCCATCCCGAAGGCTGTGCTGTAGTGCTCCATGTGCCATGCGGCGCTGTTTGACGTGCCCACCGCGGGGTGGTAGCGTGGCTGCCCGCTGGCGCCGTGGGCCGCGCCGAGCCCCTCTCCTTCATGCGCCGGGGGCGGGGGTTGCGCCATCGCCAGTCCGGCGCCGACGGATTCGTTGATGTTTGGGTAGCCCTGAGGCCCGCGGGAGCGTGCGGGGCCCCTGTGCGTGCTGCCCTGGGCTTGAGACGGAAGCTGGATGCAGAAGGGGTGAGCCCCTGAAGCGGCAAAGCCCAGGAGTTCGGCGACCCGCTCCAGCAGCACGTCGCGGCCGCCTTCCAGCAGCCTACACTGCAGTAGCTCTCGCGCCACCGTGAGCACGGCCCTCGAGTTCGCCTGCTCCCGGCGGGTGTACGGTGTCGTGATCGCGGCGTGATTGGAGGCCCTTGCCGCCAACCGCACCTGCCGCGGCGTGAGGCTTGTTGAAGCCTGTCCGCGCCGCCGCGGCCTGCAGCGCCCTGCGGACTGCGAACTGCCTGGGGCGCGGGGTCGCCCGAGGCGGGCGGCTCCGCGCGGGCGGGCCACGCCGCCCATGGATCTTGGTTGCCCGCCTGGTCGCCGGACATGGTGATGACAGTGCGACGGGACACGGAGCGGTAGAGAGGTGGATTCCGGCGCACCCCTACCTGGCGCGCCAAATGTCGAATTTCGGGTTCTGGCAGACCCTTAAGGTTCGAACTCTGGGGTGCGCGCGGAGATTATACCCTCTACCTCTCCGTCTCGCAAAGATCTAACTACTGAAAGAACAGCACAAGAGACACAGAGTTTATACTAGTTCAGGCCACCATTGTGGTGTAATACCCTACTCTAGTTTGTGGTGGGTGGATTGCCTCTTGGGCTGATGATGATGAACAATACATGGAAGAACAGCCTCGCGAGGGTCTGTTCTTGGCTAGGGGGATGAACTGCTTGGAGGAGTTCAGCCGCCCTTCTCACTCTCTCTCACTTGTTCTCTGCTTGCTCCGATTCTCGACCCCCTGCCATGAGGGTGGCTAGTCCTATTTATAGGCGAAGGCCCTGGGCCTCTTCCCAAATATTGAGCGGGAAGGGCGCCAACAATTGGCCAATTTGAAGGGGAACATCTGGTACACTTATCCTGACTAAAGTTGGTCCTCGCCTGCCAAAGGCCCTGTGGTGACGCCGTTCTGGGCTCCACGATGACCTCCTTCCCACCGTTGGACTGGTCTTGGTCTTGTTGCACCAAAATGGATGCCTTTGCTTGATCCTCTCGCCTGCGCTTGCCCCCTTTGCACCAAATAGGAAAGGGAGACGCTGCGTGGACTGGCGCCCGCCTGGCATCCTTGGTCGTCATGGCTTGCGTCATGGGCACCTCATGAGGTACCCCGCCTTGATCTCTCCGCCTCCTCGTGAGCCAGCCTGATGAGGCCACGCCTGAGGAGGCGCCGTGTCGTCCGCCCCGTGAGGCTTGGCCCCTCGCGAGGGTCTTGGGTCTTGTATTGATGAAGGTGGGCCGTTCTGGGCCCCCATTTGAGCCACGCCGCAGGCCGCAGGCAGGCAAGTCTGGGAACCCCCGTTCCCAGAAAGCCGACAGCTCGGCCGTTAGTAACCTAAACGTTTGCTGTCCGCCCCCCTTTGTCGTCCGCTTACTTGCTCTTTGCCGTCTGCTAGCAGACGGCAAAGAGGGGGGGTCGTTAAGTTTTTTTAACCAGCTCGTCAGTGGGGCCCCCTCCCTCTTTGCCGTCTGCTAGCCGACGGCAAAGAACTGGCTGATGGCAAAGAAGGTCTTTGCCATCAGCCAGTTCTTTGTCGTCTGCTTTTGGGTAGCTGATGGCAAAGAGCTTCTTTGCCGTCCGCTAGCAGACGGCAAAGAGCTGGCAGATGGCAAAGTAGCTAATTCCAGTAGTGTAGGGAGAAGGAGTTTGTGTGACCCATATCTATATTATGGGATAGGTAGATAGGATGTGTGTGATGCATACTTAAAGCAACACGGAGATAAACAAACGGTGTGCATGCAATTGCCGGAAAAATGAAGCGATAAATAGTGTCTACGCGCGCGCGCGCGTGTGTGTGTGTGTGTGTGTGTGTGTGTGTGTGTGAGAGAGAGAGAGAGAGAGCGAAATCTCAAAACAAAAGGTGCTCTGCTGGAATCCCATTGTATGTATTCATATGGTTCTGGAACTCAAGTTAACCTTAATTAGGCATATGTGTGAGAGACATAATTATCCTTTGAGACATTAGTGGTTGTGGGTGGGCGGAATTAAAGGGGTGGGCATGTTCGACAGAGAGGGTGTGTGTGTTTCTGTGTGAGAGGCTTGTAGGACGGGGTAGAAAGACGAATTCTAACCTTGATGGAGGGAGAGAAATCCACAAAGTGCACGTGTGTGATTCCGATGCCCACGGGGAAATGAGATATGTATGCGTGTGAGAGAGATTGCACAATTCATTCACGAATCACTATCTAGTGATCGTGGATGTGCATCGCTTGAACATAAATCAATATCTACTTCGTATCGTGGCCAAAAGGTACAATATCGATTCAACGCTATAAAGATTGGACACTCACATATCACATTTTTTCTATCAAAATAAACCTTTTCAATTGTGCATGCCAAAGTTACAGTGATGTTTCTTGAAACAACCAATGTAGCTATCATGTACATGCACCATTGTTACTCTTGCATTCAAATTCATTCGTCTTGGATGATTTAAGGTTCTATTATGAAGCAATATATGTAATATTCATATATGAACTCAACGAGTACGCAATTTATGAAATGGAGGCTATGTAATCATATGAAGTAACACTTTTAAGTAGCGGACTACAATATCCATTTCTTTTGTGGGACTACAATATCCATTTCTTTTTGTGCGCCTCTACACTAGCACGTCAATGCATTATGTTTAAAGTAAATAACCAATGCCACTAAATTATCTATTTACACGAGAAATACATAGGCTGAGCGTTTGATCCCTTTTTTGTGAACACGCCTCTACACCCGTACGATTGGCCGTGCCCGTGTGAAAGTCCAAGTTATCGGTGCATCATCCCGAGTTATTGTCTTTTTTTTCTGGGGTGGACTTCACACCAGTTCTTAACTGCTGACGCGTGCCCCGTGTACACAGTCTCGCATAACCTTCCCACTAGCACGGTCCAAAATTAGTTGGAGCTGGATATGAACGATCCCGCGGGCGGCAAAATCTCCCGCCTCCTTCTAAAATTTCCGCCACCTAGTCTTTAGCATGCGAAATTCCCCTTTTGTCCTTGGTGCACGGAGAACAACAGTAACAATACCGCCCTCATCTACATAATAGGTCGGGGCTGCTTTGGTAACTTCCGGTTCCCCCCACCACACGCCACCCCTGTTTCCTCTCCCCATCCCGCAAAAACGACTAACTCCACAGCACCAGAGCATCTTACATCACGCCGTCCGTACTTTATCGGCTGTCAAAACCATAGACTACTCATCCACTGGCGTACCAGAGCCCATTCACTGCAAGTGGCGTCCACCTTGTTGGATCTGCTTCTGCGGCCGCATCTACCCCTCCCACCTCCACTAGAAACAAGTAGACTGCTCATCCACCACTGTACCACAACCCATTCAGTGTCGGCCTTGTCCACGGCGCCGAATCTGCTTCGCTGGTACTCTCGTCAACCGCAGCGCATCTGCAGCAGCTCATTCGTACACCCCACCGGAGACTCTTCGTCCACCCCCCCCCCCCCCCCTGGAGCCGCCCCACCGACGGCCTCTGATCCTCTTTGCCGACTCCTTCCTCAACCCTACCGAAGCCGCTTCGCCGACACCATCGTCAACCCTACCGGAGTAGCTTTGCCTATACCATTCTCAACCCTACCGGGGCCGCTTTGCCAACTCACAAGTCCACGGCCACAAATCCGCTTCATCGCACCCTCATCCAACCTACCGGAGCAGCTCCTGACGCCCCGTCCACAGCCGCAGATCCGCATCATCGACACCATCCTTAACCCAACCACCGGAGCAGTTTCACCGACGCCCTCGTCCATGGCCACAGATGCGCTTCGCCCACACCGCAGTCCACCCTACCAAGCCGCTCCACAAACACCCTACTCGATGGTTCTAGATCTCCTTACCGGACCCCGACAGCCAGCGCAGCATCATCACCCTTGACGTTTCTAACCTGATTCCCACCGTCTGGCAAGATGCAAAGCACCCGCCACGGCCTAGGTACTTGTCACCTTTAAACCCGTCCAGCATCACCTGCCCGATGTACTTCAAATATACTAACATGTCGTTGTTACCTGTTGTGCAGCTAGCAAAAACTACAAGGACGATGTTTCTTCTGGATCTAACAGCTTGGCCAACCAAGATCCTGGACTGAGGCATTGCTATGATCTTGTAAGTTTGTCTCTCTCTTGTAATGATGTGTGCCTACCAGCATGCTTTGCTAGGATTTTTGACCAGTAATCCCTTTGCGCAGACAATGATTTCTACTACTAGCTGCTAAATTAGATATGTAGATGTCATACATGATACTACCTCGTACCTCTGTTCCTAAATATAAGTCTTTCTAGAGATTCCACTATAGGCTACATACGGAACAAAATGAGTGAATCTGCACTCAAAAATGCATCTATATACATATGTATGTGGTCCATACTGGAATCTCTACAAAGATATATATATATTTAGGAACAGAGGCAATACATTACACGAAATCGTAGGTGGCATGTAGGAATTCCAGTGCACTACATTAGGCTCCCTTAGAGTGCCTGCTAGTCCAGCACACAAAGTCATGGCTAGTTCATGCTACGCACACAATCATTAATAGGTGGTTTAAATATGCGCAAGGGATATGCAATGTATTATCATGTAGAGATGTCTGAAATTAGCCATGTCAACTTGCAGATAGGGTTACACAATGAAAAAGTACAAGATGTATGTGGCAATTTCATTGAACATTGCAAAAAAAAGGAGAGGCGGCAGTGAGCCTATACAGTGTGCTATGGTAGGCCACTCCTCCATTGCAATCATCGTGACATGTTATTTGTATGTTAGTTCTATTGGCCAAGTTTCTTAGGGACAGTTATTACGAGTTATCCTAAGAAAAAAAGCACCTGTGAATATAAGCTCCAGGTAATAAGCCAACCAGTTCTTTTCATTGCCTTCCTTTTCAGCTTATCTTTGGTATGATCAGTGAAAAGTCTAGATTGCATTATATTTTTTCATTTTGCTGCCCATATGAAAATTAATTTGACTTGCAAGCATCACAAATTGAACCCAGCGCAGTAATTAATATGATAGGAAAACAGACCATCATTATTTGTTCAAAATGCAAATACAAAGATACCATCTACTTGGCCCAATCTACTTTGGTCAATGTCTTCCATGAGATCCCATTTCCTAATTTAAACGAAGAACACATGACCCACGTTTAAATGAAGAACAATTATTTATTGAAATTCGATGGTCCAAGTGGCTGGTTATTATCATATAGCAGCACCACCTGAAAGCATAATATAACAGCAGCTCATAGCAACTCATCATACAGCAGCAGCAGTGTGCAATTCATCATACACCAGCAGCAGCTCATAGCAATTCATCATATAGCAGCAGCAGGAGCACCTCATAGCAATTCATCATATAGCTGCAGCAGGAGCAGCTCATAGCAATTCATCATACAACAGCAACAGGAGCAACTTATAGCAACTCATCATATAGCAGCAGCAGAAGCTCATAGCAATTCATCATATAGCAGCAGTAGCTCATAGCAATTCATCATATAGTAGCAGCAGGAGCAGCTCATAGCAATGCATCATATAGCAGCAGCAGAAGCATCTCATAGCAATTCATCATATAGTGGATCAGAGTGAAAATTTGGCAAAAAATCAGAGGAGATCCTCACCTTGTTGGATGAGCTCATCCTTCAACAGCACCTCAAGGCCACGGCCTGGGAGGAGGGCAAGGGGAATAAGGTACCTTCTGCTGCAGTGTGGCATCAGCCATAGTTGTGCGGCGCCCGCTGGAGTAGTTCGTTGGACGGACCACAGTGGAGCAGCTGCTGGAGACCATCAGAATGAGGGGCGACCCCAGAGGGAGGAGCAGTCGGGGGGATTTGCCCCTACCTGCCGGCCATGTAGCCTATCTGGACAGAGCATCATTGAGGACCAGGCCAGATGGGACCAGTGGCGACGGCTCGCTGGAGGAACCCTAGTGTTGCAGGTAGGGGATCGAGGTAGAGGGAAAGGGGAGAGGAGATGCAAGTGGGCAGGGCAATGAACGCTTGCGTGTTTGTTTTTACTTGAGGGTCAGGTTTGATGCAGGCGTGAGTAGTTGAATTTTGAGTGTAATATAGGGAGACAACAGAGTCATTTCACTATTCCCCTTCCCTTCAATTTTTAGTGAGCTTCTACCCGAAACACCCCCCTCCAAAGCGAAATAAGTTAAGCCCAAGCCCATAACTCAAAAATGATTTCTTTACGTCTTTTATGGCTTACTTTGACAATAAGCCCTGAAAAGGCGGAATCAAACTGGCCCTTAACCTACAATTCAATTGTGCGTGCAATGATGAATCACTCCTGCCTGCTATAGTCTACATTTAGGCATCATCATACATGGCATAACCTAATACATGTGCATTCCATTGTAGAAACTGGAATATGCAATGTTTATGTTAGTTCATACGTTGCACATGATTTTTAAATGCCCCTTAAATCTGGTCAGTCAAGTGGTGGTCTTTAAGCCTCCTTCTTTGCTTCTTTTCTTGATATGTAAGATTTTCTCACACATCTGTTCAATTGTTGTTTGCATTAGCCAGCCATACGAGGACTGTTTGCTTTGATTACTTGTTGTTCTTGACCTAACACTCTAACAGAGCTTGTCAACAATTTAAACACTAAGGGTTGTTGTAGTGGGGCCTTGTCTAACTCATAGGTGACATAAAGGTTTGGCTGTACACTAAAGTAGGCTCTCCAAGAGTACCTGGAGATTTAGTTCAAAGGTATGCCTAGTTTTTATATAGTGCAGACGTAGTAAATGCTCATTTCATTGTGTGCAAGTGCAAGATATGTGGCATGTTTCATTATGTGGTATTGTTTTGTTATAGTCTCATCCTTTTGTGTTGTTCACAGACTGGAAAGTATGCATATTTATCTTCCAAGGAGACGAGTAACTAGTTTGTGTCACCTTGTAGAGGGGGTGCAATGAAGATAAGGTTGAGGATTTCCAAGTACAAGATGTTAGGAAGGAGCCTTGCAAGAGAAGTAGGAGCTGCGCTGAGCCTGTTTAATTAGTTAAGGTAAGTCACTGTATCCAACTCAACAGTTCAATTCCTTGTTTGTTTCATGCATAGTTAATTTGATCTTTTCAATTGCTTTATTTGTCCTCAGTTAATGAGATGCCCAAACAATGATGCCTCATGTTGGGTACTTGTATAACTATTAGTTGACATAATTAAAGGCCTTACCATTTAATTACTCTGGCGAAGTGTGCCTAAAGCTTTGAAGTCTATTAACCAACTATTATTGCATGAGGCTCACAATCTAGTTTATACTAAGCTAATGATTGCATAGTTTTGCTTGCTGTAGTAGGTTTGTATGAATCCCTCTACTTTTCATTATGATCCCTGAGACTTTAATTGAGCTACAGAATGGCCAACTGTTTTCTTACTTATACGCAACGTGTTGTCTAAATTTGTAACCTGTGTGTGTTTTGGATTGGGCCCCAACATCATGCTCCTCTGGTGAGCTAAGAGAGATTTCTATATGCAGGCTCCACAGACTACCTTTTTTATAATTTTTAAAATATCACCTGCTTATGCTTCATGACGTGTAACATTATTGTTAGTCCTGTTTTGCCATGTACAAAATAATCTGTCTTGCTCGCTTCACTGTTGTAACTATATTTTTGCCCTAGTCATGTGTACTTACAGAAACATTTCAGGATGAAGTGACATCAACACAAAGATCTGCGAGCAGTGCGGCATGGCCGTTACCGAATGATTATGGATTGGAACTGGAATGTGCTGATGTTCTCGAGCATCAACTAGAGGTGGCAAGACAACGTGTACATGATTCTCAACGTACAATCGACAAGTTGAGACTGGACATGCAGGTATTAGATGCAGGAGTCAAAAAAATGAAATAAGACACTGATGTAACCATGAAGGAATTGGAGATTCTGTAGACTAAAATTTGTGCTATCTGAATCCGACCAATCCTATTTTCTGAAGAGATTATAGTTTATATGGTAAGTTCTGTTGATGCGTGTCCATGATGTATGAGCTTTATTTGTCAGTGTATGTAATTTGCTGTTTGTGTACGCTTTATAATCACTGGTGACGAACTATAATGCCCAGTGGGAATATTTGGCTGTAATTTCTTTATTGTATAGTGTAGGATTATTCTACATTTCTATGCTTTTTATTGTATAGTGTATGTTTTTTAGAGGCGATAGTATAGAGTAGGATAATTCTTGAATTTGTTATATCGTTGAAACGAGGGCCAACACGCCCAAACATTTCCTAGACGCCATACAAACGAACAAACATGTGTAGTGAACGCGGGCCTTAATTGGGCTGGTCAAAATAATATTAAGTGGATCCCAAATGGGCCCACCGTAACAATGGCTCTTAGCAGGCCATCAACAGGCCTAAAGCTCGATAGGGCCATATAAATGGAAATTGCCTGCGGGCCTTTAGCAGGCCGAAATAAATATCAATTTTGTCTCGGCCCTTTTACTTTACGGGCCAGTAAGAGGCCAAAAGTGTTATGGGCCAGAGGAGGCCCAATTTGCAAACTAGGCTTTTAACAGGCCGAAAGTCGCGTTGGGCTGAAATGATGCCCTGCGGAACGTGGGCCCCTAATGGACCTAAAGTCAAAGGCCCAACTATTGTGCGGGCCCTTAATAGGCCGAGAGACAAAATGGGCTAAGAGTTGGCCCATTTATCGAATGGGCCGAGGACATGCCTAAAGTCACAGCGGGCTAGAATTGGCCCAACTGCAGAATGGGCCGAGAAAAGGCCGAAAGATGTTCTGGGCCATTAACATGATGGAACTGACGATGGGCTGCTAACAGGCCGAAAGAAGCTCGGGCCGCAGTTGGGCCCAAAAACGTAGTGGGCCGTTAACAGGCCTAAACTGACAATGGTCTGGAAATTGTCAAATCTATAATAGGCCTTCGATGGGCCGATTCTGTGTAACTTGTATGGGTCGTACTTGTAAATGGGCCTGACTCAAGTAGGCCACTAATGGGCCAGCCCGCTTATTTTGACATGCCCGGCCTTTTCACCGGAATGGGCCTCTGTTGGGTCATGCCACGTGTCGACGTATCATAGGCGCCTCATGTCCAACGAGTGGATGACATCTGTCCCAACGGTGAGCCAACACGTGTTTCCTCCGGCCAATGAGAATTTTACACGTGGAAAATCCCCATTGGTCCGGGCTGTTAACGGGTTATCGGATCCAAAACCGGACCCGATAGCTTAACGGCGAGCCGTTACGGTTGATGCCACGTGTCGGTCACCCTTGACGAAAGCACTTCTATGACGCGTGTTTTATCGTCATGGAAGTGGATACTTCCGTGATGATAATTTTCGTAATGTCATGGAACACTTCTACGACAGCACAGGTATGACTATATTGATTCTGTCATAAAATCGTCATGGATGTACATGCATGACAGAAAACGTGACCTACTGTGACAAACACGTATCATCACGGAAGTGTATTTTTTTGTAGTTGAGGGTGCCGCAGACTCCAGGTCGGAGCCTGCGCGGAGGCACTGGAGCGGCCGGGAGCAGGAGGGCACGGGTGTCGGCGTTCTGGGAATGGGGGTCCCCAGACTTGCCTACCTGCGGCCCACGGCGTGGCTGTGCTAGCAGGCCCGTACGGCCCATCTTCATCGACAAGACATTCAAGACCCTCGCGAGGGGCCAAGCCTCGCGAGGCGGACGACACAAGACCTCCTCAGGAACGGCCTCGTCAGGCAGGCTCACGAGGGGCGGAGAGATCAAGGCAAGGCAAACCTCATGAGGTCCTCGGGACGTGAGCCATGACGATCGAGACCAGGCGGGCGCCAGGCGGGCGCCAGCGCGCGTAGCGTCCTTGTCTCCTCTTTGGTGCCAAGGGGGCAAGCACAGGCGCGGAGTACCGAGGCATCAGGCAAAGGTTTCTATATCGGTGCAACGAGACCAAGACCAGCAGGACGGCAAGATGGAGGTCACCATGGATCCCAAGACGGCGTCACTACGAGAGCCTTTTGCAGGCGAAGACTACTTTTGTCAGGATAAGCTGTACTAGCTGTCCCATTTCAAATTGGCCGTTGTTGACTCCCTTCCCACTCACTATTTGGGGAGAGGACCAGGGCCTATATAAGTAGAGCTAGCCATCACCATAGAAGCAGGACAGGTTCATAGGCATCTCACCCACACAAGTTCACCAAGCACAAGAACACCTCTACCTCAGGAGGCTGTTCTTCCCCTTGTACTATTCATCATCAGCCCAAGAGGTATTACACCACAACGGTGGCCGGAACCATATAAATCTTGTGTCTTTGTGTTGCGAGTTCGTCGAGTTCGTCCGCGAGATCTTAGAGAACTAGGGCATGAATCGATAGGGGGGAGATCTTCGTGCGCACCCCGGTGTTCGAACCTTGAGGGTTTTGCTGGAACCCGAGATCCGACATTTGGCGCGCTAGGTAGGGGTGCGCCAAAGCTTCCTTCCATCTCTCCGCACCTCGTTGCTCCATCGTCTCCATGGCGGACGCTCGCTGCGCTCGAGCTGAGCGCCGGGCTGCCCTCGCCGCCTGCCTTGCTCAGACGGCTCTCGTCGGCGGGCCACCTCATCGTTCCCCGTCGCCTGCCGCCAACGCCGCCACCGACCCGGCGGGGAACGAGCAGCAAGCATCCTCGCTGCACCCCTCGGTGTGGCGGGACGGCCGCACCGCAACTCCATCGCTGACCCTGGCCGGTTCCTTGTCCCATGCACGTCGCGCTCCCATGGACGCGTGGGCCGCTCTCCTCATGCCGAAAGAGCTCCTGCGCTACCGCCCGGTCGATGACCTCTACGAGAACTGGCTCGACCACGTTGCCGAGCTCGTCCGCGCCGCAGGGGGCTCTCTGGCGCCATCCCTCTCTCCGCCCCGCCCTCCGCCAGCCACGGGTGACGTGGCTCACGGAGCGCCTCCACCACCTGTGCATCAAGAGGGCGCCCTGGCGCCAAGACGCGCTGCTCCACGACGCGACCCACCGCGTCCAGCGCCTGCGCGTGAAGAGAGAACCTGTCAAGAAGTCCCTCCGCCGCAAGAAGACGCTCTGCCGCTCCTCGCACCACCGCGCCAGGACCAGCTGTTGCGGCAAGACCGCGCGCCACCTGTAGCGGTAGGGCGCGAACCCCATCAAGGCCAAGCTCCATCCCCAAGGCGGGCCCCGGTGACCACAGCCGGTTGCCGCGCTTTCACCCCCGAGTTGCGTAGCATCGCCTGGCCGGGCAAGTTCAAGCCGGATCTGCCTCCTCACTATGACGGCACCCCCGACCCCGTGGAGTTCCTGCAGCTCTACAAGTTGAGCATCGAAGCGGCCAACGGCGACGAGAAAGTTATGGCGAACTGGTTTCCCATGGCTCTCAAGGACGGCACCCGCTCCTGGCTCCTGAACCTGCCACAGGGCTCGATCTCCTCCTGGGACGAGATGCGCGACCGCTTCATCGC